>CM076577.1:548461007-549163728 GCA_034641835.2 Pinus albicaulis | reverse complement strand
TTGAGTATATGGCCTACTATGATCTCGCCTCAAGGAATAGACTCCCCATTTCCTAGAGTCTCCGCTCTTGCTAAATCATAAGATCTGGTATATCTAGCTTATATCTGGCTTACAGGTTGCTGGATATACTCTTAGTGTTATAAGGCTCTTGCTAAATCATAATATCTGGTATATCTGGCTTATATCTGGCTTACAAGTTGTTGGATATACTCTTGGTGTTATAAGGCAGCCACAAAGGTTGATCCTAGACCTCCCCCAGATTAGTCCAAGGAAGAAAGTTTTTGCTGAGCAATATTGAGGCCCCACCTAGGTTTGAAACTCAGTTAACACACCCGGTGTGTCTGTGGGCAGTTGCATAATGCATTAGGTTTAGGAGTATAGGGTCAGTCCCTCAGACATGACCCTGGGCCTCCTCAGAGACAGGAAGTAAGTTTAGGAATTCTCCTAATACCCAAAAAATAAAAAATAAAGGAAAAAGAAAGAAATTCTCCTAATACTGAAAACAAACAAACAAAAAAATGACAGTAGTTAATTATCGATTCTCGTGATTAAAAAAAGAAACGAAAAGAAAACAGACAATAGTTAATTAGTAGTTTCCAACTTTTCACTAGCATGTCGTAACATTTTTTGATGTATATGCATAAATACTTTGACTTCAAGATGACTCAAGGGTTGCTTTGTCAAAGTTTACTTGCATGCTAAAAATTGTTCTGATGTCAACCGACATGGATAAAACATGATCATAAAGAGATAAAATTTGATAAAACTTCAACAAAAAGCATGGATGAAGTTCATACTCGACAACAAGACTGACGTGGGAAGAAACATCTAAAGAAAACTTTTTAAGGTTCCATCTTTCCACTCCTTAATGATAGGTTTAATAAAATA
Source organism: Pinus albicaulis (assembly GCA_034641835.2). NCBI lineage: Eukaryota > Viridiplantae > Streptophyta > Pinopsida > Pinales > Pinaceae > Pinus > Pinus albicaulis. The sequence continues at coordinate 549,162,840 of CM076577.1, read as the reverse complement.
ATCAGTTCTTAATGAAGGTGCTACCTCCCCGTTAAGTTATAATCTTTTGTTCCCACATTTTAAGAGTAAAAGAAAGAACAGCAACGATTTTTTGTGATGGACCTTTCATGGCCGTCACTATTGGTGCATATATATGGCAACGTTCATTGACCGTCACCATAAACGCATTGGTGACATCAAGGTCCGTCACGAATAATGACTATAATGACAAATAGTGACCCTCACCATTTCATATAAACAACAACGATTTATGGTGACGGACCTTTAATGGTCGTCACTATTGATGCATATATATGGTGGCATTCGTTGACCGTCACCATTTCATATTTTGGTGAGGGTCGAAAAATGTCACCATAAGCTCATTGGTGATGGTCAAAAGAGCATCCGTCACCAAAAAATGATCTTCGTCATTCCCTATATATGAATATCAGGGCACGATGGAATCGAACCACCAACCTCCTGCTTGTAAATCAGGTGCTCTTCCATTGAGCTAGCACCCTTTAAATAATTAGACTTTAAACTAGCAATTGCCCCTAAAGTTGCAAAGATACACCAAAGGAATAAGAACCAGGAAAACCGAAAGAACTCAGTGTCCTTGCTCCTATTTTTATTCTACGAAACTCTACAAAGTATGATCTTGATCTATGATGTATTTGTGCCGAGTGGTTCTAATTTAATAGTAAATGTTATATTAGATAAAACAAATGAATAACTGAGAGGCCTTACGAGCTAATTTTTAATCCTTACACCAAAATCTCTTAATATTCAAGTCTATGGAACAACTCGTTCAAAGTTCAAACTAAAGTAGATTTTAAATGGAAAGCCTAAAACCAGCTAAGTAGTTTACAAGTTAACATTTTTGATATAAATTATGTTCAATTTATATGACAAGTTATGCCATAACCTTGAAACTAGTTTCTTAGCTAAAAGACTTTCTTAAGTTAACAATGACAAAGAAACTTAGTCATGGCAAGCAAAATTCTCTTTTTTTTTCGAATGAGGGTGCATGTAACTTGATAAAGGTTGTATGAGAGTATCAAACCATAAACAGTTTCACTAAAACATGGAAATGACAAAGTCTTGTTAAGAAAGAAAGGTTTAGTTAAATATATGGAAAGCATCGAGCTAAATGATATAATTAAACTAAAAGTAACTGTAAAAAAATGAAATTGCCATCATATACATCGCACCAGCGTATGAATTTGCATCAATGTATTGAATTAATATGACTTCAAATTTTGAAATTTTCCTGCAAGATAACATTTATCATTAAAAAAATCTGATCAAACATGAAGTAATCTCATGAATCTTTCAGATTTATATTGCAATATCCATCTCAGATCAATAGATCCAGAATCTTAAATATTCTTATAACTAGAAATTGCACCAAGAGGTGCAAAGGAACGTCGAAACATGGATAAGAAAAGTGGGGAGATTGTATAAAGAAATAATCAAGCGAAATATACTAAAAATGAAATACAACCCATGTGAGGCTAATTTAAATTCAATTTTTGTGAATTTTCAAGTGAAAGAAAGTTTGTAACTGGTGTCCGGCAAGCAAGACTCACAAAAATTGTTATAGAGAAAAACTTGGAAGGGAAATTGAGGTTTGAGGTTTGATGATGTTTATGAAGCACATATTCTACTTGGTGAAAGTGGCCACTGCAAGGATTATTGGGGTTCAGGCTTCTATAGGCAGGATGATACTTTTGAGCTTGAAACAACTTTGCACAATATAGCTTTCGGTTCAAATGGGTGAAAATACATATAAATCAAGCAATTTGAGACCTTTAAATGTATGGTCAGAAGCAACAACTCCAGAATCTATGCAAATGCTTCTAAACTCTATTTGAAAAGAGGAAATTAGTTTGATCCTTGAAGGAAACTTGTTTGGACCAGACATTGGTGAGTTGATAAACAGCTCAAACAATTGGGCAGAGATTATTATGTGGTGTATTTTCAAAGGGCTCAAAGAGTCATTACCTTCTAAATGGCTATATATTTTGGGAGATGGGTTTGAAAATACAGGTAAGAAAAATCAGCCAACGTCTGAACAGTCGGGTGAATTTGAGAAAAAACACCAAAGATTTGCCAATTTTGTTGAATGCCTCTGAGCAATGTGGTTTATTGTTTGCTGTCAATTCCTCCTCAGTCATGGATTGCAGGCCTGCACAAAATAAGAATATTCTTATGATTGGTCTCTGTTACGAAGTGAATAATTTAAAACAATATACTCGTAACCTAGCACAAAATACAGATTTAACAGAAGTAAATACAGAAAACAAGAATAGTGGAAATGATGATTTTGGATTTCAAACTGAAGGAGCATATAAGGGCGAGGATGAAGTGCTTTTGAAATTTCAGTGGGCAGAGGAGACAGAAAGGATGGGCTGCAGCAAGTTTTTGGAGTCTCGGGATAGAGGAGAAGGGAAAAGAGGCAAACTTCAAGTTCAAAGCACAGAGTAATGACCCCTGGAAGGAGAGATTTTGATTCTCTTGTTCAATCTCAGCGGGAAGTAAGCAATGCCTTTGGTCAAGTCGACATTCAATTGTCGGATTCTCTATGGGATGTAGGTGATGGCATTAGCCAAGAGAAGCAGCTGGACAGGGTTTCACATGAATATATCCTTTCTTCATGACTGCAATGATTATCGGAATTATGTTCAAATAAAAGAGATGTGTGTGCAAGAGGCTTTATAATGTTTGATATGCAAAGAATAGAATATTCAAAATAGTACATCATATGAGGAGGAGACCTTTAAATCAAGCAATTTGAGACCTTTAAATGGGTGAAAATACATATAAATCAAGCAATTTGAGACCTTTAAATGGATGCAAATACATATAAATCAAGCAATTTTAGACCTTTAAATGTATGGTCAGAAGCAACAACTCCAGAATCTGTTCAAATGCTTCTAAACTCTATTTGAAAAGAGGAAATTAATTTGATCCTTGAAGGAAACTTGTTTGGACCAGACATTGGTGAGTTGATAAGCAACTCAAACAATTGGGCAGAGATTATTATGTGGTGTATTTTCAAAGGGCTCAAAGACTCATTACCTTCTAGATGGCTATATATTTTGGGAGATGCGTTTGAACATACAGGTAAGAAGAATCAGCCAACGTCTGAACAGTCAGGTGAATTTGAGAAAAAACACCAAAGATCTGCCAATTTTGTTGAATGCCTCTGAGCAATGTGGTTTATTGTTTGCTGTCAGTTCCTCCTCAGTCATGGATTGCAGGCCTACACAAAATAAGAATATTCTTATGATTGGTCTCTGTTCTGAAGTGAATAATTTAAAACAATATGTTCTGAAGTGAATAATTTAGGTGCTACCTCCTCCTCAGCAGATCTGTAATCTGCTAGGTAGTAAATTGCCAGGTTGTTGGGTTCAAGGAAATTTGAACACGAGTTTTCTCCAATTGACAGTCTATGAAGAATTTGTAGCCATGTTATTTCCCATTAAATAATTCCATGCAGAAATTGTAGCTCAGAGAACCTCCCTAGAAAGCATCATTCTCATAGATAAAAGGGCATCCATTCAAGACACCCTAATTGAAAGGACCACGTCAAGTGAAGACATTATTATTAAGGAGAATGAGATGGTGAATGTACAAGACATCATTATTGCAACTGATAAAACAACCATACAAGGTGTCATAAGTGCAGCAATTAATATTTTTCAAAGCCATCATAATTTTAACAAGAGAACATCTGTACAGGAAGTCTCATTTACAGGCTACACCAATGCCAAGAAGGGCATCAATACAGGAGGGCACTTATATTGAAGAACATCACCTAAGACATTAACTGTGACATCATTCTCAGCTACATAACCAGTACATTTCATGTCGACGACAGCATCTCCGACATTATCCATTGTCACATAGAAGTTAGAACATCCATTTTTCTACCAATATAATTTAATTTCACAAGTTTCCCATTCCATGAAACTAGCCTCATCTAAATCAACTTCTTCTGCAGTGTACATCTGTATTACAGTGAATTGTAATATGCATGAGTTTTTCTCCTAATGGAATTTGCGAATTTGTGATAGCACCGAAGAAGGATACCTCAGTGAAGTTTCTCATCAATGTGACCAGTCACCAAACTAGGTATTAACTATTAAATAATTTATTTGAGGTACCAAAACTATCCCAAAGGTTGTAGATCCAATCAATAAAACTAAAAGAAAACCACAATCAGGACCCAGAAGATGAGGCAGTTGACTGGGATTAAACGGTACAATGCAGAAAGTATGAGACACTTGTGGAGAACCTTAGGAACTCATGGCGAACTGTGGAGATTCCTATCATCTGTGACATCATCTAACACTATCTGCTATTAAACAAATAACCTAGCAGGAAATATTAACAGAAATTGACAAACAATAGTTGGGACTTGGAAAATCAGAACTGCAAATGGTTGAATGGATGGCATTCATTAAAGCACGTAGACAATGGCAACCTAAAAGGAAATTTCTAGAAAAAATGCAAATCCCTTGCATCAGCAAAAAACATAAAGTTAGGCAGCAAAGTACAAGAATACTTCAAAGTCAAGACTTTATACTTCTGTATATGAATCCTTAGCAAAAACACCAGATCGGGTGTTTGGCAAGATACCTATTTCCTAATATCTTATTCCTTTGTAAACAGACATGTGCTGACATAGGTAGGGCTACTGAGGGGTGGAACTGAAAGTGAATATTGAAAACCGACGAATAGGACAAATTTGCATGACTTAAATTTAAATTTGGTAGATAGAAATGGCCAATGTATGAATCAAGAAAAGGGGCTTACGATTGTGAAAATTAGACAATGACCATACTGACAACCATCCCATTCTTAGATGCTTCACCTACAACCATCTAAGAAAGTGATATACAATGTTTCTCATAACAAATTCCAGGTCTAGCAAGCACCCTAAAGAGGACAAACTACAGGACCTTTAACCTTTTGATTTATACAACAATCCTACTAGATTCCCTTCTGAAATCACCAATGCAAGAACTCATGAAGTTTCACTCTAGAAACCCTTGTTACAAGTCCCATAGGCTGGACAGACTACCTAACAGTAATAAAGTTCAAATCAGTCCATTTCCCATCTAATCTCAAATGTGCTAATCCTTCAATTTTTATTTTTATTTATTCTTTTTAATGCAGATTTATTGTGATATTTCAAATAGGAACTAATCCTATCGTCTTGATTTTCCATAGATCTCAAGTTTCAACATCCAAGACAAATTTCTTCTTTGGAGCAATGTGAACAAAATAATACATAGCTCATGTTCTCACCTAGTTTCATGTTTTTCTTGCGTAAAAAGTAAAGTGAAGCTCCAAACCCAGTAGCCAATATCAGACCAGGTACATCAGCTCCAGTACTGGCTAACTACCCTCCTGTTGCATATTTGTCTCTATTGGCTTGGAATCATGGTTGCAAATCTTTAAAATAGTTTTTTTATTAAAAAAATAATTATTTAATGTATTTTTTTTTAAACCGGTTCATTGGCATCTAACCGCTCCCGGTTAGACCGGTTTCGGTTAGAAACCCGGTTCATTAGGTCCACCGGTCCGGTCACCGGTTCCGGTTTTTAAAACTATGACTTCAATAGAACCTTTACCTTTCCACAAGGTGAGCTATTACAAGTCTTAATTATTTGATCACTAAATATCTAACACTCAAGCATAGTATAACTCTGTTGGAACATGAATTTTAGCTCTACAATGTCTTTAGTTTCGTAATCTGTCATTGATAATTTGAGTGAATGTGATGCAGTGAAAATCTCAGAGACTAAAAATATGTCTATTTCAATAGGGCCTTTCCCTTTCCAAAAGGTGAGCTATTACAAGTCTTCATAATTTTATCAGTAAATAGCTAATGTGTATCGTAGAACTCTATTGGGAAATGAATTTTAGTTCTGCAATGTCTTTAGTTTCATAATCAAGTCTAAATGTAAAATGAGGGAAAGCATTTCTCATTCTTATTTTATTGGGCACTTCACAGATCAACACAGATTAGAAGCCTCATCTTAAACAAAAATCTAATGAATTAATATTGAATGTGTGGGAAAGTGAATTGATGATTGTAGACACATTATGAAGATAGCCAAAACGGGCATGGCAACAGAGAATGGAGATATTGACAAGACTTATCCATTGGTAGAGGAACCTGAAAATATTGAGAAATTAGTGCAGCTTGCACCAGAAGCCACCTATCCTCGGAAACTTAAAGATATTATTGGGAACGAAAAGGGATTTTAACTTTAATCATTGAAAATAATGACGATGTTCTGTTCTAGAATATAGCTAGAATATATTATGGTCTACAACCCTACACAATCAAATTCCCAAGAACAATCTCCAAGTGATAGTTATTAAGCATCAACCATGCAATTTGTTTGGTCTCTAGAAACACATGCAGCCTTCAAATAAATTGCATACTCTGTTCTCATTATAAATCACAATGCCAATTCTTGAAGTCTATGGTCTGTTCAAGCAACCAAACACAAACAAAAGAGGAAGCTTTACATGGAATGAAAGGTCTTTGCAACTATGGCATTACCTCAACAACAAAGCGATCCGAGATCTTGTCACTATGAGCTTCCATGACTCCCTTTAAAATCATAAACCCCAAGCCTCAAATGATGTCATCCATTTCAAGGAAGAGCCCCCGCTTCTCACATAGCATCTACAAAATTGGTGAAAACCAACAAAAGATAGCATGACGACTTTAAACCATGTCTCAAAATAACAAAATTGAATTATTGAGTGCATATAAAAACCCTGTTAATCTAACAATTTAACTGACCTCTATAAGCGATTCTTGGGGCTGACTCATGTTCTCCACTATGATAGGGCACCCCATAGTTTGATGACCCAATTCCACTGACCAGCTTGCACCACTTTCCAGGTTACCTTTTTAAAGAAAGTCACCATCCTTATCAAGCACCTACATAGTTTCCAAGGAAATAAACAATTATACTTGAATGGCAAGTTTACAGTCATATTTATTTTTTAACTGTTGGAAGAAGCAATTTATCAATTGGAGAAAAACAATCACTGCACGGATGGACAATACATAAAGAAGCACAAGAATAATCAGTCATCATGAGGGAAGCCTAGTTTCCTATTTGATACATTTTCTTTACAGAAATGTAAGTGTTTCATAGCTGGAACTATACAAGAAAAGGGTTCTCGAAAAAAAACATCTAAAATGTGATGGGAAATCATATCAATCACATTTTACAGCAATGTCATTTTTTCCACTACCAGAAAATCTCACTGGTATGTCCTAAACATAGCAGCAAGTCCAAAAGCTAATATACCTAATGCGCAGATTCCAGCCGAATATTCAATTTTAAGTTTATGTCTCACAAAATTATGAGTGGGAGGGAGATATGAATGTCGAATACTAATTTCTTTCACACAATGTCGAAGACCCAGTTTCCATTAAATCAAAATTTTTCTTGAATATAAAATCTGGAACTGAAATGTCATGTAAAGCTGTCAGGCTTTTAAGCAAAAGAATAAAGAAAGAGGTGGTCTCACCTTCGCAATTATTTCGGTACCTCCGAGGGTTTCAATAGATCGTGAAATGGAAGAAGGATAACCGGCATAATTTACAACAAAATATGTGGTGTCTGGTATTACTCTCACAGTCTTCCGTCCACATTTACGCCCATCTCTACACCATTCACAACATTCTGTGACGCTTAGAACCCCGCATAAACCCTGTTCAAAAATCGTTGGGCTTGGATTTGACCTGCTTATCACATTATTGAAAGCAGGGAAGATTACCCTTGGATCACAAATTTCAAATCCACGAGCTAGTTGTGACCTAACAACGAACCTCAGTAAAACAACGACTTATCTACTACATGTATTATCCAAACAACAGCTTTCCTGGCAGCAGTGGCAGCGTACAGTAGAATAATCACAATTTAAACCCATCTCAACCCTCTTATACCTACTTCAACCCATTCATGTTTATCATTAACAGAAGAAGCAGAGGATGAGATAAGCTTCTATCTTTCTTTCAAGACAGTCCAATGCAATCTCTGAAGACTATTTTTCATCAAAGTTCTCACAAAGGATAGCAGGCCTCGAGAATGGAAGTCACCCAGCTGATAGTTATTCCATTTTTCTACATAGCCGGGATGGATCATCTGCAAGTTCCCCAAAGCTCTTCCCATACCACTTATTATTTGAGGCCCTGGCAATGCAACATCGCCACTACCGAGGCCTCGTCTTGAAACCGATGGTTGGGCAGTGAGGAATCATTCGCTAATCTGCTCTTCATCTGCAAGTTCCCTAATGCTCTTCCCATACCACTTATTATTTGAAGCCCTGGAAATGTGACATCGCCACTGCGAGGCCTCAAGGGACCAGCGAGGAACCATTCGCTAATTTTCTCTTCTGTCCATCCCTTTGTTCCCTTCTTGAGGACGTATCGGCTTGGATTTGACCTGTACTCAAGCTATTTTTCAAATTCGAATTCCCGCTCTATGACTACCAAACTTCCCTCTTTTTCAAATCCAAATTCCCGCATTATGACTATCAAAATTTTCTCTTTTTCAAATTCGAATTCCCTTAATAACGCTTGGCATGGTAAATGTACATTCGATTTCGAAAAAAAATATGTAGATAATTTCTTGAATCCCGGTGGTTAAAGTCACGGGCCAATTTATGGAACAAGATTTATATAATCTATATAGTAGGCAATTATGTGTCGGTAATGTGAGTTTTATAAACGAATCACATTGGTGTGATAATTTGATAATGATAACCAGTGGATAGTACAGAGAGAATATTTTTGGAAAAAGTTAATTGCTTTTGAATTGTTTTTTTGTTAGGTTTAAAGATGGTTTTTGTTTTTTTGGCATTATTCGAAATTTAGTTAACTAGAGCGATTATGCTCAGCACATGCAACTATCCAATGAAGTATAGAGTTCAAACCTCATAGTGTGTAAATTTGTAATTCCTTTGGAATGGCTTAAACCATTAGGTTTATTGAATTTGTAATTCCACTGGAATGGCTTAAACCATTCGGTTTATTGAATTTAATTTATTTTTTCTAATTTTTATAAAGTGTGAAAATATGTCAAAGAGGGTGGATGACTTAATGCTTAAATTTTTAATGGCTTTAAGTTCAAAAGTGACCAATGATCCAACCCATAAAGGATAACCAATGACCATAGTTAGAATGACCAATATCTGGAATGGCTTGATGGATGTGTTCAAGGATGGGTTGATAAGTTTATTTTTGAAAAGGTTGGATGGCCCAAAGTTGACCATAGGCAAAGTGGTTCAATAGGCATTAGCTGGGAAAGGGCCAAAGTTTCAAAAGGGTAAAAGTTCAAAAAACACCTAATATTTCAAAAGGGGTTTAAGTTGGAAAATCATTCAAAGTTTCGTAAGTGGTTGGAGTTTGAAGTGGTTCTAGTGGGCCAAAATTACAACATTTCCAAATGTATAATGTTTCAAAATGACTCAAGTGGATTAAGTTCAAATTTGGCTAATTTGAATTGCCTGAATATGTTTGACACATGTTATGTCCAAATGGCTCGATGGGAAAACGACCCAAAGTTTCAAAATCACCCAATGTTTAAAAAAAGATCAATGGTATGAAGTTTGAAACAGAGACATTGCTAAAAATACTCCAAAAAAATGATGTTTTAGTTGGCTCTAATCATTAAGCTTGAAAGGGGGATGATACTTTGGAGAGTTAATGTCCTCCTTTGAAAGTGCTTGGTCACCATGGTTTGAATGAGGTCAATATACTTCATAAAAATGAGGTTGATGCTTTAGGTGGGATTAATGTTTCAAAAGTGATTGATACCCTCGTATAGGAGAAATTGATGTTTTAAAGAGGTATGTTGCTCAAGTGAACCTAATCTCTTGAAAGGAGTCAATGTTCAAAATAGCTTTGATGTTTGAAAAACTCCGATCTTTTGAAAGCGTTCATTGGTTGAAGTTTAAAAGGAGGTTGATAGCCTATGGGGGGGAAATATACATCATCAAAAGAAAATATATAGTATAAAGGGGGTTGATGCATTGGATTAGCTCGATGATCAAAGCTTGGTATTTATAAGAAGGCCTTCGACAATTAGTGAACATGCTATATGGTGCAAACGATGACTCGCAAAATCTGATTTTCGGCATAAGTTTAGCATACAAATTCGAATGAAGATGAAATTTCAAGTGTACATTGTATTGACCTTCACACTCACCCTTGAGCTAAGAAACATAAGGAGAACTAGTGTCGAGGAGTGTTAAGGAGTGCCACGGAAACATAAGGGATAACTAGTTCAAGACACATGGAAATGAATGAATATAGAGTGTGTGATAGGGAGTGTGAGTGAGTTCAAACTGTGCTAAGGAGAGAATGAGAAGGTTATATTCTAGGCAATGCCAAGGCATGCTAGAGTTCCAGGGCATGTCAGGGAATGGTAGGGTGTGTTAGGGAGTTCCAAAGCATGTCAAGGAATGCAGGGGATGCTAACACGTGCCACATAGTTCCAAGGGATTGTTAGATGTTCCAGGTGTTATTGCATGTCAAGATGTAAACTATGTTTCGTAGTTGTTTTATAGCCACGATTGGACGTGAGCCTTGACTTGGTAACTTGTTAAGTGGGATGAGTTAATATTGGCCATGAGTAGCCTAAGATTATTTATAATCCATTCTTAGGCAAACAAGGCATAGTCTAGTTGTAGTAAATGAAACTTGGTCAAGTTTTTGTAGTCGAGGTAGGACTTGGTTGGGTTCCCAAGTCTAAAAAAAATAAGGATCGTTATGAGGACATGATAGTTAAGGAGTTCCAGGGAATCCCAATGAATTAAAAGGTGTGCTAACACATGCCAATTAGTGTTAATGCATGACAAGGAGTGTTTGGGAGTGTTAGGGAATCACAAGGGAGAACTAGTTTAAAGTGCACGGAAACGAATGAATAAGAGTGTTTATCAGGGAGTGTTAGTGAATTCTAGGTGTCCCATGGACAAAGCATGTTAGGATAATTTCATAATAGTACTTGGAGGAGGCAAGACTATGATTTCGATAAGGGGATGGATGAAGCAATTTCAGACAAAGGGAGACTTTGTGCTAGACAAAACACTCATTTTCAAGGACTTGGTTGGGTTCCCAAGTCGCAAAAAAAGTAATCTTCTATGAGGGAATGAAAACTAGGGAGTGCCAAGGTGTGCAGGTAATCCCAGGAAGTTCTAACACGTGATATAAATTTCCAAGTCATGTTAGGCATTCCAATATGTGGTAGGTGCTAGGGTTTGGTGCCAACGCATCCTAAGGGGTTCTAGGGAAACAAAATGGAGGACTAGTTTCAATTGCATGGAAATGAATGAGTAAGTGTGTGTGATAGGGAGTGTTAGCAAGTTATAGGTGTGCTAAGGAGGGAGTGCCAAGGTATGATAGGAAATTCTGAGGCATGATAGAGTGATAGGAAAGCATGCCAAGATGTGCCAAGTTCCAGGGTGTGCCAATGTGTGCTAAGGAGTGTTAGGGAGTGCTAGAGAAACACAAGGGAGCACTATATCATAATGCATGGAAATGAATGAATAAGAGTGTGTGACAAGGAGTTTCAACGAGTTCCAAGTGTGATAAGGAGGATTTACAATGCATGTTGGCAGTGCTAAGGAATGCTAGAGTGCTAGGGCGGCATGCGGCCAAGATGTGCCAACACGTGCAAGGAAGTGTTAACTAGGAGTTCCAGGGAAACACAAGGGAGAAGTATGTCAAAATGAATGGAAATGAACAAATAAGAGTTTATATTGGAAGTGTGAGAGAGTTCCAGGTGTGCTAAGGAGGGAGTGACAAGGTATGCTAGGCAATGTTAAGGCATTTTAGAGGCCAGGGCGACATGGCAAGATGTCCTAGGTGCTAGGGTGTACCAGCACGTGCAAAGGAGTGTTAAGGAATTTTATGGAAACATAAGGGAGCACTAGGTAAAAATGCATGGAAATGAATGAATAAGACTTGTGAATGGGAGTTTCAATGATCTCTAGGTGTGCTAAGGAGAGAGTGACAAGGTATGCTAGGTAGTTCCAAGGAATGCTAGAGTGCTAGGGCGACATGCTAATGTGTGCCAGGTGTTAGGGTGTGCTAATGTGTGCTAGGGAGTGTTAGGGAGTGTCAAGTAAACATAAGGAAGCACTAGATTAAAATGCATGGAAATGAACGAATAAGAGTGTGTGATAGGGAGTGTTAATGAGTTCTAGGTGTGTGTTAAGGAGGGAGTGACAAGGTTATTTGGTAGGCAATGCCAAGGTATGTTAAACTACCACGGCGTGTCAGGAAGTGTTAGGGTGTGTTAGGGAGTGTAAAAGCATGTCAAGGAATTTAGGGTATGCTAACACATGCCACATAATTCTAAGGCATTTAGACATGTCAGGTGTTATGGCATGTCAAGATGTAAATTTTGTTTCTTAGTTGTTTTACTACCACAGTTGGATTTGATCAGCCTTGCCTTGGTAACTTGTTAAGTGGGATCAGTTGAGATTGGACATCAATAGTGTAGAAATTATATACAATATGCATGTATATATCCGGACTCTCCTGATCTAACAATATTTATCTTCTTGCTAAATACAGAATCCTTCCACTATAATTCTTGTGGAAATTTAATCAACAATTGAAAAACACATGAAGCAATAAAAACACACATAACACAGTTGTTTAATGGGAAATCTTGAAGCTGAAAACCCCAACTATCATATTATGTACCATGGAGATCATATGAAAATCTCATGCAAGCATACAAAGCTTATCACAAGCCCCCAGTACAGTACAATCGTCATACACTAATCAGGACCAATATTGCAAATCCATGCACCGATCTTCGCCTCCTGCTAGTCTGCCTCCACTGCGCAATCCAAGCTGATTACAAAGACCAATTCGATGTAATCCCACTCTCATTGACTGTGCACAAGACAATGGCGAGGGCCCAAGTGGAATAGGCGGGTGGCTACCAATATCCACCTCGATCACCTTAAATCGAATTTCTTGAGCTAACTCAATCATCATGACTTAGTTAACTGACACAAGTTGTTATGAGACGAAATTACAATTTATTGTCCAATTTATTTAAAGGAAAAATAAATTAGACGCCTCACATTCCTCACTCCTGGTACATCAAAATTCCTCACTAGTGTGGGTGCATTTTTTTTGTCCTTTCTAGTTTCCAATTTCACTATTTCTTGTTGCAAATTTCAATACTCCCTCTCAACAAGAAAGGAATTCAATCTATCTCCATTCGGTACTTTTGGAATGTTCTTCATGCTACACTTCTCTAGTGTTGTTTTCACCTGCAAGTCCTAAAACTGAATAGCCTCCGAACAACTTACTCAGTATAATGCATCTGTCATCAGAATCTTCTGACTGCTGCTAGCTACTGCATCTGTCTAGTACTGGATTCTCTGCGCTGCTGCTGACATCTGCATCCGTGCCCTTTGAACTATTGCTAACTCTAATTTGTGATCCAATATTTGACATCTGACTCTGATTTCTGTCTTGCTGACATCTGACTACATCAATTTAACTGATCCTTCCTACTACTATTGTACTATGGCTCCTCGTAGCCAGGTTCGATCCATGAGATCACACGCCATCTCAATGGACCTTGCCCAAATTTCTTATCTTGGGATTATGTCTACACATCACCCCACCGGCTTACACCTCCAGGTATGGCTGCTCCCTCTTCCCATCTGGCTCGAAATTTCCCCCTCATGGAGGTCTCTGCTTGAGTGGATGCTTCCACTCAGTCTCCTCTCTACTTCTCCAATTGTGGCAACTACTCCACAACCTTCTGAGACCGCTTCTCATGAAGATTCATGTTAAGAGGTATTTATGCTCCCTTTAAACCACCAAGTCTCTAACTTCTGCCTTTCTCCTTAAAGCTTTGCATGCATCTGGTACCTCAATTACATATAGGTTCTTGACTCGCGCACAGTGTAATTGTCCCGACGTTACAAAAGGTTTCTAAAAAAGAGTTGATTTTAAATCGATGATATCTCCCTCATCCGAGCTCCGATTCGACCGATTTTTTTTTCTATTTCGGTAGATTTTCGCAAGGAATCCAAATAGCCTATTTGTTTTTGAAAATTTTACACCAAAATATTCAAATATTCTATGCAAACTCGCCGCCCAAAAAAATTCTTCTCTAATACCATGTAGAAAATCTAACCAACAAGATTCAATCTAATCTTGTAATATACTAAAACAAGATATTGAATCCTTCCTACAATTTGCGGAAACAAAACACGATCGCACAATCACATATAAGTAAGAGAAATAAATTATCAATCGCACAACAACATAATGTATTTGGGGAAAGAAACTGCTCAAAGGCTCTCTATCTCTATTGTGTATTAAGTCAAGGAATCATGAAACAAAACATTAATGCTTAATCTCTCATGAGATTCTCCAACACTCTGTCAATTGTCTCCCGTTGATCTAGGCAAACTCGGTCTAGTACTTAGCCAATTCTGATCCTTACTTGAGCCTGCCTTGCTCATACAATCCTAGCTAGGGAATTAACTGCTTATTAATTAGGAAAATCAATCTTCCTTGATTGCACAATCCATTATGGAATCCCAATGACTTTATAATTTCACATGGGAAATTTTCTCTGAATACAATTGATAGTTATGTTCCCTTTAACCTCTGTCTCAACTAGGTATTCCTCGAAACTGACATGCATACAACTATTAAAGCGAATTATCAGTTATATGATTGATCACTCATTGTGAATTAAATCTAATTTAATTCACTGGACCTCTCGCTAGCTCATAACTTAGTTAGAACCGGTTAAACTGATTTTAACGCATTTAATTGAGTTAATTACACTTGCACCCCACTAATGCATCAATTTCAACTGGACCCAAAAAATATTAGAATCCCTCTAGATGCCTCATCTTAGACCCTCAAGTACTTGAATTTCTTGAGCTAACTCAGTCACCATGACTTAATTAACTAACACAAGTTGTTATGAGATGAAATTACAATTTATTGTCCAATTTATTTAAGGGAAAAATAAATTAGACGCCCCACATTCCTCACTCCTGGTGCATCAAAATTCCTCACCGGTGTGGGTGCATTTTTTTTTGTCCTTTCTGGTTTCCAATCTCACTGTTTCTTGTTGCAAATTTCAACATTTCAGAATTTGATGCGGCCTTCACACAAAGACACCATTGAAATCACATGCCCAGATTCTCATGAGAAACCTCTCTTAAGCTCGATCTGCCATAAGAGAATCAAGAATATGCCATCCTACTTCCTAGCGCAAACCGACCCTTAAGGTATGTAACATTCTTTTGAACACTCACATGATGATCTTGCTCTTGGAGGATGATCATGACCTCCCTTTAGCAACCCTTACTCGCCCTCGTACTCGACCTACTTTAGGACTGCATCTCTCTTCACCCCCTTGATGTGCCAGATAGTGGGAATACATGTCAAACATGCTAATATGTGCTAAGTGATAAGGCATGCCAAGATGTGCAAGGGTGTGTCAATACATGTCAGGGAATGTCAAGACAAAAAAAGGGAGAAAAAAGTTAAACTACAAGGAAATGAACACATAATAGGGTTAATAAGTCATCAATTTACCTTTTCCAAGAGGGGCATGCTAGGCACACCAACACTAGGCAACAATAGGTGCCAAGTGTGAAGTCTTAGTGCATTCTATGTGCCAAGTATTCCTTTGTTGCTTCTCATCTACTTTCCAACAACTGATAATCACAAATAAATTTAATATTAAACCATGCCAAATCATATCAAGGCATCTCAACATATTCCACACATGCTAAGACTTTCCAAGCACCAACACGTGCCAAGCGCCAATATGTGTCAGGAACTAGTGTTATGCATGTTATGAAGTGGAAGGGAATGTTGAAGAGTGCTAAAGTGTGCTAGAGAGTGATAATGCATGTTCATGAGTGTTAAGGATTACTAGGAAAAAACATTAAGGGAGCACTAAGTAAAAATTCATGAAAGTTAATGAATATGAGGAACGTGCGCCAGAGACTAGTGTTAATGAGTGTTAGTTGTCATGCCAAGGAGGGAATGACAAGGTATGCTAAGCATTGGTAAGGCATGCTAGGGAATATCAAGGCATGTCAAGAATTCCCAAAGTGTGCTTGGGAGTTCCAGGGTGTGCTAATTATATCATGTGCCAATTAATAGTGCCAAGATATGCCAATACATGCTGGGTGCTAAGGATGTGGTGCAGGGGACCATGGTATGTCAATATGTGTCAAGGCAACAAAAGGAAGAACCAATAAGAGGGTTAATAAGTCAGGACTTTATCTTTTTGAAAAGGGGCATGCTAGGCACACTAATAATAGGTCCCAATACATGCCAAGTGGCATTGTGTGCCAAGTGCTAATGTATGTCAATGCATTAAACCAAGGTGTTCCAGGGCATGCTAGGGACTATATGCAGCATGCCAACACATGTTAGCAGAGTACGATGTTGTGCTAGCGCATGTCACCATGTGCTTGGGCGTAAGTGTCATCACAAGATGTTCTAGGTACAAAGATGTTCCAATACATGTGGGGTGCTAAGAAATGTTAATGTGTGCCAAAGCATTAATTTAAGGCGTGCCTAGATTGGTGAGGATCGTTAGGTCTTTCTCATTAATAGAATTGTCAAAGCTTGATTATGTATTAAATAATATATTTCCTACACACAATAGTGGAATTTTATCTAAAGGGAATTTTCTAGATAATAAACTTAATATATATGAATCATCTGTTGACTCATAGGAAATCTCTATTTGACTAGTTATTACTTGAGGGAAATGATACACGCTAATTACTTCTAAAAAATTCACTAACCCTAACCACTATGGCTTTGGACATATTATAAAAAATACTCCACAATAATGGTATTAAATCGTTAACTTTTGACAAAAAAATATATTAATAGGTACATAGCGTCATCAAAAACTCATTGGAATGATCAATGATGACGGCCATTTTTTGACCGTCACCAAAAGTAACAAAACAAGCATTGGTGAGGGTCATTAAAACTTCGTCACTAGAAGTGTCACGATAGATCAAATTTCTTAAAATGCAAATATTTTTTGAGTACAAAACCTCTGAATCTAGAGAGATTTTATTCTTTTAGGCTCTTGACAAATCTAGAGTTAAAATGAATCTATGTTGGTTTTGAGCAACATATTAATAAAATATTTCAACTATAAGTAATATTTTATTTTCACTTGTTTTATAGTATATACATGATTGATGATTCTCTCCATGTTAATGCATGTTGTCTTATATTCAGAAGTAGTTAATCTACATTAAACATTTTTTTGTTATTGTGCCTAGAGACACTCTACAACCAGTATGGGGACAATATTGTAGTGGTGTAAATGTTTGTAAACATTTGCATGTTGGATCAATTAATAAAAATTAATAAAATGTTATAATAATATAGATCTCATGCTATCATGCTAGGATGTTGTAGTGTCCATAAAAGAGTGTAAACATTTAAATGTTGGCTCAATTAATAATAAAAAGTTAAAAGTAATAAAAATAGTAAAATTCAATTTGCTATATTGTAATTTTATTTTTTCTAGATAAAAGAAAATGATAATGTATATAATTAAGATCAATTTTACCATATAAATTAAAATAATGATTTTGTAACCATATTTATATTTAATTAAAAAAAGATTGAAGTTATTTTACAGTGATTCACTTTTATATTATAAGTAAAATATACTATGTTCAAAGGTGGATGGGAATGCCAAATGTCTACATGTGCCCTTATTGCTGTTGGATTCTTCCATTACAGATCACATAGAGTTTCCATGTACAACTTGGAAAAATCACACAAGGCTTTCAAGACCATAGTGCTGCATCCCAAGGCCAAGTTCGTGCCATGAAAATGGCTTTGATATCCTTAGAGGTTCCTCCACATCAATGCATGATAGCATATGTCGCACATCTTAATCGATCCGGTATGAAAAATCTTCTACAATGGAGACACCTTGAAAAGTCAATCACCTTCAAAGAACTCACTCAATATGATCCTAACTTGTTCTTTGTTAGGGTGATGCTACAAATCCTCTCATCTATAACAAGTATGAAAATGGTGTTTTCTCATCAACCTTATTATGTTTTTGGATCCCTCTTAGGCTCTATCACGGTGGGTGGCATTGTGGCCATACACACTTGTTTCTATGGTTTTCACAATAAAACCTTAGATCAAACACATCACATTGAGGGGAAATTCAATCTAAAACCTTGTCTCATATTATGATTATTACGACCTATGATTTGGAAAATCAAGTGATTTTGTTGTTGTTTTAGGATCTGTAACATACCCCATTACCACCCATTATCCATAATAAAGGTAGAAGGAGGTAGTTACTATGATGACCCAACCTCCAAAGTTTATTTATGGAAATGGGGTCATAAAATTTAAATTTTTTTTCAAACTTCTCAAAATGCATAATAAAGAACATCATTACATTCATCTTGTCAAGGACTTTCCAATGATATAAATTTTATCTCAATTTGACTTATGTGTCAAAAGATATGACCATTTTACGATAGACCATCAAAGTCTTCCACATCAGCAGTAGTCCCATGCATCACCTACATAGCACCTTATGTAGCATTTGCATGGAAATTATTTTTTTGTGGATAATCCACATGGAAATACCACTCTTCACATATCGTCGATAATCATCCCATTAGGCAAAACACTATGTAACATTTACCGAGGCCGTAATCTCTAACCTAGCTGATCTCCTAACCAACGGCTCTGCACGACTAAGATAACGGGGTCATATTGATTTTGACCTTGACTACCCTAACGTTGATCTGGCCATGACCCAACTTATAGTCAGTTCACGAGTACTTGGTTATATAACTAGAGACTTTATCTGTTTGGCCTTTTTCAGGATAAATTTCCCAACCACCGACTATCAACTAGGGTCAAAAAAACTGGTACTCGAACCACTAGGATGAATGCATTTTTTTGGTCCTTATTTTTAACTGACTAGCTGACCCTCAACCTTGTAGATCCCACTAGCGAGTTTTTGGCTTTTTTTTGCAAGTTTTTATATTAATAGATTTTTTTTGGATCTCTTCCTTAGTTTACATAAGATTGAATCCTTTTGTCTCTTTAGCCACCACAATTCACAACACACCAAGTTCATGGAATCCATTAAGCATTACATGAAGGTAAAAATGCTAAGGTGAGTTACAGTTTTGGGCAAAACCCGGTCGTAAATTTCATTTTCCCAAAAGTTCAGCCGAAATTTTATAAAAGTTCGGCCGAACTGTTAGAAAGTTCAGCTGAAGTTTGAAATTAATTCGGCTGAACTAAGTCTGCCATTTACATTGACGATGTATTGACGATGTGGGTAAATAAATTTTTTGCTGGAGATGGGAAAACTGGCAACAAAATTTCGGTTGAACTAATAGTCCGGTCGAACTAATAGTTAGACCGAAATTTTTAAATAAATCAGCCAAACTTTTTCTTATAAATATACCAGCCCCCAAACCACAACAAATTTTCATTTAGTTACCATTACATCGCTCTGTTTCTGTCTTGTTACTTTGCTATTGTCTCGCTCTATTTGTGTTGCACTATTTCTAGACTGTCTCACTGCTCTGTTTTTGTCTCGCTCTTTTTGTGTTGCGCTGTTGTAGGGGCGAGCAAGGGACCAAGCTCTTTTTGTCTCGCTCTTTTTATGCTCTATTATTTTTTTGTTTATGGTTTTATTTTTATTTTTTAATTTCATTTTCTATGTTTGCAGATTTTTTCTAATCTGTTCCCTCGGCGATATGTGGCCTCATCATCTCGTTGTCTTCTCGTTGTGCACGCTCTCGTTGTCTGCTTGCCGTGCATGCTCTCACTATCTTGTTGTCTCCAAATTTCCAAGTAGAATAAAAAACCTACTAGCATCCTCCTATTTGAATTTTTTGATTTAGTTGAGTTTACAAACTTTTCCTTTTATTCTTCCGAAAGACAATTGCACATGGAATTGAAACCAAAGATTTTCATAATTTTATTTCTTCTCCTGATTTTGATTAATATCACTGAATTTTCGGATGAAAATATTATAATCATAATAGAAAATAATAAATTTATTAGATGCACTCAAATTGAAATGTCAGATGTTATGATCTGTAAGAAAATAAATGTTTTTGTTCACAGTGTTCCATAGTGTTGTTGCTTAGATATATGACAGAGACATTGGTTCACTACCTCATCACCTAGTATCTTATGCATCAAATATTCAAATAACCTACAGTCTATATGTGTATTGATACATCAAAAATAGATCTCTAGTATGCTTGACTATATTGACAAAAACTACCAAAAAAAAACCTTTGTAACAAACATCCTTCATAGAGAATTATCTTGTTGCAAAATCTAAAAATGTTTGGGTAACAAAGAGTCCATTCCCCTACCCTAATGATAGGAATTAGGTTCTCTTCCCCACTCTACATGAAGTGCCCAAGTTCCTCTACAGGATTAGCCTAAATGGTGTTTGCTTCTTCGAAGTCTACTACTATGGGATTCCTGGTTTCAGAATCACCTTTTGTCTAAGCATCCTTCGCATAAAATCAAGCATCTGAGACAGATTGAGTAACAATTTAAGGTCCAGATAAGGATCCATATCGATGTCGATACCTATATCCAAAAATCAATCCAGTGTGACACACATACCCTTGATTTTTATGGAACCTCCTAATAATTGTAATGCTTGATGTGAGATCTTATTAAGGACCCGATTGATCATTTCTACCATTTCATCCCTATGACCTTGGGAGAATCGTCCTGAAGATTAATGAGATCAGCCTGTAGGGGAACTGAATCTTACAGGATCATCATATTTGCAGCCTGACCTTGAGTTCTTGTCTCAGGCCTTTTTATTTTTTGCAAACTTGGATATGCATTGAGATTAATATTGATCTAATATTTATTGAGATATAGATTTATATTGATTACCCAATCTTGACTTGAACTTCACTCAAGCCCCGGAAAAAATGTTCAGGTTATAAAGAGTCCATGTGAGTAGCATCCAGACCATCCTAAAATATATCAGCTTGTATGTCCGCCTAACCTGTGATCTTCTTGTGTTGTTGATGTGTACCACGTGTTAGAAAAATTACACATTCTTAACATTCAAATTTCCATGCATATAGTCTGATCTTTCTGTGTGGGTAAAGATCAATAATAGGATGATTTGATGTTGTTGGATATTACTATGTCCCGATGTGAAGTTACAAATTTCAATGCTAGATCTCAACTTATGAGACGTTGACAATTAATTATGAATTATAATGAAAACCAATTAAATTTAGCTACACATTAATTTCATGCCAAAATTACAAATTTAATTTGAGCCACACATTAATTTCTTCTCCCAAGAACTTAATATTGTCACTTGTGGTAACACACTTATAGCCATACACTCATATGGACTGAGCTGCTATGCTTTGAAAATGAAACCCAAATTGTTGATACTATCATGCATTTCTTCTATAATTCTTGTTCCATTCCTTATCATGTTTCTCTTCTCAAATATTCACTTCTGGTTCACAAAGCACTATTTCACAACACATGAATAATTGTCTTAACACAACTTTCACATGCACAGAGCAGCTCCACCAGACATACATGCATACATGCATATATTAACCATTAGTATACATCTATCTTGTAGAACCTATCATCATATTTTCATTTCTAGCATCATATTTATTTCAATTAAGTTCATAAATAAACATATCAATTTAAACTTATGCACATACCTGGTTTTATTGTCTAATGTTGATCCTCGGATGACATCAATCCATGGTTAAATCTAAGTCATCGTTTCATATAAATTCTCAGAGCTGAATAATAATAATGTGCAGGATAATTGTCTTCACATAGCTTTCACATGCACACAAAAGCTCCACCAGACATACATGCATACATGAATATAATTAAACATTAGTCTACATCCATATTGTAGAACCTATCATTATATTTTCATTTCTAGCAACATATTTATTTCAATTAAGTTCATAAATAAACATACCAATTTAAACTATGCACATACATGGTTTTCTTGGCTAATGTTTATCCTCAGATGACATCACTCCATGGTTAAATATGAGTCATTGTTTCATTTTTTATTCTCAGAGCTAAATAATACTAGTGTGAAGGATAATTGTCTTCACACAACTTTCACATGCACACAACAGCTCCACCAGACATACATGCATACATGCATATATTAAAAATTAGTCTACATCCATATTGTAGAACCAATCATTATATTTTCATTTCTAGCAACATATTTATTTCAATTAAGTTCATAAATAAACATACCAATTTAAACTTATGCACATACCTAGTTTTCTTGGATAATGTTGATCCTCGGATGACATCACTCCATAGTTGAATCTGAGTCATTGTTTCATTTTTATTCTCAGAGTTGAATAATAATAGTGTGCAGGATAATTGTCTTCACACAACTTTCACATGCACACAACAACTCCACCAGACATACATGCATATATTAAACATTAGTCTACATCCATCTTATAAAACCTATCATTATATTTTCATTTCTAGTAGCATATTTATTTCAAGTAAGTTCATAATTAAACATAACAATTTAAAATTACATACATGCATATATTAAACATTAGTATACATTCATCTTGTAGAACCTATCATTATATTTTCATTTCTAGCAGCATATTTATTTCAATTAAGTTCATAAATAAACATACCAATTTAAACTTATGCACATACTTGGTTTTCTTGGCTAATGTTGATCCTCGGATGACATCAATCCATGATTGAATCTGAGTCATTGTTTCATTTATATTCTCAGAGCTGAATAATACTAGTGTGTAGGATAATTGTCTTCACACAACTTTCACATGCACACAACAGCTCCACCAGACATACATGCATGCATGCATATATTAAACATTAGTCTACAAACATCTTGTATAACCTATCATTATGTAGAATTTTAAAATATGAAACATCAAGTTTCTTACCAGAAAAATCCTCCTCTAGTGTACTCATGCCAAGTCTCCGATGAGGACTACAATTTTGCACAAATACCACGGTGTTGCATGCCTCTTCCAACAAATGCAACGGTAGGCCCTGATCATGCAACATCACTCGTGCTACACCCACAATTGTTCTATTCTTTTTTTTCTATGACTCCATTCTGTTGTGGTTTATGTGGCACAATCAAATCTCTCGAATTCATTCTTTTCTATAGAAGTTCTTGAATTCAATGGAGATGTACTCACCACCATTGTCACTCCTAAGAACCTTCAAATTCTTCCCCGTGTCTTTCTCCACTAGTGCTTTGAACTCATAGAATTTTGATAACATCTGATCTTTCTTCTGCATGAAGTAAATCCAACACTTCCTAGAAAAATCATCAAAAAAGATGACATAATACCTGTGCTTTGTTGTTGAAGTTGTAGAGAATGGTCCACACACGTTTGGTTGAACTCTCTCAAGGATTTCCGCTGCTCGGTTCTCCTTCTCATGAAAAGTGGCCTTTGTATACTTCCACATGGTACATCCCTTGCATGTGTCTATCTACACAAGAGTACCCTTTGTAAGCCCCGTATAAATCTGCTGCATGACCTTCAAGGCTCCATGGTGTAGATGGCCCAATCCCCTGTGCCATAACTCACCCTCATCCCGGCTCACCACTTTGTCTGCCTTACCCATCAATGTTGTGCAACCATCTACATCAAGTTTGTAGATATTATTCACACGAATCTAATATTCTTGGCTTGTCCTGTGGCTTTGTGTCAAAGGAAATATTTCACTTAACTAAAAACCACATCATAACCTCTATCCTCCAACATTGCACCTTAAACTAAATTATTTTTCAAGCCTGGTACATGCATTAGATCTTTTAATAAGAAGGTTTTACCTGATTGTCTCTGGAAGGTAACTGTACCAATATCAGTATCACTATACCTCTCATCATCACCCATTTCGATATGCATCTAGAGGTCTTTCTCCTCCAAGATACTAAAAAGCTCTTTATCTCCCGTCATGTGGAAATATGCACCACTATCCAAGTACCACACCGATCCCATCACACTTGAAACCATGCATGTGATGAGTGAGAAGTCCAACTCAAATTGCGAGGCCAAAGCCTCACCAACTGCAGATCCTGAAGCCTTCTTATTCTTCTTATTTTGTGGAAAATTAGTGGCATAATGCCCATGCTCGTGATAGTGAAAACACTTCACTCTAGACATGTCGCGCTTCTTGCCTTCTTTATCAGTCTCAGATTTGGAATAGGATTTTTTTCCCTTCCCCTTATTTGCCTTACCAACCAAGGAAAATTTTCCTCATCATTCTTCTTGGATGAGGATCCATGCTTGGTATTTTTCCTGAATTATTATTGCACCAGATCCGACCAAAGTCACTGCCAATCTGACATCTTCTCCCTCCCATTGACAGAGTCTTGATAACTATGCCAACTCTTGGGAAGGCCTAGAAGAGCTAGTCTCACCAAGTCATCATCCGCTACAATAATTCTGACACTCCCAAGCTCATCTCGATATTGGAAAAACTTGGTTAAATATTTCGGAATAGTGTTGCCTTTCTCCATTTTGATTTTCTTGAGCTTGTCCTTCAGTGCCAATTTTCTGTGGTCATTGCTACTCTGAAACAGATCTGCCAAAGCCTTCCACATTGCATATGGATTCACTTTTCCATGGAGACTTGAGACAATGTGGTATCGTACTCCCTCCAGTAAGATCCTCCTCACCTTTGCACCCTTCTTTTTCCAAGCATCAAGAAGAGTGGCATTTGCTGCTGTGGGTTTTGGAATGTCATTATAAATGAATTATTTCAACCCGTTGTCCTCCAGAAATACCTCCATTATGTATTTCCACACAATATGATTGGAAATTCCCTCAAGCACATATTCCAATATCAAGACATTGAAAGCCATCTTGATCTTGATCCGCTTGTTGCACCAAATAATAATTTTTCAAATTCGAATGTTATTCAACACAAAATCAATTTATTCTCCACTATAATGATTTCTCGTGCTCTTATATCATGTATAAATTATAAAAACAATATGTATATCAATGGATTCAATCCGATTACACGATATGCTAAATCAAGATATTGAATCCTTATACAAATTAATTGTGGAAAATAATCATGATTGCCAATCTCAACAAGTAAAGAAAGAAGAAAATCAAACCACAACACAAATATTTTCCTGGGGAAAGCTTGCTGCTCAAAAACCCTATATCGTCTATTGTATATTCACCAAGGAATCATGAAACAATTACAATGCACTCTTCTCACAAAATTTTCATGCACTCTCACAAATGTCTCACACTGATTCGGAAAAAATCGACCAACACTTAGCCAATTTTTAGCCTCTTCTCAGCCTGCCTGCCTTGCGAAATTCATGTGGAATGAAATCACTATTATTTATGAATTTCAGCCTTCTAAAACTGTACAATGCTCATGGGCAATCCTATGGGTGCTTTACTGCATGCAAGCAGCCTACTAATAATACAATTGATACCCTTTAACCTTTGTCTCAACTGGGTCTCCACTGGAACTGACATGTATGCAGCTATTAATAGTAAATCATTAGTTACATGAAAAATCACTAGATGTGAATTAAATGTGATTTAATTCACTTGACCTCTCACTAGTGCAACAAACAGTTACAACTAGTTAAAATAATTTTAACTCAATTAATTGAGTTAACTGATTTCTCATGCATTAAAATAATGCTCTAACTGCAACTTGGACACAAAAACTAATAGAATCACTCTCCATGCCTCACCAACCACTCTCAACTCAAAATTCATGAGCTAAGTAAGTTTATAACACTTAGTTAACTATTAAAAGTGATTATGAGATAAGATTACATTTTATTGTCCAATTTAATTAAGGGAAAATTAAATTAGACACACCTTGTTTGTTGAATTTTAAACAATACGTATTATGCTAATTTTGATTGGCCCATGTAAATGGTTAGGGTTATGACATTTAGGCATGATTCGACCTAATTATGATAGCGTGTTGTATTATGTCTAGACTAATTGTGATTGTATGCATGAATTACATTTGTTTATTTAGGTTTGAGTTGATGTGTTGTAAAGCTATATCGTGCTAACTAGATTGATGGTGCAAACAAGATATCCTTCCCTGAGATGCGTTAAGGTATGAGCTTGCTTATGTTGTTTACTTGGTACATGATTGTTTGAATAGGTCATTTATATGGTATTGAGTGTTTGGTGTCTATTATGTCATCTAGTTGATTTATCTAACATGGTATTTTTATAGTTATTTGAATGTTTGATTAATTGCATGATATTAGTACATGTGTTTGTAAGATTGCATGAAGTAATGATATTGTTTTAAGAACATTTATAATAATACATATGCGTTGAGATAGTTGATATGTACTTGAGTGCAAGTAGATGATAGTTGTAGCTTTATGTATTATGACCGATGAATGTGAGTTGATTGTTGATTATGACATGGTTTTTAGTCTTGGTAAAAGTTGATTTCGAATTAATATATATGTTGTCTTGATATTTGGAACACGTGACTGATATGTGTGTGTTTAGTTACAAGGAAGTGTGATTTGAATAGCAAGGTAAGGTAAATAACTTGTTGTTATGTTTATTTATTGGCTTTCATCTATGTGTTTATGGCAGTTTGATACAGGGGCCTGCATGGAAAAAGAGACTTCCATGAAGTATTGAAGAAGGCTTAGGATGGGATTTCCTTTGTAAGTATTGGGAACCCATGGGGATTGAGTCATTGTGTTTGTTTCTAGTCTTGTTCTTTTGGTCTTTTATGATTTTTTTTCACTTGATTTGTGGTTTTGTGTATGTCTGGTGCATAGCTATGTCACTTTTTTGTGGTGTCATATTGCTTTTGGTTTTTCATGGTCTTATTCTTGTTTGTTATTTTTCTTGGCCTTTATGTTTTGAGTCTTGGGAATTGGTTGGGGAAAGAGGAAAGTTAATGGAGCTCGGGGAGAGTTGTGTGGTGCCCAAAAAGTAATGAAAGACTCGAATGAAGCTTGATGCATGAGTAAGCACAATGGAAAGTCAGAATATGGCAATTGGTTGTATTGGTTGGGTCCGTTGGGGTAAATGGATGGTGGCATAACAATTATGAGAAAGGTAGAAAGAAAGGTGAAGTAAATGTATCTGAGGTGTCAGATGCCTTGGATATGTTGGGAATGGTTGTTCTCAATGTTGTGCATGATGTGCATGAATAAAGGAAGTTCTATTAACCTAGACCTTATGATATCTAGAAATTGTGTTGTGTTCATGACTATGTTGATGTTTATATATGTATAGATGTATGTATGTATGTCGTGTCTACAAGTGTTGTCATGGATCATGATTGTTTTATGATAATGATTATATATATGTATGTATCTATTTATGTATCTATGTCACTGTATGAAAGGGATTTCAAGGATCGTTCTTGTGGAGGAATGATTTATTATGCATGTGAATGGCATGAAGAGGTTCTTGGCTACAAGGGATCAAGTGGAAAAGTATCCTTGACAGATATATGAGGACAATATCATGTGGATATGATTTAATGTTATATTATTGTACTATTCCTATGTTTATGTTATGGATAGGTAATGCTAAGGGGTACATTAGCAAAGTGAAAGCGGTATGATTTGCAACATGCTAAGATAAGCATGGATAGTGGAAAGACACTAGAAGCAAGGTTGCTTGTGGGGTCAGTGTGTGGTCTATGTATGTGAAATACTATTTTTGTGTATATGTTGCACATGTTTTACATTCAATGATTTTACCTATGGTGATGTTTACATGTTGCATATGCAGTATTGTCTACATATGCAGTGCTAGGTATAAATGGTGCTATGTACAAGTTGTATATGCAGTGTTGTGTACATATCATACTATGTGCATGCTGGATATGTGGTGTTGTGTACGTATGGTGCGATGTACATTTTGAATATGCAGTTCTATGTACATATGGTGCTACGTGTGTGACGTACATATGGTGTTATGTACAAATGGCGTTGTGTGCATCATTGTAAAAGTTTTTTGTGTGCATGTGGTGCTATGTACATGTTGTACATGTGGCACTGTGTGTAGGTGGTGTTGTGTACATGTCGTGCATATGGCACTGTGTACAAGTGGTGTCTTGTACATGTCATGCATGTGGTGTTGTGAAGATGTGGTATTGTGTACACATTGTGCAGGCAATGCGGTGTACATTTTTTGTTGTGTACACATTTTGCAGATGGTGTCGTGTACATGTGATGTTGTGCAGATTGTGCAGTTAGTGTCGTGTACAAGTGGTAATGTGTACATGTTGTGCATATGTTAATGGTATACATGTGGTATTGTGTGCATGTCATACATGTTGTGTTGCGGGCATGCGGTACTATGTATCTATATGGTGTAGTCATGGTCTCGTGACATATGTATTTGTTGTGTTGTACTCTATATATGTATATGTATTGGGTTGTATTGTACACCGAGTGTAGGGGTGTGTGTTATCATCCTGTATTCTAAAGTTTCATTAGGTGATTATGGATTTTCTACAAGTAGCTAAAGATAGCATTCCTTGCCTATCAGCTATATTTATAAATCTCACTGCCTTCATTATCCTCTATAAGCCTTTTTTTACTATATTTCATCTCTTCCTTCTCAAAATACCCTCTTGCTCCTAAAAGACTCATATATGGGCTTAAATTCCCTTATTTTAATCATCTTCCCTACCCAAAGGCCTCATTTCATCCTTCTCTCCACTTTCCGTTCAAAAAACCCCCACTAAAAACCCTCACCATCAGCCCTTTCCTTCATTTCATAAAAACAATGTAAACGATTCTCTTTTACATTTTTTTAAATCAAAATTTAACCCTTTGGGACCCTTTGTTTTATATTTAAAAACCATGTTTTTGAATGTAAACCCACCTCTTTATAAATATTTAAGCCCTCTGCTTAAATGTTTTTAACTCTGCCCTTTACTGAAAAACCCTTTGTTTTAACCCCTCTTCCTCTTACTTCTAAACCTTCGTCTTTGTTAAAACATCCATACGACCTTTTCCTTTTCCTTAACCAAAACAACGCTTTCGCTTATGTTATTACTCACTGGGCCCACTTTCCACCGAACCCCATGCTCCAACAATGCCCTGTCACCTACCGCTCAGGCCCGCCTTTTCGACCTACCTATCATCCCCATATCACCCAACCACCATTGATCTCATCCTCCGAGATCCAATAGCCCGTAGCCCATATCGCAGGTTTATCTGTGCCAGCATTAACATTTTTAAAATGCATGATATAAGCGGTTTTACCGCTTGTACCCTCCACCACGTGTCTCCCTCTATATGGTATCACATGCCTCCACCCAATACCATGAAAACCCATCAGCCCATGCGAAAACCACTTTCCCATTTATGAAAACCACTTTCCCTGTCGCGAAAAATGCTTAACCATTTCCCACCAAAATCTAATAACTGCCGCTCAGTTCAAACTATCGAGAGCCCCGTGGTGATGAAGCCCTCCTCCACCATGATCCTCTGCAAAACACTCCTAACGCTCAAAAAACCCCCAAAAAATGCAAAAAATCCTCCCTCGCAAGTATTAAACTTAATTTGTTTGTTTTATTTGAAGGTTTAATGACAGGAATGCATAAAATGCATTCCAAAGGTCCATAAATGTTTTAACAAATGTTCTGGGTGACGATCCAGGGTTTTGTTTTATTTAGTGGGACCAGAGGTGTTAAAACAAGAATAATCCTAATGAATCTAGACCATTGGTGATTACTCAAACCTTCCAGTAGTAGAAGAATTTCCCCTACACAAAAAACATAGACAAAGACAGGCACAGGAAGAAAAACAGTTGAAGAACACAACAATGAATATTAAAGGGTTAATCATAGATCAAAAGACAAATTAAAAGGATTAGCCACAAAACTGAGATGAAGGAAGAATTAAGGAAAAGACAGTAAGGCAGGAAGTTTAAAGGGATAAATCATGATTAAAGGCCTAAAACAGAGTCTCAAGGCTAAACAAAGGCAGATTTGAATAATTAGATCAAAACAATTACTTCTCCAAAGGACATATTTTGCCACCTAAAACATGTTTTGTTTCAATAAATATCAAACAGTTATTACAAGCAGTCACAGATATTTCTCATCTACCTAGACATTATCGTAAAATTTATTGAGAAGTCCTTAAAGTCAAATATTTCCAAAAAAGTTATCTCAAATAGTTAAGTTAGGAGTTAATATTGCAGTGAGTATGTCTTAGATATTTTGCCTTGGGTGTTGCATGGTCTCAAAGGTCAAAAACTCATTTAACTCTATAATAAATGACATCTGAAACCCTAGCTTGGGATCACCTCGTCATTTTGCAGATAAATACTGTAGGTATTAGTCATTTTTAGTGTTGGTTGGTTGGTTGGTTAGTTGACTGATTTTCAGTTGCTGAGCTAGTTGAGGAATTCTTGGTTGGATTTAAGAAAGCTCTGAGTTGTAGAGATCTATTATACTAGAGTAATGTAACAGTTTTGAACATTAGTAATACAAGCACGTTCACAAGATTCTTGAGCTATGTTAATGGTGAAGTTTTCCTTCTTTTTCAATGTTTTCCTTCTGTTTTCCATTCTGTCCATTATTTCTCTGATAAAAGAACATAAATTTTAGAGTAGGATATGCAGTCTTGGCACCCTATTTCTGTCTGCATTCTTTATCTTAATGTTTTCCTCCACAAGGCCTGATTGGAGAATTCTTAGTTGCTCTCTGGTTCCACCTAGCTTGTTGACTTGGAAATGATTTAATAGAGTCAAGCCAAAGAAGTCTATGGCCCTGTCCTTTGGTGTAGCTTGAAATATTTTTTTAAGGCATTTCTTTGAAGTATACTTAGTAGAGTCTCAACCAGGGAAGTATATTGTATGCCCTCTCCTTTATTCTGCCTCAAACTGTTGCTTTGAAGGCCTTTAGAGTGTTTAGTTAAAGAAGATACGTTTAGCTTGCCCTATAGTTACACTCAATGTTATCTTAAATGTTTTCTTTGTCTGAAAGTAATTGTAGGATTGTTGGATTGTTGTCTTAAAGATTTTCTTATTAAATTTTGGCCAAAGAAGTCTATGGTATGACCTGTCCTTTGGTTTGCCTCAAACAATTACCTAAAATTCTTTTCTTGTTGAAGTAAAATTAAAATATTCTTAATTGACTTTTAGTTTTGCTGCCTTTACAACTTATAGTTATTTCATATCACATCTAATCTAAGAGATCCACTTGATATAGTTAGCTTGCCCTTTGAAAAACCTTGCAAAGTTGATGAACAATTAAATCCTTTTATGACTCCATAGCCCAATGGATTAATATTTCTCATGGTCTATCCATTCGGCTGAAACATTCCTTCAATTAATCACACCATTTGATTTGTCAATCCATAAATCCATCAATCAAAACAAAAATTCCATGGAACTTCATAAATAGCCTAACATCATAGAAAAAAGTACAAAGACATATCATCTATAAACAGTTTCATAGAGAGATCCCTCTCTGAGTCCAAGAAGGCTAGGTCCTAGGATTCCAAAGTGGTTCTGATGTGGTTCCCTGCAGAGTTTGTTCTTGCCAATCTTGAAAATCACGAAGAGCCAACATAGTGTTGAACGTACTAGGGAATACTGAGTAATAAACAACAAAATATAAACTCAAAAAACTCGGAAAACCTCATTTTAAACTTATATGAATCAAGTGTTAGACAAGAAAGTACCTGGTTGCTGATGGTGGACAACAGCTAGCCATAAAACAAGTAAAAATCCTCCACCTGCTGACTCCAATGGTTTTTAGTAGGCCTGCTGAATCCACTGGTTTTCCATAGATTCCACTGGGAAAACTTATTTTACCATCAAAACATCAAAAGAACCCAGTCAAGAATACTTTGTGGATTAAGTATTTCTTTCACAGATTGGTTTTTCCTTCAATATTGTCATAAACTCTCAACATTTATGATTCTTGGGTCCAAGTCTGGCTTCTAGAAGAATTTGTATCGGATCTCATCCAGACCCAAATCCTTCTGCAATAGTTGACAATCTTGAAATAATCCTTAGGAAGTCTCCTAGATCTAAAAAAAAATGTGTTAGCGGACCAATCCACAAAGCAAGTTCCTTACCTGAAAACCTTAAAGACTTGCAGAATATCCTCTGACTCACCCCTAGAACAAAGCTTGTCTAGGACTAGATCTCAGCATTGGGAAACCCAGATAGTTTTAGATCCATCCACCCTACAACAAAATTATATTGTACTAACTTCATCCCCCATTGTTCACCCTCGTCCATTTAACCCTGTACCTCCTTTTGGAAACCCTCCACTTGTTAACCCTCCATTGTTTCCACAACCACATATCATGGCAACATGGTATGCTCCCCTAGTTCCACCACAGGACTATCAGTCCAAGATTCCTTTATATCATGCAAGTAGTTCTACTACTGGTCAAAAACATGTCGATAGAATGAATGACTACTTTGAGAGACAAGAGATAGATGATGAAACTGTTAAACTTATAATGTTTGCTCAAAGCTTAGGGGGAGAGGTAAGAAATGGCTCAAAGGCTTAACCACTAATAGTATAAATGACCTCCCTGCTTTCCATAAACTATTCTTAAACAAATGGGAAATCAAGAATAACCCTCTCCAAATCTTATCAGAGTATGAAAACATTAAGAGAAATGTTGGAGAGGGTGTCCAAGAATACTGCAATAGATTCAATAGTGTATATAATGCCCTCTCTATCCATATGAAACCTCCACAAGGTCTATCCCTAATGAAATTTCCTGATGGATTTGATCCAGAAATGGCCTCTCTATTAAGATAAAGAGAAACACTCACATTAGAGGACATGCAAAGGGGAGTAGTAAGTGTAGAAGCCAATCTGATTGCTAAGAGAGCTACAATGAAAAATAAAGAAAAAAGTCACATATAGGGAAGAAGTTGTACCCTCCACATCTGATACAAAGATTGATAACTTAGTCAAAACCATGGAGATGATGATGGAAAGGATGAATTTAAATGAGAGAGCTTATCATAGAGAAAATTAAGCAACTCCTCAAAATAGAAATCAAGATCAAAACCAAAACCAGAACTTTAGAAGGAACCCCCCTCAAATAAGACAAAGATGTCTTGATCAACAAATCAGGCCTCCTTTCCAAGAAAACTATGCTGATGAGGATGAGGGGGTAAATGAAGAAACAAAGGAAAATCACATAAATTTAATGGGAGTAAATAATGAGGATATTGTTTGTCACTGAGGAAGAACAATACATGTTTTCCCCAACTCAAAATGAGGAAGAAAGCCTAGAATTTGAAGACTATAAACAAGGCTTTGAAAATTCCATCATGGAAGTACACACACAATATGATCTCAGAATCAAGAAAAACCAAGACACTCCCAAAAGAAAGACCTCTAAAATTTATGCTAAGAAGAACCCTGAAAACATTTATAAAAAGATAGCAGAAAATCTGAATAGAGTGGTTGAAAGTTCTGATACAAATAGAGGAAAAAATAGCCAACCTAGTGGAAAACATAATGGTGACCAAAGGAGCACTAGCAACACAGCTAGTGTTCCTAACAAAACTATTTTAACTAAGTTTCCTAAAAAAAACCAGCAAGCTAAAATTGTTGTGAAAACAGTGTCTAAAAATACTGATTTGAACACTTGAAAAACTCAGACACCTTTCAGTATAGATAATGAAATTGCCAAGATAAAAATATCTATCCCTCTTACTGAATTAGTCACTCAAGATGTATATAAATTCCAAGTTTTTAAAGCTTCAAACATATGAGAGAGTGTTGATTCTATTAATTTCAATGATGACAAACCTGAGCTTCTGTTTGGACCAGAAGTAGAAGGGAAATTTCAAGAGGGAGGTGTTCCTCCATTTTATGTCAGTTTGAACATCCATGATAAGATTCTCCACAATGCCATGTTAGACTCTGGTGCATCACACAACCTTATGCCAAAAGTAGTAATGGAAAGACTAGGCCTTGAGATAACTAGACCATACAAATATTTATACTCTTTTGATTCCAGCAGAGTTAAATGTCTAGGACTAATCAAAGATCTATGTGTTAATCTAGCACAAATACCAGCCAAGAGACTAGTAATGGATATTGTAGTGGCTGATATTCCTCCTAAATATGGCATGCTTCTCTCTAGATCATGGGGAGCTAAACTCCAAGGCACCCTTCAAATGGAAATGAACTATGCTACCATCCCTATTTTTAGTCAACCAAGGAGACTATATAGACAAAATTACATGAAATACATGGTTAGCAGCCAAGAAAAAACACATAACTCCCCTCTTTATTCTATCCACACTGATCTTGATTCATTTATCCTTTACAATGATGAAAATGTTAATGAAAAAGTGACAGAGAATGAACAAATAGTAGAACAGGAAGAGGAAAAAGAGGAGGAACAGTAAAAATAGTTTTTCCAAACAGAATATAACAACAAACATAGTGGAGACCATAGGGAACAAAACAAGGACAAACATAGTGAAGACCCTAAAGAATAGCATACTAAATAACATAGTGGTAGCCACAATGACCAACCCAATGATAAATCTAAAATTGAACCTCTTTGGAGTATGAGTTTTGATGGGTCTTGTAGAAAAAATGGTTCAGAAGCAAGAATATGGGTGCTTAACACAGAGAACAATCATGCAGAAGGTCACTCATACAAGATAAATTTTCAATGCACAAATAACATAGATCAATATGAGGCACTCCTCCTAGGGCTTAAATTACTGAAGAAATTAGGAGCCAAGAGGATAACTGTCCATGTAGATTTAGAGTTGGTCATTAGACAGATTACTGGAGAATACACAGCTAAGAATCCTATATTAAAAGAATATAGTGATGATTCCCTTGACCTCTTGAGAACATTCACATAATATGACCTTATCTTTGTCCCTAGAAATCAAAACATCCTTGCCAATGGTCTAGCATTTGTAGCTAGCACTTGCCAAAAACCTTATCAAAACAAGAAATACATAGTCCAAGTCAAATATAGGACAACAGTTCCTGATAAGATAAAATATTGGCAAGTTTTTGAAGGAGATAAACAGATAGAAGATTTCCTACAATCTAGAAATTAGTCTGAAGTGCCAAATTCAGACTCGGAGTATGAAGAAGACTACTCTGTTGAGGAACAATCTTACAAAGAAGAAACTCCTGATAATGTTGATGTAAATCTGTTAGACAAAGAAAACATGCATAAAACAGAGCTGTGCACTAATCTAGAAAAGGAAGACTTTGAAGTGTTGCAATCTAATACTGATAATTTGCCAAACGGACTGGTTCCTCTAGAAGAACTGTTTGACTTTAACGATGTTGCCAGGAATCCAAAGATGGAACCCACTGAAACTAAAATAGAGGAATGCAATATAGGCACTGAACAAAAACCCAAAATGATCAAAATGTCTAAGACACTTCCAGCTCATATAAAACAGAAATATCTTGAGCTTTTTAAAGAATTCACTAATGTTTTTTCTTTGATTTATGAAGATTTAAAGTCATATGATACAAAGATAATTCAGCATAAGATACTTCTCAAAGAAAACTAGAAGCCCTATTGTTACACAGCATTTTGTCATCGTCCCTGAAATCTCTCATCCCATACATTGGAGGAATATTCTCGTGACCTGTGAATAGTAAAATTTCTTGAAAACACCTTGATGTCATCCTTCTGCATAAGGACATGAATTCTCCTGAAGAAAATTTCCTCTGAAAAACCCTAAAAACCCATGTTTTGGCACTAGCGCGAGTAGCCAGTTCATCCCTTGCGCCAATGGGGAAAATATACACTAGTGGGCGTGCCAGCTGGCGCTCTATCCCTGTGTTGTGCCCGTGCCAAGCCTATTTGGGAATCTTTTTTAAAAATAAATGGTGAAAGTTTGGTTCTAACAACTTCATAATGAATCATCAGAAAGAAGCTGGGTAGTTTTTCTCTAGATTTCCTTGTTTAGGAAGTGGTTTTGCACCTATCATGGAACCTTCCTAAGAGATAGGACCCTATCCCATGATTATAGGGATCCCAACTCCCTTCCTCCCTCTATAAAAGCCTGTCCTCTCCATCTACCAGCTAGCTAAACTTGTGGGAAGAAAACTATAGCTGGGCGAATATTGAGAGCAGAGCCGAGGAGAACCCCGTAATAGAGAGAGCATTGTCCATATTCCTGACAGGATTTGTTGAGACGCGCTTCACTGCAAGCCCCGACGAAGGAAGATTTTAGCGTTAGAGAATTTGGTTGTAATCTCCCTTTTGTCTTCTATAATATAAGCGACTCTGATTTTGGTTCCATTCATGTGTCTACTCTTTCATGTAATTCAATGAATTATATCCTCTCTGACTGATATATAGTTACATGCTTTAAGTATTACATTGTATGTAGTCGTTTCTCTGCATGTGTACAGGTGTTCGAACGTGGAAAATGGAAGGATTATGATCTGTCAAGCTAGGGATGAGGAGCACCGCTTCTTCCTCGACAAAAACAACGTGGGATTTGAGGTAGGCTACTTATCGCGATCTTTGTCTTTCTTGTAATTAGGAACCAAAGTCATTGGGTGATTCGATTGTTGCTAGACCCAATCTAGGGCTAGTGGGATCGCCTCTATCCACAGAGGGGATTTACCTCTCCAACACCTTTAAACAGAAATTGCACAGAATAAACCCTATACAACTACCCCTCGTTGAGAAAGAAATTAAGAAAATGTATGATGCTGGAATAATAGTTCCTCTAAGATACTTAGAATGGGTTTCAAATATTGTATCAATGAGGAAGAAAACAAGAGAAATTAGTCTATGCATAGACTTCAGAAATTAAAAAAAATCCTCCTTAAAGGACAACTACCCTTTACCAAAAATGGATCACATCTTACAAAGGGTAGTAGGGTCTAAAATGATTTCTTTGCTAGATGGCTTTTTAGGATACAATCAGGTGCTGGTACACCTAGATGATCAACATAAGACAACTTTCACTGCACCTTGGGGCACTTTCATGTATGTTAAAATTCCTTTTGGGTTAATGAATTTTTGTGCCATCTTTCAAAGAGCCATGGATATTTCTTTCTCAAAAGAGATAGGCTACTTCATTGTGATTTACCTTGATGACATAATAGTCTATTCAAAAACTGATGAAGAACACCTAGCTCACTTAAGAAAGGTCTTTCAAAAATGTAGAAAGTATGGTTTGTCTTTGAGTCAAAGATATTACAAGAAGTCGAAGATATTTCTCATCTACCCAGACGTTATTGTAAAATTTATTGAGAAATCCTTAAAGTAAAATATTTCCAAAAAAGTTATCTCAAACAGTTATGTTAGGAGTTAATATTGCAGTGAGTATGTCTTAAATATTTTTTCTTGGGCCTTGCATGGTATCAAAGGTCAAAAAATCATTTAACTATGTAATAAATGACATCTGAAACCCTAGCTTGGGATCACCTCCTCATTTTGTAGATAAATACTG
This sequence comes from Pinus albicaulis, assembly GCA_034641835.2. NCBI lineage: Eukaryota > Viridiplantae > Streptophyta > Pinopsida > Pinales > Pinaceae > Pinus > Pinus albicaulis. The sequence continues at coordinate 549,125,298 of CM076577.1, read as the reverse complement.
CAAGTATTAGTCATTTTTAGTGTTGGTTGGTTGGTTAGTTGACTGATTTTCAGTTGCTGAGCTAGTTGAGGATCACTAGGTTAGATTTGAGAAAGGTCTGAGTTGCAGAGATCTATTGTACTGGAGTAATGTAATTGTTTTGAACATCAGTAATACAAGCACGTTCATAGGATTCTTGAGCTATGTTAATGGTGAAGTTTTCCATATTTTTCAATGTTTTCCTTCTATTTCGATTCTTTCCATTATTTCTTTGATAAAAGAACATAAATTTTAGAGTATGATATGTTGTCTTGGCACCCTATTTCTATCTACATTCTTTATCTTAATGTTTTCCTCTACAAGGTATGATTGGAGAATTCGTAGTTGCTCTCTGGTTCCACCTAGCTTGTTGTCTTGGAAATGATTTATAGAGTCAAGCCAAAGAAGTCTATGGTAAGTCCTGTCCTTTGGTGTAGCTTGAAATATTGTTTTTAAGGCCTTTCTTTGAAGTATACTTAGTAGAGTCTCAACCAGGGAAGTCTATGGTATTCCCTGTCCTCTGGTCTGCCTCAAACTATTTCTTTGAAGGTCTTTAGAGTGTTTAGTTAAAGAATATAGGTTTAGCTTTCTCTTTAGCTGCACTCACTATTATCTTAAATGTTTTCTTTATCTGAAATTAATTCTACGATTGCTGGATTGTTTTCTTAAAGGTTTTCTTATTAAAGTCTAGCCAAAGAAGTCTATGGTATGCCCTATCCTTTGGTTTGTCTTAAATAGTTACCTAAAAGGATTTTGTTGTTGAAGTAGAATTAAAAGATTCTTAACTGACTTTTAGTTTTGTTGCCTTCACAACTTATTGTTATTTCATATCACCTATAATATAAGAGATCCACTTGATATAGTTAGATTCCCCTATGAAAACCCTTACAGAGTTGATGAATAATTAAATCCTTTTATGACTCCATAGCCCAATGGATTAATATTTCTCATGGTATATCTATTCAGCTGAAACATTCCTTAAATTAATCACACCATTTGATCTGTAAATCCATAAATCAATCAATCAAAACAAAAAGTCCTTAGAACTTCAGAACTAGCCTAACATCATAGAAAAAAGTACAAAGACATATCATCTATAAATAGTTACATAGAGAGATCTCTCTCTGAGTCCAGGAAGGCTAGGTCCTTGGATTCCAAAGTGGTTCTGATGTGGTTCCCTGTAGAGTTTGTTCTTGCCAATCTTACAAATCACAAAGAGCCAACATAGTGGAAACTATACTAAAGACTACTGAGTAATAAACAACAAAATATAAACTCAAAAAAATCAGAAAACCTCATTTCAAACTTATATGAATCAAGTGTTAGCCAAGAATGGTACCTAGTTGGTGATGGTGGACAACAACCAACCATAAAACAAGTAAAAATCCTCAACCTGGTGACTCCAATGGTTTTCGGTAAGCTTACTGACTCCACTGGTTTTCCATAGATTCCATTAGAAAAAAATATTTTACCATCAAAAAATAAAAGAACCCAGTGAAGAATACTTTGTGGATTAAGGATTTGTTTCACAGATTGGTTTGTCCTTCAAAACTGTCATAAACTCTCAACCTTTCTAATTCTTGGGTCCAAGTCTGGCTTCTAGAAGAATATGTACCTAATCTCATCCTGACCCAAATCCTCCTACAATAGTTGAAAATCTTGAAAGCATCCTTAGGAAGTCCCCTAGATCTAAAAACCCAGCTGTTAGAAAACTAATCCATAAAGCAAGTTCCCTACCTGAAAACCTTAAAGACTTGTAGAATATCCCATCTGACTCACACCTAGAACAAAGCTTGTCTAGAACTAGAACTCAACGTTGGGAAACCCATATAATTTTAGATCCATCCACCCTACAACAGAATTCTGTTGTACTAACTTCATCCCCCACTGTTCACCCTCCTCCATTTAACCCTATACCTCCTTTTTTAAACCCCCCTCAAATAAGAAAAAGAAGTCCCGATTAGCAAATCAGGCCTCCTTTCCAAGAAGACTATGTTGATGTGGATGAGGGAGTAAACGAAGAAAAAGAGGAAAATCACATAAATTTAATGGGAGTAAATAATGAGGATACTTTTTTCCTCACTAAGGAAGAACAAGACATGTTTTCCCAAACTCAAAATGACGAAGAAAGCCTAGAATCTGAAGACTATAAACAAGGCTTTGAAAATTCCATCATGGAATTACATAGACAATATGACCTTAGAAGCAAGAAAAACCAAGACACTCCCAAAAGAAATACCTCTGAAATTTCTGCTAAGAAGAACCTTGAAAACATTTCTAAAAAGACAACAAAAAATTTGAATACAGTGGCTGAAAGTTTTAATAGGAAAAAATAGCCAACCTAGTGGAAAACATAGTGGTGAACAAAGCAGCACTAGCAACATAGCTAGTGTTCCTAACAAAATGTTATTGAAAATGTAAATATGATATTGAGGAATGCCAAGCTCGCCTTCACTAAGTGTATCCGCAAGCCATTTTACAAAAAGTCTATCAGACTATAAATTATTTTCAGATTACAGACTGTCTATGAGTTGCGCATCATATTATAGATGATTGGTCGTTGTAAAATACAGGACCCCATGATGGGGGGGGGGGACTATTTAGATCAGTCATAAAATAGAATAATGATAACATACACCTTGTAATATTTGGACTATAAATATTATCTTATCCTCGAGTACTTCGCTTGATGCTTTGACAGGCACATACTTAATGTAATAAAATATGCTTTTTCCTGTTAGTTGAGCTATTTCTCATGGTTTATCACTAGAACTCATGGTAGAGTTTGTGGAAATATTTGGCATCGCTGGGTGGAGTTTGCTTGGTTTAACTTGGAAGCTTGAACTAACAGGCTTATCTGAACCGAAAAAATTACACTAGTGATGAGTGGTGTGAATTAATTATTAATTAATTCACTAATTATTAACTCATAAATCAACTAAAGAATACATCAGTTAACTGCAATGCATGGACAGTTCAGTGGAGACCAGTGTTAGAGGTGGGTGAAAGGGTGAGTCTAATATCAGTTGTGACTATACTTGTGCATGAGATTTGCACACACATTGATTGATATTGCCAATGAGGATTGCACAATACAAGCTAGTGGGATTCGAACTTGGATCTCATCATTATTCATCTTGGATTGCGCAGTAGAGGCAGGCAGACTTGTGGAGGAGATTTGAACTTGTGACTTGTTCATATCTGAGCTAGTTTGTGTGTAGCATGTGAGATAGTGCTGAGAGCTGTGAGGAGCTTTGTGCTATGTATTTTTACATGTTCTCTATCATTATAATATACATATAGTTGGGGGTTTTCAACTTTAAGCTTTCCCCATTACATACTGTGTTATATGTGTGCTTGATTATGTTTTAATGTCCGCATGCGACTGTTTCTATTTCCGAAAAATTGATGATCAATTGTAGAAGAGGTTATGTGTTATGCATGAAGCTTAAATAGTGTGTAATGAGGATAATATCGGTGAATAATTCAGCTATTATTCAATTTTCTACATGGTATCGGAGAAAAATTGATCATCGGATCTATTACAATGATTACAATTTATTTCGGTAGACAGAGTCTGTAAGCAGGCCAGGTAGCCTCTGGATCCATCCTTTCTTTGAAAGGTGATATATCCAGTAAATTCCCCTACAATCAATCTTTGTGCTAGAAATACTTTGTTCTCACAGATCAGAAGCGGTTGAGTTTTGAGCTGGTGGAATTCGAATTTGCAGAAGAGTTTTCTTGGTGTCGAAGTTGAAATGTATTTCAACGGATTGTGATTGGAGTATGCTCTTGAGTGCAACTCGAATTATGTTGCATGGAAGGACATGATGGAGGCGGTGTTAGATGAAAATGGGTTGAAGGAGTTCATAGATGCTGAAGTCCCAAAGCCTACTGATGCTGCTCAAGTTGAGGCTTGGCAAAAGAAGACAGCAAAATGTCGAAGGATGTGTCGAAGGATTCTGCTAGAGGCAGGAAGGATCACATTGTATCCTACCTAATAGTGGGCCTTCATACGATTGTAGGTGCATCGATGCATTTATTCAAATTTCAAATCAAAGAGCACCAGAGGAAGTTGGCGCCATATAACCCCGTAAATACAAGATGGAGAAAGGCCATTAAATATACCAAAATTGAAATACCCAGCCGGTGGATGAGTCAGCAAGGTGGGGTGACCGAGATGAGGATACTAGTGACTTGGCTCAGTCTTCCGAAGAGTTGGCATTCCTATCAGGACTCTGTCAATGGTCGGGAGAAATTGCCAGGATGGGAGCGACTTTGGTCGGATCTCATGCAAGAGGAGATAAGGCGGAGTACCAGGGACAGACCTTCATCAAAGGCATCTGATGAAGAAAATTGCGCTTTGGCTACCAAAGCAAAGAAGGGGAAGAGCAAGAAAGATTCTCAGTCTGGTGCAAAAGGCAAGAAGCAGGACATGTCCAAGGTGAAGTGCTTCAATCACGCCGCATCGCGACATTATGCCACAAATTGCCCCGGCAAAGAAGAAAAATAAGTACGTTGCCGGATTTACAAAGGGAGGGGCCTAGTCACAGTTTTGAGCTATATTTTTTGTTGATCGCATGCTTGGTCTCAAGTGTGGTGGGATCAGTGTGGTTTCTCGACAGTGGTGCGTCTTTTCACATGACAAGAGATCGAGATTTGTTTATTGATCTAGATGAGAAAGATATTGGAGTGCACATCGAGATGGGAAATGATGGTAGATACAGTGCGAGCGCTATCGGTACCATTTTATTTGAGAGGGAGTCTGGTAAACCCTTCGTATTCAAGGAAGTGATGCATGTTCCAGGATTGAAGAAGAATCTTATCTCTGTGGCGATGTTAGAAGACAAGGGATATGATGTTGTCTTCGAAGCGAGGGAAAGGTTTTCTCTCGCAAAAGAAGACAACCCTGGAGAAACCCAAAAAGATAGGGTTCGAGTCAAGAACCTTATCAAATGCAATTAGATGGCTGCGCAACAATGACATGCAAGGTAGAAGAGTGGTGAAGCAGAAGGAGTGGTGAGCCAGGATGATGGCGAGTTGTGGCACCGGAGATTGGGCTACCTTCACCATGGAGCTTTGAAGACAGTGTAGCATATTTCTGCTGGGCTTTCTAAAGGCTTTCTAGTCAGATCAGTGCAAGGGGTGTACCTTGGGAAAATTTGTGAAAGCCACCTTTCATGAGAAGGATAGTCGTGCCACGACGATCCTTGAGAGAATTCACACAGACGTGTGTGGACCTTTCTCAGTAGCTTCGACAGCAAAGCACAAGTACTATGTGATCTTTGTCGATGATTTCTCTCGGAAGTGCTGGATCTTCTTCATGCAAAAGAAGAGCGAGACATACTCAAAGTTCTGTGAGTTCAAGGCGCTGGTTGAGAAGGAATCAGGGAAGCATGTGAAGGCTCTTAGGAGCGACAACGGTGGTGAATTCATCTCTCGGTAATTCATGTCTTTTGCAAACATGGTATGAATTGGAAGAGAGCTCAGCACCTCACAATCCACAAATACAACTATGTTTCTAGCCAAGAAATGCACCTCGTGGGTGCTGCACGGGAGATGTTGCATGATCAGGGCCTACCCATTCACTTGTGGGCGGAGGCATGCAATACTGCAGTATATGTGCAGAACCGTTGTCCTCACAAGATACTTGGCATGAGTACACGTGAGGAGGCATTTTCTGGTAAGAGGCCTGATATTTCCCATTTGAGGATTTTTGGTTCACCTGTCTACATTCATGTGACGAAGGATGCCAGGAAGAAGCTGGAGCCGACCGCAAAGGTTGGGATATTTGTGGGGTACACTGATACGCCCCACAACTATCGTGTGTATTTGCCAGACAGTCGCAAGACTGTTATGCGACGAGATATCAAATTTCAGGAGGAGAAAGCCATGAAGTGTTCGCTTGAGAGGGAGCCACACTTGTATGCAGATGAGGAGCTATTAGTTCCTAAGGATGAGCTTTAGGATGTGGATCAGCCACAAGAGGAAGTTCATGGAGTGGTAGAGACCACTCATGTAGCGCCAACCATCAGAGGGCGGAAGCGCACTACAGAAGCTGAGCGACTGGCTCAAGATGCAGAGAAGGTTGTAGGACCACCTACAGCACAACGCAGATAGAGAAAATCACCAGACCGGTACACTGGATACATCGCTATTGTGAGAAAATGTGTCGTGACATAGCCATCCTCTTTCGAGGAAGCTATGGAGGACCCTGCATGGGTAGATGCCATGGTGGAAGAGTATGATTCGATTGTCAGAAACAGTGCATGGGAGATTGTCCCAAGGCCAGAGGGGAAATCAGTGGTGGGTTTGAGATGGATTCACAAAGTGAAGCAGGCGGTCGACGGGAGTGTGGAGGAGGTGCTGCTGCCGCGTACCCTTGCCCGAGGCTTCTCTGCGATAAAGGGGATTACCAGAAGGAGACTTTTGCACCGTCGCAAGGTATTCTTCCACACGACAACCTAGCCTTCAAATACAGATAAGGGCACATTCATCGTATGGATGTGAAGACCGTTGCCCTCAATATAGTCATTGAGGAGGAGGTGTACATAGAGCAGCTCGAAGGTTTCAAGATCTTCAGCAGCGAGTCGCATGTGTGCAGGCTCAAGAGAGCGTTGTATGGGTTGAAACAAGCACCTCGTGCTTGGTACACACGGATAGACAATTATTTCACCGGACTTGGATTCTCCAAGAGTGAGGCGGATCCTAACCTATACCAGATTGTGGTGGATGGTAAGTAGCTGATCATTGTACTTTATGTAGATGATTTTATTTTGACGGGTGATGAGCTGTTGATACTTTCATTCAAGGAGGATCTTGCTAGAGAGTTTGAGATGACGGACTTGGGCCTCCTTCATTATTTCCTGGGATTGGAAATTCTGCGTCACAGTTGATGGACTCGTTTTGTTTCGTGCAAGGCGTTCCTGAGACCTCGAGTAGTTCAACATGCATGGCTGCAAGGTCGTTGATACCCTCCTCCGGAGGCAGGAGGAAGGAGGATGCTACTTCGGCGGAGGTAGTGGATGCCATTGTTTATCGACAGTTGGTGGGGTCGCTTATGTATCTGGTCAATACACGACCCAATATATGCTATGCTGTTAACCAGTTGTCACAAGCTATGGTTAAGCCTACCAAGATTTTCTGGATGGCAGGCAAGCATGTATTGCGTTATCTTAGAGGCACATTGGGATATGGACTGTGGTACAGAAAGGAGGATGAGGTGAAGCTGTGTGGCTTCACGGATGCAGATTGGGCAGGGAGCCCAATGGACAGAAAGAGCACATTTGGAGGGATCTTCAGTATCGGGTCGACAACAGTTTCTTGGTACAACAGGAAGCAGAGATCCGTGGCACTCAGTTCAGCAGAGGCTGAGTATATGGCAGCAAGCTTGGCTGCATGCGAGGCCATATGGATGAGGAAGATTCTGGTTGGATTGTTCGGGTCACACTTGGAGCCTACTGTGATTTATTGTGATAACCATAGTTGCATTAAACTCTCGGCTAATCTAGTATTTCATGATAGATCCAAACACATCGACATCAGGTACCATCATATCAGAGATTGTGTGCAGCGGAGAATCATGTTACTTTCATATATTCCCACCGGAGGATCAGGATGCTGATATCTTGATGAAGGTGCTCACCAGGAGAAAATTCGAATACCACAGAGGCAGGTTAGGGGTTGTATATAATCCATATCTTGTTGAGAGGGAGTGTTGAGAATGCAACAAGATAATGGAGCTTAGTGAAAAGAAGTCGCCTTCACTAAGTGGGCCCGCAGGCTATTTTTGGCACAAAGTCTATTTTTAGACTATGTCTATTTTTAGACTATGTCTATTTTTAGACATATGGATCATGGTCTATGAGTTACAGGATGATATTTGTGGATGATTGGTCAAGTTTCTAAAAATATATGGACCTCTATTTTTAGACATACTAGGTGAAGTCTATTTTTAGACCTATTGGCCTGTAAATACATTACCGAATATTATTAACCCTTAATATTTGGACTATAAACATTATCTTATCCTCTTAGAGCACTTCAGCTTGATGCTTGGATGTGGCACATGCTGTACCGATGTATGAAATACGCTTTTCCTTATGGGTTAGTTGAGCTTGGTCGCTGTTTGTTTGCTTAGAACTCATGCCACAGTAGTTTTTTGGTGGAGTTGATGAGACAGTTGGTGGAGTTGTGTTCGGTTTAACTTAGTTGAACTAGTTTTATTTATTCTAACTGATAAATACACTAGTGATGAGTGGTGTGAATTAATTATTAATTAATTCACTAATTATTAACTCATAAATCAACTAAATAATACATCAGTTAACTGCAATGCATGGATAGTTCAGTGGAGACCAGTGTTAGAGGTGGCTGAAAGGGTGAGTCTACTATCAGTTGTGACTATACTTGTGCATGAGATATTCACACACATTGATTGAGATTTCCAATGAGGATTGTGCAGTACAAGCTAGTGGGATTCTAACTTGGATCTCATCATTATTCATCTTGGATTGCGCTGTAGAGGCAGACAAACTTGTGGAGGACATTTGAACTTGTGACTTGTTCATATCTAAGCTAGTTTGTGTGTAGCATGTGAGATAGTGCTGAGAGCTGTGAGGAGCTTTGTGCTATGTATTGTTACATGTTCTCTATCATTATAATATATAGATATTTGGGGGTTTTCAGTTGTAAGCTTTCCCCATTACATACTGTGTTATATGTGTGCTTGATTTGTTTTAATGTGCACATGCGACTGCTTCTATTTCCGCAAATTGATGATCAATTGTAGAAGAGGTTATGTATTATGCGTGAAGCTTAAATAGTGTGTAATCAGAATAATATCGGTGAATAATTTAGCTATTATTCAATTTTCTACACAAAACTGTTTTAACTGAGTGTCCTAATAAAAACTAGCAAGCTGAAATTGCTGTGAAAACAGTGTCTGAAAACACTGATTTGAAAACTTCAAAAACTCAGAAACCTTTCAATATAGAGAATGAAATTTCCAAGACAAAAATATATATCCTTCTTACTGAATTAGTCACTCAAGATGTATATAAATCCCAACTTTTGAAAGCTTTAAACATCGGAGAGAATGCTGATTCTGTTAATTTAAATGATGACAAACCTGAGCTTCTGTTTGGACAAGAAGTAGAAGGGAAATTTCAAGAGGGACGTGTTCCTCCATTTTATGTCAGTTTGAACATCCATGATAAGATTCTCCACAATGCCATGTTAGACTCCGGTGCTTCACACAACCTTATGCCAAAAGTAGTAGTGGAAATACTAGCCCTTGAGATAACTAGACCATACAAATAATTATACTCTTTTGATTCTAGCAGAGTTAAATGTCTAGGCCTAATCAAAGATCTATGTTTTTATCTAGCACAAATACTAGCCAAGAGCCCAGTAATGGTTATTTTAGTGGCTGATATTCCTCCTAAATATGGCATGCTTCTCTCTAGATAATGGGGGGCTAAACTCCAAGGCACCCTTCAAATGGACATGACCTATGCTACCATCCCTATTTTTAGTCAACCAAGGAGACTGTATAGATAAACTCACATGAAATACATGGTTAGCAGCCAAGAAAAACCACATAACTCCCCTCTTTATTCTATCCACACTGATCTTGATTCATTTATCCTTTACAATGATGAAAATGTTAATGAAAAAGTGACAGAGAATGAACAAATAGTAGAATAGGAAGAGGAAAAAGAGGAGGAACAATAAAAAAAGTTTTCCCAAATAGAATATAACAACAAACATAGTGGAGACCATAGGGAACAAAACAAGGACAAACATAGTGAAGAGCCTAAAGAATAGCATACTAAATAACATAGTGGTAGCCACAATGACCAACCCAATGATAAATCTGAAATTGAACCTCTTTGGAGTATGAGTTTTGATGGGTCTTGTAGAAAAAATGGTTTAGGAGCAGGAATATAGGTGCATAACACAGAGAAAAATCATGCAGAAGGTCACTCATACAAGATAAATTTTCAATGCACAAATAACATAGATGAATATGAGGCACTCCTCCTAGGGCTGAAATTACTGAAGAAATTAGGAGCCAAGAGGATAACTGTCCATGGAGATTTAGAGTTGGTCATTAGACAGATTACTGGAGAATACACAGCTAAGCATCCTATATTAAAAGAATATAGTGATGATGCCCTTGACCTCTTGAGAACATTCATATAATATGACCTTATCTTTGTCCCTAGAAATCAAAACATCCTTGCCAATGGTCTAGCATTTGTAGCTATCACTTGCCAAAAACCTTATCAAAACAAGCAATAAACAGTCCAAGTCAAATATAGGACAAAAATTCCTGATAAGATAAAATATTGGCAAGTTTTTGAAGTAGATAAATAGATAGAAGATTTCCTACAGTCCATAAATGAGTTTGAAGTGCCAAATTTGGACTCAGAGTATGAAGAGGACTGCTCTGCTGAGGAACAATCTTACAAAGAAGAAACTCCTGATAATCCTGATGTAAATTTGTTAGACAAAGAACACATGCATAAAATAGAGCTGTGCACTAATCTAGAAAAGGGAGACTTTGAAGTGCTGCAGTCTGATACTGATAATTTTCCAAAGGGACTGGTTCCTCTAGAAGAACTATTTGAATTTAACGATGTTTCCAGGAAGACAAATATGGAACCCACTGAAACTGAAATAGAGGAATGCAATATAATAAGTGAACAAAAACCCAAAATGATCAAACTGTCTAAGACACTGCCAACTCATATAAAACATAAATATCTTGAGCTTTTTAAAGAATTCATTAATGTTTTTGCTTGGAGTTATGAAGATTTAAAGTCATATGATACAGATATAATTCAACATAAGATACCTCTCAAAGAAAAATAGAAGCCCTTTAAATAGAAATTGCGTAGAATAAACCTTGTACAACTACCCCTGGTTGAGAAAGAAATTAAGAAAATGTATGATGCTAGAATAATATTCCCTCTGAGATACTTAGAATGGGTTTCAAATATTGTATCAGTGAGGAAGAAAACAAGAGAAATTAGGTTATTCATAGACTTCATAAATTTAAACAAAGCCTCCTTAAAGGACAACTATCCTTTTACCAAAAATGGATCACATCTTACAAAGGGCAGTAGGGTCTAAAATGATTTCTTTGCTAGATGGCTTTTCAGGATACAATCAGGTGCTGGTACACCCATATGATCAACATAAGACAAATTTCACTACACCCTGGGGCACCTTCATTTATGTTAAAATGCCTTTTGGGTTAATGAATGCTGGTGCCACCTTTCAAAGAGCCATGGATATTGCTTTCTCAGAAGAGATAGGCTACTTCATTGTGATTTACCTTGATGACATAACATTCTATTTAAAAACTGATGAAGAACATCTAGCTCACTTAAGAAAGGTCTTTGAAAAATGTATAAAGTATGGTTTGTCTTTGAATCCAAAGAAAACTTTGTTTGGCCTTCAAGAAGGTAATATTTTAGGCCATATCATATCTGAAGAAGGGATCAAGATTGAATCAAAAAGGATTGAATGAATATTTCAAATCAATCATCCTAGAAATATCAAAGAGCTACAATCTTTCATTGGAAAGATAAACTTCTTAAGAAGGTTCATACCAAACCTTGCAGAACTCCTAAGAAACATTACAAACATGATGAAAAGATAAATAGGAGTCAAATGGACCATAGAAGCAAAGAAATCCTTTGAACTGGTAAAACAATCACTTACCCAAACACCATTTCTAATCAGCCCTGATTTTACCAAATATTTATTCATATTATCCTTTGCATCAGAACATATAGTTGATGTTGTCCTACTACAGAAAAACATAAAAGGGCAGGAACAACCTATTGCATTTTTTAGCAAGGCATTAAGAGATTCACCTTTGAAATACAACATAATGGAGAAACAAGATTTTGCCTTAATCAAGGCATTGAAATATTTCAGAGTTTATATTCTGCACTCACACATCATCGCATTTTTGCCTCACATAGTGGTAAAAGAGATCTTAACACAAGATCCTGATGGAAAAAGGGGTAAGTGGATTGTTGTTATATTATAATATGATCTAGAAATCAAGCCCACTAAATTAATCAAAGGACAAGGATTGGTTAAACTCATGGTTGAAACCTTCTTTCAAGCACTGGACATGAATATGATTGACGCATTAGATGAATAGGAGGAGTTGGCAACTCCACTTATTGAAGAATCATTTCTGAATTCATCTTGGTATGTTGATATTTTATATGTGATTTTTAATCTTAATGTTCCTCCTGGTTTGTCCAAAACAAAGGCTAGATTCTTAAAGTTGAAGGCTGTAAACTACTGCTTTGTAGATAAAATTTTATATTGGAAAAATTCTAGTGGTATATTATTTAAATGTTTGCCTGAGAATGATGCAGATAAGATCAAGCATGAATTTCATGAAGGAGAATGTGGATGCCACCTCTATTGGAAAACTACTGTCAACAAAATCCTTAGAGCTGGTTACTATTGGCCCACCCTCTTTCAAGACATTCATAAAATGGTAATTGCCTGTCATAAGTGCCAAATATTTAAAGGCAAAAGAAAAATGCTACCATTACCTTTACATCCTATCTCTATTGAAGCTCCTTTTCAACAATGGAGCCTAGATTTTATTGGAAAAATCCATCCTGCCTCCTCTGCCCAACACAAATGGATCCTCACTGCAAATGACCACTTTACAAAATGGATAGAGGCCATCCCTTTTAGAATTTTCACAGACTTAGTAATTATCAAATTCCTTGAAAACCACATTTTGTCTAGATTTGGCTGTCCTAGAAAGATTATTAGTGACAATGCTGTTGCTTTTAGATCCAAGAAAATGGTGGAATTTTTCCACAAATATCAGATTACATTGGAATATTCAACAGCTCATTACCCTCAAGGTAATGGATTGGTAGAATCCTCAAAAAACAGTTTGGTGAACATCATCAAAAACTTGCTAGAAGAGAACAAGAAATCATGGCACAACAAACTAGTGCATGCACTATGGGCAGACAGATTAACAAATAAAAAATAATTTTGAATGTCTCCCTATCAGCTAGTTTATGGAGCAGATGCAGTTTTTCCAATGAGTTTGGGAGTACCAATGATGAAGCTCATCAAATAAGTACATTCTGAAGAAAATAACATGCTAAGAAGAGTAAACCAGACTATCCAGCTGCAACAAACTAGAGAGGAAGTATACAACAGAACACAACAAGTGCAAGAAAACATAAAGAAGCTTTTTGACAAAAGAACCAAGGCCAATGATTTTAACCTTGGTGACAAAGTACTGAAGTGGGACTCAAGAAGAGAAGACAAGGGCAAGCATGGAAACTTTGAAAATCTATGGAAAGGTCCATACATCATCCATTTTGCAAGAGGTAACAATGCATTTTTCTTACAAGAAATGGATGGAACAGAAAAATTTGGAGGTCCTGTCAATGGAAGGATGCTCAAGCATTATTTTTCTTGAAAATACTCAGTTTAAAGCTTTATTCATTGTATATAACACTGCTTGAATAAAATATCATAAAAATAAACATAAAAACAAAGAGAAGAAAATAGGGTAGATAAAAAGAAAAGGTAAAGACCCATACGAAAAAATAATATTTCTGAAAGTGTGCAAGTCCAAATGCCACTACTTTTGAGAAAGGAAAGTCTCGTTCAGTCATACAGCCTAACATGATTGAACAAATTTTAAATTTTTGTTGATAAGTTTGAAAAAGAAGATTTTTGAAACTGTTTAAACTTGGCTTATCAGGAGATTAGGTTAGGAAATGATATTGGTTCTAATGTTCAAATATGAACCAAGAAATAAAGAGAGGGATGAAAGACAAATTCCAAATTATAGCCCTCATGTTTTAGTTTTACTTTTTGCAAAAAAAGAAAGAAAAAAAAAGAAAGAAAGAAAAAAAAAACAAATTTGTGTGTAGCTTATCTAAAATGCCACAGCTCATGACAAATCAAACTGTTAAATCTTGGTTTGGTCATGTTTTCAATTTCATGTTTTTAGATTAAAGAATTAAAATATGTCAAACTATTTAATCTTGACAGATAAGTAGATTAGGTAGAGAATAAAAGAGCTCATCAGTCTAATCTAAGCCTTTGGATGATATAAGTGTAGAAGTAGATAGTTTCCTATTTTCAAAAGAAAAATGATGTCAAGGGTTGGCCAATACAAATGCACCAAAATGAAGAAAAAATTCTAGGAAAAGTATGATGGGTAGGTAGAGTTGAGTTGAAGCAATCATGTTTTTCAGATTTCAAAGATCACAGCTTCAAAAGAACAACAACAAATCAACAAATTAAAAAAGAGAAGTACGCCAAAGTGCACATCAAGGCACTGGTCTACAAATTCTAGAGATTCAATCTCTGAGTTTCTTGACACCTCCTAAAGGAGCTGCCCTCTGCAGCTGGAGTCACCATTATCCTCCTGTATTCTACAGTTTCACTAGGTGACTATGGCTTTTCTACAAGTAGCTAAAGATAACATTCCTTACCTATTAGCTATCTTTAGAAATATCACTGCCTTCATTATCCTATATAAGCCTTTTTTTACAATATTTCATCTTTTCCTTCTCAAAATACCCTCCTGCTCCTAAAAGACTCATATCCGGGCTTAAATTCCCTTATTGTCATCATCTTCCCTACCCAAAGGCCTGATTTCATCCTTCTCTCCACTTTCCTTTCAAAAAACCCCCACTAAAAACCCTCACCATCAGCACTTTCCTTCATTTCATCAAAACAATGTAAAAGACTCTCTTTTACATTGTTTTAGATCAAAATTTAACCCTTCAGGACCCTTTGTTTTATATTTAAAAACCCTGTTTTTAAATGTAAACTAGCCTCTTTTAAATATTTAAGCCCTTTCCTTAAATGTTTTTAACTCTGCCCTTTATGGAAAAACCCTTTGTTTTAACCCCTCTTCCTCTTATTTCTAACCCTTCGCCTTTGTTAAAACCTCCATAAGACCTTTTCCTTTTCTTTAACCAAAACAACGCTTTCGCTTATGTTATTACCCACCAGGCCCAATTTCCACCAAACTTCGCGCTCCAAAAATGCCCTGCCACCTGTCTGCCTAAGCCTGCCCTTTTGACCTGCTAGTCATTCCCAGATCACCTGACCACCGTTGATCTCATCCTCTGATATCCAACGACCCACAACCCATATCACAGGTTTATATGCGCTGCGGTTAACACTTTTAAAATGCGCGATATAAGCGGTTTTACTGCTTGTACCCTCCCCCACTTGTCTCCCTCTGTATGGTATCGCACGCCTCCACCGAATACCATTACTGCCCATCAACCCATGCGAAAACCACTTTCCCACTCATGAAAACTGCTTAACCACTTCCTGCCAAAATCTAATAACTGCCACTCAATTCAAACTATCCAGGGCCCCGTGGCTCTGCGATTAAGCACTCCTCCACCATGATCCTCTGCAAAACACTCCTAACGCTCGAAAAACCCCAAACAAATGCAGAAAATCCCCCCCTATAGGTTTTAAACTTAATTTGTTTGTTTTATGTGCAGATTTAATGGCAAGAGTGTAGAAAATGCATTCCCAAGGTCCATAAACATTTTAATGAATGTTCTGGGTGAAAATCCAGGGATTTGTTTTATTCAAAGGGACCAGAGGTGTTAAAACAAGCATAATCCCAATGAATATAGATCATTGGTGATTACTCAAACCCTCTAGTAGTAGAAGAATGCTCCCTGCACAGAAAACATAGACAAACATGGGCGTAGGAAGAAAAACAGTTGAAGACCACATCATTGAAGATTAAATGGCTAATCATAGAAAAAAAGACAAATTAAAAGGATTAGCCAAAAAACTGAGATGAAGGTAGAATTAAGGAAAAGACAGTAAGGTAGGAAGTTTAAAGGGATAAATCATGATTAAAAGCCTAAAACAGAGTCATAAGGCTAAAAAAAGGCAGATTCGAATAATCAGATCAAAACAATTACTTCTCCAAAGGACATATTTTTCCACCTACAACATGTTTTCTTTCAATAAATATCAAACAGTTATTACAAACAGTCAGAGATATTTCTCATCTACCCATCAGTTATTGTAAAATTTATTGAGAAAGCCTTAAAGTCAAATATTTCCAATAAGGTTAGCTCAAACAATTAAGTTAGGAGTTAATACTGGAGTGAGTATGTCTTAGATATTTTTCCTTGGGCCTTGCATGGTCTCAAAGGTCAAAAACTCATTTAACTCTATAATAAATGACATCTGAAACCCTAGCTTGGGATCACCTCCTCATTTTGCAGATAAATGCTGTAGGTATTAGTCATTGTTAGTGCTGGTTGGTTGGTTAGTTGATTGATTTTCAGTTGTTGAGCTAGTTGAGAACTGCTAGGCTGGATTTTAGAAAGCTCTGAGTTGCAGAGATCTATTGTACTGGATTAATGTAATTGTTTTGAACATCAGCAATAAAATCACGTTCATAGGATTCTTGAGCTATGTTAATGGTGAAGTTTTCCTTCTTGTTAATGTTTTCCTTCTATTTTCCATTCTGTTCATTATTTCTCTGATAAAAGAACATAAATTTTAGAGTAGGATATGTTGTCTTGGCACCCTATTTCTGTCTACATTCTTTATCTTAATGTTTTCCTCTGTAAGGTCTAATTGGAGAATTCGTTTTTTCTCTTTGGTTCCACCTAGCTTGTTGTCTTGGAAATGATTTAATAGAGTCAAGCCAAAGACATCTATGGTAAACCCTGCCCTTTGGTGTAGCTTGAAATATTATTTTTAAGGCCTTTTTTTAAAGTATACTTAGTAGAGTCTCAACCAGGGAAGTCTATGGTATTCCATATACTATGGTCTTTGTCAAATTGTTGATTTGAAGGTATTTAGAGTGTTTAGTTAAAGAAGATAGGTTTAGCTTTCTCTTTAGCTGCACTCACTTTTATCTTAAATGTTTTCTTTGTTTGAAAGTAATTCTAGGATTGATGGATTGTTGTCTTAAAGGTTTTATTATTAAAGTCTAGCCAAAGAAGTCTATGGTATGCCCTGTCCTTTGGTTTGCCTCAAACAATTACCTAAAATGCTTTTCTTGTTGAAGTAGAATTAAAATATTCTTAAATGACTTTTAGTTTTTCTACCTTCACAACTTATTGTTATTTCATATCACATATAATCTAAGGGATCCACTTGATATAGTTAGCTTGCCCTATGAAAACCCTTACAGGGTTGATGAAAAATTAAATTCTTTTATGACTCCATAGCCCAATGGATTAATATTTCTCATGGTCTATCTATTCAGCTGAAACATTTCTTCAATTAATCACACCATTTGATCTGTCAATCCATCAATCAATCAATCAGAACAAAAAGTAATTAGAACTTCATAACTAGCCTAACATCATAGACAAAAGTAAAAATACATATCATCTATAAACAGTTACATAGAGAGATCCCTCTTTGATTCTAGGAAGGCTAGGTCCCAGGATTCCAAAGTGGTTCTGATGTGGTTCCCTGTAGAGTTTGTTCTTGCCAATCTTGCAAATCATGGAGAGTCAACAGTATATGTTTTATGTCAGTGTAGGTGTATGCACTGTGTGGTGTTGTACGCCTTATGTGGATGTATGTGTTGTGATGTAGACTATGTGTATGTGTACATGAGTAAAGAGTAGCAAGGGCATTGGGTGATTTTCGAGTGTGGTAACTGATCTAGTGTGTGTATAGAAAGAGAAAATGCAGAAGTATGGACCGATGAGGGATAAGTATCAATATTTTACTTCAGTTCTATTATGCATGTGATCTGTGATTCTTACTTATGATGGTTACATGTGATTTATGATTATGGTTTATGATGATTGCACGTGATTTATGATTATGGTTTATGATGATTGCATGTGATTTATGATGGTTACATTTTGAGCTAACTAGATATGATATGTTTATACATGATGATTTGATAAAACAACTAGTTTGACTTGTCTGACAGTAAGTAAACTAAAGTTCCAGTTTACATTATTGATGGTCTACCAATGAGGTATGATTTGAAGTTATTTAAATTAATTTTGAATCTAATGAAAATTATGTGTTCAGTACAGGAAAACATGTAATTCTTGGTTTGGCATGGTCGAAACAGACTGTAAGAAATAACAGTGTCAACAAAAAGGAATTGGAACATGCAGTAATATGTTGGTAAAATACTTCAGGAGCAGGGCCATTGTGGGACACGGGTACTCAATAGTGTCCATTGATTTCTATGAGCATGCTATGACCGCTATGATGATTTTGAGGTAGGTATATGCCTTGGTTTTTGTATCTTCCGATGCGAGGAAGCCTTGCCAAGGGATGGACTACCCAAGATGGGGGTAACAACAAAACTTGGAAGGTGAGCGATAGCACGGAAGAGGTGATTAGATTGCCAGAGGGATTATGTAGCAAAGAAGGGAAGGTCAGATTTTGATTTGGTTTGGCCATTATCATTTCCAGATGGAATCAGATGCACATTAGGAGTATGTATGGAACACTGAGTCGGTAACTGCTCACTGAGAGGCCAAGTAGCATAGGATTGTAGCATTGGACATTAGATGTAGATTTGACTTTGGAAGTGGATTCTGGACTTCCTGGTAAGGAGGTGAATCCTAGTATTACCTTGAGGGTGGAGGTGTGATCCTATGAATTCCCTTATTGATTGATATGACCATTGTATCCTTATTTGTTGGTTGAGAAAATGTGTATATGTGTATATTTGTATATTAATGTAAATATGTATCGAGCTGGTTTATAAAGCTCCACAAACAATATGGTTATTTCCTGGTTGACGAAAATGTGCATGAGTATATCATGGTTGTTATTGTAAATACTGTAATGAACTATGTTGTAAAGCTCCAATAAATGGTATGATATTCAGGTCTCTTTAGTGGTCATTGTAAATACTGCAACGAGTTGTGTTATAAAGCTCCATAGGAAATATGTTTTTTTATTAGAAATTTTCTGGTTTGTAGGTGTCATTGAATATTGATGATGGTGTTCCCCCAAGGGGGGGGGGGTGTTCTGTAACAACCCCGGTAAAAATCCATGTAAATATATATAAGACCACGGTCGATGGGACACGTATTCCAAGTAGAATAGTGGGTTGAACATCCTAGTGGGTGTTCATTTTGATTATTGTGGCTAAAGGAAATTGGAAAAGGTGATGATAAAGACATTAGAAAGGTATGAGGCATTTATTGGCATTTATTTATGAAAGTAATGGAAATTAGGAGAAATGGAAGATGAAAGGTCACAAGTTGCATGTGAGGAGGAAAATGAAGGAAATAGAGGTCTATTCTATAGAAAGTCTTTTGAGCATTAGTTGGAAAGCTTTTTTTGGTTCAATATTTTGGTCAGTGCATTTTTGGAACTCTCTTATTATTCTTTCTCTCTCTCTCTCTCTCTTTCTCTCTCTCTCTCTCATACTCTTGGATACTTAGATTTTTCTTGGAGCACTCTTGGAGAGTGTGAATACTTGGTGATTTCAAGCAAGTAGGAAAAGGAAGAGTAAGAAAGAACAAGAGTATATCGAAATAAACATCTATAACAGGTTATAAGTGTAGGTACCAAGTTGCAAGTATGTTTTCCTCACTAGTTTTTGCATGCATGGTGTATGCATGTGGATTTTCCTAGCCTTTCCATTTCCTAGATAGCCATGGTGTTGTGGGTTTATTTCCATTGATTTTTTTCTGGTTGGTTCTCATGATTCTTTTAGCTATGGGTTGAGTTATTATTTCCTAGAGCCTTGGTTGGACAAACGCTCTAGAGCATGTCAAACAACTATGGATTGAGTTACTAGTCCTCGAAGCCTTGGTTGGACAAATTCTTTGGAGCCCGGTGGAAAAGTGTTGGGTTGAGTTATTAGTCCTAGAGCCTTGGTTGGAAAAATTCTTTGGAGCTCTAAGTGGGTTGATTTACTAGTCTTGGAGACTTGGTTGGATAAAGGCTCTGGAGCCTGGAACAACTGGGGTTGAGTTACTAGTCCTGGAAGCCCTAGTTGGACAAACGCTCTGTAAGCTCTGTAAAATTTTGGGTTGAGTTACTAGTCCCGAAATTCCTGGTTGCAACAAACACTTTGGAGCCCTGGAACATCTTGGATAGAGACCAATCCTTGATGGTTGTGATGTCTGACCATGAGGTGGAATCATTGGTTGAGGGTTGAGTTGGTTCGGCCTCTGGAAGCTTTGGATTGGTTGCGATTCATGTGTTTCATGAGATCCCACATTAATTCTTGGAATATGGCACGAGGGTGATTGGATGAAGTGAGATTTGGCTAAACCAATATATGGTCGGGTGGAACGTGGAAGCCCCATCTCTGGTTGGTTTTCTACATTAATTAATGAAGAGATCATTACTTTGGTATTTGGTATGTAAATGCACTAGTTATTATGCGGATTCTATTTTTGTTGTATCCATGGTATTTTTATTGTTATTATGTTGGTTATAAGCATGTATTTTATAAGTGATGATGTATGGTTCTATCCATGTTTTTATTAGTAAATGAATGCAAAATGTTTCTATGATGAAATAGATTGTATTGCAGCTAATGATGCAAGGGAGAAATGCTTCTTAGAGATTCTCAGATAAGTATGAGACCCCTATGCTTAAATATGTTGTTTACACCTTTAGATTCAATGTTTGTGACATGTTTGACAAAATCACTGTCATGGATAAGAGGGGTCCATATGATTTATTTTTTATGTGATTGCTTACGTACCTTTGTTTTATTGTCATTTATCATCCCCTACAATTTCATGAAGTTCTGGGAAGTGATCGGGGCTCTAGGGCTAAAAGGGTGGCAAAAATTTTGGAGTTGCAGGCACAAAACTGACTAAATTGGGCCCTGGCTGCTACCTTGCCTTGCCATGCCCGTGACTAAGGCTCAAATTGGTTAAAAATTCAATCTCCCTCGGGGTTCAGGGGTCTGGGAGGTTGGGTCACCTCTTGGAGGTGTTGTAGATTTTGTGTAAGGTTTTTTTGTCAGGTTTCCATTGGTTCCACTTACTTAAGGTCATCTAGGAGTTTGAGTCCCATATTACTAGCCTCTAGTCACATGTTTACCCCCATTGGCTGGTCACTTGGGTAGATGTGGGAAGAGGGTTTTATGTGCATATACCAAAGATGGCTTCTGTATATGCGCAGTTCTGGATATGCACAGAGATATGGAAGGCTACATATACGAAAGTCACACATACGTGGAAGACATATTCTATATATGTATGCTTCTATATCTATGTGCATATACAAAAGTTGTACATTTACCGGGAAGTCATATCTATGTGCATATACAAAAGCTGTGCATATACGAAAGATGAATATCGTAAATGCACAACTTCCTTATATGCATAGAGATATGGAAGTGTGCATATATGAAAGTCACTCATATGTGGAAATGCATTCACAGGATTAAAACAAACCAATTTTTCTGTGTTATTTTATTTGTGATTAAAGACAATGTCATTTATATTATTGCATTTTCATCCTCACTCAAACACCACACACTCACTTTGACATCATAGGGGACCACATATTCACACATCTGTGAAAGTCACATTTTGTATATTCAACTGCAATTCCACACACTACAAGGAAAATACCCTCTAATGGAGGTTATAAAGGAGGTTTTTAGTGTTATAAAATTGGCCAAAATTGTCAAAAAAAAATTGCTACAACATCTGTTTTTGGTAGCAGATGTTTTGACAGAGCTTCTAACAGAACTTCAACACAACTAAAAAAACTAGGCAGCTGAAGGTTTTTACGAATGTTTTTCTCATCGGTACATGCATCATGTGTGAACGTACCAGTGTTTTTTACCATGTACACATTGGTACTGTAAATATACCAAGCACTGGGATGGAAAACAAAGTTTGGAAGCCTCCTGGTGTGTGTCACCCACAAAGACACACTAGGCCGATGGAAGGTGCATGCACCAGTGCTGTTAAGGTGTAAAAATGCACCAGGTGATTTAGGCGTTAAAAAGAACTCAGCTGTTAAGCTATAAAAATCACACCGACGCATTAAATAAAAACCATAACGGTGCATGCAATGCCTATCCGACCGCCTGGGTGGTAGTCGTCGATAAAGCCCACTAGGCATTATAATTGGTATTGGTATTTGTGCAATGCCCATAGGTTGTAGAAACGCACCGATGCGCAATTTCATACAAACACATCGGTGCGCAGTAACTAACACGCATCGATGTTCATTTTTATTTTTTAGAAACACCGACATGTGACACTGCAATTATTGTGATTTTTTAAAATTCATTATTCATCAAAATTTGACACATATCTTATATCAATATTCATATTAATTAAATTTTTATTAGTGGATTTGAATGTGATGTTTGGATTAATTTGTTATACCATATCATCAAATTTCACATCTCTTCATTATAGTATTTAATCATCCATATATTTAAACAATGGTGTAACATTTCACAATGACAATGGAGAATGCAATAGAATAAATTAAAACATATTTTATTATATATATATGAATGAGACACTCTTTGTCATACAAAATGGAACAGTTATTAGTATCCCTTTATCTTTAAATTGGGACACTATGTCCATTACATTAAACAAAATTTTTGATTTCACAGACAAATATTTCAAAAATTACAACACCTTGCTTTGATATCCAAACATATTGATCATCATTCTTCGTTGGAACTGTTGTCACTACTCGACCCACTTCCATGACTTGGGTTATTTGGAAGAATGTTTTGTTCATTGTGTTGATTTTTTTCTTCTTCTTCAAGTTCTATCTACAAACAAAAAAATAAAGTGTAATGAGTGTATATACATTGGTGAGAATAATGAAAATTGCAATATTAAATAATATGCATCAATGTAAATCGAATAGAAATGTACCATAGCAAGAATTGACTCGTGAACTATACACATTCTTCCAAAAACAAATTTCATGCCATATCTCAACAATTCATTTGTTGGCGCAGTTCCATACTTTGTTTCCTCCTACTTTTATACCCCATAACAAATCATAGATTCAATATAATTTTTTCTTTTGCTCTATTAATTATAGATGGAGCTAAGTAAAAAAATATATATTCTTACAAATTCCATAATTAATTTCTGATATGCCAACATATACTCACAACTCATATTTAACCCAATCTTAATCAATTCTTCTGATGGTTCTTCTTTGTATGTTAGCACCCGTTTGAAGACATTCAATGATGATTGTTGTAAAACAACTTAAAATATACAAAAATGAAATCTAGTTAAGTGGTTATAAGGAAGTAACAATTACTCACAAACATAGATATCAACCCTTTTCTTCCTTATCATCCTGTTTTATGTGCTGAATGGATTCCATTTTCTTTTCTTTTCTGCAAGAAAATACTTGAAAATTAATATTTAATGTTAAATTGTTTATTTATTGTACCTAATCGAAAAATTAAATGATTACATATTACATTTGAAGCACATTTTTGTTGAGATGGCTCCTCGTGTGATGCAATTATGTCCATTTCTTTGATCATCTCCCTGTACACCTTTTTGGACATCCTACTGGCATATTTCTGATATCATCTCATTCATCCTTGGAGATTTTCACAATCTTCCCAAAAATGTAACATGACAATAAACTATTTAATTTTTATATTGATATATGAAAAGTAAATATAACAAAAGTAATATTTATAAATCATTTCTTTGTAGTAATATATAAATATAATTCTAGAAAAAAATTTAAAGGAATATTACTTTTTCAATCTTTCTTTTTTGTTGTTGTATGTTTTTTCTATTAAAAGTCTGACAAGTCTCATTGACCAATTCTCTGGAAACTCATCTTATAGTTTAAATAAATTTTGGTTCTTGGAATCATTAGATTGATTTTTGTATTGTAAGTGGAAAGAACGTCTATACATTCGTTCCACTAGATCCCTCAAAATTTTTTAAAAGTTTTCCCTCTTTCGTTAACCTCCAACACCACTCTAGATGAGTTAAGGAGCAATTCATTTTCATTTGCATGTTCTATTTTTTTCTTTTCTTAGAACAACATTCATTTTCTTCATTGTTGGTCCCTGTAGAACATTAAAAATATCTAAATTAATAGATTGTTTAAAACATGTTATCTAATATTTTTAAGTATTTTATTAATGAAAATGCAAAAAATAAACTCATATTGGATCAATAGTATTTTTTCATTCCCTTGATTCATCCTTCTACAATTTTTCCATCAAGCTTTTACGCTCTTCTGGTCTTATATCAAAAATAATCTTATTAAGATTCTTCATTTTTTGGCTCTGCATGATACACACAAAATAATAAATATTAGTTAAACTTACATATTAGTTCAATAATAATAATTTTTGTAAAGAATTTACAAAGAACTTGACTTTTTTGTTTTTCTAGATGTGTTATCAGTATTTTTGTTACTTGAGTTCTTGTTAGCCATTTATTTATCATTATGAAACCTGTACCAATCATTAATATATTTTATAAATAAATCATATACTTCTCAGGTAAAAAAAAAAAAAAAATGATGTACTTTTCGCAATGTATGCACCGAACGCGATGCAGTAGGTTCTTATAAACACACAACTAATACAGTAGAAACATCGTACGGTGCTATTTTTCAAGAAGGAGACCCAATGCGTTATATTAAAATCGGTGCACAAATTAACATAAACATAAATTAAGAAAAAAATGTTTTTTGTCAGTACACGCCCAGTGCGCTATACTATAATTGCACATCGGTGCACTATTTTAAATAGTGCGTAGTGATTAAAAAATTTTGTTTTTTAAAAATCATGCAAGGGACGACATGGATTAGGACCCGACTTTGCAAGTGGTCCTGCGAGTTAGATGTCATACGCCTATATATATAGTAATACAAACGCTATAAATCTAAAATGAAAAGCCCTCATTGTGAAGTCACATAAACAAGAAGCAAGGGTTTAACGTAAGAATCGATTTTTTTTTTTTTTTTAATAATTTTAAGTAAATGTAAATACGAATAGAGATTGTAAATGATTTTATTAGTAAAATGCACAGTAAAATTTAAAATTTTTACTATGCATGTATTAAATCTAACAGAAACTGTAAAAAAAAACAATTAGTACAGTAAAATTTAACAATTTTACTATACTATAGGGTCTTTGTGTGAATCACCAGATGTTTCAAATTCTGATTCTCTGAATAGTGCTTATGTTCGAAAGTATTTTGATTCTCCACAGTGCTCTCTTGCTCTATTTCTCTAGGTATGTCTCTCGTGAAAATCCCTGCCTAGAAAATTTTGCAAAAATAATGAAATAATGAACATATTTTACTATTTAAAGAATTTTTTTATGAAATTAAATTTCTGAAAATAATTTGCTTCCCATTTTTCAATTTACCGTTTTTTTTCCACTTAAAAAAAAGAGTTGTGCTTTTTTTTTCTCGATATTCAGTTCGTTTGTTAACTAAAAACACTGATGCATCTGTTAATAAAACTGCACCGGTGCGGTTAACAATATATTAGCACCAATAACAATAAGTCCATTTTAAGGCACCAAAATTAATTTTAGGTATGTACACCAAAATTTATTAATGATTTTTCTCAGATGCAGGGAGAAATTTTCATAATTATATCAAATGGAAATTTTTTCAAAATACAGCTCGTTCCATAATATTTCTCAACGTTCATCACGGAGTTCTCCCTATCCATCTACAGGCGTAATAACTTTAGATTTTATTTATATTTTCATTATCTAATTGTTTTTTTTAAATCCATGTCAATCAGTTGAATAAAACTAATGTATACAAATTTTCACATTCATGCAGATTCAGAGTCGAGTTTAGATGCACAAAATATTCAAACAGCTCCAAAACTTCAGAATCTCTTATCAAGAGCAGCATACTGCAAGGTGCAGTTTGTAGATGAAAATGGACAATCGCTTCAACCTGCCAATTGTAGCATGCCATCTTCTAGCCACAATCCTGGGACAATGATGGTAATAATAATTTTTTGTTATAATGTAATTATTTCAATGTCAAATCAATTAATCATGCATTGGCGTGCTTACTAATTGATATCATCAATTTTGTACTAATCATGTTCAAATATATTTTTTGAAATTATTAGGATTCTAGTGATGATGACTAACCTACCTACAATCTTTTGTTGCACCCCACTACAATGTCAAATCGAGATAACTCTGAATTAAGAGAAAAAATCAGAGAGGAACGATAACAAGAATGGTTGAATCAACCACCTATTCAATTCCCACTAAGTCCAGATTCACCAATTTCGAATGACCACAATAATAGTATTTCTTCACAAGCTGGAAATGGAGGCAATCAAATTGAGGTTGGTATGGATGATTACTTAAGGGATACGACTGCCATGGAGACAATGTTGTTAGATGCATTCTAGAATGATGATCAACTAGGGGATGATGCTCATATCGCTGATACCTTTTTCGAAAGCCTTAAATTTGATTCCACCACTCGTCTCTTTGGACTTGGCGGTCAGTCAAAGTCTACCCAGTTGGGGAAAATGATGTTATTGTACAACCTGAAAGAAAAAAATTTCTTTTTGAATGCATGTTTATCAGAAATTTTGAGGTAATTCACCATTAAGTCTCTTATATTTTGAGAAATATAATCACACAATGAACATTAAAAATGGTAAATTTTATGAACATTAATAATTATTGGCATTAATGTACATTTGATATTTTCCATGACCAATTATAGGTTATGCAAATATAATTTTCTTCTGAGTGATAATGTCTTACCCGGTAGCTGCGAAGAGGCAAAAAAATTGTTGAAAATGTTGGGTGTTGAGTACGTATCATATCATGCATGTCCAAATGATTGTATTCTATATAAAGGAGAATATGAAGACAAAGAGATATGTCCGAAATGTGTGCATGACAGGTATGATAAATAAAAAAAGAAGGGTAAATCACGTGGTCCTCCTTTTAAGATATTGAGGTACATGCCTATAATCCCAATGGTTTAAAGACTCTTTCATTGCAAAGAATTAGCTATGTTGCAGTGATGAGATGCCTCACACGGAAGTGAGTTTGGATTTGTGTGAATCCCAATAGATTAAATAGACATGAAGCATATAGAGGATACATGGCCTAAAAAATTCAAGGATTAAGTACGAAGTATACGACTCAGCATAGCCATGGATGGTGTCAACCCATATTCCCTCCAGAACACCAACTATTCTGTTTGGCCTATAGTAGTGATCAATAAAAATATCCCCCCATGTTTTTCCATGAAGAATGAACGTCTTATGTTAGCTCTCATAGTCCCTGGTAGAAGACAAGTGAAGAATATGGATGTTTACTTACAACCACTGGTATATGAATTGAAGGAATTATGGGATGGGATAAATGTATACGATGTATCAAGACCCGTCACAACTGAGAGGAGTTTTATGTTGCATGGAATATGTGCTTACACAACACATGATTATCGAGGCTTAGGAGTTTTATCTGGTAAATTAAATGTTTATTGATTTGTTTATATACGTAACGATATTCTTTCACGTATTAGTTATTTAAATCAATGTAATTGTTCTGATCTTCATGATATTATTTAACGTGCCATGCATATTGTATACAATAATTTCACAGGTCTTGTAATAAAATGGTATTATGGATGTAAATGTTGTGGACCTTCTTTGAAAGCTATATGGTTCAATGAACTACGAAAGCTAGTGTATGACTGCTCCATGGTATTTCTCCCAGACGAACACCCTTACAGAAGAGAAACATCTGCTTTGAATGGTAACTGAGAGAGAACCCATAGGCCTGCAATAAGGACACCAACTGAATGGCTTAGATAATATGAGAGGGAGAAGGAGAAGGAGTTCATAGAAATTTTTGATTCAAATGGGGAGCCTAAGTTCGATGATCCAGAATCCTTCAACACCTATGTTGAGAATTTTCCCATTGGGATGAAAAGGAAATCTATCTTTTATAACCTTCCATATTGGGAGAATTTTAATATTATCCACTTATTAGATCCTATGCATATATTTAAAAATGTTTCATCTTATTTATGGAGGCACATATCATCGAAACAATGTGACACATTGGCTGTTAGGAAAGATATTATTACTTCAAAAACTAAAAAGAAACATTGGCCAAGATGATTAGAAAGTATAGGATCAGAGGTAGCTAGTCCCTCTAATTGGTATTTCAAAGAAGGTGATGTCCCATGGTTATAATGGGTGTGAGGGTGACATATTCATATGGGTCTTCACTATGGAGTTGCTTCACCGTGGAAGACCATATGTTGGGGTTGAAATCGCATGACCATTTGAATTTTCAAAGAGTACGTATAATGTCAAAAGCATGATTTTATGATTTGTTATATTAATAAATTTTATCACTTG
Organism: Pinus albicaulis; assembly: GCA_034641835.2. Lineage (NCBI taxonomy): Eukaryota > Viridiplantae > Streptophyta > Pinopsida > Pinales > Pinaceae > Pinus > Pinus albicaulis. The sequence continues at coordinate 549,096,909 of CM076577.1, read as the reverse complement.
CAGGGATCATAAAACATAACTAATTTGGTATATTATTGCATGTGTTTATAACTTTGCAGTGTCATTATCCTTTGTTCATGCGTGGGTGTGTCAAACATGACTTCCCCCAAGACCTAGGATGTGCCATATCTAAATTATCTGCATTTGTACGTTGGATAATGTCAAAGGAGATTCATGTGGCTAGCATTCCATGGTGGCGTGAAGAGATAGTTGAGATTGTTTGTATGTTTGAGAAGGAACTGCCGACGAGTTTCATGGACTTGCAAGTTCATCTTCTAATCCACCTAGGAGATGAGGTTGAATTAGTTGGGGTGGTTTCTTATCATTGGATGTTTGTCTTAGAGAGGTACATGAAGAAATTGAAAGGTTTTGTTCAACAAAGGGAAAAACCCGAGGGGTCTATGGAAGAGGGGTACATATCATATGAGTCTTTCTTTTATGCTAGTGAGTACATCAAGAAGATCGGAAACATACCAGGTTTGGTTATTTGGGACGATGAAAGGGATGAAGACAAAAGAGAAGGGGAGCTTCTCCAAATGAATGGAAAAAGGAGCTTGATAAAGAGTAAGCAACTTATAATTTTTCAAATTTACACAAAGTAAATATTCACATTAAACTTTAATATAATGTATATTTTGATCTCATATGTACTATATGTCATATTGATTTCACGAGCGAATGCATAAATTGAAACAATCAATAAATTCATTCTTTATAATTCTGAAGTGACACAACCGTGGGTCGCATTGTACGAAAAAAAAAGGATGAAATGGGCTAGTGACAGGAAAGAATTCATATGGTTGAATGGTAGAAGTGTGTCATATCCTGATCATTTAAAATAAAATATGCCAATTGTATGCCCCAACAGTTGCGTTGACGACCAAGTTAGAGAGAAATACGGTGAAACCAGTTGTGACCCGCGTGCTAAAGAGGATGCGCTAAACATAGGGATTGGGTGCAACAACTCAGTAATAATATATTTATGTACATTTAAAACTTAAAAATGCACCTTTGAAATGTAACATCTATATTTCATATTTTAATAGTTGGGTTATTGTAAGACACATGACACTATGATTTTTTAACATTTTTATAGGTGCATTTTTTCCCATCTATGTGGGTATATGGACACCATTTTTGTAGAGAATGATGATGGACACATGGCACAAGACTATGGAGTGGAAGTCAAGTTCGATAAATCTATTCAAGCTAGCCACCGTGATCAAAACCTAGTACAAGGGATGTTAGGTTACTCTAGAAAGATACAAGAGATCATTGAAGTGGACTTCTCTTCTTTCCAATGTGTTATTTTTAGGTGCAAGTGGTGGGACACTTTTGATCGGAATAATGTAAAGGAAGATCATGATAGTAGGCTGATGTGTATCAACTCTAGAAAGACGTGGGATGAAGCTAAGGAGCCTTATGTTTTCCCCAAACACTGAAACAAGGTGTTTTTTACCCAGTTGTGTTGGATAGGGATTGGTGGTTCGTACTGAGAGATGACCCTAAATCAAAACATATTTTTGAGAACAATAGTGTTATCATGCCAAGCTAGTTGGAAGATAATGTGGGTGATCATGAGAGCAAAGAGTAATATGGTACATGTGTTATTTCATCATTTATACTATTTAAGATGGGTTTTTATAAAGAAGAGGACTTAACCGTATAACTAAGACTCTTTTTTTTCGAAACATTTTAATCTGTATTTTCAATTAATTGGTTTGCATTGTGTTAATGTTAAAATGATTTCACTTGATAATTTGCAATTATGTTGATCTCGAAAACAATGCATTGTATCAAGGTTTTTTTTTTTAATTTCAATTCCTAAAATAATACAACTACTTGATTGCTTCAAATGTGTGTGAATGATATCTTCAAAATTTTAAAAAATGTATTAATGTATATTGTTATTTTTTGTATCTAAGGTCATAATAAAATAATGATAATTCTAAACATGAATTTATATGCATTATTTTCCAAACTTTATTATATTACAAAATTTCATATTATTCTAGATTTATTATTTTCCAATTGTTTATATTCATACAAATTTACAAATTTACAATTATGGTAATTTAACAATATTTATTGTATACGTTTTACTTACGCTAGTTATGGTTCAAAATTGATAATTAATTTACAGTTTTACAATTTTACAAATTTTAAAATTTTAATAAAATTGAATCATGATAATACATACAATTACAATTTTACAATTTCACAATACGATTACAATTACAATTACAATTTTACAAATATTTTACATAAAATTACAATTACAATTACAATTAAAATTAAATTTACAATAATTTCATAATACAATTAGAATTAAAATTACAATTTTGCATACAATTACAACTTTACAATTTACACACGATTACAATTAAAATTACAATTACAATCACGATACATGCAATTACAATTACAATCGCACAATTTTACAATTACCAATACATCATATTTAATAAATATCATGATTTAATATTAAAAATAAAAATCATGATCATGATAACCATCGTACAAACATCATATTCTAAAACACACATTCAAATTCACTAACATCATCTAATCATTGTGATCATGATCATCTAACAAAACACAAGCATTTTATAACATCATCTCAACGTAAACATCAAATATACATCTCATGTCAAATAAATGCTGTCACATACACATCTATCTGCAAGCACATTAAATGAACATATCTAACATGACCTAACAATATACACATCAAGATGAACACCAACAAGTAAATTATGTACATCAACATGAACATAAAATATATGAATATATATATATATATATATATATATATATATATATATATATATATATATATATATATATATATATATATATAATGTGTACAATATACAACTATAATATAACTGCATATAAAGGTCAAATATCTAGTGATACTACATAAATACTAGTACTAGTCGAGGCCTGCTCGGTCGATGGTGCAACCTCATTCTTAGATGGATGACGTGCCTGCTTTGGAGGTGCCTGCTGATTAGATGGTGTAGTCTGCGAAGGAACTCCATGATGATGAGTTGTCAATGGCGCAACCAGCTCAGTGGATGGTGTGGTCTGGTCAGATGGACCTTCCTGCTCAGGATCAGGTGCCTGCTAAGTTGATGGTCGTGACTCCTCCGGATTAGGTGCCTGTTGAGATGGTGCAGGCTGCTCAAAAGGTGCCTGCTGATCAGGACTCAATGTTGGCTGCTTATGATATCTAGTGTGAGGTGAAGGAGAAGGAGGTGGAGTACTAGAATGATGATCACTCCCCTCATGATCATGATCATCATATGAGCTACTATGTCATGCATCTCCATGACGCCTATCCCTCATAACTGCCAGTACTCTGGAAGCTCCAACGATATGATGCATAAGGGTCATCATATCGAGTGGCATGTCTCTCCAAAGCTCTGTGAGCCTATGATCAGCCTGGATCTCTATGATCGTAGTAGGGCAGACTCCCTCATCAACCAAGAGTCAACTTAGTTGGTTGCCCAACTCCATCCAGAATCGGGTGCCTGCCCTACGCCGTACCCCCATGGGGATCTGCTCCCGAGGATCAAGTCTATCACCCTGATCCGCTGCTTCATCCATCTCCTCATCATGACCTACACCCGGATCATCCAGTGGGGGTGGAATCATGTCCCCAACGAATGTGCCAAAATATAAAAAATATATAGTACACAAAAATAATTAGACAATTTCATTAATCAATTTAATAAAGCAAGTTAAAGAACATGTTAGAATAAATTTTATTCTAATTAATTAATTAAGACAATAAAATGAAACTATATTAATTTAAAGAAAACACTAATATCACCTCTCACATTCGGTGGCTCATCCTGTGTGAAGAGGATGTTGGTACACCCTCGCCAATCCAAACTAGCGTATGGACACAACACCATCACGAATGAGTGATCATCAACACTGACTAGCAACTTCAGTGCATTAGTAGATATCCTTGCCGGATAGTCAGACAGGCCCCTCTTGGGCATCATCTGGCCCCACATCTACATTCGTACATGCAACATCGGCCTACGAGGTTGCCGAAAAAAAGTGGGTCTCATCTCTGGAAACCTCTAAAAAAATAAACAAAATAACTCTGAAGCAAAAGGGAAGGTCAACCTCCCACATGCATGAGAACAAAATCTATCTAATGTTGTACAAAACTGCCGTAAAAAAATTTCAGATCATCTCACAAGTCGTGGCATCTGGAATAAAGAATCAACATAAAATAAAAGATAGAAAATAATGTGATTCCTGTCACTAGTACAGTGTGCAATGGTTGTTAGTAGTAGTGAGAGGCACCTCACCTCCTTTCGATCAAACGAAAAAATGTGTAACTGACCATTGGACACCTGCAAATATGCAGGAGAAAATATATCATCCCTAATGTATCTCTGGGAGTGTGCCAACTGACTCCCTGTTGCATAACCGACGAGGACATCTAGGAACTAGGGAAAATCCTGCCCTCTCCTAGATAAGCCAGTAATAAAATAGATGTCCTCCTCAGTGGGCTCGTACCACTGGCCAGGACTGACCTAGAAAGCCTGTTGGTGGGAATCCCACCTATAGATCAGTTTCCCCAATAACCCACTGTACCCGTTCAGGGATGTAGCCTTCTCATAGAACTTGAGGAGGCATACCTCCCTTAGGAGCAACTGGGTTGGTGCCACAATAGGGTGAGGGTACAAAAGTCTCACCCTCTCTTATGCCTCCCACAACTGTATCACGTTATAAAAGTCCTCCATATGTTCTTGTTGTTCCCTTTGCTCTAAATGAGAAATGTATATATATATCTATCTATATAATTTTTATTGAAAAAACACTCGGTGTGCCCAAAAAAACAGTAACACATCATTACCAGTGTGTACTTACTTATCATGCACCATGCCCGGTGCGAATGAAAAATGTTCACGAACTACGGGAATAGAAAATACTTTTGTACAGTGCGTTGAACAAACTAATCGCCTCGGGGCGGATAGTTTGGTCAATGCACCACCCAAAAAAATTACATATTCAACGGTTTGGTCCTATAAACGATTGCATAGTTAATTGTGTACTGCTTTCGGGTGGTGCGTTGACCAAACTATCTGCCCCAGAGTAGTTAGTTTGGTCAACACACCACCCTCCCGACAATATTACATAGTCAACAGTGTGGTCCTGTAAACGACCACACCGACGTGTTATTTTTTAATTTTTTATCGGTGCACGTTTTCTCGGTACCGCACCAAAACTCGGTGTGGTTTCCGTTAGCATCGTTCGCAGTGTGTCCTGTAAATTTACAGGAAGCACCGCGAATGGTGCGAGCTGAATGGTTCAAATGCACTGCGCAGATTTTTTTTTTTAAATAGTTAATTTTAAGTTAATTTGATATTTTAATCCGCTAAAAGGTTTAGTTATTGATAAACAAGTAGATTAACTGTATATTTACGTGTCAAGGAGACATCTTTGCTGAGGAATTGAAAAAAACAAAATTTCTCACCGTTTTCGAAAATTAGAATTCCACACAGTGAGCAATGGATGGCAGCATTGCATCGGACCACCGATGGGAGGGCGCCTCACAGAAGACAAACCCACACCAATGCTTGAGAGGTCTAGAGCACTGAACAAGTAAAAATGAGGTTTTTATGACTGATAATTTTTTTAAATTAAGCCTTTTCGGTGTGCTCGATTTTGAGAAGCACCGAGTGGTTTTATCAATGGTGCACTGCACATCGTTACAGTTCACTGGATTACAGAGACGCATCAGGCCAGTTTGTAAGTAGAGAACGGTGCGCTGGAGTAATTAGATCCATCGGGTCAGTTTGTACGGAGAGCACAGTGTCTCAATGTGCCAATTGATAGTATGCACTGACACGTTTTTCATAAAATGCACAGGTGCGTTTTATGATGAGAAACGCCCCGCAAAAAAAAACATCCGCAAAAACCTCCACCTGCTAACCTCCTCTAGTGACCTCCACTACAAACAGATATCTGGGCTATTTTTATAAAGGCTTCCTCTAAAACATCCACTAGAGGGTCTTTTCCTTGTACTGAAAAATGTGTGAATTTCGTATGTGCATGCTTTCATATCTATGCGACGACTTCTATATTACATGTGCATGTATAGAATCCATCACATAGATATGAAAGCATGCATAAATAAAAGTCACATATATGCGGAAATGTAAGTGCATATAAGAAAGTTGACTTCTATATATGTGCTTACATATCTATGTGCATATACATAAATTACACATATACAAAATACATCTAACATATGTGTGCATTTTTGTATATCCGCATAGATATGAAGCACATATATAGAAGTCAGCTTTCATAAATGCACTTGCATTTCCGTATATGTGTGACTTCTATATATGCATGCTTCCATATTTATGCACATATACAAAATACATCTTCCATATATGCACAAATTTTGTATGTGCACATAGATATACAAACACACATATAGGAGTCAAATTTTTATATTCACTTCCATATTTCCACATAGTGCATGCTTCCATATCTATCTTCATATCTAGAATTTGTGCATATATAGAATATGGCTTTTATATCTGTGAATTTTTTTTTATGCACACATATATGGAAGCATACATATAGGAAATTCACACATCTGTGGAATCCATATTCCATATATGCATGCTTCCATATCTATTTACATATACAATATTTGTGCATATACGAAAGATGACTTCCATATATGCGCAAAAATATAGAAGTGTTCATATATGAAAGTCACACATATGCAAAAATGTATTCACATAATTAGAATTAACCATTTTTTTGGATTTATTTTATATGATTAAAAACAAACTCATTCATATTCTTTCATTTGAATCCTCACTAAAACACCACACACTCACTTGGGCATTGTAGGGGACCACATATTCACAAATATGTAGAAGTCATATTCCATATATTCACTTCCATGTATGCATGTGTGTGACTTATGTATGTTCGCACTTCCATATCTATGGGCATATACAAAATTTGTGCATATACATAAGATGACTTTTGTATGTGTAACTTTTGTATATGCATAAAGATATGGAAGCATGCACATACGAAAGTCATGCATATGTGGAAATGCAAGTGCATATAGAAAATTAGACTTTTATATATGTGGTTGCATATCTATGTGAACATACAAAAACTGTACATATAAGATCCATTTTCTAATGTGTATGCACTTTTGTATATGCACATTGATATGCAAGCACATATATAAAAGCCGAATTTCATTAACACACTTGCATTTTCATATATGTGTGAAATTGTATATTTACATATGACATCATGATGATGTCATGATTGCTAATGTGACAATGCCACATGCTCAACAAGTGTCACTAGGATTCATTAGTTTTGGCATGATAGTTATGCAGTTGCAAATGACATATGGCACTTTCCATAGTGCCACATGGAAAAGGACACATCATCCCCGTCCATGTGTCAAGGTATGATTAGTTGGAAGAGCGATGAGGTGGTAGGTTGATTTGGTCACCAAGCCATCTGCATATCAGGCACTGCAAGGGCTGGTAATTATAGATGATTTGTACATATACCCTTAATATTCCATTATTTTTCTTCAACATATTGGTCATATCGGGCCTATCGAGCACATTGGCCCTATTGACCATATCAATGTATCGATGATGTGGTAAATATCATTATATTGGTTATGGAATCCTAGGAATAGAACAACATGGTTATATGGAAATTGTTGATATTGTGAGTGCCTAATATGTCGCATGGTCTTGGAGACATGTACTAGTGCAAATTGACACATGGTAAAGGAATCCATTTTGGAATACGAATGTTGATGTGGCCGTTAGGGGGAAAATATTTGAATGGGTATAAGTTTTTGTTTGTAGCCTAAAATAAGACAAAATTTCTATCATTGGAAATTTCTCAATGAATAGAAGACAATGGTGGTATTGAAATTGTGAATTGAGTTGATGGAAGAAAGAGAAATTTTAGATAAACTCATGTATGTTATGTACCTTGAAGTTCAAGTCTAATTATGCCCCACAACCCTAATGTGGCATTAGGAGATTGGGTGTGCTACTCAAGGATTAAATGAGATTCACTTAATCTAACGAGTACATTTAGGACCTCATAAATCTTTACCAAAATTTCAAATGAATCACTAATGGAGTATGTGCCATCGTACATTATCATGTCTTCGTTGAAATATTTGGTTGAGAACTTGGCATGTGTTCACTAACTCTATACATTTGACATACATGTTGGGGAGACGATTTAACTGTAGTTTGTACTAAAATAATAACATCAATTCTAGAATTATACCCAACTGTTATGACTGATTTCTTAGTTTCTCTTCACAACAAACACCAAAGGGGATAAATGTCTTCCAGGATACTAATGGTGTATGAATGAAGGCTAGTCTCCTTCATCCATTCAAAATTAAGTATGGAGTCTTTTAGCCTATCGAGCAAGGGCCTAGTCTCATTCATAGTGTGGCCACAAGGAGCCTACACAACACAAAGAGAGACCTTCACTTAGTTAAGGGGTCATCAGTGTACATAGCTTATTTGAGATATTGTTGGGAGGTTTGTCCTCAAAGGAAGGAAAGGATATATTATAATGATGATTAGATTTATCCATGTCCGAATGATGGTGGAGTGGCCATTTCTCGTGGTGTGGTGGCATAGTCTGAAGTCGAGGTTACATAGCTCGTGTGAGCTTGATGGTTTGGAGAAGTCATTGAAGTGAACCATCTAGGGGTTACACATTGAGCTTCTTTGGGGAAGGTGGTGGACATACCATAGTCCTTCGTATGATATATGTGCATCGAATCATTGTGAAGAAGGGGGGTATGCCTTATGACACCCACCTTGGGGGGTGAGATCAACAATGGCTTGAGCTTGAAATTATAAACAAGGAGATTCTAGAATGGGTTATTCCCAACTTAGATCCAGAGAGGCGTTTTCCAGGTTTATACCATAATTGGTGAGTTGATCAACCAATTTTCTACCTTGTTGGTGGAGATGACAAAGGATAAGAGAAGAAATTTGATCCAGAAGTTTAGTTGTATGGTGAGACTCTAGATTCTAACCTCCAACTTTTGGTGACCTTTCTTGGATAAAATCCACATTAAGTTCCCTGGAATACTTTTTTAATGGATTTTGAGTCACCCTCAATGATGAGCTTGTTGTACTGTTTCCTGTTGGAAATGAGTAATCCTTATTCTAGCACCCAATTTTATGTTGCCTTGTTTTTGGTGTGACCAATGGCTCCATTCCATCTCCGCTAGTCTCCCCTTGGAGTGGCAATCAATTCAAGCACTCAATTCATATCTTTGGATTGGACGACAAGGGCAAGAAAAGGCATTAGTGAAGCTTCAACGGGCGGATTGATGCGAAGCTGCAATCCAAACGGGCGAAGAAACGTCAGGGTCGAGTCGTGGAAAACACGTTCACTGTTCAAGGCGAGTCGGGTTCTGCAGGGTGTCGGGTAGTTCGGCAGGGTCGAGTCGGGTTCAACCTGAGTCTATATGCAAAACAGTGACAATGCGTTCAGAACACTGATTCGGATGACAGAGAATTTCTGGGTCGATTCGAGCAGTGTTGTAAGGGTGCATTCAACATAGTGAACGATGTGGATAGGTTTACAGACATGCATAAAGAGTTGAGTCGGGTCAGACACGACCCGACCACGTGCAACAGGTCGTGCAGAGGGCGCAATGACTCGAGTGACCTGCGTGCAGGGCATGGCGCCAAGTGACCACAGATTAATGTTTTCTATTTTATATATGAATTGATATTTAGGATATATATCTTGAATTTATTTGAAATTCTCAACATAGACAGAATTAATGCTTTGTTATAAATTACATATTATAACTAATTTACATTATTAATTTTATGTTATAAGAGAATTAATAATTAGATATAGCATATATTTTTATAATCAATTTACACTATTTAAATTAAATTTGGAAATTAATATTACATTATAAAGCATATTTTATATCAATTTAGTTTTATTTAGAACAGATATCAGAATAAATCTATTTTAAATACGGATCTAATATGAGGCAAGAGGAATCAAATTTCTTCACATGTAAATTTTTTTATAGTGCAAAAAACAATGTGTTATAGATATATATGAAGTTGATATCAAAATAAATTAGTTAACATAGATCTTCAAATAATTTATTTAAATATTTTGTTGAAATATTTTTGAAAAGTATAAAATTTAAACATGTAATTCACACAATTTTTTATTATTTCTAATTACTTTACAACATATTATTTTTTATAATTATAGTGGACATTATTTTTCTATTTACAAAATAATTTTTATTTTTTAATAAAAAAGCACCTGCCTGCCTGCCTGATGTATTCGTTTGTTACAAGTGAGTCACTAACATGACATGAATGCGTAAATGATTATTTATACAATTGACATTGTATTGCATGTGGTATCATTTTGCAAGGTATTCCGAGAATGATGAATATCAGGTAGTGGTGGCCAGCCATACACATCTGTTTATGGATCAGGGCTCGTTTTGGCAGTCATCCGAAGACTTGCTAGAAATCCCCTCACACCTTAAAGTCATTTGAATTGTAAGTGTAAACTTTAATCCACTCCAGCTTGCAGCATTATCATAATCTACTGGAATAAGATGACAACTTGTCGTCATCATCGTTTTGTTTTTACTACATTTTGCATTTCTTGAACTTATTTTATAAAGTCATAGAGTTACGTTGAAACGCGTTTAAAATATGAAAATTTATAAATAGTTTGGTTTAGTCGAACAATTCAACTTTAAATATTCGCAGGCCTACCTCAATGTGTTATCTGCATTGTACGTGTAGCCGATTTGACCAACTATAAATGTGTTATGTGTTGATTGGTTGGTATATCACAAATAATGTGTGTTATAGAGCATTACATTCTAGTGTGCTTCAACTACAGCCATCCACAAATGCAGACATATAATGTATATTCAGTTGAATGGCAGAGATATGGTTCAATTGTAGAGTGTGTTGTGTATGCACAATGCACATTTCAATTGTATAGTGTGTTGTTATTTGGCTTAACAGAATTGTATTGGAGAGGCAGATTGGAATATGAAATAGAGTGGATCGATTTGAGGTTGAGCATTGTCATTCACCCTGCAAAGTAAACACATCAAGCGTTGAAACAGATCCATTTTATGAATTTAGATCAAGAAGCAGGAGATACAGAAAATTTTCTGGGAATGTAAGTGATTATAGCTGGCTTAATGAGTTAAGAGCATATGTTTCCTCTTAAGAGGCCACAGGTTCAAAAAGGGAGGAGGTAGAGTATGTATGTATACCTTAGTAGACTTAGCAGTCAAATTGCTAGGAAGAGGTGGGTCCTTTGTCCCACAAACAAAGAAAAAGTCTCATACACCAATTAGGTGTCTAATCTTGACCTTAAAATTGGATAATAATAATAATAATAATGAGAAGAAAGTAATGAACAAATACACCTCTAATTTATATTGATTATTTATTCCAAAAATATTTCAAAATATGACAGACATAAACTAAACCAAACCAAACTATTAACCTCATGTGATGGATTTCAAGGGATGTAGTAACTTTCTCAATGAAGTTTTTGAACACATCTATTACTTGACAGTCATCTGACATTGTAATTGATACCGGCATTGTACAACTAGAAAAGGATTTATCGGGGTAATTTAACCTCAAAAGATTTGAGGACTTGTCCAGGAGGAGCTTCTTTTCTTATTATTTGATGTGTCAGCAGTGGATTGGATTGGATATATCCACTGCTAATCTAAAGTGTCCTCATACATTTACAATCCTCGAAACTTTATATGGTATAGAGGAAGTGCCGAATGAAGTCCATGGAGCAAATTAAGTGGTGAAATATTTTCACTGCCCTTTTACCACTTTACAACAAGTTACAGCTGCTTGCACTATGAACAAACTCGTCATATCTTTTTACATATTCAATGGTTTCAGCAAGATAACTTTGAGATTGAAGAGTGCAAAGCTTTTCAATGGTACTTTGTACACTGGAGGCATTCTGCAGTACCAATTGTAGATATATCGACGACATATGATGATCTTATCCAATGCTTAATACACCGTAATATAATTTTTTATCTGGTGATCTTGAATTTTAAAGAAATGACTATGCTTCCCACAATGATAAGTCATAGGGTATATATTTTTTCAAATATTTCAAAGCTTAAAATCTTGATGGATGCTGCCTATTTATTCTACAACCTTTTCATTTCCTCTCTATAATTGCAATTAATCTACCAAGGAGAATAACTTTTAAACAATGCCCATCAAAAGAAAGCTTCATGTACACTTAAGCTGGTAAGCTTGTCTGCCCTCAATTTGTCAATGCTGGATAGTACGCATAGAATATTTTCTTGAGTTGATTTTACTTGCTTGGAATGACATTTTTTTTTGGGAATGGTAGCTTCAAATTAATTATATATATATATATATATATATATATATAACTTCCCTTTTCGTCATCATGGCAGAGAGTTTCTAATTTTATGAGTTTTTCGTTTTAACACTTTCTAAATTTACATATTATTAGCAATTATAATTACGGTAATAATATGTCAAGTAATATAATTTGTAAGCTTTCTAAACTGATTTTCGGGACTCCTAATCTTTAAGTTAAAAAATTATATAATGTTGCATAATTTTCAATTTCAGATATGTTTGAAAAATCATTTAAAGAAAAAGTTAATGAAGAGGAATTTGATTGTAAAATATAGTTACGTGATTTAATTATTTTTAAAGATTACCGAAAATGGAAATACTTCCGATCATTCGAATTCACGTTTTTACAAAATTAATTATGATACAAAATTAACTATGATTGAGGATGGCATAAAGTTTACTTATTCATAAAACTAACACAATTATATTAATAAATGTGGTTAAAAACGCTTATAAACATCACATGCACAATCACATTAATAAATGTGATTGAAAAATGAAAATAATCATTAATGATACATACTTAATAATAATAATAATAATAATATAAAAAAATATATTATTATTATTGTATTTCAATTATGATTTTTATATTGAAATTATTATTAAGTATAATTAATTATTATTAATAATAATATAACTATGATATTTAAAGATATTTAAAGTTATGTGGTTGTCGTTAATTGCAAAATCCGGATCATTAGCAGTGTCATAAAACAATGGTCGATATTTCAGGATCCATCTTCAAGACAAAAAGTGAATGAAGAATGAAAGAAGGTTGCACAAGTCACTGAAGAATGATGAGAAGAGCCAACAAGAACAAATTTTATTAATTTATTTAATCTATAGAAATTTATTTTTTATTTTTTTTTTAATTTAATTTAATTTTAATAAATTAATTTTAATTTTAATAATTTATAATAGATAATATCCCATATATATGATGATGATGATGATGGTGGTGGTGGTGGTGGTTAACGTCCACTGAGACCAATCTTTGGTCTATCGAACCTAAAGAAAAGAGTTATTTAATTTGATTTAAGATTTTATTCCTATGCTCAAAAAGCTTGGAGAGAAGCCTCCTGAGCTCACTATAATTTTGACATCTTAAAAGGCTAGGAAGGTCAGTATTTGCACAAATATTATGAAATTGAGCTCTAATGTGGTTGTACGCGGGGCACTCTAAGAGGAAGTGATTTTCATCCTCGATGTTCATATTCTCACAGAGATGGCAGATCCTTTCCATCCATGGTGTTTTAGGAACTGTCCAACAACCTGTTTCACTATGGAGCTCATGAGAGTTCGTTCTAATCCTGGCTATATTAATTTTCTTCTTTGAACTAGTTAAAAAAGAGAGATACTTTTGATCTTCTAAGGTGGGGTTGATGACCTTAATTTTCTTTTAGCTGCTAGATCTTTCTCACCACACATTTTTTCTTTGAACTTAGAAGTAACAATTTTTTTAATGTTATTTATGTTTTGTAATGCAACATTCTCATCAATCTCCCAAAGGTTTAACCAGGCCCTGGTGTCTTTATACCAACCTCGTTTAAGCCTTAGGTTTAAGTAATATATATAATATTACTTATTAATTTCATAATTTAATTTATTTTAAAAATTTTAAAATTTTTTTACTATTATAAAATAAATTAAATTTAACAATTTATAATATTATAAAATAAATTAATTTTAATAATTTATAATATAATATCATCTGATTTTTAAAAATTTATTTAATTTCATAATTTGTTAATTTAAAAAAAAAAAATTTACTAGTGCTACTAAATTTAAAAAAAATATTATCTAAAAAAATTAACCTAAAATAGTCTAATCAAAATACTAATCTTAGAGTTAATTAATTGAAGAATATTTATATGATATAACCTAGATGGTACTAATAATGGTTTTAATTATTCTTAATTAATAAAATTAAAAATTAATTAATAAAAATACCTATGGTTTACTTTTAAATAATAAATAACTCTATTTAAATAAATGTTAATATATAAAAGTTATTAATTATTATTATTTATTAGTTATACTAATCAAATAAATTTTTATTATTAAACATAATTTATTAATTCAATTTTAATAAATTTTAGAATGAATTTTATCATTATTAAATATTATATAATTTAATTTTTATTTTTATTTACTATAATAATTATTAATTAATTAATTTTTATTAAAAGAATAAAAATAATTATTACGAGTGAGTGAAAAAATTAGTGTTTTGTAATAACAAAACCTTAAACTTGTTTATTAATAAGGAGAAGAAGCAAACCTGCGATATTATATCTGGGATGAGGACGAACCTAAGGAGCACATCTGTCAAACTAGAGGTCACCAACTGTCACTAATCTCGTATCCTCCGTCCCTGTTAATGTTATGCAGGTGTTTTATAATCTCCAACGCTTCTCTAATCTTTCGTCTTTGATAATGTTCCTCCCTTGCAATGATTTTAGCATCCTCAAAACACAAGTGATGTTTAGTTTTTGAGGAGTGATCAGCAAGAGCTGAGGTTCGATATCGCTCATGTTTAATATCAACACCATGCTCTAAAAGACGCTTTTGAAGAGAGCGCTCGGTTTCACCAATATAACTCTTCCAACATGAGCAGTCAATCTTGTAAACACCTTTAAGTTGCTCCTGATATTTTTATATTTAATTGACTGCATTTTTTGTCTAATGGTTCCTGTTGCTGAGAATTGTGCGAAAATGTCACTCCTCCTCAAAACCCTAGAAATATTATCAGTAACACCTTTAATGTATCGTAGAAAAAACCTTCCACCACTTTCTTGAGGACCCTAGTGTCTCTTGGATATGGTTGTAACTTTTTCTCTATTTATGGTTTTTCTGATTTCTCTTTCCTTATACCCTATACCCAAGAAAACATATGTCAGGTGAGAGATTTCTTCTTTCAAGTGCTCCTCATCAGATATCCTCAGGGCTCTTACATCAAGAGTGTTAAGGACACGAAATTTATGACCAGGATGATGGTAAGACTCAGTGTTCCTGACGAGAGGCTTGAGAATTTTTGCGACGTATTTTGCCAATTCCTAGGTGGGGGATCCAATGGTATTGACAATTGGTCTAAGGGGAACCCCCTCTTTATGAATCTTAGGAAGCCCATAAATTCTCGGAATGACCTCACATGAGGGGGTCAATTTCTTCTTCAACTTGTCATCGAGATGAGAGTTCAAGATTGCCTTCTTGACTTATCTTAAGACCTTTAGCAAGGGGTTGGACTTCAACTTCTTATAGTTGCTGCAATCCAAATGCTCATTCATTTTTCTAATATAATCAACCCTATCTAAAACGACAACAGATTCTCCCTTGTCTGCATTAAGGACAAAAATTTCATCATTATTGCGAAGGGCTCTAAGAGCACCTATCTCCTCCTCGCTAAGGTTACTTTTAGGGGGTTTAAATTTACTTAGAATCAGGGAGAATTCTTGTCTAAGAGCCTCTTTGTCATCCAAAGGTAAACCTCAAATGCCTTCCTCAATGCTACACAAAATTCTCTCATTTGGAATACCTTTAGGAGCAACAACAAATCCCAAAACTTTGTCGAGAATCCTAAGGGTATCATGACTTAATTCTACCATGGAAAGGTTAACAACATTCTTGTTAATGGTTACACTATCACCATCATATAAGGGCTTCCTATTAACATTCCTTTGCTCCACGCTCCTAGGCCTGTTGCCTGCTAAGTTCAAAAAATTCCTACTCAAAGGGCTAAAAATGCCACGATCTACTTCATGATTTCCTTTATCCTCTCGTCATGAATTACTACGCTTCTTATTAGACATTGAATCACTACAACCTTCTCCGCTATGTAAAATATCAAGACCCAAATTAATATCATTTTTTGAGCCAAAAGTCAAACGTTGACCAAGATCACAGTATTTACCATGAGAACTTCGATTGTTGTCACCGTGGTTGAAGGGAGGTTTTCCGTCCTCATCTCCCTCATTTGAACGTTCTACAATGCTGTTGGGTATGATTGCTTCATATTCGGGGTTTAGGGGCACCATTTCAACGGGGGGAATTGGGTTAAGACATCAGTAAGCTGAGCTACAAATATTTGACCTAACTGTCGAGTCGACTTGAGAGTCACATGATCTGTTGTTGGATCCAATGAAAGGGTAGCCCAACGATGATAACAACGGGCCTGAGAACTGGGTAACGCCACTGGAATTACACAGGATCAACGACAAATTTTTTGGAAGAGGAGTCATCGTAGACACAGTAGAATATTTGATTTTTAGTATTTCATTGAGGTCGTAGGAGAACGACGTCCTTCCTGAGGTACATACATCCATATTAACACAACGACTTACTTCTACAACATCAGAAGATTCATCAGCTTCGATCAAACCAATTCTTTCATTGCTAAAACCATTGAGAACCTCCCTCTTTGACTTTCTAATGCTTCTTCCACTTCTATCAGAGGAGATGGCTTGATCCTTAATCTGGTTATCAGAGGCTGAAAATAAGACGCTAGAGCTAGACCTATAGTTAGCACACATCGCACTAGACTGCGAAGAGCCACTGCCACGTACATCTGTTCCACCTGCATCTACTTGAGAGTACGAGCCAGCATTACAGACGGAACCGACCCGCCCATGGTATCCTCTGGATGACTGTGGGTCTTTATCAGAAAATATGCATCCATTATTACCCGACACCCGAGTCTCATCAAGAGCTAGCCTCTTAAATTTAACTAGTTTCTTCGAATGTCCGTCATGAGCCAACTGGCCTTCCTTCTGAGCTCTGATAGCAACTTTTGCATCAATGGTTCTACATATATCCGGACTGATTGAATTCACAAGCTTCAAATCCCTTGGATTACTAGAATTAATAAATAATAATAATTAATAACTTTTATTTATTAACATTTATTTAAATAAAGTTATTTATTATTTAAAAGTAAACAATAGGTATTTTTATTAATTGATTTCTAATTTTATTAATTAAGAATAATTAAAACCATTATTAGTACCATCTAGGGTTATATCATATAAATATTCTTCAATTAATTAACTCTAAGATTATTATTTTGATCAGACTATTTTAGGTTAATATTTTTAGGTAATATTTTTTAAAAATTTAGTAGAAGTTAAGGTTTATTTGTAATAGTAAATTTTTAAAAAATAATTAACAAATTATGAAATTAAATAATTTTTTTTAAAATTGGGTGATATTATATTATAAATTATTAAAATTAATTTATTAGAATTTAGTAGCAGTTAAGGATTTAGGATAGTAAAAATTTAATTTTTTTTTTTAAATAAATTAAATTATGAAATTAATAAGTAATATTATATTAATTTTTTTTCAAAATATTAATATTAATAATAGGGGATATTATATACTATTATAAGTGCTATAAATTATTAAAATTAAAATCAATTTATTAAAATTAAATTAAATTTAAAAAAAATTAAATATAAAAATAATTTTTTTTAGATTAAATAAATTAATAAAATATGTTCTTGTTGGCTCTTCTCATCATCCTTCACTATTTAAGCCTTGACCTGTGCGACCTTATTTCATTCTTCATTCACTTCTTATCTCGAAGATGGATCCTCGTTGGGATTCGAAACGCTGACCATTGTTTTATGATACCGTGTATGATCTGGATTCTGCAATTAATAATATAACTATATTTAATAAAAATAATAAAAATAAAACATATACATTATTATAAACTCAAGGGACTAATAAAACCACAGGATGAATATTATAAACCCAATGGATTAACAAACCCAAGATATTATTTAAATTAAAAACCAAAGGGATTCAAAACCCAAGGGATTAATATTAGGAACCTAAGAGATTAATAAACCCAAGGGATTAAAAATACAAGCTCAAGGTATTAATAAACTAGACGAATTATTAATATTATAAACCCTTGGATTAAAAATCCAAGGGAATTATATTATAAATCTAAGAGATTAATATAATAAACACAAAAAATTAATAAACCCAAGGGACTAATAAACCCTAGTTTTGTATTGTGGAGATGCAACATTTAAAAAATTGCAATGTTGACCATGGTTTACTATGGTTTAATATGGATGACCATGGTTTTCACAATGTGACCATGGTTATTGACCATGGTCGACCATGGTTGATCATGATTGACCATGGTTGACCATGGTTGATTTTCATATTGAGATAATCTTTGTCAAAATGCAATGTTCGACCATGGTTGGCCATTATTGATTTTCATATTGAGACAATCATTGTGAGGATGTGGTGTTGGAAAATTGTTGACGATGGTTAACCATGATTGACCATAATTCACCGTGGTAAACTATGTTTGACCAATATTGATCATGATTGACCATGGTTGACCATGATTAATTTTCACAATAAGAAAAGCATATGATAAATGCTGAGATAACTATTATAAACCAATGTATATAAACCCTATGATAAATATTATAAAAGGTAAGATAAACATGGTTGACCGTGGTTGACCAAGGTCAACCATGGTTGATTTTCATATTGATACAATATTTGTCACAATGTGATGTTAGACTATGGTTGACCATGACTAATTTTGATATTGAGACAATATTTTTCACAATGCAAAGGTGGACCATGGTTGAACATGGTTGACTTTCATATCGAGACAACCATTGTCACAATGTGACATTAGACCATGGTTGACTATGATTGACCATCGGTAACAATAGTTGACAACAGTTGACCATGATTGAAATCCATATTGAGACAATCATGGTCACAATGTGACATTGGACAATGGTTGACAATTATTATAAACCTAAAGTATTTATATTAAACAAAAGGGATCTATATTAAACCATAACATTAATTTTATAAATCGTGTGAATAATATTATACCATAGGAATATGAACCCTTAAATTAATAAACCCAAGGGATTGATACTATAAACCCAAGGGAATAATAAACCCAAGGAAATAATATTAAACCCCACGGATTACTGTTATAAAATCAAGGTATATAAAAACCAAGATAAATATTATAAACCCTAAAATAAACATGGTTGACCATGGTTGACCATTATTGATTTTCATATTGAGATAATATTTGTCAAAATGCAATGTTTGACCATGATTAATTTTCATATCGATATAGTCTTTGTCTCAATGTGATGTTGGACTATCGTTGACCATGGTTGACAAAGGTCGATATTCATATTGAGACAATATTTCTCGCAATGTGATGTTGGACCATGGTTTACAATGATTAACCATGATTTACCAATGGTCCAACCTCACAATGTTATATTCGACCACGATTGACCATGATTGACCATGATTGACCATGTTTGACAATAGTTGAAAATAATTTACCATGGTTGATTTTCATATTGAGAAAATATTTGTCACAATGTGACATTAGACCATCGTTGACCATGATTGACCATGTTTGTCAATAGTTGAAAATAGTTTGCCATGGTTGATTTTCATATTGAGACAATCTTTTCCACAATATGACGTTGGACCATGGTTGACCATGATTATAAAGCCAAGGGATATATGTTAAACCCTTGGATTAATATTATAAACCCTATGAATAATATTATACCCTGGAAATATGAACCCTTATATTTTTTTTTCTAAATAAGACTAATTCTATTAAGAAAAAACATATAGTGCAATCTAAGCTTGCAAGTAAGCAAAACTGAAAAGCAAGGGAGCCAAAAAGGATAGACTATCATCCTCGGTCCTAAACAGTAGCCATGGAATGAGCAAAAGATAACAAGGATAACAAAAATTAGAGAGCTAGACAAAGGTATCTACCCAAAATGGGTTGAAACTTCCAAACGACATTTTTTCCCTTTCTTCTTACTAAATTTTACCCAACCATTGTGACTTGGCTTGGCAGGAACCAATTGTAGACAATTTTGCACTAAAGGAGGAGTCTCCTTATCTGAATTGGAGGAAGAGGACTCATGAGTGCGTTTCTGCGAGATCGGAGGTGTAGAGGGATCCTCAAGGCTCGCTGAGGGTGTGTCCTTCAGATTCTCAACATTCTCCCCTTCTGCTTCAATTTCCTCCTCATCCGAGCTGAGGGAGTCTATGTCATCCATGGGGGGTGGATCACATGGTTTCCAGCTCTTGGATTTGGATTTGCGATTGATACTCTTCTTTTTGTCGAGGAATGTGGCACATGTGTTTTGGATATGCCTCGTCTGATGGCAATGGTGACACCGGAAGGCAGTGTTCTCATAGTCCAAGGTTTGTGTGCAATGGAAGTCCCCAATAAATTTGAGGTTGATCTGATTAGATATCCCTTTTCTAATGTCTATTTTCGCACATATTCTGCAGAAGGTGTATATTCCTTTCTCCCAGCTTGAGGTATCCATAGCCACGAAGCAGCCTAAGGTATCCCCAATCCCTTGGAAAACAGAGAAGCGCCATAAATGCGCCGGGAGTTTTGGAAGCCTGACCCAAATGGGAAGCTTGGTGATGACAGTTGTAGAGGGGTCGAAGTCTGGAAACCAAGGGGTGAGGAAAAGCCCTGCCGATCCCCAAAACCAAGGGCCTCCCATTAAAGCTTTTGGATAGTCTTCATTAAAGGCAAAAGCCACAATGAAGAAGCCTTTTGAGCATAAGAATAACTTGTTGTTGTTGGTCCAATTGGAAAGGATCCACTAGTATAGATCTAGGGTTCGAGGCCATAGTCCATTAAATATGCAAATGATAGTGGTTTATGCAAATGTCTAGTATTGATCATCAAGCAATGGATGAGAGATTTCGATAGAAGGAGTTTCCTCCATTTTATCCACCAAAAAAGGCTTGGGAGCCTCATTTGGTTGAGCATATTCCTTGGAAGGCTTTGCATGGACTACATCTTTGTAAGAGAAAGAAGGAGCAGAGGAGGTTTGCCTCGATGCCCCTCCTCTCAGATGTAGGGTAAGAAAAATAGAAGCATCTCTTTCAATATAGTAAAAAGAGAGGGGAGGAGGGTCCTATAGTTGTTTACCTTTATACAACAGTCTCTGGAGAGAGGAGGGGATCTCCAGCCAGAGTTCAAGATCACGCAAGAGATCCTGCACTAGATTCGTTGCACGCACCCATTGTAGCATCGTTCTGCCTGAGAGGAGTGAGATCTAGATTTGATATGAGATCTAGATCTGGTAAGAAGAAGGAGGGGAATAGCCTAAAATCCCCTGCCTGTCGTTGCAGATCTGTGTTTGTATCATGCTTGATTTTTTTATTTCGGAATCCATCAAGCCAATCTATGATTTGAATGAGGTATTTTCAATCGACAGTGGTACTCCAACATTATGATCTAGCAGATCCGAGAAGATAATCTGCTTCAGGGCTTCTGCTGTGTCGGATTCACTATGATTTCCTGTACAAGCTTCATCAATCCTGTGCGCGCTTTTTCCATGTAGGAGGGTTGCATTTCCTGTCCTGGTCCGCTTCTCGTCTTTGATGCAGATGGGAGCTGCATCTTTTGCCACATCTGTGGCATTATTGGAATCCACAGCGACATCAATGGTTGCCACCAAGCCATCAATATCAATGCTATTGGTGGCTATGAAGCCGATTGGAGCTCCGAGCCAGAGCAGGGAGTCGAGGGTAGCAGCAGTCAGATCGATCTTTGGAGAGACTTGATTTACTGTGGCAGAGACATCCTCAGAGGCATCATGATCGACAATGGAGGTGGCAACAAATTCGAGTGCATCATTCTCTGAAGTGGTTGTTGCGAAGACGACACCGACAGCTAGACCCAACGAAACCCTAGCAGAGGCCATTTCTCCTTCCCTCAAATATTATGAACCCTTATATTAATAAACCCATGGGATTGATATTATAAACCCAAGACAATAATAAACCTAAGGGATTAATTCTAAAACCCCAAGGGATTATAAACGCAAGGGAATAATATTAAACCGAATGTATTAATATTATAAAACCAAGGTATATAAACCCTAAGATGAATATTATAAACCCTAAAATAAGCATGGTTGACCATGAATTACCATTGTTGATTTTCATATTGAGACAATATTTGTCACAATGCAATGTTGGACCATGGTTTACCATGAATGATTTTCATATCAAGCTAATCTTTGTCATAATGCAATGTTGGACCATGGTTGATTTTCAGATTGAGAAGATATCTGTCACATTGTGATGTTGGACCATGGTTAACCATGGTTTATTTTCATATTGAGACAATATTTGTCACAATGTGACATTGGAGCATGGTTGACCATGATTGAACATGGTCATCGATGGTTGAAAATGGTTGACCATGCTTCATTTTCATATTGAGACAAGGTTTGTCATAATGTGACATTGGGGAAAGGTTGACCATGATTATAAACCCAAGAGATTTATATTAACTCCTAGGATTAATATTATAAACTGTGTTATCACCAAACTGAAGCTGATGGGCTTCTCAACAGTCAATTCATATTAATTATTTCAAACCACTTTTGGTTGGAACTTAGCCCTTCCAACCTAAGAGGGCTCTCTCAAGAAATTGTATGATACTAAATAGACAATTCTTGGACCAAAGATGGCTAACTTTAAGTTTGTTTTCAATGGTTTTTAGGCAGGTGAAGGATGTGAATTAATGGATACAATTGGGCATGGAGTCAGATTTGGAACTCAATTGCATGAAAATAAAACTTTCTATCATGGAAGTTGAGGCATGTGTACTCTCATAAAAAACATAACTTGAACAGTAAACTATATGCATAAAGGAAGTTGGAGCATATTTAACCATGAATTCCAAGTGATTACACATAAAAAAAATTGAATGAACATTAAAAAGGTAGATAAGATAGACACACATAAGAGTACATGAAGAATATTAGGTCTGAGAGAAGCTTTCTACAACATATTACTGACTGAAAAATATTATAAAAGTAGCATATGGCATAACATCAAATCAACCTTTCTCTAACTCTAAATCTCTCTCATTTATAGAGTGGGGAATCATACAAATGGTTTTCCACCTTTCTATCTTCGAATTCCTACCTCAGAGACCTATTTCAAATAGGATTACATCACTTGGAGACTTCCTAGGGATATTTTCTATTTGGCAGAGTTTGAATACAAAAAGGACTCTTCTTTCATTAAATAGCTCAACAAAACCCTTTAATAACCCTGATCAAATTCAACCAACTAATTTTCTGAGTGTACTATAGTGTTGATGTGTCATTATTCCATGTGGATGCTGAGCTGGAACTCTTCCAAGTCGAATTTTACAATTTTTACATAAATCTGGTTGGTGAAAATTCTAAAAAATAAGCCTCAAAGATCTGTGTATAATTTCCAAACCTTGGATTTGCAAAAACTGAGAGAGGTTTTTGTATATGGGATTGTGTAGAAGAAAAAACCCCTTTCATATTCCAAAATGATTTTTCATTTGGTCAGATATTGAAGTTGAAGTTGACTACTAAAACAATCATGTACAGGAAAGTTCATGAGAGTTCGTAGCATTTTCCATTTGGAAATTTCTGCAACCATTATAACATCTCTTCACATTGGAGGGTCTTATGTAGGAAAAAAGACTTAAATTCATTCCTTTATCCACTCTTCTTATGACAAACTTTGGAAATCATAACTTAAAATCATCTTGTGCATGTTCATAGTGAAAACTAGGTTTTAAGCTTGGAGTACGATATGAACTTGCCTGATAATTCCATAATTTGAAATGTCCACTTATTTCCTCCAAAATCATGTCTAGGGCTATGTTAAATAATGATATGGAGCATTCTAAAACAAAATTGGCCCAAATCATGTCTTATCCTCCTCAAAAGGCAACAGGTTCATCCACCACTATCATTTTCAAGCCTTTTTTCTTTAACTCTATTTGCACCATTTCCATTTGAACCAAACAACATTGTATGAGGAGGAAATGACCATGAACCAATGATGAATAACCATACTGGAATCTAGGCTTTGCTTCTAATAATTTTAGGATGTAATGTTATGTTTGATGATGTGGCAAAAAATGATAAGCTAGTAGCGTAATCACCCTCCTTGCTGAGTGTTATGACCAATAGGTGTCTCTACTGATACACTTCAAAATCTCCTGATGACTCATCTACTCCCAAAAAACACTAAATTCTACGAAAAACACCAAAATTTCCCCTTGTTGCAAAAACATATCATTTAAGGCAAGTCCATAGCGAATTCTGACTGTTTTACACTAATTTCGCCATGAACTTGTGTAGAAGTGCCAAATTTACATGAAATGGCCAATTTCACTTATGCATGAGAAATTTTTGGGATTTTTATTTGACATTGACACCTATCACCTTAATGATGACCTCTAAGACCCCCACATATGTACATTTTTTTGAAAATTAATGAACTTCATAGCCTTATTCACCCTAATGACCTAACCTAACTTACCTATGACAAACATAGACAAACCTAGTTGTTATCAAGGATAATAGTGGCTCCAATGGGGATGATGCACCCCTGTGGTGCAGAAAAGAAACATCAACTCTAGTGCCTTACTAAAAAATTAAAATTATGAACTTGTTGAAATATTCTTCAAGATTTTATGGCCTTCTCGTCGGGCTCAAACTTGTTGAAAAATACAATCCATGCTAAAAAATAAATCTGTACATGTTGAAAAGATGCTCGGAATACTTGAGCTTAATCACACATACACCTACCTACCCTATACTACCAAGAAAATACTGAATCAGATGACACAAAAATGCCAGTGAATCTAATCAAGTATTTGCTGAAATAAAATGTTTGCTTGACTATGCACCAACAAAATCGAAACTGGAAAATATAATGGAAAAAGAAAATGGACCTGTTTCTCACAGTGAAGACATGACTGGAAACTCATACTGAAAAAGCACTCCATATAGTATGCTACAGGATCAATAAAGATATGATATTTTTGATGAATATATTCAAAATCTTGATCAAGGAAATCCTCATAGTTGAACACTTCACACTTAATTTCCATGTCATCATATACTTTCATCTATGTGTAATCAGATCTATTTAAAAAAAAACATTTCTCCATCTTTATGTCAAAATAAAATCTTTTCAAGCTCATGAGCCAATCCATCTAAAAATCTAATCTTATTTTCAGGATTTCCATTATATGAATTTAAATAACAAGGCATTGATGAAGAAAATTTCACACCAACCTCTACATCAGGGCATGTATCATTCCATCCTATGAACTTCAGAATGGAAAGAGAGTCTACCACAAACTCTATCTTCTCCATCTGTGTTTCCAAGATACTAAGCCAAAACACTAAAAATGATTTAATAGATCTATCAGGTAACCTTTCCACTGAGCTTTTACACTTTCCTTGGAATGAATCATATAAAAGTATAATGAATACATCTTCTTGTTTGACTCTAAGTAGCTCAGTAAAGTCACAAAAATTTGATACATGATCTAAAGTCAAGCTTAAATCTTCTCCATAAAACTTAGGGCCAATACTTAAAAGATATGCATCCTTGGGAAAAATATTTGGAAATCCATAAATTTTTGAAAAGTCCACACATCCATACCTTGAATAAATTGTAGGTGCATCTAAGTCTCTCATTTCCCAGTAGTGTTACCATGAAGCTATGAAAGACTGAATTCTTCAAGAATGGATTCGCCAAGGTAGAAGTACAACCTTCGAATTGTTTGATCTTCAGCTACCTTCAAGAGCTTAGTATATATGCTTGAGCACAAATTTCGGGAAAATGTATCTTCAGTCTCCCGACAGACGCACCAAAATGTTATCACCAAACTGAAGCTGATGCACTTCTCAATAGTCAATTCAAAGTAACCATTTCAAACCACTTTTGGTTGAAACTTACTCCTTCCAACCTGATATGGCTCTCTCAAGAAATTGTATGATATTAAATAGACGATGCTTGTAACAAATATGTCTAACACACACACACACACACACACACAAAGATATTTTCCCCTGGATCCCAAATCGGGACTACCAGCTTGATTTTTCATTATTTTCATTTTAGTGTTACATCAGATATATTTACATGCCGAAGCATTCATAAACCCCAATCCATTAACCCTGTATTAGAACATAACCGTAGCTCCCTTTATCGGATCTATACAATACCAGGGGCCAAAAACCATCATGCCCCAAAACTATGTGCAAACCCATGCACAAAGCCATGCACGGAATATAACACACACCCAACAAAGAGTTTGTAGCGTTTACCATTTCGCAATTTCTGTAACCATTCTAACTTCTCTACTCATTAGAGGGTCTTTAGAAGGCCAAAGTACTTAAATATATGCCTTTACCCAATCCTCTTATGAAAAAATTTTGACATTATAACATAAAATAATCTTCAGCGAGTTCGTAGTGATAACTCGGCTTTAAGCCTGGAAGACGCTATGAACTTGCCTGATACTTACAATGTTTGAAATTTCCACTTCTTTCCTCCAAAACCCTGTCCAAAGCTATGTTAAATGATGAGATGGAGCATTCTAAAACATAATTGGCTCAAAACATGTCTTACCCTCCTCAAAAGGCAGCAGGTTCATCCACCACTATCATTTTCAAGCCTTTTTTCTTTAACTCTGTCTGCACCATTTCCATTTGAACCAAACAACTTTGTATGAGGTGGAAATGACCATGACATAGTGATGAATAACCATACTAGAATCTAGGCTTCACTTCTTGGAATTTTAGGATGTACCGTTATGTTTAATGTTGTGGCAAAAATGATAAGCTAGCAGCCTAATCACCCTCCTTGCTAAGTGTTCTCACCAAAATGTGTCTCTACTGATACACTTTAGAATCTCCAGATGACTCATGTGCTCCCCAAAAACAAAAAATTCTAGAAAAACACCAAAATTTCACCTTTCTACAAAAATAGAGCATTTAATGCAAGTTCATAGGGAATTCTGACTGTTTTACATTGATTTCGCTATGAACTTGTGTAGAAGTGCCAAATTTACATGAAATGGAAAATTTCACTTATGCATGAGATATTTTTGGGGTTTTTATTTGACATTGACACCTATCACCTTAATGACGATCTTTAAGACCACCACATATGTACATTTTTTTGAAAATTAATGAACTTCATAACCTTATTTTACCCTCATGACCTAACCTAAGTTACCTAAGACCAAACTAGACAAACCTAATTTTTATCAAGGATAATAGTGGCTCCAATGGGGATGATGCCCCCCTGTGGTACATCAAAGAACTAACAGCTCCAGTGCCTTATTTAAAAGTGAAAATTATGAACTTGATGAAATCTTATTCAAGCTTTTATGGCCTTTTCCTTGGGCTCAAACTTGTTGAAACTGCAATCCAAGATGAAAACTAAGTCTGTATATGCTGAAAAGATGCTCAAAATACTTGAGCTTATTCACACACATGCCTACCTACCCTATACTGCTGAGAAAGTACTGAATCAGATGACACAAGAAATTCTAGTGAAGCCAATCAAGAAGTTTCTAAAATAAAATGAGTTCTTGACTACGGACCAACAAAATTGAAACTGGAAAATATAATGGCAAATTACAATGGATCTGTTTCTCACAGTGAATACATGGCTGAAAAATCAGACTGAAAAAAGTCTCCATATAGTCTTCTATAGGATCAATAAAGATATGATATTTTTTATGAATATTATTCAAAATCTTGAGCAAAGAAATCCTCATAACTAAGCACTTCACACTTATTTTCCATGTCATCATATACTTTCAGCTGTGTGTTATCAGATCTATTTTTTGAAACAATACATTCATCCATATTGATGTTAAAAGACAATACTTCCCCTGATTTTTTTGGCTAGAAAAAAATTTCAACAAGCTGCATATGACCTTGAAAATGATAAGACATAATTTAAGCTTCAACATCTTCAATATCTTTTTCAATCTCATGATCCAATTCATCTAAAAATATGATCTTGTTTTCAATATTTCCTTTATATGGATTTAACTAAAAATACAGTGATGAAGAAAAGTTCAAACCAACCTCTACATCAGAGCACATATCGTTCCATCCTATGAACTTATGAATGGAAAGAGATTTTACCACAAAATCTATCTTATCCATCCATGTTTCCAAGAAAATAAGCCAAAACACTAAAAATGATTTAATAGATCTAACAAGTAACCTTTCAACCGATATTTTACACTTTCCTTGGAATGAATCATATAAAAGCCTAATGAATACATCTTCTTGTTTGAATCTAATGAGCTTATTAAAGTCACAAAACTTTGATACATGCTCTAAAGTCAAGCTTAAATATTCTCCATCAAACTTAGGGCCAATACTTAAAAGATATGCATCCTTGGGAAAAATATTTGGAAATCCATAAATTTTTGAAAATTCCACACATCCAAACATTGAAGAAATTGTAGTTGCATATAAGTCTCTCATTTCCCAGTAGTGTTACCATGAAGCTATGAATTCTTTAATTCTTCAAGAATGGAGTCGCCAAGGTAGAAGTACAACCTTCGAATTTTCTAATCTACTACTACCTTCAAAAGCTCAATATATCTGTTTGAGCACAAAATTTAAGGAAAATGTATCTTTAGTTTCCCGACAGACGCACCAAAATTTTATCACCAAACTGAATTTGATGGGCTATTCAATAGTTAATTCAGAGTAATTGTTTCAAAAAAAAAATTGTTGGAACTTAGCCCTTCCAAACTAAGAGGGCTCTCTCAAGAAATTGTATGATATTAAATAGACAATGCTTGGAACAAAGATGGCTAACTTTTAAGTGTGTTTTGAATGGTTTTTATGAAGGTGAAGGATGTGAACTAATGGCTTCCATTAGGCATGGAGTCATATTTGGAACTCAACTGCATGAAATTAAAACATCTATCATGGAAGCTTAGGCATGTGTACTCTCATCAAAAACATAACTTGAACAGTAAACTATATACATAAAGTAAGTTGGAGCATGTTTAACCATGAATTCCAAGTGATTACACATAAATCAAACTAAATGAATATTATAAAGGTAGATAATATAGACACACATAAGAGTACATGAATAATCTCAGGTCTGAGAGAAGCTTTCTGCAACTGTATATTACTGACTGATTTTTTTTACAAAAGTAGCATATGGCATAACATCAAATCAATCCTTCCCTAACTCTAAAACTCTCTCATTTATAGAGTGAGGACTCATACAAATGGTTTTCCACCTTGATAGCTTCGAATTCATACCTCAAAGACCTATTTCAAATAGGATTACTTCAATTGGAGACCTCCTAGGGATATTTTCTGTTTTGCAGAGTTTGAATACAAAAAGGACTCTTCTTTCATTAAATAGTTCAACGAAACCCTTTAATAACCATTTTCAAATGCAACCAACTAATTTTATGAGTGTATTGGACTTTCAATGCTTCGTTATTCCACATGGATGTTTAGTTGGAACTCTTCCAAGTCGAATTTTACATTTTTTACATAAATCTAGTTAGTGAAAATTATGAAAAATAGGCCTCAAAGATGAGTGTGTAATTTCCAAACCCTGATGGATTTGAAAAAACTAAGAGAGGTTTTTGTATATGGGATTGTTCTAAAGAAAAAACACCTTCCAGTTTCCAAAATTATTTTTAATTTGATTATATATTGAAGTTGAAGTTGATTGTTAAAACAATCATGAACAGGAAAATTCAGGAGAGGTTGTAGCGAATATTTCTTAACGTTTTCCATTTGGAAATTTCTGAAACCATTATGACTTCTTTGCTCATTGGAGGGTCTTCATTAGGCCAAAATAATTAAATACATGCCTTTACCCACTCCTCTTATGATAATATTTGGAAATTATAACATAGAATCATCTTCAACGATTTCATAGTGAAAACTCGGATCTAAGCCAGGAGTACGCTATGAACTTGCCTGATAATTCCAACATTTTAAATTTCCACTTCTTTCCTCCAAACACTTGTCCAGAGCTATGTTAAATCATGATATGGAGAATTCTAAAACAAAATTGGCTCAAAACATGTCTTACCCTCCTCAAAAGGTAGTAGGTTTATCAACAACTATCATTTTCAAGCCTTTTTTTTTTAACTCTATCTGCACCATTTCCATTTGAACCAAACAACTTTGTATTAGGTGGAAATTACCATGACCCAGTGATGAATAACCATACTGGAGAATAGG
This sequence comes from Pinus albicaulis, assembly GCA_034641835.2. Classification (NCBI taxonomy): domain Eukaryota; kingdom Viridiplantae; phylum Streptophyta; class Pinopsida; order Pinales; family Pinaceae; genus Pinus; species Pinus albicaulis. Next base: position 549,066,290 of record CM076577.1, on the reverse strand, counting down.
ATTTTCTTCTTTGTATTTTAGGATGTACTGTTATGTTTGATGATGTGGAAAAAATGATAAGCTAGCAGCCTAATCGCCCTCCTTACTGGGTGTTCTGACCAACAGGTCTCTCTATTGATACACTTCATAATCTCTTAATCACTCACGTGCTCCCAAAAAACACTAAATTCTACTAAAACATAAAAAATTTCCCCTTGCTGCAAAAGCAAAGCATTTAAGGCAAGTTCGTAGTGAATTTTGACTGTTTTACATTGATTTAGCTATGAACTTAATGAATTATATAGCATAACATCAAATTAATAAAAATTAATGAACTATATGGAATAAAATCAAACCAACCCTTCTTTAACTCTAAACCTCTCTCATTTATAGAGTGAGAAATCATATAAATAGTTTTTCACATTTCTAGATTCAAATTCCTACCTCAGAGACCTATTTCAAATAGAATTACATCACTTGATACTTCCAAGGGATATTTTCTATTTTGCAGAGTTTGAATAAAAAAAGGACTCTTATTTCATTAAATAGTTCAACAAAACCCTTTAATAACCCTTATCAAATGTAGCCAACTAAATTTCTTAGTGTACTGGACTACTAATGTGTTATGTATATTTTATTATTTATTAATTAGATTTAGTTATCTTAGGTTATTAACTGAAAAGGCATGATCAAAGATCATGCCTCTTCGCCAAGGGACACCTTGAGGCTATATTTAAAGCCTAGGCGATCCCTCATTGTAATCATCTTATCATCTATCATCAATAATAATATATATTTATCAAGTTTACCAGAGTTTTTACACTCCATTGGTATCGGAGCATCGCTCTTCGGATCTGTGTGATCACCCAGGAATTACAGAATTCCAGAATTGCAATTTCAGAATTGCAGATTTTTTCAAGGCTTGTGGACAGTATTAGTTTTAAAAGAAAATTTGTAGCCATCTCCTCTCTCCTCTCATATCCGACCTGTCCCTCACTCCCGCTCTGCGTTTTACCCAATCCCCTCACATAATTTTTTTTTTTATAAAACAGTCAACGCATTACACCCTCCCGTCCACGTAACCCGTCTCATTCGTTGATGTGCCCCGACAATTTCCGCAAACCCTATCGATTTTTCCCTTAACCATCACGTCCAGCTATTCCTCCCAACTACATTGCTATCCCACCTGTGGGTCTTCTCTCTTTTGCCACACCGTTGGCAACCATACAATTGCTGCCCACGACAAGCCGCTATCTCCTGTTCATGTCTCTTGCTCATAGACACAGAGAGAACCAGTGAAACCCCCCGTACACCTTGCTACCACTGGATTGGTATTTGTTGTTTGCACAATTGTCGTTGCAAACTTATTTGCAATATTGCAGAGCATATAATATCAAGCGTACAATTAATTTCACATTTGAAAGTTGCCGTCCGAATTCCAGCGTCAATTGGAGAATCAATGTGAACGTTTCATTTGTCGATAAGTCAAAAAAAAAAATTCTTTATAGGTGCATAAGTGGAACAAATTCTAAGTCGAACACCCCATCATAAAAGTCGTAAATCAGAAACAAGGTATATAGCATCTAAATTAACCTGTGTGTCGACTTCTTACCCGCGGACTACAACGCTCATCCAAACATTGTCGTTGTGTCCTTCGGTAAACACGCCCGTCTTCCTCGATCCTTCCGCGGCCAACCTCCCGGCCACCGTGGACACGTAGTCAACCACGCAGTCAACTATCGACAGCAACCCGGCCAGTTTTTTAAATTCGTGTAAAAAAAAAGCAGAGAATCGAAACAGTGTGTCGATTTTGAAGAGCCGGTCAAACAGGTGAACGGGCACATTTTAAAAAAAAACACACGATTTTTTTTTTTAATTATATATAAAATATATATTATATAATTTAATTGATAATTATATATATATATTATAATTATATAGTTCATTTATATATTATATAATTTCCATTTAATAATTATATATATATAATAATTATATAATTAAATTATATATATTATATAATTTTTAATTAAAAATTATATATATATATATATATAATAATTAAATAGTTTAAAAAAAAATATTATTATTAATTAATTAATTAAAAAAATTAATTAATTAATTAAATATTAATTAATTAATTTTAAAGAAAAAAGAGGAGAAACTGGCAGAAAAATATTCCCCACCTCATACGCGTTCGATGTCGTCGTCAATGTCAATGGCTGAATTCCAGAAGAAATTGGTAGATCTCGAGAAACAGATCACTAATAATTCTGAAGAATTCGGAAAAAGATTAGTCGATCTTGAAAGCACAGTTTTAGGGCACTCCAACGACATCAAAAAAATTCATGATACGACAAATCGAATAGAAAGACAAATATGGCTAAACCATCATGAGGCCACAGAAAAGCAGAATGAAGCAATGAACAATATGACAGAACTCTTCAACAAGCTAAATGATAAAATAGATAAGTTGAGTCAGACACAATCCCCAATATCTCCTAACAGGGAACAAAATCAACAAAACAGTTCCGCAGATTCAGGGAACTCGGAAGAGCATCAGGAAAAAACTGATTCCCCACATCATCAAGAAGATGGTAATGCAGATTTTCAAAATAAGCAGCTCTGGAATGCATTTGCTAATCAATATCCCCTTCTTGTTCCACCATTAGCATATCAGCGCAAAGCCAAGATCGACCTACCCAAATTTGATGGTAATGAAAAGAATAGTGTTGCCTGGCTTAATAAAGCGGAAGAATATTTTGAGATTTATGACATTACTAGTGATGATGAAAAAATTAAACATGCTTCCATGAAAATGGAAGGAGAAGCATATAATTGGTATATGTGGTGGAAAAAGACGACGCTCACTATCAGTTGGAGGAAATTTAAGGATGCGTTCTTCAAAAGGTTTCAAGGCATAAAAGAAGAAAAATTCTTTTCAACGTTTATCAAATTACGCCAAAAAGGAGATGTGGATGAGTACACTCGAGAATGGGAGACCTTGGCAACACAAGTACCGGGATTGTCGGAATCTTGTCTAATCCAGTCTTACATCTCAGGACTTAAAATCCACATACAGGAAGAGCTAGAACTACATGAAATTACGTCCGTAGAAGTAGCAAGGCAAAAAGCAAAAGCTGCTAAAAAGAAATTTGAAAGATTATCAAAACCAGAAAAAGTATATTCGAGACGACGGTTTCCTTAATCTGAAAATGTAGATGACACAAAATATGTCCCTGTCCATCTTCGTGAAGAAGAAAAATCTAGTTTGGAAAAACAAAGAATGCGAGAGGGCAAGTGCAAACGTTGCGGTGAACACTGGGACCCTAAGCACAGATGTGCTAATGAAAAAGCAAAGAATCTATACAGTTGTGAAGCAACTAACGATGCTAACAGTATTGATTCATGTATAGAAGGATTAGAAGACAACTTAGAGTTCTCTCCAGAAGTAGATGGCGAAACTATTCCGCAAGTGTCATTATCAGCTATGACAGGCATATTACAACCTCAAACCCTAAGGTTAAGAGGACATATTAAGAAAAACAATGTAATGGTTCTAATAGACACAGACAGCACGCACAATTTTCTAGATTCAACCATGGCCAAAAGACTCAACCTCTTTACTTTTCCCATGCCTAATATGAAGGTAATGGTGGCCGATGGTAAGAAGATTGAACAAGTAGGAAAATGCCATAAAGTCAAATTGCAGATTAAAGACTTTCATTTAGAATTTCCATTCTACACGGTTCCATTACGAGGAGTAGATGTGGTCTTAGGAATTCAATGGCTACGAACTCTAGGTACTTATTCTGCCAACCATCGGAAGCAGTTTATAAGTTTTAAGTGGAAAGGGCAGAAATACAAGTTGTATGGATTCCAAGCCCTAGAAAATCAAGTCGTATCTTCCTCTCTGATGACGAAGATGATTCAAATAGGAGCGCCAACATCTACAGTACAATGTCATCAGTTAGAAATGTTATCTTCAAAGGAGAGCCACGACGAGTCACCAAAAGTCAAGACAGGATCCGACCCTGTCAATATTAGATATTTTCACTATCCAGATCAACAAAAGGTTGAACTCGAGAATATGCTCCACGATCTTTTTAAAATGTGGGAAGCAAGAGCCCGCCGCTCAAGAAACCCAGGCGTTCGTCAACATTGTCCATCGTTACATATGCTTTGAGGACAAAGCATCTTAAGAGAGGGGCAATGTTATGTATATTTTATTATGTATTAATTAGATTTAGTTATCTTAGGTTATTAACTGAAAAGGCATGAGGCTATATTTAAAGCCTAGGCGATCCCTCATTGTAATCATCTTATCATCTATCATCAATAATAATATATATTTATCAAGTTTACCAGAGTTTTTACACTCCATAATGTGTCATTATGCCAAGTGGATGCTGAGCTGGAACTCTTCCAAGTCGAATTTTACAATTTTTACATAAATCTGGTTAGTGAAACTTCTAAAAAATATGCCTCAAAGATGAGTGCATAATTTCCAAACCCCGTTGGATTTGAAAAAACTGAGAGAGGTTTTTGTATATGGATTGTACTGAAGAGAAACCTCCTTCCGATATCTAAAATGGTTTTTCATTTGGTTATAAATGGAAGTTGAAGTTGACTGCTAAAACAATCATGTACAGGAAAGTTCAAGAGAGTTCATAGCAAAGAGATCATAACATTTTCCATTTGGAAATTTTTGCAACCATTCCGACTTCTCTTCCCATTGGAGGGTCTTCAGTAGGAAAAAATACTTAAATACATGCCTTTATCCACTCCTCTTATGATAAAATTTGGAAATAATAACATAAAATCATCCTCAGAGAGTTCGTAGCAAAAACTCGGCTTTAAGCCTGAAGTACGTTACGAACTTTCTTGACAATTCCAAAATTTGAAATTTCCACTTTTTTCCTCCAAAATCCTATTCATTAGCTATGTTAAATGTTGATATGGAGCATTCTAAAACAAAATTTTCTCAAAACATGTCTAACCCTCCTCAAAAGGCAGTAGGTTCATCCACCACTATCATTTTCAAGCCTTTTTTCTTTATCTCTATCTGCGTCATTTCCATTTGAACCAAACAACTTTGTATGAGGTGGAAATGACCATGAACCAGTGATGAATAACCATACTAGAATCTAGGTTTTTTTTCTTAGAATTTTAGGATGTATTGTTATGTTTGATGATGTGGAAAAAATGATAAGCTAGCATCCTAATCACCCTCCTTGCTGAGTGTTATGACCAACAGGTGTCTCTAATGATACACTTCATAATATCTTGTTAACTCATGTGCTCCCAAAAAATACTAAATGCTAGAAAAAACCCAAAATTTCCCCTTGCTACAAAAACATAGCATTTAAGGGAAGTTCGTAGCGAATTCTGACTGTTTTACATTGATTTCGCTGTGAAATTTTGTAGAAGTGCAAAATTTACATGAAATGGCCAATTTCACTTATGCACGAGATATTTTTTGGATTTTTATTTGACATTGACACCTATCACCTTAATGATGACCTTTAAGACCCCCACATATGTACATTTTTTTGAAAATTAATGAACTTCATGACCTTATTTAACCCTAATGACCTAACCTAAATTACCTAAGACCAACCTAGATAAGCCTAGTTTTTATCAAGGATAACAATGGCTCCAATGGGGATGATGCACCCCTGTGGTGCAACAAAGAACCAGCAGATCTAGTGCCTTATTGAAAACTTAAAATTATGAACTTGATTAAATATTCTAGAAGCTTTTATGGCCTTCTCCTCATGCTCAAACTTGTTGAAAACTACAACCCAAGCTGAAAACTAAATATGTACATGCTAAAAATATGCTTGGAATACTTGAGTATATTCACACACACACCTACCTCCCCTATACTTATGAGAAACTACTGAATTAGATGACACAAAAATGTCAGTGAAGCCAATCAAGTAGCTGCTGAAATAAAATGACTTCTTGACTATGCACCAACAAAATCGAAACTGGAAAATATAATGGAAAATGACAATGGATTTGTTTCTCACAGTGAAGACATGGCTAAAAACTCAGACTAAAAAAAATGTCCATATAGTCTGCTTCAGGATCAATAAATATATGATATTTTTTATGAATATTTTCAAAATATTGAGCAAAGCAATCCTCATAGCTGAACACTTCACACTTATTTTCCATGTCATCATATACTTTCAGTTGTCTGTCATCAGATCTATTTTTAAAAAAAAATATTTCTCTATCTTGATATAAAAAGACAATAATTCCCTTGATTGTTTTAGCTGGAAAAAAATTTCAACGGTTTGCATATGATCTTGAAAATGATAAGATCGAATTTGAGCTTCAAAATCTTCAATATATTTTTTAATCTCATGAGTCGATTCATCCAAAAATATGATATTATTTTCAGGATTTCCTTTATATGACTATAAATAAAAAGACATTGATGACGAAAAGTTCACACCAACCTTTACATTAAAGCACATACCATTCCATCATGTGAACATCTGAATGGAAAGAGAGTCTGCCACAAACTCTACCTTCTCCATCCATGTTTCCAAGAAAATAAGCCAGAACACTAAAAATTATTTAATAGATCTAACAAGTAACCTTTCCACCCACTTTTACGTTTCCTTGGAATGAATGATATAAAATCCTAATGAATACATCTTCTTGTTTGACTCTAAGGAGCTTAGTAAAGTCACGAAACTTTGATACATGCTCTAAAGTCAAGCTTAAATCATCTCCATCAAATTTAGGGAAAATACTTAAAAGATATGCATCCTTGGGAAAAAGATTTGGAAATCCATAAATTTTTGAAAAGTCCACACATCCATACCTTGAAGAAATTGTAGTTGCATCTAAGTCTCTCATTTCCCAGTACTGTTACCATGAATCTCTAAATTTCTGAATTCTTCGAGAATGGAGTTTCCAAGGTAGAAGTACAACCTTCAAATTGTCTAATCTCCTGCTACCTTCAAGAACTCAGTATATCTGCTTGAGAAAAAAAATTCAAAAAAATGTATCTTCAGTCTCCAGGTAGGAACACCAAAATTTTATCACCAAACTGAAGCAGATGGGCTGCTCAACAATCAATTCAAAGTAATCGTTTCAAACCACTTTTGGTTGGAACTTAGCCCTTCTAACCTGAGAGGTCTCTCTCAAGAAATTGTATGGTATTAAATAGACAATGCTTGGAACAAAGATGCCTAACTTTTAAGTGTGTTTTGAATGGTTTTTATGCAGGTGAAGGATGTGAATTAATGGCTACCATTGGGCATGGAGACAGATCTGGAACTCAATTGCATGAAAATGAAACATCTATCATGGAAGCTAGGGCATGTGTACTTTCATAAAAACATAACTCGAACAATAAAATATATGAATAAAGGAAGTTGGAGCATGTTTAACCATGAATTCCAAGTAATTACACATAGATCAAAATGAATGAACATTAAAAAGGTAGATAATATAGACACACATAAGAGTACATGAAGAATCTCGGGTCTGAGAGAAGATTTCTACAACTGCGTATTATTGAGTGAAAAATATTACAAAAGTAGCATATGGCATAACATCAAATCAACCCTTCTCCAACTCTAAACCTCTCTCATTTATAGACTGAGGACTCATAAAAATGGTTTTCCACCTTGCTAGCTTCGAATTCCTACCACGGATCCCTATTTCAAATAGGATTACATGACTTGGAGACTTCCTAGGGATATTTTATGTTTTGCAGAGTTTGAATACAAAAAGGACTCTTCTTTCATTAAATGGTTCAAGAAAACTCTTTAATAACCCTTATCGAATGCAACCAACTAATTGTATAATTTTACTGGACTATTGATGTATCATTATGCCACGTGGATGCAGAGCTGGAAATCTTCCAAGTTGAATTTAACAAATTTTACATAAATTTGGTTAGTGAAAATTCTAAAAAATAGGCCTCAAAGATGAGTGCATAATTTCCAAGCCCTGATTGATTTGCAACAACCGAGAGATTTTGTTGAAGAAAAACCTCCTTCCAAAATGATTTTTCATTTGGTCAGAAATTTGAGTTGAATTTGACTGCTAAAATAGTCATGTACAGGAAATTTTAGGAGAGTTCGTAGCGTTTTCCATTAGAAAATTCTTGAAACCTTTCTGACTTCTCTGCTTATTGGAGGGTCTTCAATAGTCCAAAATACTTAAACACGTGCCTTTACCCACTCATATTTTGATAAAATTTGGAAATTATAATATAAATCATCTTCAGCGAGTTATAGCGAAAACTCATCTTTAAGCCTGGAGTGCGCTACGAACTTGCCTGCTAATTCTAGAATTTGAAATTTCCACTTATTTCCTCCAAAAACCTATCCAAATATATGTTAAATGATGAGATGGAGCATTCTTAAAAAAAATTGGCTCAAAACATGTCTTACCCTCCTCAAAAGGCAGTAGGTTCATCTACCACTATCATTTTCAAGCCTTTTTTCTTTAACTCTGGCTGCACCATTTCCATTTAAACCAAACAACTTTGTATTAGGTGGCAATGACCATGACCCAATGATGAATAGCCATACTGGAATCTAGGATTTTCTTCTCGTAATTTTTGGATGTACTCCTATGTTTGATGATGTGGAAAAAATGATAAGCTACCATTCTAATCACCCTCCTTGCTGATTGTTCTGACCAACAAGTGTCTCTATTGATACAGTTCAAAATCTCCTAATGACTTGTGCTCCCAAAAAACACTAAATGCTACAAAAGCACCAAAATTTCCCCTTACCGCAAAAACGGAGCATTTAAGGCAAGTTCATGGTGAATTCTAATAGTTTTACACTAATTTCGCTATGAAATTGTGTAGAAGTGCCAAATTTACATGAAATGGCTAATTTCACTTATCCATGAGATATTTTTGGGATTTTTATTTGGCATTCACACTTATCACCTTAATGATGACTTTTAAGACCCCCACATATGTACATTTTTTTGAAAATTAATGAACTTCATGACTTTATTTCACCCTAATGACCTAACCTAACTTACCTAAGACCAACCTAGACAAACCTAGTTGTTATCAAGGATAACAATGGCTCCAATGGGGATGATGCGCCCTTGTGGTGTAGACAAGAACCAACAAATCTAGTGCCTTATTGAAAACTATAAATTATGAACTTTATGAAATATTATTCAAGATTTTATGGCCTTCTCCTCGGGCTCAAACTTGTTGAAAACTGCAATCGAAGCTAAAAATTAAATATGTACATGCTGAAAATATGCTCATAATACTTGAGCTTATTGACACACACACCTACCTACCCTATACTACTGAGAAACTATTGAATAAAAAGACACAAAAATTCCAGTGAAGCTAATCAAGTAGCTGATGAAATAAAATGACTGCTTGACTATGCACCAAAAAATCGAAACTGGAAAATATAATGACAAATGACAATGGATCTATTTCTCATAGTGAAGATATCATCGAAAACTTAGACTGAAAAAACTCTCCATATAGTCTGATACAAGATCAATAAAGATATGATATTTTTGATAATATTTTCAAAATCTTGAGCAAAGAAATCCTCATATCTGAACACTTCACACTTATTTTCCATGTCGTCATATACTTTCATCTGTGTGTCATTAGATCTATTTTTTAAATTTCTCCATATTGATGTAAAAAGACAGAACTTCCCCTGACTTTTCTGGCTGGAAAAAACTTTCAACAAGTTTCATATGATATTGAAAATGATAAGACTCAATTTGAGCTTCAACATCTTCAATAACGTTTTCAAGCTCACAAGCCAATTCATCTAAAAATCTAATCTTATTTTCAGGATTTCATTTATATGACTTTAAATAAAAAGACATTGATGCAAAAAAAATTCACACCAACCTCAACATCATATCACATATCATTCCATCATGTGAACTTCTAAATGGAAAGAGAGTCTGCCACAAGCTCCATCTTCTCCATCCATGCTTCCAAGAAAATAAGCCATAACATTGAAAATGATTTAATAGATCTAACAGGTAACCTTTCCACCCAAATTTTATACTTTCCTTGGAATGAATCATATAAAATCCCAATGAATACATCTTCTTGTTTGACTCTAAGGAGCTCAGTAAAGTCGCGAAACTTTGATACATGCTCTAAAGTCAAGCTTAAATATTCTCCATCAAACTTAGGGCCAATTATTAAAAGATATGCATCCTTGGGAAAAATATTTGGAAATCCATAAAATTTTGAAAATTCCACACATCCATACCTTGAAGAAATTGTAGCTGCACCTAAGTCTCTCATTTCCCAATAGTGTTACCATGAAGCTATGAATTTCTGAATTCTTCAAGAATGGAGTCACCAAGGTAGAAGTTCAACCTTCGAATTGTTTGATCTCATGCTACCTTGAAGAGCCCAGTATATCTGCTTGAGCACAAAATTTTGGGAAATTGTATCTTCAATCTCTCAAAAAACGCACCAAAATTTTATCACCAAACTGAAGCTAATGGGCTGCACAATAATCAATTCATAGTAATTGTTTCAAGCCACTTTTGGTTGGAACTTAGCCCTTCCAACTTGAGAGGGCTCTCTCAAGAAATTGTATGATATTAAATAGACAATGCTTGGAACAAAGATGCCTAAATTTTAAGTTTGTTTTGAATGGATTTTATGCAGGTGAAGGATGTGAATTAATGGCTACCATTGGGCATGGAGTCAGATTTGGAACTCAATTGCATGAATATGAAGCATCTTTCATGGAATTTGAGGCATGTGTACTCTCATCAAAATCATAACTTGAACAGTAAACTATATGATAAAGGAAGTTGGAGCATGTTTAACCATCAATTACAAGTGATTACACATAAATGAAACTAAATGAACATTTAAAAGGTAGATAATATAGACACACATAAGAGTACATGAAGAATCTTAGGTCTGAGAGAATTTTTTTGCAACTGTATATTACTGACTGAAAACTATTACAAAAATATCATATGACATAACATAAAATCAACCCTTATCTAACTCTAAACCTCTCTCATTTATAGAGTGAGGACTCACAAAAATGGTTTTCCACATTGCTAGCTTTGAATTCCTACCCCAGATACCTATTTCAAATAGGATTACATCACCCAGAGACTTCCTAGGGATATTTTCTCTTTTGCAGAGTTTGAATACAAAAATTACTCTTATTTCATTAAATAGTTCAAAAAAAGCCTTTAATAACCCTTATCAAATGAAACAAACTAGTTTTATTAGTATACTGGACTACTGATGTGTCATTATTCCACGTGGATGCTGATTTGGAACTCTTCCAAGTCAAATTTTACAATTTTTACATAAATCTGGTTAGTGAAAATTCTGAACAATAGGCCTCAAAGATGAGTACATAATTTCCAAACCTTGATGGATTTGAAAAAAATGAGAGAGGTTTTTGTATATGGGATTGTACTGAAGAAAAACCACCTTCCTATTTCGAAAATGGTTTTTCATTTGGTCAGAAATTTAAGTTGAAGTTGACTTCTAAAACAATCATGTACATGAAAGTTTAGTAGAGTTCGTATCATTTTCCATTTGGAAATTTCTGCAACCATTATGATTTCTCTGCTAATTGGAGGGTCTTTAGTAGGCCAAAATACTTAAATAAATTCCTTTACGCACTCCTCTTATGATAAAAATTTGAAATTATAACATAAAATCATCTTCAGCGAGTTCGTAGAGAAAACTTGGCTTTAAGCCTTGAGTATGCTATGAACTTGCCTGATAATTCCATAATTTGAAATTTCCACTTCTTTCCTCCAAAACAATGTCTAGAGATATGTTAAATGATGAAATGGATCATTCTAAAACAAAATTGGCTCAAAACATGTCTTACCCTCCTCAAAAGGCAGCAAGTTGATCCACTGTTATTATTTTCAAGCATTTTTTCTTTAAATTTGTTTGCACCATTTCCATTTGAACCAAAAAACTTTGTTTGAAGTGGAAATGATCATGACCCAGTGATGAATAACCATATTGGAATCTAGGCTTTGCTTCTCGGAATTTTAGGATGTACTGTTATGTTTGATGATGTGGCAAAAATGATAAGCTAGCAGCCTAATTACCCTCCTTACTGAGTGTTCTGACCAACATGTGTCTCTATTGATACACCTTAGAATCTCCTGATGACTCATGTGCTCCAAAAAAACACAAAATGCTACAAAAACACAAAAATTTCCCCTTGCTTCAAAGACACAGCATTTAAGTCAAGTTCATTGCGAATTTTGTTTGTTTTACACTGATTTCACTATGAACTTGTGTAGAAGTGCCAAATCCACATGAAATGGTCAATTTCACTTATGCACATGATATTTTTGGGACTTTAATTTGAAATTGACACCTATCACCTTAATGATAACCTTTAATACCCCCACATATGTACATTGTTTTGAAACTTAATGAACTTCATGACCTTATTTCACCCTAATGACCTAACCTAACTTACCTAAGACCAATCTAGACAAACCTAGATGTTATCAAGGATAACAATGGCTCCAATGGGGATGATGCACCCCTGTGGTGCAGAAAAGAACCAGCATCTCCAGTGCCTTTTTGAAAACTAAAAATTATGAACTTGATGAAATCTTCTTCAAGCTTTCATGGCCTTCTCCTTGTGCTCAAACTTGTTGAAAACCGCAATCCAAGTTGAAAACTAAATCTATACTTGCTGAAAATATGCTCGGAATACTTGAGCTTATTCAGACACACACCTACCTACTTTATAAAGCTGAGAAAACACTGAATCAAATATTAAAAAATTCAGTGAAGCCAATCAAGTAGCTGCTGAAATAAAAGGACTGCTTGACTATGCACCAACAAACTCGAAACCGGAAAATATAATGGAAAATGACAATGGATCTGTTTCTCACAGTGAAGACATGGCTGAAAACTCAGACTGAAAAAAATCTCCATATAGTCTACTACGAGATCAATAAATACATAATATTTTTTATGAATATTTTCAAAATATTGAGCAAATCAATCCTCATAGCTTAACACTTCACACTTATTTTCCGTGTCATCATATACTTTCAGCTATGTTTCATCAGATCTATTTTTTAAAACAAAACATTTCTCCATCTTAATGTCAAAAGACAATACTTCCCCTGATTGTTGGTGGAAAAAAATTTCAACAGGCTGCATATGATCTTGAAAATGATAATACTGAATTTGAGCTTCAACGTCTTCAATATCATTTTCAATCTCACGAGAAAATTAATCTAAAAATCTGATCTTATTTTCACGATTTCCTTTATATGAATTTAAATAAAAATACAATGATGAAGAAAAGTTCACACCTCTACCTCAAAGCACATATCACTCCATCTTGTGAACTTTTGAATGGAAAGAGAGTCTTCCACAAACTCTATCTTCTCCATCCATGTTTCCAAGAAAAAAAGCCAGAACACTAAAAATGACTTAATAGATCTAACAGGTAACCTTTCCACCCAGCTTTTACACTTTCCCTTGAATGAATCATATAAAATCATAATGAGTAAATCTTCTGGTTTGACTCTAAGGAGATCAGGAAAGTCACGAAACTTTGATGCATGCTCTAAAGTCAAGCTTAAATATTCTCCATTAAACTTAGGGCCAATACTTAAAAGATATGCATCCTTGGGCAAGAGATTTGGAAATCCATAAAAAATTTAAAAGTCCACACATCCATACCTTGAATAAATTGTATTTGCATCTAAGTCTCTCATTTCCCAGTAGTGTTACCATGAAGCTGTGAATTTTTGAATTCTTCAAGAATGGAGTTTCCAAGGTAGAAGTACAACCTTCGAATTATCTAATCTCTTTCTACCTTCAAGAGCTCAGTATATCTGCTTGAGCACATAACTTCTAAAAAATGTATCTTCAGTCTCCCGACAGACGCACCAAAATGTTGTCACCAAACTAAAGCTGATGGGCTATTGGATAGTCAATTTAGAGTAATTTTTTCAAACCACTTTTGGTTGGAACTTAGCCCTTCCAACCCGAGAGGGCTCTCTCAAGAAATTGTATGATATTAAATAGACAATGCTTGGAAAAAAGATGGATAACTTTTAAGTGTGTTTTGAATGGTTTTTATGCAGGTGAAGGATGTGAATTAATGGCTACCTTTGGGCATGGAGTCAGATTTGGAACTCAATTGGATGGAAATAAAACATCTATCATGGAAGCTGAGGCATGTGTACTCTCATAAAAAACATAACTTGAATAGTAAACTATATGCATAAAGGAAGTTGGAGCATGTTTAACCATGAATTCCAAGTGATTGCACATCAATAAAACTGAATGAACTTTAAAGAGGTAGATAATATAGACACACATAAGATTACATGAATAATCTTAGGTCTAAGAGAAGCTTTCTGCAACTCTATATTACTGACTGAAAAATATTACAAAAGTAGCATATGGCATAATATCAAATCAACCCTTTTCTAACTCTAAACCTCTCTCATTTACATAGTTAGGACTCATACAAATGGTTTTCCACCTTTCTAGTTTCGAATGCCTACCTAAAACACCTATTTCAAATAGAATTACATCACTTGGAGACTTCCTAGGGATATTTTCTATTTTGTACGGTTTGAATACAAAAAGGACTCTTCTTTCATTAAATAGTTCAATAAAACCCTTTAATAACCATTATCAAATGTAACCAACTAATTTTGTGAGTGTATTGGACCACTGATGTGTCATTATGCCACGTGGATGTTGAGTTAGAACCCTTCCAAGTCTAATTTTACAATTTTTACATAAATCTGGCTAGTGAAAATTATGAAAAATATTCCTCACATATGAGTGCATAATTTCGAAACCCTTACATATTTGAAAAACCTGAGAGAGGTTTTTGTATATTAGATTGTGCTTAATAAAAACCTCCTTCCAATTTAAAAAATTATTTTCCATTTGACCACAAATTGAAGTTGAAGTTTACTTCTAAAACAATCATGTACAAGAAAATTCATGAGAGTTCGTAGCGTTTTCCATTTGGCAATTTCTGCAACCATTATGACTTCTATGATCATTGGAGGGTATTTAGTAGGCCAAAATACTTAAATAAATGCATTTAATCACTCCTATTATGATAAAATTTAGAAATTATAACATACAATCATCTTCAGCGATTTCGTAGTGAAAACTCGGCTTTAAGCCTGGAGTACGCTACGAACTTGCTTGATAATTCCAGAATTTGAAATTTCCACTTCTTTCCTAAAAAAACTATCCATAGCTATGTTAATGATGATATGGAGCATTGTAAAAAAAATTTTAGCTCAAAACATGTCTTACCCTCCTCAAAAGGCAGCAAGTTCGTCCACAACAAGTTCATCCACCACTATCATTTCCAAGCCTTTTTTCTTTAACTTTGTCTACACCATTTCCATATAAACCAAAAAAATTTGTATGAGGTGGCAATGACCATGACATAGTGATTAACAACCATACTTGAATCTAGGATTTTCTTCTCATAATTTTAGAATGTACTGTTATGTTTGATGATGCGGAAAAAATGATAAGCTAGCAGCCTAATCTCCCTCCTTTCTCAGTGTTCTAACCAACAAGTATATCTACTAATACACTTCAGAATCTCCTGATGACTCATGTGCTCTGTTAACTCTCAAAAAAAGTGAAACATCATTTGACATAGTATTAGGGGTTCATTTTTCAAATGTATGGTCATAGAGTTCATTGGTCATTAGTTGGTAAAGGAAAAGTTTTTTTTTTTCTTACTAGCCTATCCTAAGGTCCAAACCCAGCCCCATTCAAGTATTTTCATGTCACATCAGTCATTATTTCCTGACATATTCCATTTCCCAAGCTTATAAATCCAAAAAGGTCATTTTAGCCAAGATTTCCTATTTTTGTAGCGAATTACACAGTAAAAACACATTTTTCACTATGAAACTGCTGATACCTTCGTAGCGAAACTGCCAGGAAATACACTAAGTACACTACGAAAAGAGGTATTCCTGTCTATATTTCCAAATCAGGTGCTAGGTGTTAGTTAATGATTAGAAGTGATAAGGTGAATGTCATTCGAGTTAGTTAGGGTTAAATCACAGTACAATGGTCATGTCTGAGGTCATCACTTCTGTTTTTAGCATGTATGAGTCATGATGAAGAAATGGGTTGTCATCGAAACTTTAAAATCTTTCCCAATTAAGTCTTTGTCATTACCCACTTCATCTTTGTATGTTGTTGATTTCAAGAGAGTTGTTTCACCAAGCCAAGCTAGTTGCTGGAATTTTCAAGCAATTGCAGGTGTCATTGATCAAGCGAGGAAGAGAAGGTATAAAAGCACCATGGCTGCAAAGAGGAAGACCAGCAAATGAGGCCACTATCTCAGATATGAGCCATCAAACATGAATTTTCTGAATGAAGACCCAACTACCTTAGAAGTTTTCAAAAGAACAGGGTGTTTGCAGTTTTGCCAAAGATTGGAAGGATGCCATGTGCAGGTTTCTAAGGAGTTTTCCATCAGATTCAATGGGACAACTTCAAAGGTGGGGATGTTGAACCTCATGGTAACACCAGAAACCATTGCAGCAGGAACAAGAATTCATAGAGGAGGAGACCAATGGTTCAAAGGTCTCAAGTTCACTATGCAGCAAAATAAGGAATTTATCAAGCCAGAACATAGTGAGATTGATCTCACAAATTCCATCCCAAGGAGCTACATGAAACACAACTTCTCAAAGCTGCTGCTAATCATTCATAAATACTTCACTTGTGAAGGGAGGGACCACATGGTTTACTCATACCATTTCATGCTTCTACTAAATTTCGTTGGTAAGAGGTCTCTTGATTTACCTTTTTACTTATCCAGAATCTTAGCTAAAATGTCAGACAAAGTTCAAGCTAAATCTGAAGGAAATGAAACCTCACTTTTTCATCAAGGTTTAATCAAGTTGCTGGTTTTAGAGGAGTTAAAGAGATTAGGAAGAGACTGGTCATTTTTTCTATTTGTCAATGGTTTTGAAGTAGATGCCATGACTCCTAAAAGAACTCCTAAACCTAGAGGTATACTATCACCTTTAGTGGTAGAGAAAAGTGAGCCTTTAGTGGCAGAGAAAAGTGAACTAGTAATCATGGAAATAGAGCCATTGCAGAAAGTTGATACACCTACTGTTACACCTGCAAAACAAAAGCCAACAGTGAGAAAGCATGGCAGCAAGAGAGTTACAAGAATCCAAACAGTGGCTAAGGGTAACTTGGAAGACATTCTGCATGCTATTGATATTGAGGAAACCCCCATAATCCAAGCTAAAGACATAGATGAGGGAGGAAAGAAGCTCAAGAAAGCCAAAACATCCAAGAAGTTATATTTTGAGGGTGAGGATGCAAGATTCATGTTTCAAGCTAGGAAACCTATGACAAGACATGCTAGAAAACTCTTGGAAAGTAGTAAATAATATCAGAAGGTCATTGAAACTATCCAACCACCACCAAGCATCATTTACCTTTCCTCACCCGTAAAAGAAGAATCAGTCATTAAGCAAAGGAAAGGAAAAGAGAAAATCATTGAAAAAACAAAGATTGAGGTTCTTAAGCAGCAGTTGAAGCTGACAAATGAAGAAATAGTAGTCTTTAAGAAATAGGCAAGGAAGCACAAGATTTAGAAGGTACAGTTTGAGAAAATGAAATAAATTTGGGAAGAGCAGGTTAATAGTGTGTCAAAGACCTTAGATAACACACAAAAATTGATCAAATGGACTCAGCCATTGAGATGAGAGGTGAAGCATATTAGAAAAAATAACTTGCACTTAAACAAAAAACTGAAGGACCAAGTCAAAGACCTCCAAGAGCAATTAGAATTTATTCATGAAGAGATGGAGAAAAAAGGCTTCAAGATCACTGTAGTTGAGGAGCCCATAGCTTAACTTATCATTAATGAAGAAGAAACACCATAGGGGTCCTAAGTTGAGATTAATTATGTTTTAGAAGGATTACGGCATGTTGAAGACCAAGTTTTTGTAGTTGGAGGCCAATTTTTTTGGACAGTATTAAAATCTAGAATTTCTACCGTTTTTCACAGTTTCATAGCATTTCCTAGGCTTAAAGCCAAGAAAATGCTACGAAAATTTCTGTATCAGCTTATTTGCTTCCAAAACCATTTTTTTCAGATTTCAAGAAGGGAGAATGGTGGTGATGATGTGTCATGTCTTGGTTGACACCGTGAAATAGCCAAAGAGCAAAATTTATAGATGAAAAAGCTATTTTTTGGATGCTACGAAAGCTCGCTATGAAACTATCCTGTTTTCGTAACGAGTTGTTTTTGAAGGTTTTGAAGCATCCCAATGGCAGTTTTGGATAGGTGGACACATCCAACAGGTCAAGGGACCTCACCATAAAACATTTATGACTTAAGAAGAGTGTTTTGGAGATATCTCATCAGCTAAAGCTTTCGTTGAAGATAAGGGTCCTCTTTTCCTGAAAAATAGGGTTTAGTTCCATATGTTTAGGAGAGTTTTAATATGTCAAGTTGTGATGAACTATGTCATAGCCTATTCGAGCATGTGATGCTTAGTTGTAACTAATAAGTAACCGTTTCAAATATAAGGTAGAATGATGTAATAAATATGAGTTTGAGTCCTATTAGGAAATGTCATCTTTAGGGTGTAGCTCACATTTTCTTATTAAAAGACATGTTTATTTTGTTATATGAGATGTCATAGGAAGAGTTCGATGAATCTAGCTAAGAGGCAGATCATCCTTGCTATAAGAATGTCTATTTAAACACAAATTATCAAAGCTGTAAATGGTTGGAGATTTTTTGCACCATACTCTGCTTTATGTAATTTGACTTATATCAGTAATATAGAGGACTTCTTCTTGACAGACCTGAGATTCTCATGGGGTTTTTAATGTCTTTCTGATCTATATCTTTATGTTACCACTTGCGGTAGATTTCATCTTTCTAACTTAGAATTCATATGTTTATGCTCTGACTTCCTTTATTGATGAAATGATTGTGTTGCCCTATGTTCTATGTGTGATTTTCCTTTTTTTAAATATTCTTATCTGCCTCAGCTTCCATGTTAATAAACCTTTCCACTGAATCTACTGATTTGTTGACTCCATAAGCCTAATGGTAGCAAGATTGCATTCTTTTCAACCTACATACACAAAAATCAAGTTACTTTTCAAATAGAGTTATCCATCTAAGTACTATCATTATCTAATATCATAAACCCCTTTGAGAGAGCCCTCTTAGACTGAAGAGGCTAAGCTTCAGTCAAAAGCTAGTTTGAAACAGTTACATAGAGTTGTCTGATCAGTAGCTAATCAAGTACAATTTTGTGATAACATGCTCCAAAAAAACACTAAATGCTAAAAAAACACCAAAATTTCCCCTTGCTGCAAAAACAGAGCATTTAGGGCAATTTCGTAGCAAATTCTTACTGATTTACACTTATTTTGCTATGAACTTGTGTAGAAGTGCCAAATTTAGATCAAATGGCCAATTTTACTTATGCACGAGACATTTTTTGGATTTTTATTTGACATTGACACCTATCACCTTAATTATGACCTTTAAGACCCCCACATATGTACATTTTTAAAAAAATTAATGAACTTCATGACCTTGTTTCACCCTAATGACCTAACCTAACCTACCTAAGACCAACCTTGACAAACCTAGTTGTTATCAAGGATAACAAACTGTATGAATAATATTATACCATAGGAATATGAACCCTTAGATTAATAAACATAAGCGATTGATATTATAAACCCAATGGATTAATACTAAAACTGCAAGGGATTATAAATACAAGGGAGTAATATTAAACCCAAGGGATTAATATTATAAACCCAATGGATATAAACGATAAGATAAATATTTACACCCTAAAATAAACATGGTTGACCATGGTTTATTTTCATATTAGACAATCTTTGTCTCAATGCGACATTGGATCATGGTTGACCATGATTGATTTTCATATTGAGAAAATCTTTGTCTCAATGCGACGTTGGAGCATTGTTGACCATGGTTGATTTTCATATTGAGATAATCTTTCTCATAATGCGATGTTGTAACATGGTTGACCATAATTGACAATGATTGACCAATGGTCCAATGTCATATTGCGACATTGGAAAATTGTGTACCATGGCTAACCATGACTAACCATATTTGATAATGGTGAGCCATGTTTGACTAGTGTTGACCATGCTTGACCATACTTGACCATGGTTGACCAATTGTCCAATGTCACAATGTTATAAACCCTAGGGATTTATATTATAAACCTAAGGGATTAATATAATCAACAGAAGGAATTAATCAACCAAATGGATTAATAGTATAAACTAAAGGGAGTAATGAACCCTAATTTTGTAATGTGGATATGAAACATTGAATAAATTGCATTGTTGACCATGTTTGTGTTGAGATTGCAACAAGATGATGAGCTTAGTGAAAAGAGTTGCCTTAACTAAGTGGGCCCGCAGGCTATTTTTGGCGCAAGTCTATTTTTATACTATGTCTATTTTTAGACATGTCGATCATATTCTATGAGTTTCAGGATGTTATTTGTGGATGGTTGGTCAAGTTGGAAAAATAGATGGACTTCTATTTTTAGACATACTGGACGGAATCTATTTTTAGATTGCCAATCTAAAAATAGATATGTCGAATATTATTAGCTCTTAATAATATTTGGACTATACACATTATCTTATTCTCTTGGAGCACTTCAGTTAAGTGCACAGATGTGGCATAGGAGCTGACAGAAGGAATTACACTATTCATGAGGGTTAAGTGGAGCTATTGCTTGGGGACTTCAGTTAGAACTCATGTGACAGAGTTTTGTGGAGTTATTGAGGTAGTTGGTGGAGTTGTGTTCAGTTTAACTTAGTTAGACACAATTGAGCTAGTTGTATCTAGTCTAACTAATTGATACACTAGTGAGAGTGGTGTGAATGAATTATTAATTAATTCACTAATTATTAACTCATTAATCAATTGAAGAATACATTAGTTAACTACAGTGCATGGATAGTTTTAGTGGAGACCAGTGGAGAGGTAGGTGAAAGAGCATGGTGACTATCAATTGTGACTATAGTGTTGCATGATTTGCAACACACAGTGGTTGGAGATGAGGCTGGACCAATTCGAGTTCATTCAGAGCCAATATTCATCACGGATTGTGCAGTAGAGGCAGGTGATCCAGGTGGATTAAATAGGTACAAGTACAAATGGCTTGAGTACAAGGCTCAAAAATAAAAGTGTTCGAAAACCTCTCAAACCAAGTTCAATTCGTGGATCTCGTCATTCTGAATCCAATAGCGTAGACGACACTCAATTCCGAGTCCATATAAAGGAGTTAGGAGCAGTCAAAGTTCGGAGGTTGACTTGGTGATGTGGCAGACTAAGGAGGCAACAATTTTGCTGAAACCCAGCCACCGGATTCCAGCCAACCTAGCCAGATTTTGGGCGAATTTGTGGGACCGTTAATTGCACTACTTCGGTCAAAAATCCGAAGGTTCGAAAAACAACTCTTTGTTTATGTAACAAATAAAACAAAAAAATATATATATTAAGGGTGGCGGGCCACCAACCCCACCACCCCATGCAAATCCAAAGTATGTTAAAGTGATACGGTTGGGGGGGCGGGTGGTCAACCTCGCCTCCCCGCAATCCCCATGTAACAAGTTGAACGCGTAAATATATGGTGGGTGGGGGTGTAACCACACCACCCGACCCATGTAAAACACTTCAACCACCATAACAATGCCGGCGGGGGTTTCGGGGGCGGGCCGCCGAAGCGGACCCGATCCCCACGTGTCTCAAGACAAAACGGCACAGATTTTAAAACAAGAATAATGCAGGTTTTAAAAAAACAACTTTCAGCCTTTTAGTGGAGGTGTCGGGATTTGACCACCCGACCTCCTCCTAAACATTTGGATCTCCAACCAATTCGTCCAACGGCCACTTTGAAGAATCCAACCACGCTGAAATATATAAACCTTCACTCATTTTTGCACCCAAGGACAGACAGGAGTGAGCACGGAAAACGAGGTATTAGAACCTGGAGCAATGTGTAGGAGGGGGCAGAACCATGATCTGAGCCATTTATCTCGAGTGGCCAGATTTTCACTTTGTCCAAATGGGGAAAATTTTATATGGACTCAGCACTACTCAACGCCACAAATCCAATGGTGCTGCCCATTTCATCATCAGAGGTCTGCAATATTTTACCAATTTCAGATTGGGTAGGTATAAGGGTGTTCATCCTCATTTTGTACTTGTACTTTCATTTTTGCTATTTAATGAAAGAAGGGCCTCCCCACTATTAGAGCAGGGCCTGGAGACGTAGTCCCTCCTAGACGAACTCCGATATCAACTCTTGTGTCTTCATGCATGATGTTAATTTCTTCTCTCTTTTTGCACTTATGCCTTTAAAGTTTCTTGTTTAAAGCTACAATTTTCACATGTTAATTATTTTATGCATCTCAAACAAAAGATCTTGGATCAAGTGGTATCAGAGCGGGTGCTTGTAGATGCGAATTACATGTTTGTATGCTAACAAGAAGCAGGCTAAGAAGAGGCGAAGGGACGCTACAGGCTTTTGATCTTGAAGAAGGACGTGCACGTCAGAGAAGGAACATGGGAGATGAAGATCAAAATGAGGAGGAACTCAATTTCCGCAAAACTTTCTATACCATGGCAGATCGAGTAGAGAGACTATTCTCTAGACTTGAGAGGTTAGTGAAATAAGGGGATCATGCTTTAGAAGGGCAAGGCTCAGCGCATGGAGATGGTGGAGGAAATCCACCCCCTTCAGGAAATGAAATTCCTTCCTCCTCTTCTAACCATCATAATAAAAATTTTGGAAATGCTTATAACAAGCCTTTATTTAAGTTAGATGTTAAGTTTGATCTACCAGTATATAATGGTGAAAGTAATGTTGAGAAGCTTAAAAATTGGATTATGCAGATTGAACTCTATTTCAGGATCCAACAGATTATGGAGGACGAGGCGAAAATCCAATTGGCTTCTCTTCGATTGAGTGGCACAACTCTCATCTGGTGGGAGAGCAAATTTCGAAGCAACAATAACTTGGGTAACCTTCTTTCTTCTTGGTTAGATTTTATTGCTGCAATTAAAAATCATTTCTATCCCTTAGGTTACAAGAAGAAAGCCTTAATGGAGTGGCAGTGCCTAAGGCAAGGTAAAGGACAAAATGTGCAAAACTTTACCAAAGAATTTCGAAAACAAGCATTAAGTTTGGGAATCTCATTAGATTCTCCTGGAGTTGTAACTAAGTACATTGGTTCATTACATAGTTACATTAGACATTCATTGTTAATGTTTGAACCTACTACCATTGACTCGGCTAGTGTAAAGGCCATTCATCTTGAGAACAGGGGCAGAAATGATAAGGATGATCATTCAAAGAAACCACCTTTCAAACCTTCAAATGGAAAATTCAAAGGGAAAGGAAAGGGAAAGGAAAGAAGACAACATCAACAAAGAAGGTTGAAGGAGAAAAGCCTTATTGCACTCACTGCAAAAGGGAAGGCCATGACGACGATCATTGTTGAAAACTATATCCAGAAAAGAAGCCGAAGAGATATGGAGGAAAGGGTAAGTAGAAGATGGTAGCAACTGCTTAGCAGGACCTTGGATACGACTCAGGCGATGAGGCATTGATCACAGCAGCAGGCACAAAAGGTACTCATTCTCTTCATGATTCTAAATCGCATGAAAGCACTAGTTCATCAGATGAGCCTCTTTCTAATGAACATAAGAGAATTGAGTCGTTTCATATTAGATTTGTGATAAACCATGCAAAAGTAGAAACTCTATTTGATTCAGGCTCTCAAGAAAACCTAATTTCAGAATCCTTGGTTAAAAAGTTAGGCTTAGAAGTTAAGCGTCATCCAAAACCTTATCCGCTTGGATGGATACATGATAAAGTAAAACTAAATGTAACCAAGCAGTGTAAGGTAAATTTTTTTATTGCTTCTAAGATGGTAGATGAAGTATAATTGGATGTAATACCATTGGATATCTGTGGCATTGTGTTGGGGAGTCCCTATCTTTATGATAGGAAAGAAGTTTTCTTTCGTCATGAAAATAAATACCAAATCACTAAAGATGGGGTAGAATACATTGTACGAGCTCATCAAACCAAAGTCAGTGCTAGCCTTGTAAGTGCAGGACAGATGAAGAGACTGGTGAATTCCAGCAAGGGGTGCTTGCTCATGGTTGTGAGAGCAAGGGATGAAGAAATATCCAATGCTTTCCGGGGATGTGATCTGACTCATAAACAAGAATTATGTGATGTTATTTCTAACTATGATGAGTTGTTTTAGGAACCCAAAGGTTTGCCTCCAAAATGAGAGATCAAAAATGAAATCCATTTGCAACATGATGCTCCATTACCAAACATTGGTATGTACAGGATGTCATCCATTGAAATGGAGGAAATAAAAAAGAAGGTACAGTAACTGTTGAACCAAGGGGTCATTCGGCCAAGTACTTCTCCTTGTGGCTTGCCGGTCGTGTTAGTACCCAAGAAATATGGCACATGGAGGATGTGCGTGGATTATCGGGCACTAAACAAAATCACGGTGAAAAATCGATACCCTCTTCCTCACATTGATGATTTATTAGATCAATTAAAAAATGCTATCTATTTCTCCAAATTGGATTTGCGTAGTGGTTATCACCAGGTCAGAATTGCAGAGCAGGACGTGTGGAAAACCGCCTTCAAGAACAAACAGGGGGTTGTTCGAATGGATGGTGATGCCATTCGGACTTTACAACGCTCCAGCCACATTCATGAGGGTCATGAATGATCTTTTTAGGCATTTCATTGATGAGTTTGTCCTTGTGTATTTAGATGATATTCTTGTCTTTAGTAGGACTTGGGAGGAACATGTATTCCATGTAATCAAAGTGTTTGATGTTTTAAAGAGGGAAGAATTGTATGTAAATTTGTCAAAGTGTGAGTTCGGGAAAACCTATTTGGTTTACCTTGGTCATATTGTCGGTAATGGTCAATTAAAAATAGACCCCTCAAAAGTCAAGGTGATTGTAAATTGGCCTAAGCCTACCAATGTAATAGAGGTTTGTAGTTTTTTAGGTGCAGTACAGTACTGGAGGAGGTTCATTGCCAACTTCTCCGTTATTGCATCACCCTTACACACTCTGACAAGTATCAAACAAGCCTTTCAGTGGGGAGGAAAATAGCAGAAGGCCTTCGAAGCACTGAAAGAGAAAATCAGCACCGCACCAGTCCTGGCTTTACCCGATCTCCAACAGCTTTTTGAGATCGAAACCAATGCCAGTGGGTACGCCATGGGAGCTGTACTTTTGCAGCATAAGAAGCTGATTTTTTACCATTTGAAGAAGTTCTCCCAGGCTGTAATCAATTACCCCACTTACGACAAGGAATTGTATGCCTTGGTCCAAAGTGTGAAAAAGTGGAAAAACTACTAGATCGAAAAGGAGACCATCATCCATACGGATCATCAGCCCTTGCAATACCTTCATTCACAGACCAAGCTACAAAAATCTCGTCATTTCAGGTGGATGGGGTTCCTACAACAATTTCATCTGGTAATAAAGTATAAGAAGGGTACTAGTAACAAAGTAGCAGATATGCTCTCTCGCCCTCCTATCGCTGCTTTTATTATTTTGCATAATGCATCATTGTCTTTTGAAAGTTATGTTGAATAGTATGCTAACGATGATGACTTTAAAGAATTTTATCCAAAACTAACTCATGGTTCACAGGTGGACAACTATCATTTGCAAGGGAAGTTGTTGTATCACCTTGGAAAATTGTGCATACCCATAGCAGAAAGGGTCCATGTAATTCGAGAGGCGCATACCTCTCTTGTGTTTGGTCACTTTGGTGTCGAAAAAACCTTATGTCATTTGCAAAGGTTTTGTTTTTGGCCCCATATGAAAAACATTGTAACCCGTTTTGTAAAGGGATGTGTGATGTGTTCTGTTTCAAAGCCCTCTAATAGAAAACTCGGGCTCTACACACCATTCCCTATTCCGGGTCATCCATGGGAAAGTGTGTCGATGGATTTTGTAGGAGGTTTTCCTATGTCTAGAAAGGGTCACGACTATTTGTATGTTGTCATCAACCGCTTTAGCAAAATGTGCATATTGATGCCTTGTAAAAAGCAGGTCACTGCTGAGTAGACTGCTTGTCTTTTCTTTGAGTATGTTTGGGTCCACTTTGGGTTGCTCACGTCGATTGTGTCAGATCGAGACTCTCGTTTCCTTGGAGAGTTTTGGACCATCGTGTGGCACATGATGGACACCAAGATGAAGAGAAGCAAAACATTCCATCCACAAACCGACGAACATACAGAGGTCGTCAATTGTACCGTGGTACACTTGTTGCGGGGCTATTGCAGCAAACATCCCAAGTTGTGGGATGAGCACCTTCCATATGTGCAACACACTTACAACCAAGAAGTGCATTCCTCTATGCAGCATTCACCTTTTGAGACATGATTTGGTTACTTACCAAAGGACCCTTTTGATATGATCTATGGAGGGGATGAAGATGCCAGTGGGTGTGATGACAGGGATAAAGCACAACGGTTCATTTAGTGGATACAAACGATTCACCAAGTAGTGCAAGAGTAGTTGGAAAAGAGTTAGGCCCGATATAAGGCCCGACATGATAAGCACCGAGTTGACCATCAATTTCAAGTTGGCGAAAAAGTGTGGTTCCACATTAGCAAGGATCGAATGAAGGGAGAAGGCAAGAAATTGTGACCAATCCAATATGGTCCTTTTACCATATTGGAAAATATTGGGAATAATGCTTTCCGATTCGACTTGCTGGTATACATGCAGATGTACTCAGTCGTGAATGTCGAAAATCTAAAACTTTATGAACCCCAATTGATTATGGACACCGAGGAGGTAGGATCAGTTCCTACAGTGGATGACTTTGTACCAAAATATCTCGATGAACTACCAGAGGAAATCATTCTCGATCAAAGTACCAGGACTTTGCGATGAGGAGATGTGGAGTATCTCCATGTTGGTTTCAAAGGGATGCACCCAAGTAAAGCTAAATGGCTTGAAAAGGAGAAGGTGAGGGAGCAATTCCCTCACTTGCCTATTGATTGATGAGGCTTTTGGGGTCCAAAAGCTCTTTAGTGGGGAGGAATGATCTAGGTGGATTAAACAGGTACAAGTACAAATGGCTTGAGTACAAGGCTCAAAAATCAAATTGTTTGAAAATCTCTCGAACCAAGTTCAATTTGTAGATCTCGTCATTCTGAATCCAACGGTGCAGATGACACTCAATTTCGTTTCCATATGAAGGAGTTATGAGCATTCAAATTTCAGAGGTTGACTTGGTGAAGTGGTAGACTAAGGAGGCAACAATTTTGCTAAAACTCGGCCACCAGATTATGGCCAACCTAGCTAGATTCTAGGAGAATTTGTGGGACCGTTAATTACACTCCTTCGGTCAAAAATTCGAAGGTTCAAAAAACAAATCTTTGTTTATGTAACAAATAAAACAAAAAAATATATATATTAATTGTGGCGGGCCACCAACCCCGCCACCCCATGCAAATCCGAAGTATGTTAAAGTGATATGGTTGGGGGGCGGGTTGTCAACCCCGCCACCCCGCGGTCCCCATGTCACAAGTTGCACGCGTAAATATATGGTGGGCAGGGGTGTAACCACACCATCTAACCCATGTAAAAAACTTCAACCACCATAACAGTGCCAGCGGGGGTTTCGGGGGCGGGCCACCCAAGTGGACCCGACCCCCATGTGTCTCAACACAAAACAACACAAATTTTAAAACACGAATAATGCAGGTTTTAAAAAAACAGCTTTCGGCCTTTTAATGGAGGGGTCGGGATTTGACCACCCGACCTCCTCCCAAACATTTGGATCTCCAACCAATTCGTCCAATGGCCACTTTGAAGAATCCACCCACGCTGAAATATATAAACCTTCACTCATTTGTGCGCCCAAGGAAAAACATGAGCGGGCATGGAAAACGAGGCAGTGGAACCTGGAGCAGTGTGCAGGAGGGGGCAGAACCATGATCTGAGCCATTTTTCCAGAGGGGCCAGATTTTCACTTTGTCTGAATGGGGCAAGCTTTATATGGATTCAGCACTACTCGACACCACAAATCCAACGGTGCTGCCCATTTCATCATCAGAGGTCTGCAATATTTGGCCAATTTTAGATTTGGCAGGTATAAGGGCGTAATTCCTCATTTTGTACTTGTACTTTCATTTTTTCCATTTAATGAAAGCAGGGCCTCCCCACTATTAGAGCAGGGCCCAGAGACGTAGTCCCTCCTGGACGAAATCCAATATCAACACTTGTGTCTTCGTGCATGATGTTAATTTCTTCTCTCTTTTTCCACTTATGCCTTTAAAGTTTCTTGTTTAAAGCTACAATTTTCACATGTTAATTCTTTTATGCATCTCAAAAAAATATCTTGGATCAGTAGGCTAGCAGGTGGCAAAGATCGATGCATGGATTTGCTAGATCGGGCCTGATTAGTGTGTAGCGATTGTATTGTACTGAGAGCTTGATATGATTAGCTTTGTATGAGGATTGTTACATGATCTCTATGACATATATTATATATAGATAGTTGGGGTTTTTAGCTTCAGCCTTTCTCGTTAAAACATTGTGTTCATATGTGTGAATTTTTAAGGTTTCAATGTGTGCATGCAATTGATTTAATTTCCGCAAGTAATGATCAATAGTAGAAGAGATTATGTATTATGCATGAAGTCAAATAGTGTGTGATCAGGAGAATCTTGGATGTATAACGCATTAGTTATATAATTTCTACATGGTATCAGAGCGATATTGATCATTGGAGCAATTTTAAAGCATTGAAGTGCTTGAGTTTTGTGCTAGTGGAATTCAAATTTGCAGCAGTGTTTTCTTGGTGTCGAAGTTGAGATTTCTTTCAATAGATTGAAATTGGAGTATGCCCTTGAGGGCAACTCAAATTATATTGCATGGAAGGACGGGATGGAGGCGGTGCTGGAGGATAATGGGTTGAAGGAGTTCATAGATGCAGAAATTCCAAAACCTGCTTCTAGCGATGCTGCCGCACTTGACGCATGGCAAAAGAAGACAAAAAAATGTCGAAGGATTCTGTTGGAAGGTGTGAAGGATCACATAGTGTCCAGCCTTTATGGTAAAGCTTCTCCATTCTTGATGTGGAAAGCTTTTACAGACTTGTTCCAAAGCAAGAGCAACTAGAGGAAGTTGGTGCTCAAGGATAAACTGAGGAAGATAAAAATGGAGAAAGGGGATAGTATACCCAAGTACCTCACGAAGTTTGTCCAGTGCAGGGATGAGATGGGAAGTGTAGGGGTTATTGTAGATGCAGAGGACTTGGTGAGGCTGGCTCTCCTTGGGCTTCCTAAGAGTTGGCATTCCTATGAGGACTCTGTCAATGGTTGGGAGAAACTTCCAGGATGGGAGCGACTTTGGTTGGATCTTGTGCAGGAGGAGATAAGGCGGAGTACCAGGGATGGATCTTCATCGAAGAATGAAGATGAAGAAAATTTCACTTTGGCTGCCAAAGCAAGGAAGGGGAAGGGAAAGAAAAATCCTTCTCAATCTGGTGCGAAAGGAAATAAGCAGAACATGTCCAAGATGAAGTTCTTTCACTGTCACCAACACGGACATTACGCCACTAATTGTCCACAGAAGAAGAAAAATAAACAGGCTGCTGGATCTGCAGCTGAAGAGGCCTTAACCTTATAGTTTGAGCTAGATTTTTCTATGATCGCATGCTTGGTCTCAAGTATGATGGGTTCAGTGTGGTTTCTTGACAGTGGTGCATCTTTCCATATGACTGGAGACAAATATTTGTTTGCTGATCTGGATGAGAAGGATCTTGGAGTGCACATCGAGATGGGTGATGATGGTAGATACAATGCGACTGGTATCGCGACCATTTCCTTTGAGAGGGAGTCTAGCAAACCTTTCATCTTGAAGGATGTCATGCATGTTCCAGGATTGAAGAAGAATCTGATCTCTATGGCGATGTTGGAAGACAAGGGAAATGATGTTGTCTTTAGTGAGGGGAAGGCTTTCCTGCGTAGTAAGGCAACTGGTGAAACTCGGAGGATAGGGGTTCGAGTTAAGAACCTTTATCAGTTGCAGGTATATGGCTGCATAGAAATGGCAGGCAAGGCAGAAGGAGTGGTGAGCTGGGATGAGGGAAAGCTATGGCACAGGAGATTGGGCCATCTTCACCATGATGCTTTGAAAATTTTGCAACAAATTTCTACCGGGCTTCCCAAAGGTACACTTGCGCAGTCAGATCAGTGCAAGGGATGTACTTTGGGAAAATTTGTGAAAGCCACCTTTCATGAGAAGGATAGTCACGCCACGACAATCCTTGAGAGAATTCACAAAGATGTGTGTGGACCTTTCTCAGTAGCTTCGACAACAAAACACAGGTATTATGTGATATTTGTTGATGATTTTTCTCGTAAGTGATGGATCTTCTTCATGCAGAAGAAGAGTGAGACATTATCTAAGTTATGTGAGTTCAAGGCACTGGTGGAGAAATAATCGGGGAAGCAGGTGAAGGCTCTTAGGAGCGATAATGGTGGTGAATTCATCTCTGGAAAATTCAAGGACTTTTACAACGCTGAAGCAATTTGAAGAGAGCTCATAGCGCCTCACAACCCACAGTAGAATGGGGTCGCTGAGCGGAAGAATAGAATGATCGTGGGTGTTGCATAGGTGATGTTGCATGATCAAGGCCTTCCCATACACTTGTGGGCTGAGGCATGAAATACTGCGGTTTATGTGCAAAACCGTTGTCCTCACAGAGTACTTGGCATGAGTACACCCAAGGAGGCATTTTCTGGTAAGAAGCTTGATATTTCTCATGTGAATATTTTTGGCTCACCTGTGTACATTCATGTGACGAAGGATGCCACGAAGAAGCTGCAGCCAACCGCACAGGTTGGGATATTTGTGGGGTATACAGAAACACCCCACAACTATCGTGCGTATTTTCCAGACAGTCGGAAGACTGTTGTGTGACGAGATATCAAATTTCATGAGGAGAAAGCCATTAAGTGTTTGCTTGAGAGGGAGCCACACTTGCATGCAAATGAGGAGCTATTAGTTCCTAAGGATGAGCCTCAGGATGTGGATTAGCCACAATAGGAGGTTCATGGAGTGGAATAAACCACTCATGCAGTGCCAACCATCAGAGGGCGGAAGCGCACTACAGAAGCCGAGCGACTGAATCTTGATGTAGAAAATATTGTAGGATCACCTACATCATAGCGCAGACAGAGACAGTCACCTGACCGATATACTGGATACATGGCTCTGATGAGCAAGTGTATCATGACAAAACCATCCTCTTTCAAGGAAGCTGTGGAAGACCCTGCATGGGTAGATGCCATGGTGGAAGAGTATGTTTCGATTGTCAGAAACAGTGCATGGGAGATTGTCCCAAGGCCAGAAGGGAAATCAGTGGTAGGTTCAAGATGGATCTACAAAGTGAAGCAAGCAGCTGACGAGAGTGTCAAGAATTACAAGGCAAGATTTGTTGTTCGGGGCTTCTCACAGATTGAGGGGATCGACTATGAGGAAAACTTTGCACCCGTCACAAGGTATTCTTCCATACGGAGCATCCTAGCTCTCTTAGCACAGATGGGATGGCACATTCATCAGATGGATGTGAAGAGTGCATTCCTCAATAGAGTCATTGAGGAGGAGGTGTACATAGAGCATCCTGAAGGTTTTGAGATCTTCAGCGGCGAGTCGCATGTGTGCAGGCTCAAAAGAGCGTTGTATGGGTTGAAACAAGCACCTCGTGCTTGGTACACATGGATAGATAGTTATTTCACCGGTCTTGGATTCACCAAGAGTGAGGCAGATCTGAACCTATACCAGATTATGGTGGAGGGTAAGTTGCTGATCAATGTACTTTATGTGGATGATTTTATTTTGATGGGTGATGAATAGTTGATACTCTCATGCAAGGCTGATCTTGCAAAAGAGATTGAGATGAAGGACTTGGGCCTCCTTCATTATTTCCTAGGATTGGAAATTTTGCAGCGCAGTGATGGATTGTTTGTGTCTCAAGGCAAGTATGCCCGGGAGATACTGGAGAAGTTCAACATGCATGGATGCAAGCCTATCGACACTCCTCTTCTTGGTGGTTGGAGGAAAGAGGATGCTACATCGGTAGAGGTAGTGGATGCCACTATTTACCGACAGTTGGTGGGGTCGCTTATGTATCTAGTCAATACACGACCTAACATATGCTACGCTGTTAACCTGTTTTCACAAGCTATGGTTAAGCCTACCAAGCTCTTTTGGAAGGTAGGAAAGAATGTATTGAGATATATCAGAGGCACCTTGGGATATGGATTATGGTACAGATAGTCGGATGAGGTGAGGCTGCATGGCTTCACAGATGCAGATTGGGTAGGGAGCCCAACAGATAGAAAGAGCACATCTGGAGGGATTTTCAGTATCGGGTTAACAGCAGTTTTTTGGTACAGCAGGAAGCAGAGATCGTTGGCACTCAGTTCAGAAGAGGCCGAGTACATGGTAGCTAGTTTGGCTACATGCGAGGCTATATGGATGACGAAGATCCTGGTCGGGTTGTTCGGTTCACACTTAGATCCTACTCTGACATATTGTGATAATAAGAGTTGCATCAAAATCTTGGTTAATCTAGTATTTCATGATAGATCTAAACACATTGACATCCGGTATCATCATTTCATAGATTGTGTGCAGCGGAAGATCATGTTACTTTCTTACATTCCTACGGAGGATCAAGATGCTGATATCTTGACGAAGGCGCTCACCAGGAGCAAATTCGAATACCACAGAGGCAGGATCGGGGTGGCAGATAATCCATATCTTGTTGAGAAGGAGTGTTGAGATTGCAACAAGATGATGAGCTTAGTGAAAAGAGTTGCCTTCACTAAGTGGGCCCGCAGGATATTTTTGGCGCAAGTTTATTTTTAGACTATGTCTATTTTTAGACATGTCGATCATATTCTATGAGTTGCAAGATGCTATTTGTGGATGGTTGGTCAAGTTGGAAAATATATGGACTTCTATTTTTAGACATACTGGGCAGAATATATTTTTAGATTGCCAGTCTAAAAATATATATTTCGAATATTATTAGTTCTTAATAATATTTGGACTATAAACATTATCTTATTCTCTTGGAGCACTTCAGTTAAGTGAACAGATGTGGCACAGGAGATGATAGAAGGAATTATGCTATTCCTGAGGGTTAAGTGGAGCTATTGCATGGAGACTTCAGTTAGAACTCATGTGACAGAGTTTGGTGGAGTTATTGAGGTAGTTGGTGGAGTTGT
The DNA here is from genome assembly GCA_034641835.2 of Pinus albicaulis. Taxonomy (NCBI): domain Eukaryota; kingdom Viridiplantae; phylum Streptophyta; class Pinopsida; order Pinales; family Pinaceae; genus Pinus; species Pinus albicaulis. The sequence continues at coordinate 549,032,929 of CM076577.1, read as the reverse complement.
GTTGAGTTTAACTCAGTTAGACACAGTTGAGCTAGTTGTATCTAGTCTAACTGAATGATACAATAGTGAGAGCGGTGTGAATTAATTATTAATTAATTCACTAATTATTAACTCATTAATCAACTAATGAATACATCATTTAACTACAGTGCATGGAAATTTTCAGTGGAGACCAGTGGAGAGGTAGGTGAAAGAGCAGGTTGATTATCAGTTGTGACTATAGTGTTGCATGATTTGCAACACACAGTGGTTGGAGATGCCAATGAGGATTGCGTGAGCAAGGCTGGACCAATTCGATTTCATTCAGAGCCAATATTCAGCAGGGATTGCACAGTAGAGGCAGGCTAGTAGGTGGCAAATATCGGTGCATGGATTTGCTAGATCGGGCCTGATTAGTGTGTAGCGATTGTATTGTACTGACAGCTTGATATGATCAGCTTTTTATGAGGATTGTTACATGATCTCTATGACATATATTATATACAGATAGTTGGGTTTTTTAGCTTCAGGCTTTCTCGTTAAAACACTGTGTTGATATGTGTGAATTTTTGTGGTTTCAATGTGTGCATGCAATTGATTTAATTTCCGCAAGTAATGATCAATAGTAGAAGATATTTTGTATTATGCATGAAGTCAAATAGTGTGTGATCAGGAGAATCTTGTTAGTATAATGCATTAGTTATACAATTTCTACAGGTTGACCATGGTTGATTTTCGTATTGAGACAATCTTTGTCACAATGTGACCATGGTTGATCATTGTTGACCATTGTTGATTTTCATATTGAGAAATTCTTTGTCACAATGCGACACTGGACCATGGTTAACCATAGTTGATCCTGGTTGACTTTCATATTGAGACATTCTTTGTCACAATGCGACGCTGGACCATGGTTAACCATAGTTGATCCTGGTTGATTTTCATATTCAAACAATATTTGTGAGAATGTGACTTTGGGTTGTTTTTTACCATTGTTAACCATGATTAACCATAATTTACCATGATCAACCATGTTTGACAAATGTTGACCATGATTGACCATGATTGACCATGACTATTTTTAATATTGAGAAAATTCTATGATAAACCCTAAGATAAATATTATAAATGAAGATATATAAATCCTATGATAAATATTACAAATGGTAAAATAAATATAGATGACCATGGTTGATTTTTATAGTGATACAATATTTGTCATAATGTGATGTTGAACCATGTTTGACCATGGTTGAACTTGATATTGAGACAATATTTGTCGCAATTCAATGTTGGAACATGGTTGACCATGGTTTATTTTCATATTGAAACAATCATTGTCACAATGTAACATTGGACCATCATTGGCCATGATTGACTATGTTTGACAATAGTTGAAAATATTTTACCATGGTTGATTTTCATATGGAGATAATATCTGCCACAATGTGATTTTGGACCATTGTTGACCATGATTATAAAGCCAAGGGATTTATATTAAACCCTTGGATCAATATTCTAAACCCTATGAATAATATTATACCCTAGGAATATGAACCCAAAGGATTGATATTATAAACCCAAGACAATAATAAACCCAAGGGATTAATTCTAAAACCCCAAGGGAATAATATTAAACCAAATGGATTAATATTATAAAACCAAGGTATATAAACCCTAAGATAAATATTATAAACCCTAAAATAAACATGGTTGACCATTGTTGATTTTCATATTGAGACAATCTTTGTCATAATGCGACATTGGACCATGGTTGACCATGAATGACCATGACTGATTTTCATATCAAGATAATATTTTTCACAATGCAATGTTGGACCATGGTTGATTTTCATATTAATAAAATCTTTGTCACAATGTGATGTTGGACCATGGTTGATTTTCATATTGAGACAATCTTTGTCACAATGTGACATTGGAGCATGGTTGCCCATGATTGACCATTGTCGTTGATGGTTGAAAATGGTTGACCATGGTTGATTTTCATATTGAGACAATATTTGTCACAATGTGACATTGGGAAATGGTTGACTATGATTATAAATGTAATGTTCCTTTTTCAGGAATTTTTGCAATCTTGTCCTCAAGGACACTGTATAAGGGAGATAGTGTGAAAATAAGTAGAAAGGGGGCTGAGATCCCCTTGTTAACTCAAAAAAATTCTCTCCCAGAAGATAAGCTCAAAGAAATACGCCTAGAGGACTTATACAGGTCTTCCCAAAATGGATCTCTCAGAAAATGCTCAATGAGAGAGCTTACAACAATATATGAACACAACCATGAACTCTGCAAATCTGTATGCAACATAAAATGTAATATATTACAGCCATCATATTCATTAAGATATAAACAACCATATACAGAAATATGATGAGGAATAAACCCCTCATTCAATGAGAATCCTCCTCCAATGAGTAAACAATCAAGAGATGCAGCAACCGCATAAAATGCCAGAGAGTAGTGACAGCGTTGAATCTAGGAGTGTAGCCGCTGCTATAGATATGAATACATGAAATATGACTGAAATATAGAGAGAAATGCCCAAGAATAGAAGAATGGGCTCCAATACAAGATTTCTAGCCAAGCTAGGAGAGATTGCTAGAAATGCCGGAAAATGTACAAATGTGACAATCTGACTTGTCACTGCAACTGAATCAAAATATACAAAGAGGCTATGGCAGATCTGAAATAGTGATTCTCTCCTCTGATAATGCTCTTCAGCAGAAGGCTGATCCCTCTACTCAAGAACAATCCTCCTGATGAGCCCAAATGGCTCTCCAAGGAACTGCCTCTGGAAATAACGCAGTATCTGCCCAAGACTGCACTGTGAGAGATGGTGAGTGTTTGGCCTGGTGCCAAAGATCTGAAATGATGCCTGGGAGTCACCTCTGCTGCTCCTCCAAAGAATATACAAGATCTCCCCTGAAGAATAAGCCAAAGGATGGCTATATGAATTCCTCTGTTGCTGCACCCAGCAACAAAACGTTAATCTGCTACAGAAATAATGTTGTAGCTACAGAGAGAAGCTTGGAAAAATGCCAGAATGAGGAAATGAAGCTCAAAACCTCTCCTTCCTTGAGGATGAGGTAGGGATTCCTGATCGGGAACACCCTTGGGTGAAGAACAATACAAACCCTGCTAAACAGCATAGGGATGCAAGTCTTTGCAGACCCTACGAAAATGATAAGCCAAATGCATAATGAAAATGGGCTGCCATCTCCTCCTTATAAAGCAAAGGAACCTTTCTCACCATGGGTCCCATTCACACTTTCTTCTAGCTCAAGCAAGTGAAGCCTCCACTAAAACTGCATTGTCCAAGTAGGTGTAATGTATCTAGACAGTTTTAGTTGACTTGGTCAAAATGACTAGATCCCTCTTGATCCAATCCTATTCACACCATGTGGTGCTCAATCCAGCTGCTTTATTATCCCTCCTTTCACACAAGGAGTGTTATTTCTCCATCAAAAGGGGTTAAGGTGTCTCCTTACCCATTTTATTTAACAAAATAAAAATATGCTAACTATAATGTTCCATTTTAGCTTGAGGCTAAAATTTGGAACATTACAGTCCTCCCCTCCCACATGTTGCTTGTCCTCAAGCAACTGCATAGAGAGAACAAAATTTCTCCCCCCTCCTCTTGTGACCTCCTCATCAATAGATCCCACCATAGCTCATCATGGTATGCAATAAATCTATCCTCCATGTATCCCTCCAAGTATGTAGAACCAAAGAATACATCATGAGATAGTAGAAGGTGCAAGTGGAAATCTCCTTGTGGTTCAATGGCCTCCTCAAGGTAGGAGTGATGAAAAACATGGGAAGTATTTATTCCCAATGAGTGATTCCTTCACCCATGCAATCATCCATATGAAATGAGCCATCCTAAGTAGCTCAAAAAAGTGGTCCTCAAACTTGGATCTATGCAATATGTTGGGGCTGAATGGAGAGTTTAGATTTTTCCATCCAAGTAGTTTCTCCCTCCATTTATGATAAGTGTGAGGGGGTTGTTGAAATTGGGCTGAAATGTCATGGCCTCCACAATTGGCCCAAACCTCCTCACAAAATAAATCAACCATGAAGTGCCTCCTCCAATAGCGCATTCTCTCCCAATAGCTCCTCCTATGTGAAGAGAAAAGTAGTGACATGGCAATCATGGTATGCCCATTGTTTCTCCTGAAACATAAAGCATGTATAATGGGGAGAATCATACTCCCAATGGGTTGTCCCCATACATCCAACACTCTCCAAGTAGTGCTCCCTTTGAATGTACAACCATCAACAACACAAGGAAGAAATATGCAATGAAAACAACTTGTCATAAGACAACTAGAGAGTGGATCACTGCTATACTCATGGGACCAGTGCAGTGAACCTCCTGCCTGCATCAAAACTGAAAACAACAAGTGCTTTCCCAGCCACTTGTTTGCTGCCAAAAACATCTCATAAGATGAAAACATGAAAATACAAATGGGTGCCAATGATGCACACTGAGAAATATGTGGCTTCCCCCACAAACCATCATAAAAAATAGCCACTCCCATCGCTGCAATGGGCCACAAGTACATCATAATAAGGAGCATAAGGAGATGTGATCATCCTTAGCTCGTCAAGCTGCTCATATAATGTAAAGAAAGGTAAACCAAAATGAGAACATATACCTTCCTTACCATGTACTCTGGTCCTTGAGCTGAAATGGCTCATCTAAATGCTCTCCCTCACCTCAAATGAGTAGGGAAATGGTTGTGCCAACCTCTCAAAAATCATCTGGGCTATGAATTTATCCATATGCTAATATAAATCATGTTTAATGCCCTCCCGAATGAACTCTTTTAGAAAAGCAAATTATGCATCATAGTGCATAGCTAGAAAGTCCACATGTGCTGCATGCAATAATTTCTCCTTGAGACTAGAAACTCTAGCCAAGAAGACCCTACCATAACAATAGATGACCACATCATCCATCCTGTACCTGTCATCTCCCTCCTGGTCATCAAGAAACATGCATGCACCAAGATCCTAGGAATACTCAACCAAAAGCTGAGTCCTCTAACCTGGATCCATCCTCCTTATAGACGGCGCTGGTGATTTTCAATGTGATGCTCCCCTCACACTGCTGCCTGCTACTTTGAGATCCCCTATGTCAAATTCAACCTCCAAAATGCTGCCATGCCAGTCATGCAGCTGCTCATGCTCAAATAATAATAGTGATCCTCGAAAGCTAGTCTCCCATAAGAAACTGTCATCCAAAAGGAATCTCCCAATCCTGGGCAATGTAAGCATGAGTAACCTCCATCTACTCCCATGTGTGAAAGAGTCCTTCCCCAAAGGAAGTATCCTCCTCCTCATAATATATGTGGAGCAGTCATCCTGCATCATGAAGATGCAATCCTCCCTCCCCGCAGCAAACTCTGTCAGCGCAGTACAACTGATGAGAGTGGGTGATGTAGAAAATGAGAGAGTGTCTCTCTCCTCCCTAGGTATATCCCAAACTCTCTGCGCTGTGATGGACTCCTCTAATGTCTTCACCTCTCTGGAATCCAAGATTGGTGAACCAAATGACAAGATGTCTCTCATCAACTCTAGATCAGGTGGCCTCCTAGGTGGAATGCCTCCATATAGTGAGACATCAAGCTCGGAAGTGGATTGTATGTATAAGAGGACTAATTTGCCCCTCTCTTCACTATGTTGTACAGTCTTTCTCCCATGTGCAAAGACCTTCTGGAATAGATAAGGGTGTATCAACCCCTGATGCTGATCCTTCTCTTCCTCCTCCATCTCACAATCCCCACAAGTTGCTGCAAATGACTCCAGAATTGTGCCAAGGTTCCCACATGTTAAAATACTTGGAATCCATTGCATAGAAAAAAGGAATCCTCCCATGGAAGCAATGGCTCCCTTCTCATCTTCATGTGGTGATGGATCTTCCTCCAATATGACAGTGCTGTGGATTATGTCATGCACATTCTCTTTATCGATATATGAGTATGTCTCCCTTTCAATGAGGGACCATGGATTTTGGTCTTCTTCTGAAAGAGGGATCTCCATGTTATCACAAATAGAAGAGTTCCCTTCATATAATAGGGAACTTTCCTTTAGCAAGTCATCATCCCTTTCATAAATATGGAATGGAGTTGGTTTCATGGTTTTCTCTAATGCATGCAAAGTGTTTGATGTTATGTTATAATGATTTCCATCAAATTCTCTCACCAAACCTTTAGTGAGTCCATCATGTGATTCTACATTTGCATGATAGCATGAAATATAATTTCCAAACCATAAACCATGAGCCATACCTTTGAGTTGCAGCGCTACTCCTCCAATGGCCTCATCTCCTTTCTCCATCATTCCGGCAGTGCAAGTGGACCATGAACTGCGTTGCGGATCTCCATGTGTGGTTGAATGCTCACACCCATCATGATAATATCTAGGGCTTGTTTCATCCACAAACCCTCTCAGAAAATCTTTCCAATTTTCCCTTTCTTTCTTTTCAAGGTCTTCAATGATACCCTCCAGAGTCTGGAAAAGAAGAAGGGAAACCTCCTCTTCCGTCATTCCTATTTCTTTTTTTTCTCTGTACATCTCCTCTTCCAAATGAGGAGCTCCTTCTTCTAATGGAATTTTATCTTGGGCTGCACAGCTATAAAGTTCCCTTCTTAGGAATATCAAAAATTCTATTCCAGAGATTGACTGCAGGGGCATTTACTGGATATTTAACCTTTGAACAAAGAATGAGATCCAGAGGCTACCTAGCCTTCTGTAGACTCTGTCTATAGAGTTTTAAATCTTCCTCTTCAGGGATTCTGCACAAAGGCTTAAAGCCAAAGGCTGAGCCAAAGATCATGCTCTGATACCATTGTAATGTTCCTTGTCCTCAAGGACGTTGTATAAGGGAGATAGTATGAAAATAAGTAGAAAGGGGGCTAAGATCCCCTTTTTAACCCATAAAAAACTTCTCTCCCAAAAGATAAGCTCAAATAAATAAGCCTAGAGGGCTTATACAGATCTTCCCAAAATGGATCTCTCAGAAAGTGCTCAATGAGAGAGCTTACAACAATATATGAGCACAACCATGAACTCTGCAAATCTATATGCGACACAAAATGTAATATTTTACAAACATCATATTCATTAAGTATCAACAATCATATACAAAAATATGATGAGGAATAAACCCCTCATTCAATGAGAATCCTCCTCCAATGAGTAAACAATGAGATACAAGAGATGCAGCAACTGCATAAAATGCCAGAGAGCAGTGATAGCGCTATCTCTAGGAGTGTAGCCGCTGCTATAGACATGAATACATGAAATATGACTGAAATATAGAGAGAAATCCCCAACAATACAAGAATGGGCTCCAATACAAGATTTCTAGCCAATCTAGGAGAGATTGCTAGAAATGCCGGAAAATGTACAAATGTGACAATCTAACTTGTCACTACAACTGAATCAAAATATACAAACAGGCTATGGCAGATATGAAATAGTGATTCCCTCCTCTGATAATGCTCTTCAGCAGAAGGCTGATCCCTCTACTCAAGAACAATCCTCCTGATGAGCCCAAATGACTCTTCCAGCAACTGCCTCTGAAAATAACGCAGTATCTGCCCAAGACTGCGCTGTGAGAGATGGTGAGTGTTTGGCCTGGTGCCAAATATCTGAAATGATGCCCGGGAGTCACCTCTGCTCCTCCTCCAAAGAATATAAAAGATCTCCCTTGAAGAATAAGCCAAAGGATGGCTCTATGAATTCCTCTATTGCTGCACCCAGCAACACAACGTTAATCTGCTGCATAAATAACGTTTTAGCTACAGAGAGAAGCTTGGCCACATGTTGGAATGAGGAAATGAAGCTCAAACTCTCTCCTTCCTTGAGGATGAGGTAGGGATTCCTGACCGGGAACACCCTTGGGTGAAGAACAATACAAACCCTGCTAAACAGCACAGGGATGCAAGTCTTTGCAGACCCTACGAAAGGATAAGCCAAATGCATAATGAAAATGGGCTGCCATCTCCTCCTTATAAAGCAAAGCAACCTTTCTCACCATGGGTCCCATTCACACTTGCTTCTAGCTCAAGCAAGTGAAGCCTCCACTAAAACTGTGCTATCCAAGTAGGTGCAATGTATCTAAAAAGTTTTAGTTGACTTGGTCAAAATGACTAGATCCTTCTTGATCCAATCCTGTTCACACCATGTGGTGCTCAATCACGCTGCTTTAGTATCCCTCCTTTCACACAAGGAGTGTTATTTCTCCTTTAAAAGGGGTTAAGGTGTCTCCTTACCCATTTTATTTAACAAAATAAAAATATGCTAACTATAATGTTCCATTTTAGCTTAAGGCTAAAATTGGGAACATTACAATAAACCCAAGGGATTTATATTAAAACCTAGGATTAATATTATAACCATATGAATAATATTATACCCTAGGAATATAAACACTTAGATTAATAAACCTAAGGGACTGATATTATAAACCCAAGGGATTAATACTAAAAATGTAAGGGATTTTAAACACAAGGGAGTAATATTAAACCCAAGGGTTTAATATTATAGACCCAAGGTATATAAACCCTAAGTTAAATATTTAACCCTAAAACAAATATGGTTGACCATGGTTTATTTTCATGTTATACAAGTTTTGTCTGAATGCGACATCGGAGCATGGTTAACCATGTTTGATTTCCATATCGATACAATCTTTTTCACAATTCGATGTTGGAGCATGGTTTGACCATGGTTGATTTTCATATTGAGACAATCTTTCTCATAATGCGATGTTGCACCATGGTTGACCACAATTGACAATGATTGACCAATGGTCCAACGTCGTAATGTGACATTGGACCATTGTGTACCATGGCTAACCATGATTGACCATAAATGACAATGGTCAACCATGTTTGATCAATGTTGACCATGCTTAACCATACTTCACCATGATTGGCCATGATTGATTTCCATTTTAAGAAAATATTATGATAAGCCCTAAGATAAATAAAAATAATATAAATTTAATTGAAATAAACAATTATAAATCTCAAACATCGCTCATAAAACCATTACCTTATCTCCTAAAATAAAAACAAAATAAGGTCATGCTAACTTTTAAACTCTCATAGGAACAAAGGAAGAGCACTTCAAACTTTTGTATTGTGACAAAAATAAAAGAAGAGGATGAGGTAAATGTTTTATTTCAATTATTATTTTTAATTAATAAAAAAAACTGAGAAAATACACAAATATTCATAAAATTGATTTAAGTTAATAACTTAAAATCCTTACACGAACTGGGTCTAACACAACTAAATTAGTAAATGTGATTGATGTACATATATATAAGCTTAGACTTATATCAACTAAATTCAATATTAATTTGTAAAACCAAATTAGTAATTCCTTATAGCTTTGATGTTATAGTCCTTTATGTCTTGTAATATTGAATACTTTAAAATATTTAAAATAAAATAAAAGTATAATAATTTTATTATAAATTAATTAAAATGAAATAATAAAAAATTCTACATGGATAAAGATATAAATGACCTTCAATAATTAACACATTCAAATTTAAAATAAATTAAATAATAATAATAATAATAATATAATATTAATAATGATTTCATTAATTAAGAATTGCGGCAGAAACCCTACTAACTTTTTTTAATCACTATGACTAATTGATAAAGTCAAATTTAAAATAAATTTTAATTTTTGTAATAATACAAAATAATATATTATTAATAATGATTTCATTAATTGAGAATTAGGGAAAAAACCCTAATGGAAACGGTAGGCTCTTTTCTTAAATCACTGTGACGAATTGATACAATCTAACCAACAACACTTTCTTGGGAACAGGTGTTGACATTAATTGGGCACATGTTCTTTCCATATAATTACCAACGTTTATAAGCACACTTTTCACCCATTTATAAAATTATAAATCCAATCTTGACCACAAGACAAATCACAGTTTGCATGGGCGAGCCTAAATACTGTCGAATCTGATACTTAATATCCTTTTTCAAAAGTGAATTTTCCACTTCTTAAAAATCATAAATCAGTGTAGAGAGCTTTTCGCATTCCCATTTATGTGTTAGTATATATATATATTTTTAAGTAGTATTTTAATAAGGTAAATTGCTGCCTTTTCTCTTTCCAAAATAAAATAAAATAATCTCCATAACTAATCTTATATATCCCCATCATGGTTTGTATTGTGGTTTTCAGTCGATAAAATGAATCTGAGTGCTCGAGGCACCTAAGGATGGATTTTCCTGTTCTCACATTGCTTATTGTTTTTGTTATAAAATTAATGTGCTAACCCAATATCCAAATCAATTATTTCTTATCACACTGTATCGTAATTTATATTGCGGAAAAATAAGACTCGGCCTTGGGAAATCCCAATTGATTTTCGTACCGGACATTTTGGTTAACAACCGCATTAACTCTATGTGTTAATATTTGTAAGCAGGAATTGTTGATTCTATTTATAACGGCCTTAGATGGGTGTGAATTATAACATCAGGCCTTCTCGATTATAATAACAACACATAATCCATGATCTGTGGTCGCGGCTATTTGCCAATCGTCAAAGCGGACATTGATTCTCCTAACATATATATATATATATATATGTTATGTTTTGCCAGTGAAAATAATGATATTAGATCAATGGCCGCAGATTTAGACGATTCAGCTGCCGATGGACAAATCTGGTCTGAGCTGCCTCAATGTGTTTCATTTGAGAGAATGCAATTACAGATGGTATTGAACAAAAAAAAATAAAAAAAATTATGACTGGCAATCCCTATAGTGTTATTCTTCACAAGTGCCATATTCAAGTCATTAAAACACAGTTTATGAATACCTCTTGCCACATTTATCTCAACATATTAGTCCATGTACATGATGAGGCCCACAAATTTATAGAGTCGTGATATATTTTCAACCAACACAACAATATCTTCTTCACTACCATCTATCAACCCTAGAGTGGATCCGACATCCACGAAGTTTACAGTTAGATTGTTAGCCATCAGACGAGCACTGCAACAAACACTATGCGTGAAATCACATATACGGAAAGAGCTCTTATTGGCCTTTCTTTTCTCGTCCAAGATGGCCACTTTGAGCACTATTTCTGCAAATATAACACACGCAGGGCCATCATCGTCATAGTGTGATTTTGATAATTCGGGATAATTACAACATTCGTGATTTGCAGGTGATTGCAACATCTCATCTAGTGATTGCATGCTATGATGTCCATATTGCAACATCTCATCTCGTGATTGCATGCTATGATGTCCATATTGCAACATCTCATCTCGTGATTGCATGCTACTGACCCAGAAGCTCTGAGAAAATGCAACCAAGAGACCATATGTCCATGATCGGGCTGTAATAACCCTTGTTGTCCACATCCTCGGTGAATAGAAACTGTACGCGCTTCATCCCATATTCCCTTCTAAACAGAGATGTTGAACTGATTCGCCTCAACCATGGTGAACCGATTCACCTCAACATATAACGCTTGGTAAATTTCACATCGTCTCCCCACCAGGTCCGATCATGTAACCGCTGGCTCTTCGACTTGAAACAGGTGCCATGTTACCAAGACTTCGACTTGACACAGGTGCCACATTACCAAGACAACGAAATTTCGCAGGGAAAAAATTTTAAATTATTTTTCTCCAGTCGCTCCATCTTCCCTGGCAGCAGAGCCGTCCAGATGAGACTAAGACGAAGCATATTCCTTCCAAATTTAGTCTAGCCTGTTCAACTATATTTTTAAACAAAATCAACACATCTACTTGCATATAGATAAGCCTATCCCCGGAGGGTGAGTGATCTCGAATTCTTGTTACAAATTCCTGACGTGGAATTGTCACCTCTGGATGTTAATACCGACCGACCTACTTCGCCACCTATCATTATCAGTCCCGCGTCTGCATCCAAAGTCACCATTAGGAAGGGTAGGGGTAGACCACGACACGAAACTAAGTCGATTGCCACGGAGGTTGTACTCACTGATTCATACTGTGGTAACTTTCGTGATGTCCCGGTCACCTTGGTCTTGGATAGGGTCTTTAGAGTACTGGAGCTCTCCAAGCCTCCCTTAACATCAGGGGATTGGGGGATGGGATAAATTTGTGTCCCTGCTAGAGTTTTGTCATAAATTGGACCCATGTCTGATTTTTATCCAAGAGACATTGGCATCGGCTGAACAGTCTATTGCTTTTTTTCGTGATATGTATCTACAGTGGCACCTGACGGTGAAGGATGCGGCCGGTAGTTCGGGTGTTTTGGTGGTCCTCTGGAATCCAAAATGGGCATCTTTTAGGGCTTTCTCTTTCTTTGGCAGTATTATCATCTCTGGTTTCGTTAGAGGGCACACACCGAGATTCACGATTATTAACATCTATGCTCCATATATTGATAGGGAGGTTTTCTGGAACAAGATGGACAGATGTGGCTTACTGTCAATCGACCATTTGATTTTAGCCAGGGATATGAATTGCGCCCTACATGGGAAGGAGATTTGGGGTCTAGGAAGGAATGATCCACTGTCGGATCACATTGGAGATTTATTCTGGGATAACCATTTGAGGAATGTCATACTTCATAATTCAGGCTCAACATGGTACAACGGCCGGTCGGGTGGAGAATTCATAGCTGTTGAAATTTATGAAAATTCCAGAACAAACAATGGAGAGTTTCAACATCATAATAAATTTCTATTCCTTTTAAAAAAAACTGTTACAATGTCTTTCTCACTGAGAGGGATTACAAAATAGGACTGCTACAAATGCAGTGCCAAACAGACTTCATTGTCTCACAAAATTACATACACTGTCACTCTGTAAAACAACGATACTGTGTTTTAAAACTACTCTCTGTCTCTTATAAAAAATATACTGTTGTGTATATGAAAATGCACTCCTATGCGTTTTAAAATAAAAACATAATAGTGCACAAGCTCTCGGGCCTTTACTTTATATATGCCGCGCATATAACATAATATTAAAACTAAACTATATGAAGTTTGAAAGACCGTCGGGCCCACTTACATTTCGCGCAAATGTTAAAACATTACAATGTAAAACATTTAAAACAATACAATAAACATTTGACACAATACTTTGATCGCGCGATAAATGCCGGACTTCAAAGGAACTTTAAACCAAAATACAAACCAAATTTTGCATAACAAAACTGGTCTTGGTGACGTCACTATCTGTGCGCGCTATGGATTATTAAATCCATCGTATAATTTCATAACGCGTCCGCCAGAGCCTCGCTGACGTGAGCGCCATTTGTAACGCAAAAAGCGTTTATCATATCTGCCATATAAATGGATCGGGTCAGGATTAAAACAAAACAAACGGACCATATGAAAAGTTCCGATGCCGATCATAAATCGGACGCGATGGCCAATAATAAAATCCGCTGCATAACATGGATTGGGTCCATCATTCATATCACTATTCAATCGGGCCAAAAACTAAAGGGCTTCCGATGCGATATAACAATCGGGCCCAAAACAAAAACATTACGACTGAATATAAAACTACTGCGTGGTCTTGTGGGACCCGCGGACCTTGGCTAAGGTGGAGGGCGATTGTTATATGAAATAATCATGCGATGAGCTCATCGCATCGGCCCATAACAAAAAAGCTGTGGTAACATATATGTGAACGTTTCGATTGCGGAACTCGCCACATCAACAAGACACTGTGGGGATTACCGGGGTTAAAAATAAAAACGCCTGCGTACATATAAAATATCTGTGTTCACTGTGTTTTAAAATAAAAGGTACTCCGTTTTACCAAATACAGAGTCTGTCCCTGAACACAAATAAAAAGACTCTATTCTTCAAATAAAAGGACTGCACCGATCAAATGAAAAACTGAAACTGACTATTCATCTCTTTTAGAAAGTGGCTGGAGGAGGAAAAACTGGAAATTAAAAATGGAAAACGGCTCTGCACAGCCACTGTTGAAAGTAACATTTCAACAATAGCAAAACGTTTGGACAACTTCTTGGTTAAGGATACTCTATTCTCATTGGTGGGAGGTGCATTAGCCAGGGTGGAGGACCTATTAGTATCCGATCACCGGCCCATCACATTGGAGTGGCCTTTCAAATTAAAGATGCAGAAATGTCCCTTTAATTTTAACCGTGTTTGGGCCTTGAAGATATTGAATTCAATATGATGGTAAGGGATTTTTCCAGGTCTTATAGAAGGGACTCGGTCTTCCGCGATGGTCTACCTTTCAGACTCATTAAGGAAATCGAAACAAAAGGTTCAAACATGGGAAAGGGACAAGAAACGACCCATGCAACATAGATTGGAGGTTATTGCCATAGAAATGACTAAGTTATTGAGCCAACTCGACAAAGATTTAAGGTCAGAGGGTATTTGGGATAGCATGAAAACACTGGAGACTGAAAAGAGGAATTTACTTCTTACACAGGAAAATACATGGAGGTTAAAAAGCAGAGCCATCTGGCTCAAAGAGGGCAATAGGAATTCAAAGTATTTTCATTCTTATGGTAACAGAAGGAAGTCTCATAATGGTATATGGAAAATAAAGAAGGATGGGATCATCTACAACACCACTCAGAAGATAAAAATTGAAGTTGTCAGATATTTTGAGAATTTCTACAAGGCACGTGAGGGTTTCTTCATGCATGATCAAATATGGGTTGTTAATGAATATCCTCTGATGTTCTCGATGGAGGATAATGAGAACCTTTATAGACGAGCCAACTTGGAGGAGGTGGAGGGCATTCTAAAATATTTCACTTCGGATAAGAGTCTCGAACGAGACAGATGGAATCCAGACTTCTTTTTACATTTCTCCGACATCTTACTACGGGACATCACTGATATGGTGGAGGAAATCAGAAAGGGAGGTAAGATATGGGGGGCTATCAATTCTATGTTCCTAGCCCTTATACCAAAGAAGAAGGGATCAGAGTCCTTCGATGATTACATACCTATCTCCTTGTGCAACATACTTTATAAAATCACATCGAAGCTTATAGCTGAAAGAATTAAGGGAGTCCTATCCATCCATATCACTAAATAAAAATTCGGGTTTCTTAATAATCGCCTGATACTTGATGTTGTTGCCACAGTTCAAGAGATAATGCACACTGTACACTACAGAAAGAGGGAGGCTGTCATTATGAAGGTTGACCTCAGCAAGGCCTATGACAAGGTCGACTGGGGGTTTATGAGAATGGTGCTTCATAAGATTGGATTGCATAGAGACGTGGTCAAATGGGTCATGGGTTGCATAACCAACACTTCCATGGCCTTCCTAATTAATGGATCAACATCTGGTTTCTTCAAACCCGGAAGAGGACTACGAAAGAGTTGTGCCCTGTCACCACTTCTTTTCCTTCTTATAATGGATGCCTTGAGTATTAAGATAAACAACGAGACGATTGTGGGAGCTTTCAGAGGGGTTAAGATCACCAAAAATCGGGAGATTTCCCATAGCCTTTTTGTGGACGATGTGATGATGTTCGGGGAGTTGCAACCAAAATGTTGGTTAAGGTTACATTACATATTTCAAAGATTCTGCTCGGCCACAGGAATGAAGGCCAATGAAGAAAAATCCTGCATATATTTCTCTGAAGGAGACATAGTTACTATCGAACAAATTGGAAACATCTTCAATTTCCAAACTAAGCCCATGGCTTAGGGAATTAACTATTTGGGTTTTTGTTTAAAACCTTCAATGTACCGTGTGTCAGACTGGTAGGATTAAAGAAAAAATACTATAAACGGATTAATGGATGGTCTCTCAAATGGTTGTATAAGGGGAGGGAACTGGCCCTTATATAGGCTATATTACTACAGCTCACTGTATACTTGGCTCACCTCTATATGATCCCAAAAGCCATAATCAACAGAATCAAGGCGTCAATTACAAATTTCTTGTGGAATGGCATACGGGGGGAGAAGAAATATCACTTAGCAAGACGAGATCTTCTTACGATGCCAAAGGACCTTGGAGGCTGGGGGCTATTGAACATTGAGAATTTTGGAAAATCACTGCTGATGAAGTATTTCTGGAGATGCATGAAAACGCAAGGCATCTGGAACAACATTTTTACGTCCAAATATATGCTAACACATGACATGGAAGATATATATTTCTCGGGGTGGCGAGAGGTGGATAAGGGGTCTGAAATTTGGAGAGGTTTCAAAAAAATGTGGCTTCAAAAGGCATCTAAAATGGGTTTTTGGTCATGGAAACAAGATTATGGTCGTAGAAGTTAACTTCTAGGGTTTCCCTGCAGAAATAATTTTGGGAGAACAATTGAGAATCCAGCTACATGGTAGGGGCATATTTTTATTGGCATGAGTTATTGAGCAATGGAGAAATGACATTCCAAGATGGAAGAATGCCTAGGATTTGAGGCTTCGTGGTTTCGCTGTGATAGAATGGTCGAACTACATCAACACTATCCGAGGCATGGGATGGGGACAGTCACAAGCAGGAGATAAGATTACGTGGGGAGGGAGACTATATAAGGATTTCATTAGTTTGCAGGAGACTTATCTGGAGATGACAAACATTCAACATGGTATGACAGAAAAAAGTTGGTTGTGAAACTATGGAAAGAGAAGACATAGAAAAAATATACACTCTTTCTATGGTGTGTTTGGAAAGAGAAGAATTTAACGTGGAACAACCTACAACGGAGATGAAAGATTGGCCCAAGCATCTGTGTTCTCTGCATGAATGTGGAGGATGATAACAAACACATTTTTTATAACTATACTTTCACTAAGGAGGTTAGGTTCCTTCTATGTAGATATTTCAATTTATTTCAACAAGATTATCAGTCGATATTTGAGTGTACTCAATGGTGGTCGGAAAAAGGAAAGGATTTCAAGGCCATCCCTCTAATTCTACATTGGATGATTTGGATATGCAGAAACTTGAAGATTTTCGAGAACAAGCATACCACACCACTGTGTATTATACTACACACCATCCAGACTTGGGAGGAAGTACGCATCCAACATAAGCCTTCTCGATACTTGTCTATGAGACTCCATCCATATGACATCCACTATCCGATGGGGTATTTTGACGAGGCTGCTCAAAATGGGCGGAGACTTTGGCTTTATGGGGTTTCCTATGGTTCACCAAACAGCTCTACATCAACCCCATATGGATATTTGGGGACTCTAAGATCTTGATCGACCATCTCAATCATAGAAACAACCTGTCTCCTATTCACCTATCATCTTGGTTTGACAGGATCAACGATCTGTTAAGGACTTTCTCTAGCATTACTTTCACTCATATTTTCAGGGAGAAAAACATGATAGCTGATAGATTATCAAAGAAGGGTCTGACAGGAAATTATGGGGAGATGCACTATGAGCTCATTGAAGCTACAAGTACCAGGGCCTCTGGAACTGTCAAAATTTTCTAACCCACAACATATGACGTTGCTTTAGTTTTTGCAAATTATTTTTGGAAGAGGAAACAACATGCCGAATAAAGTATGATGGAATTTTGCTTTATTTCGAGCAGGGTTTTGGTGAGGAATATTAATTTACCCAATGCTTTTGCTGATATAATAATAATGGCGGGCATCGAAGATGTGTAAGTTAAAGGATGTATAGAGCACAGGAGAGGATACTATGAGTTTTTACATATGAACGAAAGTTGGTTACTTTCTACACATTGGTGACCTCATTGGAAGCAATGTATTGCTCAGGTTTTATATAACTATGTTGAGAGGAAATCGAGACCAATATTGTATGAACGCTGTAGACATTTGTTAAGACAATTTTGTAAGAAACGTTGTGGACATTTACGCTAATACATTTATAAAAGAAGATATGCCTATGAGTGAATAAAGTGAATAAAATAAAAAGTGATTTAATTTCTTACATGGTACTCGTAGAATGCGTCCATTAAAGTTAGATCCTTGTCGAAATCTTGGGAGAGGCTAGAAATTAGATGATTGTCAATAATCTGATGAAATGCCAACGTTTCAACCATGCGTTATTCAGAAGGTTCAAAATGCTGATACCGTTTGAAGTGACCAAATTTTTTTGAAGTGAAAATTTCTTTGAAAGTGTAAAATTTGACAATGTGACTTAGATTATTGATATTTAATTATAATTATAATTAAACAAACAAATTATATTTATTTTTAATGTTTTATTATATTTTTGTCTGAAATATTTTATTTATAGTTGAGGGTGAGTGAAATATTTTTACCACTTCTTCTTAATATGGCCACTAAAAGTGAGATTATTTATGTTTCATAATATTTTTAATTAAACAAACCAAACATATACATTCATTTTTGTTTTTTCTTATTATATATGATAAGAAATATTTTATTTATGATTGAGAGTGAGTGAAATGTTCTTACCACTTCTACCTAGTATGGTCCCAAACAGTGAGATTATTTATGTTTTCTAATATTTTTAATTAAACAAACCACACACACATATATTATATCTCACTTGAAATATTTTATTTATGGTTGAGTGTGAAATATTTATAGTCATTTTTGTTTTTTATATTATATCTGACCTGAAATATTTTGTTTTTTTTGTTTTTGTTAGACGATTGAAATGTTTTAGGCCATTAGATTTACAAGTAAATAGTTTTATATATGTTTTTTATAATGTTAGTATTTTTTATTTTTAATAAGTATTTGGGGTTTGGTGACTTTTAAGTTTAAATGATGTTATAAAAAATTTGTTAGATTTAAATAAAATTTATAACATAAAATTAAACTCCACACAAACCAATTAATTTAAATTAAATGGGTATAAAAAGGAAAATAACTGTGAGAAAATCTTTCGGTAAAAATCACATCAGAATAATTTTGGTCGACGCGTTTCGAACCAGCCAGTGTGATTCATATGAACCACATCAATGTAGTTTGAACGCCAAAGGTGATTCATATGAACCACACCGGGCCGGTTCGAAACGCGTCGACCAAAATTATTCTGATGTGATTTTTACCGAAAGATTTTCTTTCACAATTTATGGACGCGTAAGCCAAATTCATATAGAAAATAAAACCCCGTCTTGCGTAGAGGGGCTCGCACTTAAAGTTCATCAATTTGAAAGGACACGTTTGCGGGTATCCAAGATGAAAAGGAAAATAACTATTTATGTATTTAAATATTACATTTTTATGTCACATGCTCTCCAACAAAGTATGATAGAAATGTTGTTATGTTATGTTTAACATGTTGACTATGTCAAATTACACAAAAATAAATAAATAAATAAATAAATAAAAAGATTGACATAATGTAATGAACACTTTAACTAAGTCAAAATATAATAAAAAATAATAATAATAAACTATAAAAACAGCTCATGGTATTGACCCATGGTATTCATGTGGAATGTAGTTTATTTAAAGGTGGAAATTAAGATAAGTATTTAGGTTTTGGTGACTTTTAAGTTAGAACGGTGTTATTAAAAATTTGTTAGATTTAAATAAAATTTATATCATAAATTAATCTCCACACAAACCAATTAATTTAAATTGTATGGATAAAAAACACTATAAAAAAAGAAAATAACTATTTATGTATTTAAATATTACATTTTGTGTCACGATGCTCTCCAACAAAGTATGATAGAAATGTTGTTATGCCATGTTTAACATTTTGACTATGTCAAATTACACAAAAATAAAAATAAAAATAAATTAAATAAAACGATTGACATAATGTAATGAACACTTTAACTAGGTCAAAATACAATAAAAAATAAAATAATAATAAACTATAAAAACAACCCATGATATTGACCCATGGTATTCATGTGGAATGTAGTTTATTTAAAGAGGGAAATTAAGATAAGTATTCAGGTTTTGGTGATTTTTAAGTTAGAACAATGTTATTAAAAATTTGTTAGATTTAAATAAAATTTATATCATAAAATTAAACTCGACACAAACCAATTAATTTAAATTGCATGGATAAAAAACACTATAAAAAAAGGAAAATAACTATTTATGTATTTAAATATTACATTTTTGTGTCACAACGCTCTCCAACAAAGTATGATAGAAATGTTGTTATGCCATGTTTAACATTTTGACTATGTCAAATTAGGCAAAAATAAAAATAAAAGTAAATTAAATACAAATATTTACATAATGTAATGAACACTTTAACTAGGTCAAAATACAATAAAAAATATTACTTTTGTTACAACTATTTTATTATTCCAAAAATACACTGTTTTTTTGTTATATATTATTTATGTTACAATTGTTTTATTATTCATGAGTAGTATTTGTTAATATATAAAAAATTAAATTAATACTGAATTTTTTTAAAATATGCAATCTTTTTTAAATTTCCAAATTATTTGAGATAATTGTCATTTCTTAAAAAACATTAAATTTACCTTTAATTACTTAATTGTAATAGTCTGTAACTACATAACAGTTTGTAACTACATACATACTCTTTCGGATTTTTTTCTGTGAATGAATATCAAATTTCTTGTGTTCAAAAAAAATATTTACACATCCTTAATTACCAAATTTTAGCTAAAAAACTCTTAAATGTTTTTTACTTTATAATCATAAACAATTTTCATATATGTGATTTCAAACTTACCCAATATTTTAGTCTGAAATTTTAAACAAAGTTTTTCACTACATAATTTTAGCTCTTATAATTTTTTTAATTTTTCAATTCCAAACAAAAGTTACAAAAGAAAAAACCCATTCATTCCGTACTGTAAGTTATAGTTTTACAAAATTGACACTATGTGATTAAGAATAGAGTAAATTGAGACAATCCCAAGAGGTTTTTTGTACAATTTTTATCATAACCTTTCCCTCCATCCAAAATATACTGTAGAGTATTTTGACGAGAGAGAGTATATTCTACTTTATAACCTGATCCACAATAAAATAAAATGGCCACATATTTCACAAGTTATTAGTTTATAACTTGATCCAAAATAAAAGAAAATGGCTAGCGATGTCACAAGTTATCATTCGCATAGTGATGTATTCACGTTCTCAGTTGAAATGGCAGCCAGGGACACTAAAAAATTCAAAATAGATATCTGTTATGGCATCCATATTGTCTACAAACCATCCAAATTTTCCATCTTATACAACAATTTATAACAATAACCGCTCAATTTACTCTCCAATTTTTTAAACCCCCACCCATGCTGGGGAGATCAGAGTGTAAAATCAAATGTTCATGTGGTTTTTTTTAAAGGGTTCATAAACAAAAAAGATAATGAGAAAGTCAATCTTGTGGTATAATAATTGATTTTTGAATCACTGTGACAAATAAAACATCACATTAGCTCACATAATATATCTAATGCTATAAGGATATGCGATGATAACAAATTTTTGAATCATGATAAATAGGTGACAACCAAAACTAAGTTGTAGTCACAAGCAAAAAAATCATAACAACTCAGAATATATCCAAGGTTACAATGAATCACATACATAGTGATGGACCTCATGGGAATTTTAGTGCACATAAAACACCACCCTAAAAATTCTATACTCTTGATCAATTTAGAATAACCTAATATTTCTAGATTGGATGTCAAGGTGGGTGGTACAGTAATTGAGGATGCTTCTTAAAGGGTAAGGGAATTTAGATACTCTATCCTTCCACCAAAGCTATAAAAAGTGAGACTTGTAGATTATAGTTTTTAATAAATTGACACTATATGATTAATAATACGTTACAAAAATAAGTAATAAGAGGAATGTACACGAGGGACATGGTAATTAATGTTATTATCTGTACTTTTTTATTTAGAATAGTTTTATTTAAAATATTAATTTGTATTTGTATTTTTTTAAATGAATATTGTTAAATGTGTAATTAAGTAAAATTTATTAAATTGAAATTCTAATTTTTAAGATATTTATTTCAAAAATTCAAAGTATGGTGAGTATTTTTTTATTAAGATTTACTCTAGATGTGTAGATAATGAAGCTATCTCAAGTCCCAAACAAGATTCTTCTTTCTCTTGTTATTCTAGCTTGCACCTTGCCACTCCTCCTCTCCTCCTCCTTGCACAAATTTAAACTATGAGGCACAAGGTAGTTCTTTCATATAGGAACATTTAGATATGATAAGAAAAATGTGACACTCTATTGTAATTTTCTCTACAAATGTGATGGAAAGTGTGCTCAAAATGTTTACAATTTCATGGTTAATGTAGTATAAGCTACATGAAAATTTACATTCTTGTATAAAATATCAAGAAGTCTATGCCCAATATCCAACACCATAGAGCAAGACATGTTCACCAATTCAATAGCTACTTCCAAATCTCTCAGTGCTAGAGTTGTTTTCTCAATAAAATTGTTTGTTATGCTCTTGACGAAAGCCATCGTTGTTGCATATAGGAGAATTAAGCTCTTATAAGAAAAGTGTGATAATGTGTTATAATTTTCTCTACAAATGTGTTGGATTTTTTTTCTCAATAAACTTGTTTTTACTGCACTTAAGTGATAAAATCCATAGTTTTTTCATATAGGAGCATTTAGCTCTGATAAGAAAAGTGTGATACTGTGTTATAATCTTCTCTACAAATGTGTTGGAGTTGTTTTCGCAATAAACTTGTTTTTACTGCTCTTAATTGATGAAATCCATCATTGATGCATATAGGAGCATTTATCTCTCATAAGAAAAGTGTGATACTGTGTCATAATTTTCTCTACAAATGTGATGGAAAGCCTGCCATGATTTTTGGCAATTTCATTGTTAATGTTATATAAGAAAAATACAAATTCACTTCTTCTACACAAGATCAAGAAAGCCATGTTGAGTAGCCAACACCAGAGAACACCAATTCCATAAATTCTACCGAATCTCTCTCAGTGTTGGATTTATTTTCTCAATAGCCTTATTTTTACTTCTCTTGAAATGATGAAAGCCACCTCTCCATACCTTTTTTACTATATTCACAAAGAACAAAAGAAACAAAATTCATATCAGTGACATTGAAAAAACAAGAACATGGTAGACACCAGTGAGATCACTAGTAAAGAACAATGTGATCTTTTGAATATTTTCAAATATCATGAGAAACTAATACATAGGTGACTCAATAGGAAGTGGTCAAGATTAAATATGGAGGAACTACACCAAAAATACCTTTAATTTTGAAGGTAGAAAATCACAATCTATTTCTTTATTCATGAGGCATGCATGTTGGCATGATTAGATAAGGTATTTAACTTAAATTCAACATAGGCCTTATGATTTGTAAGGTTCAAGGAATCAATATTGCAGTAAGATTTCATTATAACATGGTCCTTGCCTTTTCTTGATATAATTATTTGTTAAATTAATAATTATTTATTTAATGTATTCAAATAAATTAATTTTTTATTTTTAAATTATATATATATATATATATATATATATATATATATATATATATATATATATATTCTCTTCAACTATATATTATGAGTTTAGTATGTTTTCAATCAAGAATAGGCTTCAGAGTTTAACAACTATATCTTACATTTGAGCACATTATTCTATTAAAATTTATGAAACAAATTAAATTTTTACAACTTGTATGTTTTAATAGAAACAAATTCATTTTTTACAACTTGTATGTTTAAATATGTGATTTTAGAAGTGATGATGGCTTCTTTAGACACTTAATTAGTATTGTGAAAGAAATTTGAGTATATCATTAAGGAATATGAATAGTTCGTGTATCAGTTGCATTACTTATAATAGAAATTAATATCCTTTATTGTTGATACATACCACCTAATCCATGACAAAATATAACCATGTCTGCAATGATATATGCTAATCATTTCAATTTTATGTTGATGCCAACAAGCATGACGATGCTTCTAATTTTCAATGAAGTAGTCTTCAAAAGTTCCTAGCTCTATTTTAATTATATAAATGCATTGAAAACCATCTCATAGTATTTACTTCAGTTGTTTTATTTGGACGTGTTGCAAGCTGACATATTGTGCCAAGAAGTTTGCTATATCTTATCAATTTAGTATTTTTTCAATCAAGAAGAGGCTTCGGAGTTTAAGAATTGTATCTTTGTTGCAAGCTTACATATTGTGCCAAGAAGTTTGCTATATCTTATCAATTTATTATTTTTTCAATCAAGAAGAGGCTTCGGAGTTTAAGAACTTTATCTTTCTGGTTGATAACTATGATCATCAATATCTTTGAAACCTCCACGACATGCTTCCATGGAAGCAAAATTTACGTTTTTTCAATCAAGAAGAGGCTTCGGAGTTTAAGAACCATTATCTTTCTGGTTGATAACTCTTATCATCAATATCTTTGAAACCTCCATGACATGCTTCCATGATAGCAAAATTTTCCTTTCATTCCTTCATGATGGCTCCTTCTATGCAACATCTTATTTCTTTTAGGCTACTCTTTCCTATTCTATTGCCTTAAGGCGTTTCTTTTGCAACATGTGGTGCAGTTTCTAGTTTATGGTTAAGAGGAACACATATCTCATACGAAACTATAAAATAAACCTTTAGGCTCAAAAAATAAATAAAAATATATATAAATATTATAATTATTTGAATTATGTAAATTTAATAGAATAAATTATAAATTTGATAAATTTTAACAACAATTCATACAAAATGAACCAATTTTTTTGAAAAAGAGAACCCAAAAAAGTCATCTCAAATCTAATAGCTGCTACCTACGAGTCAACCATTTAAACTCTCTAGTAGTGCCACTTGACATGACATGTGGAAAGATATGGGCCATTGATCTGGAGAAATATGGGTTGATTTGACACATGGAAAGGTAGAGTAATGTACTGTAAGTTTTGATTGCTAAGGTTGGATCTGTAGAGGTAAAGGTCCACAACAGAGTTGGAGAAGGGAGATTGGATCATGTGACTAGCTGTAAAATACATTATGTTTATGCATTAGTACAATTACATTAAAAATATTAATGTTGCTGATATAGTTGAAGGATTCATTAATATAACAAAAAAATTATTGCAACATGAAGAATGCTTTATTAATGCATAAATTTATCTAATTAGCCATGTATAAAAAGGTTATGGGTCAACTTTAACTTAAGGAAAAAATGAATTACACATCTTCTTGTAAAATGGATAATTTTTCTAAATAAAATTTGCTTATATATGAATGAATTTTTGAAATAATAATGGGGAACTTATCATGGAGGAATTTATTAGAATTGGAATAATCTCAAATCCCTAGGAAATTGGTGGTTGTGGAGCCACTGGCACATATATGATTTTTTTAATTTATTAAAAGTAATGGAACCTTTTTCTATATATATATATATATATATATATATATATATATATATATATATATATATATATATATGAATATTATAAATAATAATGAGAAATTTAAAATGGAGAAACTTATTAAAATTGGAATAATCTCAAATCCCTAGGAAACTGGTGGTGGGGGAAGCCTAATTTATTCTTTTGAGATCAAGCATATGTTGAGCATATTCCCTTGAGAATCAATCTAGGCCCTCAATTAAAAAATTAAAAAACCGAAAAATCCACATCCACCTTAAATTGAAATAAAAAGCCTTCGAAAAAAAACACATCAAACATTGATCTTGAAAATAAGAAATTAGATTGAAATATCACAGGCCATAGACAATGAGAATGATGTGGATTCCTCTGGTGGGTCAAGAGGTAGTTTTGGCGGATAGAAATTATAAAAAATCAGAACATGGAACAACAATCAAAAGGTTGGAGGCATAAATAAGAGGAGATGTGGATTCTTTTTGGGGGTCAAGAGGTACACTACTACACTAAGGGCACTTTTAAGACAAAAAAAATATTTTTTCTTAAAAAATCACTTTTTATTTTAGTTATTTTACATTAATATTTAATATCAATTGAATTGTCTTAAATATAAAATTTAAGACAAAAACAGTTTGAGACAAAAAAATTTTAAGACAAAATTTTATATTTAAGACAACAGTTTGAGACAAAAATATTTTGAGACAAAACTTTATATTTAAGACAAAAACAATTTGAGATAAAAAAAAATTAAGGCAAAACTTTATATTTAAGACAATGGTCATTGAAGACAATGGAAATTAAGACAAAACCATATCAATTTAAGACAAAATTGACTCTCATAGTCTGCCCTAAGTTTGTGAGCTTGTAGACTACTATTGTATCGCGCATATACCAAGGCTCCTATTTCATTTACCACTTGTGTTATCTTATATAAAGACAACAATTTGTTGGGCTTTTAATTTTGTGGGGGTAGTCGACTCTGAAGAATGAAATAACTTTTCCTCAAAAGATTTCTCGGACATAAATTCCTCTTTTGTCCCTTTGATCTCTGCTGATACAATTAGAGACAACTTGCTTATCATTGCATTTGGGAAGTTTGCATAGATATTCCATGAATGGATAGGAGGTAATTATATTTTTTATTTTTGAAAATAGATATTCAAACCACATTAAATTTAATCATATCAAATTCTTTCTTTTATATTATATTTTTCTCTTTTCATTAATCCTGTTTAATTAAATATAAAATTAAAATATGTTAATTATATTAAAATTTTAATTAATTATAAAATTAAAATATAACATTTTGAAAATTTAGAATATTTTTAACTAAATTTTAAGTATTTAATTTAATGTATGTTTATTTGAAATTTATATTAAAAATTACATAAAAGTGATAAATTAAAGATAATTGATTTCAAAACATTTACAATATACATACCACATTCTAAAAATATAATTACACTAAAGGTGTTCATCTATGGGCTTTGGCTAGGAAGATTTGGCCAATCAGAGCATTTGATTTTCATCCTCCTCTGTCAATTTAATTTTTATGACATCGCAGGATCTCACAATTCCTGGATTTTATCTCCAATCTCCGAGTCCAGTCTTCTCTTTCATGGGTTGTCTTGAGTTCAAGTCCCGGGATGTGTTGTCAGTCCCAGTGCATCCCACAGTTGCAATGCAGCACTAGTGTGAGCCCTAGGGTGAGGAATATTGAAAATTTTCCCTTGACTGAAGGTTTTGGTTCTGTCGTCTCCCCGCTCTAGAGTAAGCATGTTGAGGACTGATATTAGGAATTTTAGAAGTACATGTGCAATTTTTTTGCAGACGATGGATTGTCTTGTTCATGGATGTAATTTTCCTCTTTCCCATGGGTGTCGTGGGAGAAGCTTGTTCCAATGGGATTTTTTGGGTTGTGGGATCAAATCACATAGCCCACATCTGCTATTTTTGTTGTAATTATCTTAGAATCAATCAGGGAAATAAGAGGGTATTCTCATCTGTTTCTCCATTTTTTTTCCAAACAAGTCCATGATATTTGTACAAAGGATAGTGACTATGTCTTGGGTCTTCAACGCATATTGCATAGTTCAGTGAGTGAGTAGAGTTACAAATTCACTGTGAATAATACTACAAATCCAAATTTAAAAGCATCATTCTCAACTTTGAAATATTATGATTGGTTTTCATTTATTTCTCTGCAAATCATTGACATTTTATTTTAATTTTGTGTAGGTGGGTGACCTACCTTTCAATAAATACTCATGGTTGATGACCCACATTTTTTATGCAATTATCAAAGAAGAATTATAGACGGGAGTCCAAAAATTCACTTACAATAACCAAGAAGTTAGTGTTATGGATCAGTTAAATGTATGTATTGCATGCAAAATATTTCATGGCAAATAGGGTATTTGAATCGTTGGGAATTTACTTGAGGCTTCAAGTAATTAGGGTATTTAATTTGGGGAAATTTTTTTAGAATGGTGGTAGAGGGCTAATGTTGGACATGTATGATAACGAGAATGATGTTTGGATCTGTCATTCCTTCGTAGGAAATTGGTACAATTTCACGACTTTTGTAGGTTAAAATCCCAAGTCTCTTGATTTATTGTTTAAATTAAATGTGTCCAGGCATAATTTTCTACATTAGAAGTGCTATTCGGGTTGTTAGGGTGTTATTTTTTCGTTGTAAATGAATGAACCATACCTCGAGGTCCACATTATTCAAGAGAGTCGAATTTACCCAAAATTTGCTCAATAATATTGATGGTAACCAGTGGAACTAAAGCCTTGGAGATTTGAACCTATCCATGTCAAGAATTAAATAGATTTATAGATTACAGCTAATTATAGACTTTGTCAATTCTATTTAAGTCTAACTAATCCAATATTTAATTGCTTTTTTTATTTGGAATATGGTTCTGTTATAGGTGCCAATTGTGAATACATTGAAGGAGATTCATACATTTCTGGCATTCAATCCATATGAAATTATTACCATATTCATCAAGGACTATGATAAAGCTACCAAATATTTGACCAATGTCTTCATCGAAGCTGACTTTACGAATTACTGGTACCCAAATTTTTCCATGCCCAAATATGGAAGTGATTGGCCCACTATGAGAGACGTGGTCGTGAAAAATTATCGCTTTATAGTATTCACCTCAATAGCATTCAAAGAGGCCTTAGAGGTAATTTCTTATTAGTGGAACTATGTGGTGGAAAATCAATGTAAGTTTTACAAAACCTATCCCATGCATTTAATGATGTATAGAGTGGATTTATGAGAAGTTATTTTGGTAGATGGGGATGTTAGTTTGGCAGTAGGACCCAACACTTATCATACTAAGTCGAAGAATCTAAGCTCAAAATCCTAGTCACTAGTTCTCGATAATTTCTTCCCAGATCAACCCAGTGTACCCAAATCCTACGTAGAAAATTTCAATGCGCTCTTAAACATTTTGATCATGTGTCTCCAAGCTGCAAGAAAATGATGGGATAATTTATTAGCAGTGGATTTCTTTCAATTGCAATTTTTCACTTCATTTTTTCAATTTACACTGACCAATATTTAACCTCAGTGGGTTTTATGAAATACACATAAAGGTTGAATTTTATTGATCCATGTTAAACTAGGATTGCTACGTTCACATCGATTTCTGATCATTTTTAAATTTTTATTTTCACAACAATGTTCCTAAAGCGAAAGTGGGTTTGGTTTTTTGAATTTACACAAACCCCGATCTTCAACCTTAGTGGGTTTTATGGCATTCACAGAGAGGTTAAATTTTATTGATACATGTTAAACTCAGATTTTTGTGTTCACATCAATTTTTTATCAGTGTTCTATTTTTCTTCTCACACCATGCAATATTCACTGCAGAAGGTTCTCATGCATTATAGTTTCTGTGTATTCCTTCAAATGTAAATCATGACAACCTTATTTGTCCCATTTGCGGAGCAAAATGGAAGGAAATATTCCTCTTGCAATTTTTACATTGCTCTAGACAGGGTATTCCTCTGGAATTTACTACAGATATTTAGATAGGGTATTCCTATCAGAGCTCTGGACAGGGTATTCCTCTTGTATTTACTACAAAGCTCCAGCTCTGAGAAGAATCCCTTTTAATTGAGAAGCCAAGTCGGGAAAACCTAAGACGATTGGAAGTTTTTATATAAAAGAGGAATTGGTTGATCACGAGATAATTCTACCCTTGAGTCCACAACCATTCCTTCAATCCAAAAATAATGGAAATTCACGTTGTATTTCTTGTACTTCCCGGAGCACCACAAAACTCAAACGAAATAAAAGATGAGTTGTATGACATGAATTCCAACAACAAAGATGATACTCAGCGACACAGAGAAAATAAGAGATTAGATGATGATCAAGAATGGTGGCATTCAGATTAAAGGTAATAGCGTTAAGCTCAAATTCAGAACGTAAATGTGAGGTTAATTACGTAGAAGTAGAATGATTCAAGGAAAAAATATGGTTCTCTAAAGAGTGAAGAAACAAAATCTTCCTGTATGTCTCACCATGTTAGCAACATTAGTGAAAATCATCAACATTGTGAAAACAACCATTTACATACCCAATCTCATTATGGACACGAACATTCTCATTTGGAGTGTAGCCATTCTCATTCATGGAACAAGTATTCTCATTTGGAGCATAAAATTTTTCATTAAGAATGCACACATTCTCATTTGGACCATAGCCATTCTCATTCGATACATGGGCATTCACTCATGGAAAATAACCTTTCCAACCTGGGGCATAATAATACAGTGGAACTTGGCATGTCTAAGGATCACCGACATATTCATCACAATAAGGAAGGTATTTTCTTAGAAATCTTTGCAGATACTTGAGTGAGGGGGTCAATGAGATGAAAAACATTTTCCTCTTATTTAAAATATATTTTCAAGGAAATATACTCTGTAGATCCAAAAAAATTATAACTAATATTTACCAAATGAGCAGAAAGGGCACTAAATGGGTTGAAATAGACCTTCTTATCCCTTACTACCAGAAATACTTCTACAATAGAGGTTATAAGAATTTCATTGCTTAAACAAGATGCCTTATCAGTCTGATGATTTTCAAACCTCAATCTTTGGATGACATTAATTAAAGAATAGATAGCTTCCATATCAAGACATATGAACTACCTATAATAAAGGAAGTTTATTTGGAAGGCATATAAATCTCTTCTATATGAAGCATGAGAACATCAACAAACTTGTTACAATTCTTTCCTCTGAAAGTGGTAAGAGACTCTACATGCACAAACCCAAACATTTGATGGAAAATAACGACAACGTGGTCTGAAATCAAGCAACACCACTCATACAAATATGATATATTTTTTTCTCGAAAAGCACAAGTTCTTGACTCTTACCCATGGAAGTAATCATAAATGTTCCTTCCTTTAGAGTTTAATTTTTCCTCTGAATGTGAATGTTGTTCACAAAATGTTGTCACTTCCCTTGAAAATACAAAAAAATGTCTCATGCCATCACTCACAAATGTCTTAAATATAATATTCATAGCTTCCATCATGAAGAATCCAAGCCAATAGGAAGAATAAAATACCATCACGTCCTTCTCAAGGGTAGTGCACAATATCTACCTACTATTCATTATACCTTTGAATGTGAATGTTGTTCACCAAAAGTTGTCACTTCCCTAGAAAATAGAGAAATATGTCCCCTTCCATCACTCATAAATGCCTTAAATTTAATATTGTAGCATCCATCATCATGAATATAAGAAGAATTCACAGAGTAGAATCCCATCACTTCCTTCTCAAGGGAAGTGAAAAATATGATTTTATTGTTCATTCTGAAGGCATGCACTCCTTTTGTACCATCCCTTTTTATAATGCTCTTAAGGATTTAAGCACAACCATTCCCCCCATTGTGCTTGAACTTTCTCACTCACAATAAATAAACCCACCAATAGATACAAATGTTGGAGGTGATTGAGTTAGGTGCATAAAAAAAAAATATGAACAACACAAATTTGTACATGGGTAGAATCCCTGGCTTCATTGACCCAGACAATCATAAAAAATTTCAATCTCAAGCATCTACAATCTAAAGGAGACAATCTCAAACAATGCTCTTAGAAAAAGGTCAATCATAGGCTCTTTATTCTACATGCATAAGTTCCTTGCATATCATCCCCTTTTATAATGTCTTCAAGAAACACCACTCCCTCCAATGTCCATTTTGTCTTCACTATTTCCCTGCTATGCATGGAAACATAATAAACCAACAATTTCCTCAACACTCAAAGACTAAGATAAGGAATTGTATAAATTATGTGGTCATTTAGCTATATACATGTGTTCTTTTCTATTAGTAATCTTATTCCAGACATAACCAAATGCCACAATGGAAAATTTCCATCAGCAAGTAAGAAACCGTTGAGGTAGAAGGTTGTTATTTGTAATCCAATCAATTTTGTCTTTTCTTGTAATAAAGACATTAGCCTCATTCCTAAAGTAGGGTTAACTAGACTACTGGTATCTCCTAAGAGGACCCATTGTGCAGCCTGAGGAGCGAGTTGTTGGGCTCTAGAACCTCAATGAATATAAATATTTATATAATATTTACTCTATTAGAAATAAGAGTTTTTATATTTAGTGATTTAGTTTTTCAATATGCTCTTCCCAAATCTGCTATTCCTCTGGTCTACCTTTGCATCTTTAGGGACAAGTAAATAAATAGAAAAAGGTTATTATTTTTTGGTTGGGCTAACTCACGGGATTTAAATGTTGAATCTCATGATTTTACATAATACTTCATAGCAAGGATATTTCAATTGAGTTACACTCCATGAGCTAAAATTATTTATTTTTTTAAATATGTGAAAACATTTAAATTACTTCAACTAAAACTTTGATATAAATTTGCAATAAATTAGATACAATATAACGATAAAGAAAAAAATTTATTTTCTTAATTGTTATATATATATATATATATATATATATATATATATATATATATATATATATATATATATATATATATATATATATATATATATATATATATTCAAAATTATAAATAAATAAATCCAAAAAAATTAAAGTACAAATTCATCAATATATACATTTTAAACCTTCATTTTTTCTTTCTAAATGAAAAGTCATAAATTTGATTCTTGCATGTGTCTTATACTCACATCTCAACTTTATTTTCAATATTGAAAAAATATACCACAGAGATGGATAACAATAATTTAATTATTTATTAATGTAAATTATATATATATATATATATATATATATATATATATATATATATCTATCTATCTATCTATCTATCTATCTATCTATATATATATATATGATTCTTTCATATGTGTTATACTAACATCTCAATTTTATTTTCACTATTGAACAAATATATCAAAGAGATGGATAACAATAGTTTAATTATTTCTTAGATAATATTTTAGTATTTAATTTTTTTCTTACGGTAAAAAAATTTCTACTAATATTGGAAACAATATATATATACAAAATTCAGTTTTGTATTTTAATTTATTGTTAGGTATTAAGATTTTGGTAAAGATTTTCATCTAGTAATTAGAAAACCACGAATGCATTATTAAGAAACCAAGAAATATTAGTAATTGATATAATTTCAAACTAGGGAATAACGACTATGTTATTTATCTTCCTCACTTAATAGAGATATATATAAATAAATTATGAAGGAGGTTGAAAGACCACCTCTAGCATAAACTTTAATTTAGCTTAAAAATCCATTTTCATGCCCCTATAGTCACCCACATCGGAGGTTAACTTAGTGCACTCAGATGGCCCATCACTATAGGTTTTTGATGCATCGTGACTCATTTCATGTCATCGATTTTCTCAATATGAAACTACATGATTCCATACTACATCTCACTTTTTTATATTTCATGATTATTAAAATTCATAAGCTTAATACTTATTGAAGTATGTATTAATCATTCCATACAATTATTCATTAACATAACCAATATGCAAATGATATGAATGAAAGAAATCTTATAGAATCAAATACCCAATTGACCTAATGTAATGCCCTCCTCCCACATTTACCCAATTTAACTGGCCCATTGGGGTAAACATGTGATGAGAGGCTACCATCATGTGATTCAACTCCCCAAGTACAATTAAGGAAGTGGAATTGGCATGACACAACAAATCTTTCCTTCCACACATGTTACAAAACCTTAAGGAGCCAACCAACCCTTTCAGGTGACCAAACCCTAAGACAACTTGAAATTTTACTGATCTAGACCCTCAGTTTCTCCCATGACAAGCCATGCATTTGATTGAGGCTTTACATTCACTCCTACAATCACGCATGCCAATGAACGTGGACTTTTCCAAGTATTTTTGTTCTGACGACCCTAGATTTTGAGCCACATTTTTAGGGCTAGGTCTTAGGCCACTACCCAAAACTTCACGAAACTCCCAGAAATGATAAATAACATTGAAACAAGCTTACTAATGAAAAATTTTGATCAAGGAATTGATCTTACCCCTTCTATTCATGACTGATATTTCATCAAACATGTCACAAACATGTAATCTACAGGTCTTAACAACATATCTAAGCATAGGGATATCATACTTATCTGAGAATCGTTAAGAAGCATTAATTCCTTATCACAATAGATTCATTATCATATATTAGGTAATATATTAATTTTCTAATAAAAACATGATGGGAGCCATACATCAAGTTTGTCATAAAACATACTCATAACCAACATATAATGAACAAAAATAACTACGATATAACAACCATAAAAACCATAAATGAGAAATTATATTTACCCATCAAATACAAAAGGGAAAGAGCTCTTATCAACATGTGTAAAGTCAAATCAGGTCGGGGAATTCCGCGTACCACTCTACCATAGACTAGGTTGAACCAAATATTTCTTTAAGTTAGTCACCCTCATGCCATATTCGAAGCAAGAATGTGGGATCTCATCGAGTAAACCAAAAAAAACCAAACCAGGGCTTCCATATGCCACAAAAACTCAACCCTAAACAAGTTAATCCACCTCATAGTCAAAAATCACTAACCATCACCAGATTGGTCTCTCCCAGAGTTGTCCAGGGCTCCAGAGCATTTGTTCCAACTAGGGATTCTAGAACTAGTAACTCAACCCACTCCTGATGTCCGGCTTCCAGAGTGTTTTTCCAACTAGGGATTACAAGGCTAGTAACTCAACCCACCAAGAGCTTCCATAATGTTTTCCCAACCAAGGCTTGCAATATTAGTAAATTAACCTAAGTTGTTACAGGGCTTTCAGAGCGTTTGTCCAACCAAGGCTTTCAAGAACTAGTAAATCAAACCACAACAACAGGAACATGAGAAACAACCAAAAAAAAAAGGTAAAACCCAAAACACCATGGCTATCCACGAAATGGCAAGGCTAGGAAAAAACACTATCAATCTAGGATATCCTCCATGCAAATGATAGATCACAACCAAGAAACCACATGCATATGCCATGCATGCCAAAACTAGCAACGAAACCACACATGCAACTTGGTACTTGCAAGAAAAACTCATTGTAGTTTCTAATATCAATGTCCTCTAGCACTTTCCTTCTCTTCCTTTTCCTTCTTGCTCCAAATCCCAAGTATGCCACACTCCTCCAAGAGTGCTCCAAAAAAAATTCTAAGTGTCCAAGATTATGAGAGAGAGAAAATAGAGAGAGAGCTCCAAAACTAAATTGACAAAAGTATGTCAACTGATACTTAGAAGCCTTTTTATTAATGAGGCCTCTAATTTCTTCAATTTTCCATTATTTTCCTTCATTTTCCTCCTCACATGCAACATGTGACCTTTCACCTTTCTTTTCTCCTATTTTCCATTATTTTCATAAATAAATTCCACTTTTCCTTTCCAAAGCCTTTTCCATTTCCTTTGCCAATTTCCATGGCCATTAATCAGTTAAAAGTGATCCCAATCACAATGTTTTTCTCAACATTCAACTTGGAATACGTGTCCCATGACCATGGTCTTATTTTACGTTTATTAAATTTATGGCATGGATAATTTACCAAGGTTGTTATAGAACACTCCCCCTTAGGGGAACACCATCCTTGGTGTTCAATCATACCTATAACCAATAAAAATGCTGAAAGCAAAAAATACTTCCCATGGAGATTTATAACTTAGCTTGTTTTAGTATTTACGATGATCAACACATTGAAAAGAAAACCAACATGCCAACATAACAACATGACAAACATAATGACATTCCACCCAAACCGCTTATTAGAGCTTTATAACATATCTCATGGGGATATTTACATCCATATAAATATGTACATATACCTAGAAATAATACCAAAACATATACCAAAAACATTTTCTCAACCGGCGAATAGAGAATGATACATAGCTTGCATCTGATATGCCATATCCCATGTAGATGCATCAGGCCCAAAGTTCTTTCATTGCACCTTAACCTGATCGATTGATCAGTTCTGCAACATAAGCATATTTCTCTACAAGATACACAGAGGTTCCAACTGGAATTATCCTTATGACTCTCTCTACAATATAGACCAATCAATCACATGATCAACATCTTTAACATACTTCTTAAGTAATGACACATGGAAAACATCATGGAATTTCATTGTCGGAGGCAGTGCAAGATGATAGGCTACTAGTCCAATCCTTTCAATAATCTTGAAAGGTCCACAATACCAAAGTGCCATCTTGTCACACCATCCAACACTCAAGGAGCTCTTCTTGGGACTGATGCGCAAGTACACCTGTTCCCCAACCTGAAAGTCCTTTAAAAACCTATGTTGATTTGCATAGATCTTATATCTGTCTTGTGCTACCTTCATATTCTTATTAATTAATTGCATTTCATGTTCCATATTGTCTAACATGTCCAGTCCAATTAATACCATGTTAACTGGATCACTCTAACTGATAGGAGTATTACAACTCCACCCATACAATGCCTCGAAAAAACTTATCCTCAGTGGCTCTTGATACCCATTTTTGTGAGAAAAATCAACCAACGGAGGGTACTCCTCCCAACACATACACCCTCAACATGTCCTCCAAAATTTTGTTGACCCTCTTTTTCTATCCATTTTTCTGCAAATGATAGGCTGTGTTGAAGGCCAACTCTCTACCCAAACCTACAAATAAATATTTTCAGAACCTATAAGTGAACTTGGCATCCTTGTCTAACACAATATTCTCCAGTACACCTTGAAACCTCATCACATATCTGATGAATACCTGTTCCACATCACTAGCTGAATACATATACTTCACCGGAATCAAGTGCACTACCTTTGTAAAACTGTCGACCACAACCATGATAGAATCAGGTTGTTTAGGCATCCTCAACAAACCTATGATAAAATCCATAGAAATGACCTCCCACTTCCACTGTCAAATCAGAATCAGTTGTAGTAATCCACCTAGATTCTTAAACTCTACTTTTATCTGTTGACATTTCAAGTATATATCCACAAACTCTCCCACTTCCATCTTCAAATTCAGCCAATAGTAGAACTTCTTCACCGTCGCCAATGTCTTCAGATATCTCAAGTGACCTAAATATGGTTTATCTTGAAATTCCCTCAAGATAAGCTTCTTGAGCTCACTGTTTCCCAACACATATATCCTGTCCCTGAACTTGACCAAGCCATTTGATGTGAGATGATAGTCCACATCCTAATCACCTGTACCCTGTTGTAACCTATGCCTAATCTCCCTATACCTGTCATCATATTGACCTACCTGGAAGATTTGATCCTGTATATTTTTCCCATAAAAAATCATAGTTGTTATATTATATACATGTATCATACTGCTAAGAGCTTCTACAACCATGTTTTATTTACCTTTAATGTACCTTATCTCAAAGTTGAACTCAATTATCATGGCCAACCATATAGCTTGTTTGGCATTCAAATTTGGTTGGTAAAATAGATACCTCAATCCACTGTGATCACTCATCAATATGAACCTCTTGCTCTAAAGGTATTTCCTCTACATAAGATAGCTCCTCTACATATTCAATGCATGAGTGATCACTTCCAACTCAATATCATGTGTCGAAAAATTCTACTCGTGCTCATTAAGTTTTCGTGACTCATAACATACTACTTGTCCTTCCTGCATAAGAAATTCACCAAGCCCTCTCTTGCAAGCATATATGCACAATACAAACTCTTTATCTTGATATGCAATCTTTAGAATTGGAGAGTTTTCTAATAACTGCTTCAGCTGTTCAAATTTGATTGTGCATCCCTCGTTCCATTCAGATTTATTACCTTTCCTTTGCAACGATGTAATAGGATAAGAAATCCAAGAGAATTTTTTGATGAACCTCTTGCAATAGCTTGTTATTCCCATGAATGATATTACCTCATCCACGTTCCTAAGAGCTTCCCATTCCATGATTACTCTTATCTTTTCTAGTTTCATTGCCATGCCTGCCTTGGAAAGCACATGTCCCAACAAATTTACCTTTGTATGAAATAAAATGCATTTACTAAGCTTGGAATACAACAGATGCTCTCTAAGCAACCTCAACATTGTTGATAAGTGTTTGACAGGTTATTCCTCATTCTTAGAATATACCATTATATCATCAATGAATACAATAACAAACTTGTCCAGATAAGGACGAAATACACTATTCATCAAGCACATAAAATTAGCTGGAGCATTAGTCAAACCAAAAGGAACTAAAAC
The DNA here is from genome assembly GCA_034641835.2 of Pinus albicaulis. Taxonomy (NCBI): domain Eukaryota; kingdom Viridiplantae; phylum Streptophyta; class Pinopsida; order Pinales; family Pinaceae; genus Pinus; species Pinus albicaulis. Next base: position 548,994,812 of record CM076577.1, on the reverse strand, counting down.
AAACTCATAATTCCCATACCTGGTCCTGAAATTTTTCTTGTAAATGTCTTCTTCTTTGATGCATATTTGATGGTATCCTGATCTCAATTCAATCTTCGAGAACATTGTTTCTCCCTTCAACTAATAAAACAAGTCGTCAATCCTCGACAATGAATATTTTTTCTCAATGGTTACCTTGTTCAACTGCCTGTAATCAATGCATAACCTGAGAGTACCATCCTTCTTCATCACAAACAACATCGGTGAGCCCCAAGGAAATACACTTAGCCTAATGTACCCCTTGTCAATATTTTCCTTCAACTGTAACTTCAATTCCACTAACTCTGGTGTGCTCATCCTATATGGTGCCTTTGAATTTGGTGCTTCCCCTGGTACCAACTCAATAGAAAATTCCACTTCCATGTGAGGCAGAAACTCTGAAATATCTTCCAGGAACACATCCTGAAATTGTGATAGAACTGGGTACCTACTCAAGACATCCTCATCCTCAACTTCCTTACCTTTATCACTGTAAATATGCACTACGAACAACACATGGCCTTTTCTACGGCTGCACTTGGGCTGCATATTTCTCACCATGCTTACTGATGTTTCCTTTTTCTTACTCTGCAAGATTCCTTGTTCTCCATTTCCATCGAAGCACTCAATAGCTTTTTCATAACAATCCAATTTAGTCCTGTGGAGATATAGCCTGTCCATACCCAATAACATACTATATGATCCCAATAATAGTAAATTCAAATGTGATGATGTAGGCATACCATTCAGTTCAAATGCACAAGCTATTACCCAATGATGAACTCTTTTCTTTGTACATGTAGCCAACTCCACTAACCAAGACTCTGAATGCACTTATTTATTCAAACCACACATATCCACCAGGTTAGGATTAACATGGCTATAATTAGTCCAGGGTAAATCAAAATGGAAACAACTTGATCACAAAGCTTACCATCCATCTCAAAAATAAACGTCTGGTGATATGTCTGCCTACTATCGAACGTTGTGTAAATCCAAGGAACACTATGTCCAACATCCCCCAATATTTGTGCCTCCTGAGCACTGTAAATTTGTGTTCTACCACCCTGATGTTGTGGACAATCTTGCCTGTGATGATCCTTGCCACAATTCCAACATTGTAAAGGCTTCCAACCTGCACCCTTGTTTTTCTCCTTAGACTGAAATTATTTTCCTCTGTCAGATGAATTGAACTTATTATTCGGTGCTACATTCACTTTGTTACCCGTGTTCTGAGGTCTTCCTCGCTTCTTATCCCATTTTCCTTTGTTCTGTGAATTACCTCTCCAATCCTTCTTAGTGTCATATCTGCGCTTTGATTTCTCATAACAATGCTTTAGCTTATTGATGTCTTCCTGCAATGATCTATGATCATCAAACTCAATATTGTTTTTGAATTATACTAGAAACCCACTGATGAATATTTGAATATTCTCCTTCTCCTCCTTCAAATAAGGCACATATCTCAATAACTCCAAGAATATGCTAGTGTACTCCTCATTGGTTATAGATCCCATCATTATCTCATATAATAATTTTTCTCTGTCATCATAGTATCTATCCGATAGGTACTTCTTCATGAATATTCTTTTTAACTCACTCCAATTAAATTCCTCTTCATGAATATCTTTGACATTCTTTACATATTCCCACCAAATATATTCTTTACCTTTAAGACTGAACATATCTATTCTAGCCTTCATGTTCTCTGAGTAATCATGCAACTAAATGAACTTATTCATCCCAAGTAAACATGCTTCTCCATCCTGTGAGTTCTTCATTTCCCCATCAAATGTAAGTGGCTTTGCTTTCTTGAACTCATATAGAAAATATCCCTTGTCATTCCTCCTGTAAGGATGATAACAAAAGTGATCATGATCATACTTGTCAGAATCAGAACTAGAAGAGAACATGTGTCCATCACCTCTCCTATCTGGTGTACCCATGAACCTACCATATTTGACTGTGTCATCTTTATCCGAATTATACCCACCATGAGACTGACTACCATATGTTGCATTAGTCCTATTCTCTTTTCCAAGATTGTTTTTAAGCATTCCTTATCTCTGCAAGACTTACAAGCTCTGAAGAATACTTGCATTGACTTTGACTTGTTTCTCATGTACCCTAGCAATTCTCTCTTGTGATTGAATGATTCTGACATTGTCTTATTTGCAACTCCTTATCTCTTCCTTTAAAATTCTCAAAGTGTCTTCTATGTGAGGGGAGTAATCATTCCCATGCTGCTCATATGATCCATAGGGAGAATCACGTGAACTATAATCTACCATTATGCTAGCCATCTTTGTTCCTCTCTTTTTTCAAGGCATACTTTGTCAGCTAAACCAAATCATAAACAAACCAATGTACCTCAGTATAATTTAGGTAGGATATCTCATCTGCAAGGCCGACTAGATTAGCACAATACATATATAATAATAATCATAATAGTATATAGACATTGTCTCAGTCCTCATTCAGTTACCATGCATGATGCCACAACCACACACCAACTAGACACAATACATGCATAACAACATATGTAAGACACACATACAAAAAAACACTAACAAGAATAACCAGTGCATAACCTAAATATAATCACGATAAACACCTCCAACATCAACACCATCAACTTTCACATGGTGACACAACTGCAACCATGACCACCAAGATGCATACACAATAAGCATGTATACCACAAGCATAAGAAACACATATGCAACCAACATGTGTGCATGACAACACACCAATCATCTAGTCTAAGGGGTGAACCATGCTTCGATACCACTATGTGGTATCATATATCAAACAAAAAGAACAAAAACTAGGCACCACCCAAAGAGAATGAAACTCACTCGGATACCACTTTGTAATGCCCTCCTCCCACATTTACCCAGGTTAACCAGTTCATTGGGGTAAAAAAGTGATGAGAGGCTACTATGATGTGATTAAAATCCCAAAGTATAGTTAAGGAAGTGGATCAGATATGACACAACCAATTTTACCTTCCACACATGCTACAGAACCTTCAGGAGCCAACCAACCCTTCCAGGTGATCAACCCCTGAGACAAATTGAATTTTTACTGATATGGACCCACAGCCACTCCCATGAAAATCCATGCATGCGACTAAATCCTTCCAGGTGCTCCTACAACAAGCCATGCCAATGACTGTGGACTTTTCCAATTAGTTATGGGCTAACAACCCTGAGTTCTGACCCACTTTTTCAGGGCTAGGTCTCAAGTCACTTTCTATAACTTAATGAATCTCCCAAAAATGACAAATAACATTGAAACAGGGTTACTAATGAAAACATTTGATTAAGGAATTGATCTAACCCTCCTAACCATGACAAGAATTTCGTCAAACATGTGACAACCATGTAATCTATAGGTCATAACAACATATATGAGCATACGTGTCTCATACTTATATGAGAATTTTTAAGAAGCATTTATTCCTTATCCCAATAGATGAATTATCATATATTAGGGCATATATCCATTGTTCATTCATTTTCTAATCAAAAGATGATGAGACCCATACATCAAATATGTCATAAAACATACCCATAACCAACATATAATCAACATAAATAACATGGATATAACATCCATAAAAACCACATATGAGAAAGTATATTTACCCATCAAATAAAAGAGGGAAAGTGCTCTTATTAACATGTGTAAAGTGAAACTAGGTCAAGGACTTCGACGTACCACCCAACCATAGACTAGGCTTAATCAAATCTTTCTTTCAGTCAATCACCCATCTGCCATATTCCAAGCATGAATGTGGGATCTCATGGAGTAAAAAAAAATAAACAAACTGGGGCTTCCAGAGGCCACACCACCTCAACCCTCATCCAATGATTCCACCTCATGGTCGTACATCACTAACCATCAACAGGTTGTTCTCTACCCAATCTGTAAAGGGCTCTAGATCATTTTTTCCAACTAGGGTTGCCAAGACTATTAACTCAACCCATAACTGTTATCGGGCTTCCAGAGCGTTTGTCCAACTAGCATTTCCAGGACTAGTAATTCAACCCATAAAGGGCTTCTAGATAAATTTTCCAACCAAGGCTTCTAGAAAAGGTAACTCAACCCAATTTGTTATAAGGATTCCAGAGTGTTTTCCCAACCAAGGATTCTAGGAACTAGTAACTCAACCCACAACCAAAGGAACATGAGGACCAACTAGAAAAAAAAATGCAAAACCCACAAGAACATGGATATCCAGGAAATGGAAAGGCTAGGAAAAAACACTGTCAATCCAAGAAATCCTCCATGTTTATAATGACATATAACAACAAAGAAACCACATGCATATGTCATGCATGCCATAAGTAGTAAGAAAATCTTACATGCAACTCAGTACCTGTAAGAAAAACCCATTATAGTTGCTGATCCTAATGTCCTCTGGTGCTTTCCTACTCTTTATTTTCCTCCTTTCTCCAAATCCCACATATGACACATTCCTCCAAGAGTTCTCCAAGAAAAATCTGAGTGTCCAAGAGTGTGAGAGAGAAGAGTAGGGAGAGAGCACAAAAATTGAATTGAAAAAAGTCCAGCAACTAATCCTCAGAAGGATTTTTTATTGATGAGGCCTCTATTTTCTTCAATTTTCCATTATATTCCTTCATTTTCCTCCTCACATGCAACCTGTGACCTTTCACCTTCATTTTCTCCCATTTTCCATTATTTTCATAAATAAATGCCAATAAATGCCACTTTTCCTTTTCGAAGCCTTTGTCATTTCCTTTGCCAATTTCCATAGCCATTAATTAATCACAATTGATCCCCATCACTATTTTTCTCCCAACATTCATCTTGGAATACGTGTCCCACGACCATGGTATTATTTTACCTTTATTAACTTTATTACATGGATTTTTTACCATGGTTGTTACACCTAACAATTGTCAAATATTCAAATGTGTTACAACCAAGTGAACTCTAGTCTAGTATATCAATTTAAAAATTAGACAAGAACAAAATTCATACAAACCTATCCCAAATTTCCTATTTTATTTACTACCATCGATCACAACTTTGTCATAGATCAAAATTGTTTCACTTGATAGAAATAGTAAGTACCCTCGTATGCATGCAATGTATGAAGAGTTAAGTTAAGTGAAGGAAAGCCAGTTAAGTCTAATAATAGAATTCAAGTGAGTCAGAGTTAAAAATTTAATGCCGTGTTAAGAAAAATCTAACTTAAGGAAAAGGAAAATGTCAATTTATGTTAAAGTGAAGTTAGAAGTTTAGTTGAATCCTCAAGTCATAGTTTGCATGAGGAAAAGAAAGCTAGAGTTTGCATGATTCCATATTAGAAATTTTAGTGCTTATATACTCATGGTTGCGTCATTGTAATGCTATGTAAGAGGAGAGAATAACAACAACGTGGTGGATGTATATGAAATAATAATTAATGAATAGAACTTATTTATTCAAGAAGAAGCTTGTGTACAAAGTTTTCTTGTGTTTGCATTTTTATCTCTGCCTCTAAATAATAAGTGGTATCAGAGCAAGGTTTAGCAATGTTTCAAAGAAACAAAGGAGTTAAGAAGGTCATGAGCTATGTCCACTAAGAGCCTTAGCTATTGTGAGTAGCCCACAAATCGAAGTTTGCATCTGTTGTTCCATAAATAGAAACTAGAGCTTGTTGATAGTTTGTAAAACCAACTACTAAAATATTAGGGTGAGTAACCTACAGAGCCACCACCATATCAAGAGAAAAGAGTCACTGTCACTGACCAGATAAGGAGTCTCCACCGTAAGTTTTAGCCATGAACCTCCATAAGAATCCACATAAAAGAGCTTAGAAAATTTGCTATTAGTTGTTGGGATCCATCGTTAAAGTGAAGGTTAAAATGTTTAGTTTTAAAGATAATCAATTTTATGCGATGTTCATTTCTAGAAGGCTGACACAATAAAGAAAGAAGAAAAAAGACAAAAGAAATATTACAATCATGGGTCACAAAGAAATACTGAATAAAACCGAGAAAATAAATCAAAGGAAGAGTAAAAGTATTTCAAATATCTCATAGAGGTTCTCACCACAGTCGAGGAATCTAAAAGACAAGTATATGAGGTAGAACAATTCAAGGATGAATGGATCATGATATATCTCGTAACACTTCCAAAATTTACTGGTAAAATTTTTAATTTTGGGAAACTTTCAAAATGAAAGATTTTATTTGATGTAGAGTTGATTATCGGTCTAATAACCCATATGATGAAGTATGTGATGACTTAGTATTGGATCTTACAAAACATGCATTGGGTGAGAAGCCCTTGTGCAGGGTAGAAAAACCTATACCTTCTTAAGAAGCATGGAAGACCCTGAAAGTAAAATTTGGTATAAATTAAAGTGACATAAAGCATCACATTATGTTACAGTCTATTGATGAATCAATATAAATTAAACTGCAGGTCTGAGAGTAAATGAGTAAGACTCTAGGAGGAAAACAGAGCTTGGAGAATCTCACTCAAATTTGGATGATGGTCATAAATACTATAAAAGTGAATGCCATCATACAGACATGCATATGGATGAAGAATACACAAAAAATATTGCAGAGTGAGAATTTGAAGCCTCTACATGTGAATAGAGAAAGAAAATATAGATGCTTGAGAACCCCATTGCAACATGGATGCTAAATGTGATGGTGAATCGCCCTGTGACGAGACACATGTGGATGTTGACTACAAAGTGAGTTGCGAATTGGTGAATCCAACAATACACCTTTTTGATGATGGTTGGTATCACACATAAATTTTTAATTTTGATTGATGAGGGTCACTCACCTAGGTTTCATTTTGTCTCAATAGGTTGGTTTATGAAATTAATGAAAAATTCATGGAATAAGCCTTTACCCTAAGTCTAAAACACTCCATTAGTTATTTCATATCATTCATATCTATCAAGTTCCACTTTAGGTTCACATGCATGGTTTCAAATCAAGGTAATGGCCACTAGTCTTATTTTTCACAGTTCTACAACGAATATAACTGTAAACTGGCATATTTCGCGATGGAATCACCTGAACAGTATGCAGCGAATCTGTTAGGTTTATAATTGTTTTCACTACGAAATCATGTTTTTCTGCATCAAAACAAAGGACAGTGAGTTGTCAAATTTATAATGGTGGGGTCATCTAATTCGTTATGATATTCACCCAAGCATGCAAAAGCATATATACCCTCCTCATTATCTTTCACTCCCACATTTGTCATCATGCTCTCCACTTTCGAATTCCATATTTAAAACTTATCCCCAAAGCACCTCTCTATCATCTGTTGTTCAAGTTTTGCATGCATCAATCCATATTCATCCCTGAGAAGCTTAGTCTCATAACAAGAATCTTGTTGTTCAATTTGTCTCTTCATAGGTGTCATAGTTCAAAAGGAAACGTCATTATAAAAGAAGATGGATATGAAGAAGAAAGTAAAAAAGGGAGGCTCTTGTGTGAGATACGAACCCATGGACCTCAAGCTACTCAATGAAGACCCCAGTTTCGTAGAAGCATTAAAAAATTTTAGATGCCTGAGATTCTGTCAGAAACTCCAAGGATTTCATGCTCAAATATCAAAGGATTTTGCAGTAAATTTCACAGGCACAGCTTCGAAGGTGGGGGTTCTAAATTTTACTGTGTCACCTGAGACCATTTCTCAAGCCACAGAGATACCAAGGGAAGGTGAAGAATTGTTCAAAGACATTAAGTTCAAGATGCAGAGTTGTGAAGAATTTTTAAAACTAGAACACATTGGAGCTGCCATGGAATCTAGGATTCCAAGGAGTTATATGAAGGAGAATTATTCCAAAATGTTGTTTCTGATCCAAAAGTACTTTTCTTGTGAGAGGAGATTTCATGTGGTTTACTCGTACCATTTTAGGCTTCTATCACACTTCACTAATAAGAAGTCTCTTGACCTTCCTTTCTTCTTGTTTAGGAGCATAGGGAAAACTTTTGACAAGGTTTAAGATAGGGCTGAAGGCAGTGAGACATCAATCTTCCACCATGGTTTTATTAAACTCCTGGTGCTGAAGGAATTAAACAAATTAAATAGAGATTGGGAAGCTTTCTTTTTCCTTAGTGGTTATGAAGTTGATTTAGTGACACCTAAGAAAACCTCAAAGCCAAAAGCTACTCCATCAAATAAAAATGACAAATCTCTAACTGGGATAGAAGGTCTAAATGAAGAAGAGATAAAGCCTAACCTAGAGCTAATTTATGTTGACATAGAACCTATATAAGACGTATAAATCCCACATCCTTCACCTACAAACAACAAACAAAAGATTATTAAGCATGGCCATAGGAGGATAACCAAAAGTCAAACAGTTGGGAAGGGAAACCTTGAAGACATCCTTCAAGCTATAGATATTGAGGAGACTCCAGTTGTCAGAGTTGAAGACATTGAAGGTGACAAGAAGAAAAAGAAAGGTAAGACTATTAAAAAGCTTGATTTTGCAGGAGAAGATGCAGGTTTCTTATTTCAGCCAAGGAAACCACTAACTAGGTTGCAACTTGAAAAGGGTGTCATGGAAAATAAGTAGACATAATATATTGACAAATGAAAGCAGCCTATCATAGAAGATATTATTTACTTGTCTCCATCAGTAGAAGAGGTCTTTGTGAAAAGGAAATGAAAAGAGAATATGGTGGAGAAAATTGAAGCGCGGGTATTAAAGGAACAGTTGAGAGAGGTGAGATAAGAAGTCATTAAGATCAAGTTAGAATTATAGAGGCCAAAGTAGACAGAAAGTTGATGGAAGATTTCAAAGAAGAAGTAAATGATCAACTAAACCAATATGCTGAATCACTAACCAATTCCAAGAAGTTGTTGAAAAGGACACTTCCTTTGAGAAGGGTAATGAAAAACACTAGGAAAAGAAAATTATGGTTACAATATGAAAGGAAGAGGCTCAAAATATAGGTCAAAGAATTAGAGGATCAAATGGAGATGATACAGTCAGAACTAAAAAAAAAGAGGACTTAAAATCAAAGCGATAAATGAGCCTGAAGAGATGCAACCTCCTACTGCTAAAGATGAAGTTCCCAAAACTTGAAGAGTTGGCCTAAGACATTTTTTACAATTTTTCAGCATTCAGGAATTAACATTTCTAGATTTAAAAGTGAAATTTTGAGGAAAAGGGAAAATTTCATGTTTTTCTGCCAATTAGGCAATTTCATAGCGAACCCCAGGCTTGAAGGCCAAATTTTGCTACAAAATCCCTGTAGGTTATTTTTTTTGTCAAAAATTATAGTTTTGGGAAAATAAAAGATGGAGGAAATTTGTATTTAGCTCATTTTGTATAACAAACACATCCAAATCAGAGAAGAAGGGTAAAAATTGGCATGGATAGGTGAAGTAGAATTGCTACAAAATCACGCTACAAAATTTCCTGTTTTATTCTGTTTCTGTAGCGAGCAAAATTTAGTAGAATTTTTGTAATTTGAAGGTGTATTGAAGGTCAGCGAGCCACATGGAGGTTTTAAAGAGTATTAATGGAACACTCCAGCAGAAATTTTCTCCTCGACAAAGTTGTCTTCTACTCCAGCTCAGTTAAGACAGTGATCAAATATCATGATAATATTTTCCTTAAAAGCATGGTGATTGGTTTCTAAATCTAGTGGGAGTATTTATGTTTGATTATGGTTAGTGCCACTCGAGCACTTGGATATTATTGATGTAATTGTCTAGTTCTACAGTTAGTGAATGTAATAAATCAGAGCTAGAGTCTTAATAAGATTCTAAGTCTAAAGTCATTAGGTGTCTGTTTTATTTCCAAGTATCTAGTTTATTTCTAAGTGAGATGTCAAAATAGATGGTTTGATGATCTAGCCATGTGGTAGGATCCTATGTAAGTAACTAAAGCCTATTAATAGGCATTAATTCGAAGAATATAGGGTTGGATAATGTTATTCTACACTATTGTTGGGTAAAATTAATTTCTTAATAAAGACAAATAATCACCTAATCATTAATTATCAACCAAGGAACATATTTTTGTTTCAAGGAAATCGGAAAATATATGCAAGAAAATAGAACAACTAACGTTGGTTCTATATGATTATGTTCTACACTATCAAGTTCGTTTGAAACGAAATAAAAAGAAAGACTTGAAAAATAATACTAAATCTCAAAAACGGAAAGTAAATGACAGGAAAATAATTATGCTAATCACACGACTTGAATCAATAATGAATTAAAACACACATTTCTTAATTCTTAATTTAACCTATTGTAGCCAACATAATTCAAATGTTAATCTAGAGCAGCAAATTAAATGAAATCTAGAAATTGCGAGAAACAATAAATTCGGAAAATGCAGCAAACAACAAATTACTTTTAAAGAAAGTAAATTTACTTTAAAGAACAACAACTAAAATTCAAATAAAAAAGCACACAACTAAACTACTTTAGATGTTCAAGGCAACACCTCATCCAAGGTAGTGGGCCCAACTGCCCAAGACTCAGTTCTGCCTTGAGAAATAATTCATATCGGATTACAAGTAACAGATGTGGAACTCAATGAATAGTTTCCTTCATTAAAATATATGAGAGAAATAATTACATAAGAATGAAGCTCTTAGCTTTGTCTCAAGTTCAACAATTATTCATCTCCTATTCAATAATTGTTCATTTCAATTTAGCCATTGTTCATTCCCGTTCTCTTTGATCTATTTTTTCATTTAAAGACAGAGAGAGAAAAAGGAAATTACAACTACATTGATTACAAAATGACTTACCATTACAATTATAGTTTGTTTACAAAAAATTGATCTTAAATATATTTACATCATGATTCATCTAGAACAAGTCGAATCTGGTATTGCAATTGAAAGAATTTGGAAAACAGCCACAACAACAAATATGAGAAAATCATCTTCAAATAACCTTCTGTTTCTCTCAATTCAGACCGAATTTTGGAAAACTGCTCATTTGAAAGATGAATTGGTCTGTTCTATACAAAACTTGCACCTCAGATTTTCAAGATTCATCTTCATTTGTCTGAAATCACCAATGCAAAATCGTCATTTTTTATCCAAGAGAATTTCTGAGTTGGAGTAGTTGAAGATCGAATTTCCAATCTGGAAGAGATCTTGGAGGCTAAAATCATGAGTGATGTTATAACATATTAATAAACCATATTTGACAAAATCATGCATAATTGTTATCAATTTATTAAAAATAAAGGATAATAAGTACTACTTATACATAAGAGCATAAATAATTATAAAATGGAATTATATGATAAATTATGATAAATAATGTGATAATGGATGGTAGAAATGGATGAAATAGACGTTAAAAAGTGGTAATAATAATGACAATTTAGTGGCTAACAACTACCACTTTGTAAAGTTTTTTATGGTCAGTTATATACAATGACTGTGTTTTTCTTCTTCACCTGAGATTCTTTTGGTGTTTCAATGAGCATTTGTCCTATATATCTTAATATTTTGCTTTCAATATCTTGATGTTGCAATTCAGAATTCATGTCCTTCATACTCTGACTTCCTTTGAACATTAATCTATTGTATATTTCTGTTGTGTGTTATCATATCATTGAATCATCTACATTGTCATAGCTTCCACAAGGAGAGCCATTGCCATTGAATTTTCTAACACTGACTCCATAAGCCCAATGGTAGTAAACCATTTACATTTTTCACCTGAAAACAAACACATTCAAGACAATATCATAGAGTTAGACATCTGAGTGAATCATAATTGAATAAATCATAGTTACTTTGAGAGAGCCCTCTTAAGATGAAGAGGCTAATTTCCAGCCCTCTCAAGCCCTCTCTAGGTTTTCTGGTGGAGAATCCCATCTGTACCAACTTAGTAATAATAATGGTGAAGCTTCCAATAAAGAATTGAATAACATGTGAGATCTATTTGGTATGATTGTAGTTGATGATGGCCTCTTTGCATCAAAGTTTGAGGAATTTAAGTTTTATAATAACAAAGACAATTTTTCATATGAAGTCGTTGTTTGTAGAGTTTAAAGTGCATATATCATGAATTAAAAAACAAATGATGAATTTGGTGAAGTTGAAATTGTTAATGAGCACATGCATGCTTAGATGTCTCACCACAGAGTAGCACTAGTTGCTAACTTTACCTTCAATTTGTTGTATTAACAAGTTCCAATCCTCCACATGATAGTAGTTTGGCTTGAGAAAACAATCATAGTATAGAAGACCATGATCCCAGGGAGCCATCTTATATGGTAACATTGATTCAATATTCAGGATAGTCTCCTTAGTAACATTATTATAAAATAAAGTGGGCTTATGTTAACTAGTCAACATGCATGAGGATGAACAATAGACTAAGAAAATGCTTCTAATATTTTCCACTCATCTTCGGAGCCATCACCCAGAATAAGGATACCACCGACAAACAAAATATGAGTAGTTTGGATTGAGAAAAAAGTCCAAGTATAGAAGACAATGATCTCAGGGAGTCATCTTATATGGTATTATTTATTCAATATTTCAGATATTCTATGCAGGGACATTATTATAAAAGAAAGTGGGCTTATGTTGACTAATCAACATGCCCGAGGTTGAACAATAGTCTAAGAAAATGCTTCTCAATATTTTCGGACCCATCACCCAGAGTAAGGATATCATCGACAAACAAATAACCTAGGAAGATGTTGAATGACTTGAAGTTGATTATGGATTTAACAATCACCAAGATCCCTAAAAGGATAATAAAAGTGAGTCATTGCTAATATTTTCAGATCTTATTGAGAGGCATGGGAATTACACTTAGCACCCAATATGTCCCATATGGAGTTCTCATTATTCCCATAGGAGTAAATCGTATGGAAGAATGTTGTATTATGGTCACCCTCCTTTATCCATTACCCTACTTTTGAGTCTCTAAAGTTCCTCCTCTGATCTGAGAAGAATTACTTTCCTTTCAGCTAAGATACACGTCCTTTTTTTTCATATTATTTGGGAAACCTATACGAATAAAATAATTTTGACATAATTATATTTTAGATTCAATATACTCCAGGTCTTGGCGTTGATCATGGATAATATTTTGGACCCAAGATTTCACATGGATTTTTAAATTTTTCATTTTATTAGTCCATGAATCCATGGAAGATAAGGAAGGATCCACCTTATAATTATTCCAAAATTCATACACAAGGGGCAAAAAGGACTACTCATTGAGATAATTTCTGTTAAATTTGAAGGGATACTTTGAAGAGGATTTATTAAAATCCAGTTGCAAGAAAATAGGATATTGATAAGAAATGACTTCTTGATAAATCTAGGATTGGTATTTTCCCACTTTTGTGATCAAATGATAAGATAATAGGAATCCATCAAGACACTTTTCCACCCCCTTAGTCCCTTATCTTCCTTTTTTCCAATTCATTCCAAGAGGATACAAACATAAGTCGACAAGGTGAGACTCATAGATAATCCTAGAGATCACCTATGCAGAAGGATTAGGTAGCGCATTCTCATCCCATATTTCTCAGACAAAGGAGGAAAAATTTAGATCACCAACAAGGATAAGGTATTTTTCCAGTAAAATTCCACTATTGAACATGTGTTTTTAAAAATATTCTCTTTCCTAATAGGGTCCATAACGATTTACGAGGATTATTGGATTATCAAATCCTGTAAAATGGCATTCCATGATAATAATGAATAGGGAAGAGAAAGGTTTAAGGGTAGCTTCTCTTGGATTCTAAAGGACAATTAGGCCCACTGAATGACCATTCGAACCCACAAATCATATACACCAATTTGGGAAAATTGTGTGGAGAACATCCTTGGCTTTTTCCATAGAGACCATGGTTTCTTGGAAGAAGATAATTGAGGGACGTTGAGTGGACACTGATATATGAAGGCTTGGATATTATTACCAATTATTGGCTCTCCACATTCTACCCTAGCACGATCATGTGGATCAACAATTTCAACCATGGTTCACCCCCGAGCTAGGGTTGCAACTCTACAAACAACATTATACAATAATAACAACATCTTTTAGGGGCTTCCTTAGGATAAATTAGTTGACCTAAGCCTCATATAATTATGAATTATTCTCATTTCATTTGGATCGTCACTTATGGATCAATTCGACCCTCTTAGAGATTTTAACCTAGCTAAAATTTATCTTGTATATTGTGTGGATGTGATATATTGAGGATTTTGGCTTATGGAGTTATTTTCTAGTATTGGAGATGTCATTTTGGAGAAATAAAGGATTGATTCATGAATTTATATTGAAATTTACTTCTCGTATTGGAATTTATTTTATGAATATTGCATGGAATGGTTATTGTCTAGAGTTTCTATGTGCTAGTGATTATTGGAGATATTTTGATGGAATCTTAGCAGTGATATTGTATGCATTGCATTATTCATCTTAGAATTTGTATGAAATTTGCATGAGAGAATATTTAGACTAGCTCTCTACATTGAATTTAATCTCTGACAATGAGGGGATGCAAGTCAAGTCACAGGTCATAAGAAAAGGTGTGACTTGCACATCGCAAGTCAAATCTCATGCCCAAAGGTGTGACTTGTTACTTGTCGCTTGACATGAAAAAAAAATGTAATCACTTGGTCACTTGCAATAGGTTTAGATACGTTGTATGTCAGAGGTCACAAAATAATATCATATTTTACAAAATAATGTTCTTCCAAATTTTGAAAAATGACTTGGAAAAGTGTATAGAATGAGGCAATGTCACCATTTCAGTTTTGAGTGGTTAATTACGATTTTGGGCCTAGTGAGAAAAACCAAGTTTTATCCCCTTAGATTCAAGCTTTCTAGGTCTTTCGGAAATCATAGATAGGTTAGATAAGGGACAAAACAATGGGAAAACAAAGGCAAAGGGAGCTAATACATCAATTATGGGTCTTCTCCAAAATTTTGAAAGAGTCGAACTATTTTGGGGTTGTTGTAAAAACTACAATAGAAACCCAAGAAAAAACAAGATGATTAATATTAATTATACAAAACAAATGTAGAAACCAATAAGAAAACTCATCACACAAAATCCAAAGTCCAATAACCAAAGTGTGATAGCTTTTATAAAAAAAACTCTTGAGAAATTTTTTTATGAGACAATCTACAAAGAAATGAATTTTCTTACTATATTATTGTCCTCACTCCAAACAAAAGAGTGTGCATCCAATGCCAATTTCATTATCCCACCATTGAAATATTAAACCTCAACATAATTTTCAAAGGAAATTCAAAAGTTAAGAGTGAGCATGTAAACATTTGATATAAAATTCATATCCTATCTGTAACACCTGCAGCTGACCAATTAAATTTCCTTACCCAAACTTAAGTAAGTAAGAGGGCATGACTAATAAAAAAATGTTGGATCACATGAAAGTATATAAAACAAGTAAATAGGAGTTATAACAAGTTCCCTTCAAATTAATGGTTATCCACGATGATTTTGTTTACCAACACAATTTTAAATGATTTTAATTGAATTCATAATGGGTCTTTTGGAATTTTACTATGGTGGTTTCATCTATTGTTAAAATTCCAAGAGTGGAGTTCCAGAAATAATATTATTGAGCGAAGGCATGGGATATTTGTAGGGTTCTCTCCAATCTGTCTGTCAATTCCCTAAGGTGAGAAGATATTTTAGAGGCTAATCACACATGGTCAATGGAAGAGGAGGATGCCAAAGGGAAGGAAAGGAAAATTCTAGTTAACCGGGCCCTAACTAACCAGAAACATGGAGTGAGAAGTAGAAAAGGGAGAGGAAAAAGAAGAGTAGGGGAAAAGAAGGAAGAAAGGAAGAAAAACTTATAAGGTAATGCAAGGAGAGAGTTAGCAGCTGGGGAATGAAGCTGGGGAATCAGTTGTACAATGGTGGGAACCTGGTCTTGTCAAGACATCATTAGGAGGGATACAACAAAGAAGACATATATATTTACACAAGTTTTTATCGGAAACCTATAGAAAATTTATAGCAATAAAATTTCTCTGTTATTATTTTATTTGTGTGTTGTTGTAGACAAGGGTTTTAGAAATATGTTTGTAACTAGTTCCCCTTCTTTTTCATATATTGTTCCATTTGCACAGAGAATTTCCTTGTTGTGGTATTGGATCCCCCACTGTTGTGTTTTTTTCATAACGTGTTTCCTTGTTGTTGTACCAAATTCCTTGCTATTGCGTATCTATTGCTATCTGTATTTCAGATTGTGTGGGGTTAATTAACCCTATGCCATACAAAATTTTACTGTTTGCATATCGGATTGTGTGGGGGTAGATAACTCCTAGCCTCCTTAAATAGGATAATCTTCATAGTCTCCACTGAGAAAATTCCCATGCAGAGGTATGTGCAAGGCTTCAAAACATATAAGGAATCATTCCAAACCATCATGTCAAAACAAAAAGAGTTATGTGAAAAAAAAACATAGCCCCCATAGGTAATGAGCTCTAAAATTTTAAGTGCATTTAAGGACAAAAATCAAATCCAACCAAGGACTGAATACGCAATGCTTCAGGACTGAACTTCCCAAATGTACCTATCATGAGGTCACAAAGGACTACATAGGTTCCAAAAATTCCAGAAATGGAATATATAAGTGCATAGCATTTATATCGTAGATAGGTCTCTTGTGTGTGAGAACACCTAGGATATGATCAACTAACTTGTTCAGTGTTTCAATTCCTTGCTCATATTTTTTTCCACTTACCTAAAATTATTTCCCCATATGCACTTAAATTATCATGAACCAACCTCATAAAGTGTAGGGTTCAATGGAATTATCATTGTGTTCTATGGTGGTCTTTGTATTTCAGGTTGTGTCCTAAGGTATTTCTGTAGCATAGATTGTAAAGGAACATGGAATTCTTAAATGGGTTGAATTAAAGGGATAGATTGAACCGTAAACTAGTAATGGTCTCAGGGTGGGGATACAAAAACCTGAGTAAAGTTAGGGTGGACACAATATCTCTGGAATCCCTATTTCCTAGAGGGTGGACACATTGATCTCTGGAACGCCTGTTTTCTAAGGGGTGGAGACATTGATCTCTAGAGGCCCTTCCTGATTAAAAGGTGGAGGAATTTACATTTGGAGTGCCTTACTCATTAATGGGTGGGGAGGTATACATCTCTGGAGTCCCTCAACAATGATTGGGTGGAGGATATTTCCTCTGGAATCCCGGTAAAGGTCTAAATAGTTGTACAGGGTAGAGGATGTGTAAACCTATGGAATCCCTGGTTTGGTCCCAAGCTGGGATGGAAACTGCATTATCCTTAGACTGTCAAAGGATGGGATGAGAACTAGGGACATTATGCTCATGGAATCAAACACCTTAAGATCAAGGTCATGTTAAGACAAGTACTCTGCTTTTGGGGGGGTGGTTAAATTTGTATACTCATAACTTGAAAGAATTTAACTTTTGTTTTGGGTGAATTAGTAACAATTATATTATGTGTTTACAATGGAATATTGATAAATTGAATTCTACAATTTGAAATTATTTTCATATAGACAAGTAAGATAACAAGTAAATCTTGCAACCTTAAAACTTTGAATCCATCCACCTGTGTGACATGATCACTATATATAATATGTGGATGAATTCCTATTGTAATAATAATTTCACATGGCATGCTACTACCTCAAGTGTACCCATAGTCTTAATGTATGCTACTCACTTACTACTATGAAAGTTGTTGATGAATAAATGATTCTCTTCCCTTATACTAAATCTACAACTTCCAATAAGGGTTGTGCTCAATTCCTGTAGAAATAACAAAACAGTTTACCATGATTGACTGTGCATTTTGCTTAAGTTTCTCCTTGTATAGTGACAAAGCTCAAGATAATTCCTTTGTACTGGTTAACAATCTCTAGTGTCACATTGGGGATGAAATTTGGAGTGTATAGTATGTGGTGTATACATGTTATAGTTTTATGGGTGGACCATATTGTCCTCATTGTCATAGGAATTCTGGCGTGGGTAAAGTTGCTCGATAAGCCTATATATGGTGGAGGTAATTACCTTCATTACTTTAGCTTCCTTGGACATAAAATATACATATTTTTTAGATGATGAAAATTCTCCCATAAGGAGTGTGACCCCCTCTTATTGATTTAGTGTAGCGATTAATGAAAACGATGAGGAATTGAGTCCAAGAAGGACCTATCGGGTTTTTGATACAATCCACTGGATGATTTTGAAATCTATTAACCATTGCATTCACCACAAAATTTATTATATATACCTTATGTTGTGAAGATAAATCGCCTCTGCAGGCAGAGGCGATCTCTCTAGCCCTAGAGTGGGTCTAGCAACTTGAGAGACTTTCTAATGAAACCTTACTTAGATAATATTCAAAATGCAACAAGAAAGAAGATAGAGGTACCTTTTCCTGATGCTATTATTGAACACTTTGATGATGGACTTGATCCACAATCCTTTAGGCTCGCTCCTTGCTATTGGTGGTACATGATTACCTTTGGATTATCAAGAGGCAACATCAAATGTAATCCAATACATAATATTCACGAACCTCAGTTATCTAATAGATCAAGGAACATTAAAATATTTTCCCAAATGATTAGACAAATATAGAAAGAAAACATCAGATGTTTTATTAATGAATGTAGAAGAGAGAGCTTACAACCGAGGCCTTGATGTTGGAGGCCTCCCTTTGTTGATGTCTGAGTCCTTCATCGAATCTCTAAAGAATTCCTTCTCCTGAATAGCTTATGCGTTATCACAATACATGAGTGTAATGGGAATGAATGATCTTACCAACCCAACAATGACCAACCAATAGTGGAGGGATGGGGATCAATTTATAGGAAGGGAGATGAGGTTGGGAGCCCATGAAAGGAGGAGGAAAGTCCACTTTATAAGGGATAAAACCCCATTGATAAGATCAAAGCTCTAAAATCAGAGAGATCAACCCTATTACCACCAAATAACAACCAAATTTTCGCCCTCGAGCTTCTAGAGGTCGAAGCTTCTCCTCCATTTTAGGAAACAATGCCAGAAAGGGATCAACGCAGTTTTCTCTGGAAAAAAGGCATTGAAAACGCTAGGGAAGAACTGTCAACCTGACATCAGCACGAGAAGGCAACTAGAGAAGCGTGCTGACCCAGAAATATAGGTGTTCGACCAAGTTTGTCCAGTAATCTTCCAAGGCAGCTTTCTTTGATTCTTCAGAGGATATCTTTGTGTATTTTTTCCCAGGTGGATATACTACCCAGGACTTGTCACAGGGCACTTCAAGATTAGGGATAGGAAGTGAACAGGGTGACAAATTACTATGTAATAGATGCCCCCTAAAGCATGAAGGCATAATGGGTATTGATGGGTGAAATTATTTAAAAACCAAGGTAAAATAACTCAGAATAAAAAACAATACAATATATGACTCCTCCGATGTGAATATTACTAATAACATATCTGTGGACTAGGAATCAAATAACATATGAGCCCACGGCATGGTCACAACCATCCATATGAAAGAGATCATGGAAACAGATCCATAGTAGGGTCGCAACCATCTGTACAAACATGATCATCTGTACAATCACGAATACTCAATAACTCCATGCAACCTGGATAATGAAAAAAGTGATCCAGGGTCTTCGCCGCAATCTAAATGTACCCAACGCATAAATATATCCATGTGAATAGAGGATTTGATGTTGAACATGGTATAAATCACCTAAGTACCGGTCAATGATGAAAACCATTAGCAAGCACGGGAGAAACCACCAATAATGACGATGGCCTTCAAGGTACAACAACAAAATCTACAAGTGTGAATAAAGGTGTTGAAGTCGAAAACTTGTAGAATCATTAAATTGAAGGCCAGTGATGTGAACCTGTCATAGAACACGAAGAACGTGTCATTGAGGCAAGCAAGCTCTAAGGTACTAAAGAGTTATTTCTAAATCATCTTCCTAGATATTGAGTTGAGGTCGACAGGAAGTGATCCATCGAAGGAGGGCCATAATGATTCCCACATCATCAACACGAAACAATGGATATCTCAAAATTATAGGAGTGATTCAAGACTGTAACGGAGAAGGTGAGACAAGCAGAGGATGTTTGACTTTGACAAAAAGGACTTCTCTTGAACATATCAGCAATACGACTTTGTAGTATGGGAACATTTGACTCAAATGGGATCAAAGGTCATGATGAAAAAAATGGTTATTGGATAGGAGGAAAATTGATTTCCCAAACTCACGAAGGAAAAATGATGAATGAAGGATATCCCCAACTCGACACAAACTTCAGACAAGTGCCATGTCCAAGAGCGACAAGCTGCCCAAAATACACATAGAACATTCACTTTCAATTTTCCCCCCATTATTGCTAATAAGTACCTCTTTATTTTTATAGCCAACGTGAAGAGCATAGCATATTCTGACCGTATAAGTTCATTCTTCGAATGAATCCATCATAGTAATTTTAACGAGCCCTAGGAAGGAGGAACTCAGTCTCATCATGGTGACAAGTCTTTCAAAATTTAAAATTTAACGAGTCCGATGAAAGAGTAACTCGGTGTATTTTTCATGTTTTAAGTAGTTTCAAAAAGAAATGGAAAAGAAAACTCCATCATGTCCCTTTTCGTAAATCGTCTCTCGAATCTGAAAAGGTAGAAAACAATATTTGAGAGAACCTCTTGACCATGTTTGATCAAGGTATTCCTTTTCCGTAAATAGTGAATCTCAGCCTGAAAAAGGAGTAAACGTATATTGAGACAACACCAATTCGTTCACTTTAATGAGTTAGAAATGACAAGTACTCGACAATATTTTCACTTCTCGAGAGTCAAGAAAGAGTTAAAAGGTGACTCCAGGGGGGTTCCTTTTTCGTTTATTTTTTACCCAGTTCGAAAAAGAGATAAAATAAAACGTGTTTGCATCAGAGGCATAAAGATCTTGTTACTGCACAAAAAATGAAAAAATCACCGATATCGAGGAAAAATAATAAAATAATGGTGAAAATATATTCAAAAATCTATAAATAGATAAAAATTAAATTCATTTTCACCATTATATTTTGAGTAAATTGTGAAAGTTAATTTTACACATTTTCTCTTCGAACTCCAAATTAGTGGTGTGGTTGATCTAGGCCACCGTTCATCAATCCATCAGAAACAGGTAAGAGCTCAAACTATCCTCTTCATTTTAATTCCATTTTTAAGTAGTTTGTCTCAGAAATTTTGTGATTTGAGGGGAGGATTTCCAAATTTTATTTTCAGTGTGACCAGTGCAGATCTAAGCTTTGGATTTGCATTGGACGCTCTTTTCTTGAAAGGCGACCGCACCGCTAATGTTGTTTCAAATTTCACATTTGCACTGACTGTGGGGAATAAATTAGAACAAGGAATTCCTAAATTTTGAATGGGTTATTTCCAAAACTACTCTAATGAAATTCAATAAAATGTCTATTGAACATGTTTTGAAAGTGATTTCTGTGAATATGGTCATTGAATGGAAAGAAAGAGGCCATGAGGTGGAAGTTGACGAAGCACTTCAGGACCCAAATTTTTTAAACGCATTACAGAATTGTGAACTACTCAAGTTATTCCAAACATCAGGGTTAAGAGCTCAGTTGGAGCTACTTTAGTATTTTATTAGGATATGGGATGTGGATCGCCAAGGATTAATAATTGGAGACGAGGTACTTGAGTTGGATGGCATAGACATCTATTTCATTACAAGGTTATCCAAGAGAGGGGAGAGAATCCAACTCTCCAGAGCTCATGCTGGAGGTGAGAATACCAGTATGCTCATCCAAAGACGTTGTTGTAGGGTTAAAAAGAATCAGAGCGGGAAGGTAGAGAAATCATTTATCGCAAATATTCCCTTACACATAATATTACGTTGCATGGATCAAGCTTCTGAACCCCAAGTGTTGCATGAGGCAACGAAATATCATTTCCAGTACGCAGTGGAATGTCTGGCTCCTACTATGTTTAACTGGTGTGAGGGGTTATTGGCTAATATGAAGATTCAATTGACCAATTAAAAAACAGTTTAGCTGAAACAGTTTGGGTATGGGTCCATTTTGGTTTCCTTCTTTCTAGAGAGATTTCCTTTGTTTCAGTATCAGCAGTTGGAGATCCATGATCCAGCCCTGAGGCTGTTGTGATGGTGTGAAATCATTCCCTCTCAGGGAGGGGGCGAACAGATGCATTTTCCAACTGGGTTCTTCAGCTGCCTACATCGTTAGATGATTGTGGTTGAGGACTATGCATACACAATAATTGACTATAGAGGTGACCCAAATATGCCTCTTTCTTCGGGCGAATAGTGGTCCGACACAGGTAAAAAGTGTTTTGGATTTTTGAATTTTTAATGTTTTTGGGATGTATTCCAAGATCTAAATTTATGATTGTTGCATATGTAGGATTGGTAAGACCAACCGATATGTTTCTGATTTCTATGAGAGAGGTACTCCAGGTCGAGGATGCTCCCTATGAGGAGGGGGCAAATCTAGTAGCAAAGATGGATTGTAATCTAACAGGCCTAACTAGGAGCATACAAGAATACACAAACTTTGACGAGATCCCACTTTGCTATCAGAGGCACACCGTGGGGGTCCAAGGTCGTCTGCATCACTTACACTGGCGATTGATCCGAGTAGTCACATGCTATCACGAGCACCATGTTGGCAGATAATAGCCTTTAGCTTTTTTTTTTGCATTGATGTAGGCTCATAGAGCCATTGTGTCATGGAACACAATATTTTGAGATTTTGATTTAACAAACTCGAAAAACTCAATATATATATATACATATATGCACACAAACACACATATGCATGTTTCTACGGCTACTAAGTGTTCATGTATCATGATGATGTACTGGTTTTTTACATGCTACATAGATGTTTATCTAATACATAGTTTTCTAATGTATCCATCAATGTATTCAAATCTCTTGGAATGTGATGATATTTAATGTAATCAAAATGTCTTTCCAATAATCAGACACATAAATACATACACAAATACTGGGGTTTCTAACTGAATAATGACCATTTAACTGCAACACAACGAGTTGTGAGTTTAAATTGACAACCAAATCTCTTATACCGAGATCTATTGCATCTGTTAATAGTTAGATGACCGCACTATATTCGACGATATTATTAGTTTTTCAACCCAAACAAATACCTTGCAGATTTATCAACTTTCCATCAGGGGATAAAAGTGCCCATGTTGCAGAAGATAAGCTTTGTATGCTACGAAAACCACCATCAGCGAAACCAGTATAATGACTCGACGAAATCTGCAAACCAAGTGGAACACTATGTAAGCAGGCGAAACATGTCTGTAAATAAAACAATCATACCAAAAATCTAAAGAGAACACTAATGTACAAGGTACCATACTTTCGATCAAGCATAATAATTTTTCAAATAGAGCCCATTTCGGGGCTCGACCAATTGATTACCTTCATATTCTACTAGCTCATAAGCACCTCTTCCCAATACATGTTGAACGATATAAGGCCCATTCCACATTGGCTCGAGCTTCCCGAATTCCAATTTATCGTGGGCTTGATCATAGAGGAAGACCAAGTCTCCTTCAGATAAAACGCGAGGGTTGACAGATTTTTCATATTAAGCCTTAACTCGTTTCTTTTGTGCTTCAATGAATAAAGAAGAAATTCTTCGGGTCTCATTGAGATTCTCAAGGTAAAGAAAATGTTCCTCTTCTGGCGAAGTACCAGGAAGTAGCTCGATGGCTAGCTTCAGAGAAGAAATTTCACACTCGATCAGGAGTGTCACTTCTAGACCGTGCACCAGTTGAAATAATGTAAATCCAGTAGAAGTCTTAGCGAGCATTCGGTAAGCCCACAGAGCTGAGAAAAGAATGAGATGAAAATATGGTTTGTGTCTCCCATTGGTTCGCTAAAGGATTTTCACTAAAACCTTGTTAAAAAATTCAACTTGGCCATTAGCCTATAGATAGTAAGGAGTGGATCTATCGTAGCGTAGCGCTAGCTGAGCAGTAAGCTCTATCATTATATGATTTCAAAAATGAGAGCCATGGTCAGTGACAATGGTTGTTGAGACACCGAACCGAGCTATGACATGATTAAATAGGAATTGTACCACAGTTTGGCCTTCATTATCATATGTAGGCATTACCTCAACCCACTTTGTAAAATAATTGATGACAACGATAATATAACCATGCCCGCCCCCCACCGGAGCGAGGGTTACAGGTAATGAAATCGATGCCCCATTTTGTAAATGTCCTGACGGTCAAAATTGGGTTCAATGGTGAGGGTGGGGCACGTTCCTTTCGAGAATAGATTTTGAATTCATGACATTTTCGAATGGAAATAATGCAATCCTTAAAAATAGATGGCCAAAAATATCCTGCTCGAATGATTTTCTAGGCGGTAGCATAACCGGACATGTGACCACCACAGGCCCTGAAGTGGTAGTCATTAAGAACTTTCTCGGCTTCCTCCAGTGTCAGAGATTGACGGAGGATAGATTTAAGACCAGTGTGATACAAAGTATCTCCAATAATGCGATAGGGTTGGGACTGGTGAAGAATTTGTCATCTCTCAGAGTGAGATAGCTCTGTTCGAAAGGTTTGGGTTTGGATATAAATGAAGAGATATCCATACCAGGGGTCCATAGTACTGACGAGAAATATTTATTCATTTAGAATCAATTCTTCGAAGGGAGTGGGATCAACCATATTGGGAAGATCGCAGATCAGCTCAGCAAAGACAACTGATTTATTCAATTTGGCTACAACAAACTCTAAGTTAAAATCTTGGAGAAAAACAATCCATTTCGAGCATTTTCCCCCAAGAAATTTACGTGTAAGCCTGTAAGTCATGGGGTTGTAGTTGGAAATCACTAGAGTTTTATGCAAGAGATTGTAATGACGAAAAATTTGAACAACATGAACAACAACCAAGGTGAGTTTCTCAACATGAGCATAACGGGTCTCAACATCAAAGAGATTGCGGCTCAGGTCGTAAACTACATTTTCATGTCTGTCATCATTGTCCTGAACCAACACCATACCAATAGTGCTCTCTATGGAAGCTAAATACAAGAAATAATCACGATGATAGTTGGGAGGATGCAATAAAGGAGCACTAATCAGGGATTTCTTCAAAGAATCGAAAGAGTTTTGGGAAATTTCATCCAAAATGAATGGGAGTCCCTTTTTCAATAAGTGAGTGAATCCTTTGGAAAGCTTAGTGTAGTTCGGGATGAACCGACAAAGAAAATTGGCCTTCCCCTGCAAGCATTGCAGTTGGTGCACAAAAGAGGGAGGAGGAAATTTGATGGTTTCCTCAAATTTAAGAGGATCTATCTCAATGCATTCTTTAGACATGACAAGACCTAAGAGGTGACAGGATTATATGCAAAAGACACATATATGAAGATTTAACCAGATATTATAGTGTCGATAGCAGATAAATATTTCTCTTAGATGTTCAGGGTGATCTCGACGTTTCGTGGAATGAGCCAGAAGGTCATCAAGATAAGGTTGAACAATGTGTTTAATATCATGAAAGGCATATGACATAGCTCTTTGGAAATTGGCACTGGCATTATTCAAGTCAAAAGGGAGTTTCTTGTAGGAAAAGGTTCTCCATGGATAGATAAAAATAGTTTTATGTTGATAAGTAGGAGTGATGTTGATCTGGTTATAGCCAAAAAAACCGTGATCCATAAAAGAAAATATCTCACTCCCAACACATTGGTCAATGATTTGATCGATAAAGGTCGTGGGGTAATTATCTTTAGGAAATGCAAGATTGATATCATGGTAGTTAACAAAAACTTGGATGGTACCTTGTTTCTTAGTAACGGGAACAATATTGGAGACCCAGTCTGTCAATGGTATGGGATATATGAAACAACCTTTAAGAATTTTTTCGACTTCCCCTTTAATGGAAACAACCTTTCTTGGGTACACAGGATGAAGCTGCTAATGAGTGTGCTTTGAGTTCGGATATGCAGGGATTTCATGCATGAAAATATTATGGTCTATGCCAGGAATTTCCTCGTAATACCATGTGAAGACATCATTAAATTCCTTAAAAATCTCCGTGTAAATATTGATCTCATCAGGAGAACAAGAGGCACCAATGTGAACATTCTCGGCAATCCCTAGTTTGAAAAATATTTCAATGGGAATGGTGGGAGACATATTCCCCATGTTTCCTTCAGACAACACTTCATGAATCAATATGGGATTCTGAAACATGTTGGTCGATTAAGATGAAACACAAGATTCAAGATGTGTGGAGATCTCACTGAGGCTTTGGAGAAATGAGGAATTATGATGACCATCATCCCATGTATTTTCATCGAGAGACATGACCTGCATGATACTCTTGTTAGTGGGGAATGTATCTTTCAAGGGATCATCTGAATCCCAAGAACCAAACCAGGGGGACTGCGCATAAGTGTTGAGAGATGAAACTAATTTGTCGGTTGTTTCAAAAATAGCCTCAGAATCTATAAGAATGCTCTGATGCATTTGTTCTGCTGGACTGAGAGTCATAATGTCACCAAAGCTTTCAAGTTGGTCAAGACTAGGAAAAATCCATGGATCGTGACCAAATGATATCTTGTTGATAGTAGCTACATTAGGAGGTGGGAGTGGAAAATTTCCCATAAGGGACAAGTCCTTGAAAAGGCTCGGCCCAACGTTCTCATAGGGGATAGAGGTATTCCCAACATATGGAATGTTTCCTTTTGAAGAATCAAAGGAGAAGAAATAGAGTTGATCGATGGTCACAACCTTCCCTTTATGAGGAAAATGAAGAACACGAAAGACGTTGGAGACCACGCAAATCATTGCATGGGTCTAACTGCATCCAAGAAGGAGGTTATAATTCAAGTTCGCACCCACCACCTCCACTTCTAGGTTCACTGTCTTCCCCTCCAAAAGGATGGGTAGGGATTTGAGAATACCGTACGGTCGAGAACCTCTGTTATCGAAAGCTTCAAAAGTGTTTGGGGACTGATTCAATGGAGGAGAGCCAATGTATTTCCAAAAAGTGACATACATGATGCAGGTTGAAGCACCTACATCAACAAAAATCCTATGAATTTTTTTCCCCATCACGGTAACTTGAATCATGAGAGTTCCCAGAGATGAGAGGCAAGTAACAAAGTTCTAAAGATAAAAAGTGATAAGGTTAGAATCCACCAGATCAATGCCTCTAATGGCAGATATAGTGCCTTCCATTGTGATGGACACGACTAAAGGACTTCCATTTCCGACATCACCGAAGGTGCCTGAGCTAGATCCTCTACAATGTTATAATGTTGAACAGCTCTACCCAGAATTCGGATTATAAGACAATTTCCGAAGAACACCTTTCGGGGGTGCTCGGATTATGGAGTCACTACTAGGTCTCTCAATCTCTGAGAGGACCAGAACTAGTAGGTATGGAAGAGGAAGGATTATCTATGGCATCTTGTTCCATAGGAGCTTTCAAAGGATTCGGGAAATCTTTCTAACACGTGGAAAAAGAAATAAGTTTTGTACCAACCATAAAAAATTTGGAGCTTCTGGATCATTGGGTTTAATATACCATTTTCATCTACTGGGATGGTAACATATATTTCAAGACAACCGAATTCTTAGGTGCGCCCTTCAAAATACGAGAAACTTCGGCACGCCGAGGACAATCTTTGGTGTAATGGTCATCATCACATATCAAACAAGGATATTTGGGCTTGCGTTTGGAAGTGTCGTTAGCATATGAATTTTTTTAATCATGTTTAAGGTTATCGGATTTGGATTTTCCTTTTCCCTTTTTCTTACCTTGTGAGGATTTTCTATTGCGGTAGATTGGACAACATTTACCTCAAAGGTTTTACCAGTATTCTTCTGGGTATTTGAAGGTTTGAAGAAGCCTAGGGTGCACTAATATTAGCATGGGCCACTGACCCATTAACGCTATCAAAAAGAGGCGTAGAGGGAGGTTGAGACGATGTCAGATCAGTTGAATGTCGTAGTGCGTCAGGTAGAATCTCATAAAAGGTGCCAAATTGGGAATAAAGCAAATCTAGATATTGAGCACGAGCGAATAGAGAAATTTTGAGGTCTAAAATGGGCCTCCTAATAAAAATATACAACCAAAATAAAATTTATAACAACCAATAGGATTCAAGATAATGACTTCAACCATGGGGGATGATTCACCATTTTTGGGGTAAAAAAGTAAAAATATTAAAAAATAATAAAATAACAAAACTACTTTTTCAACTTGTATTTTCAACTTATCTCCCTAAGGTTTTACCAAAATTTGAGTGGGAGTACCCATTTTATGAAAAATTTAATTCCGCATCCAAGGAGTACCCATGTTGCATACTTTTGTTGTACCCGACTACACGAAAAATGAGAAATGCACGAAAAAATGTGATTGCAATCACGTTTTTCATGTATTTATCATTTTTTGTGTAGCAAGGTCCTTTGAAAATATGCAACGTGGGTATTCCTTGGATGAGGAATCAAATTCTACATCCAATGAGTGTTCCCTCTCGAAATTTGAGTAACCCATAGGGAGATAAGTTGAAAATACGAGTTGAAAAAGTACTTTTTTCTTTTTTCCCTCTAAAATTTGACGATGTAATCTAATATTATTTTATTATTTCCACTATTATTTTATAATTTCCTTAGGAGGCCTAATTAGACCTAAAAATTCCCCTAATGAATGGCTTCCTCTTCCATCACACAACCACCCATGGCGAGTTCTTTTACGATTTGTGGGAGAAAAGATTTCATGAACCATTCAGTCAACAACTGATTGGGAATATCAATTTTGATGAGATTATGCCTGCTTCTCCATTCATGGATATGATCCGAAATATGGGTTGCAGTTGACTGTTGCAATGATGTGAGAAGGTGGGTGTCAGTTTCATTCCAGACAGGTAATTGGAAGTGAGTGAGGAAGGCCATGCCCAAGGTATTAAAATAAAAGAAGACACCTCGAGGGAGTTCAATATACCATTTAGTCGTGGCACCTGTGAGAGTGCACTGGAAAAGACGTAGACAAATTGAATCGTCAATCCAAGAATTAGAATATCACCATAGGTGGTACATCATGACATGGGCTTGGGGGTCTTCTGTGGACTTACCTTCAAACTTTGGGCAATCACTCGAAATATTGGTTGGAACTGGCATCCAATGCAACAGGTGTTGGATGGGGTCATTTGTGAGCTTAGACACATCCGATAGTTCCACAGCCAAAAATGGCAAGTGGGGATGAAGAGGAGAAAATAGTCATTGGAAGTTACCCATATAAGGGTTATAACCTGGTTGATATAGATTTTGTCCCCAAAAGGGCATATTTTGACCTAGATATGCATACTACCCCCATGGTTGGTAAGGACCTTACTGCAGCTGTTGCTAAATGTAGGGAACCTATTGGGGATATTGATAAAGACTCTACTAGGTTTGAACTATGGTCCTTGCTGATAAAAGGGTCCAGCCTGAGGTCCTTGCAGAACATGAGGTCCAGCTTGGGGTCTCAGTTGGGTCTACTAGTACTGAGGGATCTGCCGATATTGAGTACCAAGGTGAGGCCCCTGCTAGGGTTGCTGATATTGACCCTACAAAATTTTTTGGTATTGGACACCAAGCTGATTGGGGTGAGCACCAAGTTGACCCAAAGGGATGATAAGACCCATTTGGGTGTAAGGACCAAACAGAGGGTTAGCCACAATGGAACCCATTTCATGTTGGGGTTGTTGAACATATTGATGTGATATGTTTGGTCGAGGAACATACTGATACTACATATTTGGTTGTTGAACATATTGATGAGGTATGTTGGGTTGTTGAATATACAGATATTGTACGTTTGTTTTTTGGATATGGGTTTTCTTAACTTGAGAATACTGAGCATGGGGTTTTTGATAGAAAAATGTTTGACCACTCAATGGAATAGTTCCTACGACAATGTTTGTCGATTGTGAAAGCAATGTTCCACTTAGAATAGCATTAGGTTGTCTCGCCCCTGAAACAGGTCCAATGTTCAGATGCCACCCACTCGAAAGGGGTGGTGCGTAAAGAGGATCGGACTTCCCCCTAGGCACAGAAGAAACTGTAGATTTTCCACTCAATGGTGGAACTGCAGTGAGCATAGATAGTGACAGGGGGTAGAAGACCCTATTGAAATGTTCATTTGACCTATAGTCACTGTAGCTCGAATAAGACATTGAGATACGGTAGCCATATTCGAAATGAATGGGCCAGAATATGGGGGAATACCCATTGACAAAATGGGATCTAGAAATAAATATGTAGCTCCAGAATATCCTAAAACAAGGCTTTCAAGAGAGGTACACCCATGCGGCATCAGTGAAGATATGACTTGACTAGAGGGTATTCCCATCCCACTTCCTATATCCTAAGAAGTGGTGATGTAAGGATAGCCTTCAAGAGGAAACATGGATGAAATTTCTTCTAGAATATGAGTCGTAGTGGTTTCCTATAAAGTGATTTGAGGGGAAATCACAATGGAATATCATCATCGTTAGATGCCATTTCAGGAGGAAACAACTGATGAGTAGTAGTGAGATATGCTACTGGAGAAGCAACAAATGGAGAATTAGGTGCGTCAAAATGACTATAAGCCTATTGAGGCGAGACCACTAATGAGTTAAGGCTCAATAAGATAAATCTATCAACCCTCACATTTTCTCTAAAGGTGATTTGTCCTCCTCTATGATCAAGCCCATGATAAATTGGGAGTCGAGAAGTTGGAGCCAATGTGGCACAGGCCCTATATCATTCAATGTGTATTGGGAAGAGGTGCTTATGAGCTAGTAGATTATGAATGTAATCAATTAGTTGAGCCTAGAAATGGGCTCTATCTGAAAAAGTATTATTCTTGATCGCAAGTATGGTACCTTGTAAATTAGTGTGTTATTCATTAGTGTGATTTTTATATTTTTGGTGTGATTGTTTGCTTCGCAGACATGCTTCCCCTGCTTACATAATGTTCCACTTGGTTTACAGATGTCATCGAGACATTATACTAGTTTCGCTAATGGTGCTTGCCATAGCACATGGAGCTTATCTTCCACAACATGGGCACTTTTTTCCCCTGATGGAAAGTTCATCAATCTAAAAGGTATTTTTTGTGTTTAAAAACTAATAATATCACCAAATATAGTGTGGTCATTGAACTATTTTTGGATGCAATCAATCTTGATATAAGAGATTTGGTTGTCAATTTATACTCGTAGATCTTTGTGTTGTAGTTAAATGGTCACTATTCA
This sequence comes from Pinus albicaulis, assembly GCA_034641835.2. NCBI lineage: Eukaryota > Viridiplantae > Streptophyta > Pinopsida > Pinales > Pinaceae > Pinus > Pinus albicaulis. The sequence continues at coordinate 548,963,495 of CM076577.1, read as the reverse complement.
GTTAGAAGCCCTAGTATTTTTCATGTGTATTTACATGTTCAATAAGTGGAAATTAATTTTCATTACATTACATATCATCACATTCCAAGAAATTTGAATACATTGACAGATACATAAACAATTAGTAGTTGTAGAAACATGCATATGTATATATGTGTGTGTGTGTGTGTGTGTGTGTGTGTGTGTGTGTGTGGTGAGTGAATAGCATGGTATATATATATATATATATATATATATATATATATATATATATATATATATATATATATATTGAGTCTATCGAGTGTGTTACATCAAAATATCAAAAATATTGTGTTCCCTGACACAATGGCTCTACGAGCCTACATCAGTGCAAAAAAAAAAGCTAAAGGTTGTTATCTGCCCACATGGTTCTCATGATAGCATGTGACTACTCGGATCACTTGCTAGAGTAAGTGACACAGTCAGCCTAGGACCCCCAAAGTGTGTCTCTGATAGTGGAGTGGGATCTTGTCAAAGTTTGTGTTATCTGGTATGCCCATAGACGAGCCTGCCATATTACACTCCATCTCTGCTACTGGATCTTCCCCCTCCTCATAGGGGGCATCATCGACTTGGAATACCACTCTCCTAGTAATAAGAGACATATCAGTTGGTCTTACTAATCCTCCATATGCAAAAATCATAAGTTTAGATCTCAGAATACATACCAAAAACATTTAAAATTAAAAAATCAAAAAAAACTTTTTACCTACGTCAAACCATTGTTTGTCCGACGAAAGAGGTAGATCTGGGTCACCTATAAAGTCAATTCCTATGTGTGCATATTCCTGAACCACGATCTTCTAACGTCGTAGCCAGCTGAAGAACGTGGTCGAAAAATGCATCTGTTGGCCCCCTCCATGACGGGGCATGATTTTACACCATCTCAACAGCCTCAGGTCCCTCAGGGCTGGATCATGGATCTCCAACCACTGATACTGAAATAGAGGAACACTCTCTAGAATGAAGGAAACCAAGATGGACCCATACCCAAACATTTTCAGTCGACATGTTTTGCACTTGGTCAATTGGCTATTCATTTTAGCCAACAATCTCTCGCACTAGTTAAACATAGTAGTATCAAGATAGTCCACCGCGTACTGGAAATGAGATTTCATTGCCTCATGCAATGCTTGGGCTCCGACTACTCAAGTCATGCAATGTAATATTGTGTGTAAGGGAAGATTTGTGATAGAGGATATCTATACCTCCCACTCTGAGTCTTTTTAGCTACACAACAGTGTATCTGGATGAGCATACTAGTACTCTCACCTCTAGCACAAGCTCCAGAGATTTGGATTCTCTCCCCTCAATGGAAATTTCTTCATGTTCGATGAAAGGTTGACATCATTGGCCTTCGATCGAATGATTTTGAAAGTGTTCAACTTCAATGCTTTTATTCACGCTTGTAGATTGTGTTGTTGTACCTTGAGTGCCATCGCCATTATTGGCAGTTTCTCTCGTGCCTATTAATGATTTTCATCATTCATTAGTAATCAAGTGGTTTCTACAATGCTTGAGATCATATCCTCTATTCACATGGTTAGATTCGTACATTAGGTAGATGGAGATTGTGCTGAAGACCCTGGATCACTTTTTTAATTATCTAGGTTGCTTGGAGTTATTGATTATTCATGATTGTACATATGATCCCGTCTATACGGATGTCTATGACCATTTTGTGGATCCTGTTAGTGTCATTATAGTCATACTACCATCAGTGATCATAATTACTCTTTTACATTTTCATATTAGGATTCCCATACCATAAACTTTCATCATTCCGTTAGGTCATGGATTCATTGATGGTAGTGGTCTTTCATCAGTTTTCCCTCATGTGAAAATTGTTGATTCTCCTCTCTATGAAATTATTCATGAGTCACTTTCACTATTATTAAGTCATAGGGTTGGTCTCATTAGGTTCTAGGGTCTCACCATGGTCAAATTAAAGAGTCAACTGTCAATAAATATCAACAAGGTCATGAGGTGGTCTAATAAACTCAAAATCACAACATCTGAGAAGATCAAAGAAATTTTTTATTTAGCTTGATGTAATTTTTGCCTCAAAACCATGTTTTGAGGTGAAAATGTTATAATTTGCCTTTATTATCATATTTTATGTAATTTTAAGTTATCATATGTAATAAGTCACACTTCAGAAGCTGCTATCTCCACAAAGTCATCACCCTACCCTTCAAAGAGGTTTTCCATAGCATTTTCAGTGTCAGATCATGTTCTAAGTAGGTCCATTAGAAAGAGCTCGGAAAAATATTTCCAACAGTATATTACACTCTCAAAACTGACTTCTGGATCGAAATCTATGCCTAAATGAAAGAAATGTCCTCTATAGCCTAACCCTTCCCCTTTTCCCATCTCTTCCTTAAACTTTATTTCATTAAAGTTTTATGTTTTTCTTTATAAAACCCCAATTTTTTCCCCTTGCGATTACACAATCGCAATGAAAAAGTTCCTTGACCCAAGAACTCCGATGCGATTTAGTTAAACCACTTCCCCTCATGTCCCCTTAAACTTTATAATAACATTTTAAAGTTTTTTTTTATTATAAAGTCTCGTTTCCTTTCAAACCCCTTTTCCCCTTCCGATTACATAATTGCACTGCAAAGTCTTTATTATAAAATTCCCCCCCATTCGATTAAATAAACCACTTCCCACATTACCCCTTAAAATTTATAATAAATTTTTTACTATACCCCTCCTTCGATCGCAATCGCACCATACCTATTGTCCATTCCGATTGGCCCTTATAAAAAACTCCAATGCGATTGAGTCTCTTCTGATTGGACCCCGCCTGAGTACATCCTGACCGTTGATCCAATCGACGATCGGACGACTCATACTCCATCACTCCGTCGCAATCAGCAATTTCATAAAGTGTTACACCCGATTGAGTCCCGCCGATTGCAAACCCCCGATTGCACCTTCGACGTTGATCTATCTGTCCGATCGAATGGCCCACAAGCCGTCGCGCCATCACAATCGGAGTTTCCAAAGACCATTTCTTCCCACTCCCCATCCCATCTTTGGATTGCAATTATCTGGGCCCACCATAAGGTTTCCACCCCGTTTAAGAATAAAGGGCCTTTTCCCTTTGTAAAGCCCACAATTCATTTTATTTCATTTAATAAAGACTTCACTCCATCGCACTTCTCCCCAATCGCATCGCAATTTTTGCGACATGCTCGCGCTTCCATTTAGCCCCAATTGCGATTGAAATTGACCCACGGGTCCCACCTTAAACCCCTCTACTCTTTACAATGAAAAATCGTCTTTTCCTTTGTAAAAGCGTCGAAACATTTTTTCTTTTGTTTTTACCCCATTAGCCTTTGGCTTATCCCTATTACATTAATTCCAATTGCATCAGAGTTTTTGTGCCTTGTTCCAAATATATCCAACCCTCCAATCCCTGATTGCGATTACACCATCGTAACGTGTATTTTCAAATGCTCCACTATATGTTACATCCCCTTCCTCCCCTCTGATTGCAATTGCGATTGTGATTTGGACCTCACCTCCTTTCTCTTCGCCCCTTCCACTCAAAATGAGTATTTTCCTTCATTAAAGGCATAAAATTTAGTTTTGTTGTTTTCAAAGGCATTTCTCAGCATATAAAGAGATTTTCAAAACAAAAAGAAAGGAAACAGTCAAAGGGATGAGAAACTAAATATGAAATAGTAAGGCATCTTCAGCAACGATTTAAACGAGATTTATTCTACAGGTTTTTTCTTCTCATTCATTGGACGCAACAACGAATCTTCAGATGGCTCAAAATGTATTGTTGTTCCGTATTTTCAGGGGCATATTGTTGGTTCTATTTTCTATGATTGGACTTCAGTTCTTGAGCTAGCAAACAACTCCTCTTTTTTTGGATCTACTTCTCCCACATTTCTGGTCTATTTAATGTAATTTTTCAGTCATTTGTGATCAGTCAATAAGTCAGTAAGGGAACTGTTACACAGTAATTTTTCACCGTCCCTACAATCCCCCATCTCGCACATTGGAGGGCCTATTCTGTGACCTGTGAGTAGTGACATGACCTGAAACCACTTTCATGGCATCCCCCTTGACAAGGAAAATCATTCCCCTGAAGACAATTTCATGTGAAAAGCCCTAAAAATAGCCCTTTTGACGCACGGCACTGCTCCCAGTGTATTACTCACGCCAAGCTTAATAAGGATTGTTTTTTAAAAATAAATGGCGGATTTTTTATTCCAACCAACTCCTAAACGAGTCTCTAAAATGAGTTGGGAGGTTTGGCTCCGGATCTCCATGTAGGGGAAGTGGTTTTCCACCTATCATGGAAGCTTCCTTGAGGATAGGGCCAATCCCACCATTGTAGGGATCCCAAATCCCCTTCCACCATCTATATAAGCTTGTAATTTTCCCTTTGCAAGCTAGCCTGAATAGAGCTGAATCAGTAGTAAGGAGATTATCGTCAGACAACCGAAGAGAGAGAGAGCCTTGTCCCATCCCGACGAGTTTCATCGAGACGTGCTCCACTATTGACCTGCCGAAGGAAGATCCAGCGTTAGAGCTCAGGTTGTATCATTCTTTCATTTTTTATTAATAATAAATGACTTGGATTATGGTTCCATTCATATGTTCATGTTTTATGTTATGAATTGTATCTTCTCTGACTGATACATAGTTGCATGTATTAGGTTTCACGCTTGTGTTTTGTTGTTTCTTCATGTATGTGCAGGTGTTCGAATGTGCCTAGAGGGAGAATTGTGATCTACCAAAGCGAGGGACGGAAGCGCCATACTCTCTGCAAGCAACATCAGCGTGGGACTTAAGGTAGGCCTCTTGTCGCATCTTGGTCTTTTGTAACTAGGAACCTGCGTCTTAGCATGACTCAGTTGTTGCTAGACCCGATCTGGGCTAGTAGGGATTGCCTTTGTCCACAGAGGGGATTTACCTCTCCAAAAAACTGGCGACTCCACTGGGGAGACATTGATTGGAGTTTGTCTTGCCTTTTCGGTTGATTTTGGTCTTTGTCTGCTTGATCAGCTCTTTTGGTTCTATTTTTTCTAGTGTTAAACCTCTATTTAGCCTCACCATCCCTGATATGCTCCCTGTTTGCTCTTTTTTTATTTTTTGCATTAGTAAACTCGATTGGCACAGTTTTTTCCCTGACAGTCGCGCTAGCTGGCACTTGTTGCCAGATCATCCCCTGCGCAAATCCTATTATGGCGCTAGATGCAGCCTGATAGTCGCGCCAATCCTGTGTGGTGCTAGGGTTTTCTCCTTTCTGAGCTTTCTGAGCTTGATTTGTGGTTTTGGTGTCATTTTTTTGACTACCTGAGTGTTCTAGAGCCTTGGTTGACTGTGTGTGACCTCCATCCTTTGGTTTTTTGCCCTATACTATCGGTTTTACATTCTAGCCCTAGGGCATCTAGGTGCTATAGTGTGCCGAGCCTCCCGTGGGAGTTTTTGGTTTTCGTTTGATCGGTAAAGTTCATTGTTGCTTCTTTGCATTCGTTTGGTGGTTTTCCATTGTTTTATTGCGTTATTTGAGTGATTTCCTTCTTCCTCATTCGAATTTCGCTTTGTCTCGTTTTGGGCCAAGATTACACAGTTCATTTGAGTCTTTAGGATTCCTCTTTGATTTGAGGGATTTCTTCATCAATTTGAGGTCTGATTGTGTGTTTTTCATTGAGTGAGCTTGTTAGTATTTACTCTTTTGCTATCACTTCTCAAATTGTTCTTTTCATTATTTTTCATTTTGTTTAGTGCACTTTTCTCTTAAAAATTGAAAATACAAAAATCAAGTCTCTTTGCTTTTGATTAGTTAGTGAAAATTGAAAACGTTTTTGTGTTATTAGTGATTTATAACTCTGAAGGAAAAGCTTTTAGTTTCATTAGCGTGCATTAGAGACACTAGTGGTTTTTTTGTGATCATTTTTTTATTGTGCGAAAGCTCTCAACCTTCCCGTAGTTAGCTATTCATCGAACAAAGTGATACATTGTGGCATGTAGTGTGCATTTAGAGGATTTTGAGACATAACATTCAGTAGGGCCTGGAAATTGAAACATAATTGAAGATCAACAGTAAAATTTATTCAATTTACATTAAGGCAGCATTGAAACATTAACAAAATATCTAGAGGTCTAGGCTCGTGACGTGTTCTGGCATCATTAAACCTAGTAGCTGTCGTTCACCTCTTGGCTTTAGAAAGCACTAGTATGGACTTGTGCTCCCTGTACAATCGCGTATATAAAGGGAGACCCCACTAGGTTGCTATCCTTTATCCATAGGAAGCCGAGTCTGCTGCCTTATACTCGCGATACACCAGGCATAGCATTCGGGGATATTTCCTGCACGTATGTCAAGTCCTTGGTGAATTTCTCTTTCATTTTGAAACCAAGGTGTATATTGCAGTTCACGAATATTTGGTACACCCTTTGCCTAGAGTTCCAGAGTAGTCATTTTGATCTTTTCTAACTCATTAAATTTGAAAGGATCATCAAGCGCTTGTCCTTTCATGCTTGTTCCAAATTGAAAGAGATAGAGTCACCTTTCATCTGTTTCTCGACTCTTAAAACATGAAATGGTGAAGTTTCTAAGTTTCAATGTGGTAAAATAAATCACCTACGATCACACGCCCTTTTAGAGTTTGCTTGTCGGCCATTTCATTGTGTGCCTTGGTTTTTAGCCCGTCTTCTTTTGTTTGATCTCTTCCTCTTGTCATTACTGTCACAGTGGCAGAACCCTCAGTTTCGTCTACTGGTAGTCCTTACACAAACAATTCATCAGAGGCCTCTCAATCCTCTACTAAACCTCAGCAACCCATTGTCTCTGAGTTTCCTGAAGGGGGACCGGTTCTATCTGAGCTTCCCTTTGGAGGACCAGTTGAGTTCAATTGGCCCTTATCCAATGCTTGGTTTGGATTTGGAGTAGGGGAATATTTCCCTCCTCTTACATCGGGTTTGACTTTTCTAGCTGTTGTTATTCCTCCTAGTCCTTGCATTCTTTTAGAAGATCTAGCGGCAGGGTCAGATATGGGCTCATCCAGTCCTTCTCCTGGTGAGGAAATCCCCACATCTGGTGAAGATTACCAGCTGTTCACAGAAGACAACCCTGATTTATCTGTCATGTCTTCGCCTAGTCCTTTACTTCCAGCAGGGTATAGATCCTTAAGTCAAATTATGACCGCTGTCGCCTCTATGGGGGTATCAACTCCCTGTACAAGTCCGATTATTCCTTCATTAGGGATGTCCCCAAGGACACCCCTCATGTCATCTCTTCAGGTCACAACAGTACCTGTTAGGCCTACTGTTTTTGTGGCCGCATCTACACCCGCTATTACTACTCAGTCCGTAAGGACCGCGTCACTTCTCGAAGATGTCTACATAGAATCTTCTATTCCGGAGAACATCTCTCCTGAGGAGTATCGGTTGTCCCTACAACAGTCGAACTCCGAGGTTGCTCAATCCTCCCAAGACCCCAACCGTCCTTATTTTTCTCATTATGCACAGGATGGTACACCCATTTACATTTTTCCAAATCAGTACGATGAGCAGGTAAACCCTCTACATTTTCCCGCTCTAGAGGCTTATCAGTATGTTCAAGGTTTTCTGTCTGCCCAGGCTGGGCAACCTTCCAAACCGCAAGGACAACCCTTGCAGGGCCAACCTTCAGGCCAGCCTAGTTATCTTTATGACCCGCAAGGACAACCCTTACAGGGCCAACCTTTGGGCCAGCAGGGGTTGTTGTACGGTCCGTAAGGACAGTCCTACAATCCTCAAGGTCAGCCTATACAGCCTCACCCTGTGGTCCAACCAGGGCAACCTCAAGGACCCACAGGTCAACCGGGGTACCAACCGGGGCCGTTGTATGGACCTGGGGGGGAAATCCAACCCTCTCAACCTATGGTGCAACCTCTGCAACCTCAGTTTCCCATCGGTCCGAATGTTGCACAGCCAGGGCCCTCTTATGGTCTTGTTACAGGTCAAACTGGTTATCAGGCATGCCCTAGCCCTATCCCACCACCAGGCCAACCGGCTCATCCGGGGCAACCTGGTGTCCCTCATCAGCTAGGTCAACCTGTTCAACTAGGGAAACCTGTTCACTCGGGTCAACCTGTTCAACCAGGGCAGCCCGCTCAGCCAGGTCAACCTGTTCAACTAGGCAAGCCTGCACATCCTGTCAACCCTGCTCAGTAGCCAATTTACTCTATGTCGCAGCCGAATCCAGATGTGCGCCCAACTTATCAAGCTCAGCAGGGCCCCACTTACCAGTAGCCCGCTCAACCCCAAGGCAGTTATTATCTTCAAGGTCAATCTTGACTGGTTTACAACCCGCCCCAAGGTTCTAATTATTACCTTCAAAAACTAGGCTATACCTATACTCAACAGTGAAATCCATATACTTCTCAAACAAGACCGACATATAATAAAGGTCCATACCACGGTTATCAACCCTCGTACATTGGTTACTAGTGACCGTATCATTATAACTATGTGGCTTACACCCCCTATGGTCAGAATCCCCCAGGACAGAACCAATGGGGGCAGGGTTATACTCAACCAGGGTGGAGTACAGGTACAGGTCCTTACCGAGGGCCTGGTATGCTTTTCAATCCTTATTTACCTTTCCTTGCTATGTTGGAATTACCAGACGTTTCTAAATTGACCAATGATCTGATTCTTCACAATCCTTATTGGCCTCCAGTTCCAACCAAGGTGCCCGGTGACTGTCCTAAGTTTGAAGGTAAAGCTAGAGAAGACCCCCAAGCTCATGTAATGACCTACCATCTGTGGTGTTCATCCAACTCTTGGGTCGATGATTCAATTCGTTTGCGTCTCTTCCAGCGAACTCTTACCGGTGCTGCCACTAAGTGGTCTGTAGTATTACCCCGTGGTGTCTTTCAAGACTTCAATAATTTAGCTATGGATTTTTTGACACATTTCCAGTTACCGGTTCATTATGAAGCTGGGACGCATCTCCTGACTTCTCTCAAGCAGGATAAAGCCACCCACATATCTGATCATATTCATGAGTGGCAACGTCATCGTAGAATGATCAAGTTTGATATACCTGATCAGCTACTAACGCATTGGTTCACTACCTTCTTCGTTAACAAGATCACTCAAGATATTGCTATGGGGGCATGTGTGACCGAAGAAAAAGCCATCACGCATGCCCAGTACCTTGATTTGGTGTACTCTCAGTCCGGCACGCTCTATGATATCTTGTCTGATGCCTCGCGGCTAGGGACCTCTAAAGCACCAGCTACCCATCGGTGGACGGTGTTATTGGTTCTGTTTCTCAAAATTCTCGGAAGTCCTCTAATGGGAAGCAGAAGTCTAATTCTTCCCGTAATTCTACTCTTCCCGCCCCTCTGGATTCTGGTAAGACTGTGGAGGTCAACACCATTCAGGCCAATCCTATGGAAAATACCTCCAAAGGAAAGAATAAGGGTAAAGGAAAATCCAAACTCGATGCCCCGAAACCATAGTCTTCTAAACCTCATGCTGACGACGGTTCCCAACGTAAACCGAAGTACCCCTGCCTTATCTGTGAAGGAGACCATTATACCAAAGATTGTCCCTGATGATCTGAAGTTAGTCAACTTCTAAAAGGCTCCAAAGGGACTCCGAAAATTCTCAAAGAACCGCTCCCATCTCAGTAGACCCAGATGGTTGAGCAACCTTCACCATATGTGCCATTTGGGTCCCAAGTCTTTATGATGAATGGTGCTGCACCTGTCTCAATTGCTACGTGTTCGAAGGATTATGATGGATCATGCCAGGCAGCTGTGAAGGAAGTTGTGGATGGCCCACCTCCCCCACCTATCTCTGGTCCTTTAGAAATTGAGAAGCCCAGCGCTGAACCTGTTGTGAGGCTGCCTTCTAAAGGTGTTTTGCGAAAATCTTCCTATAACCCAAACAACCGTGCCACTCAACACTATAGTATTATTGAAGATTTGGCACAGGCGCCTTCTGCAATGTCTGCATTGGAAGTGCTTCAAAGTTTCCCTTCGCAATAGAAAGCTCTATTGTCCGCAATTGGTGGAATCGATCCCGCTGATTCTAATCTTCTCACCTTCGACCTAGAAAATTTTGTCCCCTGACTTCCACATCAAATCGCTCTTGTTATCCAAGTCGGGATCAACGACCTCAACATCCATAGAGCTGTTGTGGATGAAGGTGCTTCCACCTATGTTATGTCATCCGCCTGCTGGAAGGCCATTCGCTCTCCAGCTCTCACTTCATCTCCCAATGCCCTAGAGGCATTTGATTTTCAAGAATTGAAACCCCTGGGTGTTCTCGAGATTTTTCTGATCACCTTACAGGGGAAGACAGTCAACATAGAAGTAGAAGTTGTTGACGCCAAGCTCAACTACAATCTCCTTCTTGGTCGCAGTTGGACTCACGCCATGCTATGCGTTCCGTCCACCCTATTTAGGCTTCTGAAGTTCCCTCATGAGGGAAAAATTATCACTGTTGATCAATTTTATTTCTTCACCTCATCCTCCAAGAACAATTTTCCTTACGTGGATCAGATCCCCAATCCCCCTGACAGTGTAGGACACAGTCTTTTCAAGGACCCCGTCCTCATGGGTATTTTTCCTGTGCCACCACCGCACACCGTTCAAGTTAATATGATCTCTAGCTCAGACGACCCTTGGATCATCCCTTCACCTGAACAGGTGACCTCTTTTGGAGAATCGATGCCTTTAACTCCAGTTGAGATTAATTATTGTGAAATTGTCGCCGCATCTGGTCCTCCTCCTCCTGAACATTCTCCTTTGCGCATGGCTCTGGATATATATTCTCAATCCCCTTGGCTAGGCGATGTAGATTTTCCTGATCCTTTAAGAGAAGTCTTCCCTTCTGATGAAGCTATTGTTGAAACAATGTCTCTTGAAGATCTGTCGTGGAGCGATGGACATCATCGTTCTTCATTCATGCCCAGCCTGGGAGCAATGTCTGATTGTCTAGAGCGCTTTGCATCTCAGGTTCCCACTCCACCTCTTCAAACTCCGATTTTGACTCACAAGGTCCATTCGGAGGGAAACCTGAGTAACATTACTCAAACCATGCCGATCGACATCTTCGTCAAACCGGGGATAGTCGAGAATATTCATGTGGGAGTGACTTGTTCTCCCAAAGAGATATAAGTTTATACGAACCTTTTTCACGAATTCAAAGATGTTTTTTCATGGTCCTATGAAGAGATGTCTGGGATTGATCCCAGTATAGTCGTTCATGAGATTCCTACCTCCTCAAGTGTGAAACCCATGCGTTAGCATCTACGCCGAGTGCATCCCCAAAAGGCCGCAGCTATAAAGGCAGAAGTTGAAAAACTTCTTAACGCGGGCTTTATATATCCAATTCCCCTCACAGAATGGGTTTCAAATATTACCCCTGTAGATAAGAAGTAGGGCACTATACGAGTCTGTGTTTATTACCGATACATCAATCAGGCTTGTCATAAGGACAATTACCGCACTCCTTTTATAGATCAAATTATTGATGAATGCGCGGGGAGTGAGATTTATTCCCTTATGGACGGTTTCTCCGGGTACAATCAAATCAATATTTTACCCGTTGATCAACATAAGACTGCCTTTATCTGTCCATGGGGTACTTTCACTTACAAAAAGCTCCCGTTCGGTTTAAAAAACACTGGAGCCACCTTCTAGCGTGCTATGTCCTATGCTTTCCACAACATACGTCATATTGTTCAGCTGTACCTGGATGATTTTCCGGCCCATTCAGCTAGGCGTGAGGACCATCCTGAACACCTCCGCCAAATTTTCCTCTATTGCTGGCGCTACAACATTAGGCTCAATCCTCATAAGTGCATCTTCTGCATGGATTCTGGCCGTATTTTTGGATTCATCGTCTCCAAAGATGAGATTTTCCTTGATCCCCTCAAGGTCGAGGCCATCGTTAACCTCCCATCCCGTTCCTCGTTACATCAACTACAGAGTCTGCAGAGGAAAGCCAACTTCTTACGGCGCTTTATTCCGAACTATGCGGAAGTATCCAAGGGGTTTACGCGACTTTTGAAACAGGGCATTCCCTTCCATTGGGACGAGATTGCCCAGCGATCTTTTGATAATCTTAAAAAGTTACTCATTAATGCTCCGTTGATACGTCCTCCCAACTATCATCACGATTTTACCCTTTATTTGGCTGCTGCGTTTAGCACAATAGCTATGGTTCTAGTACATGATGACGACGATGGAAATGAACACGTAGTTTATTATCTATCTCGGAATCTTCTTGACATGGAAACACGCTATGCCCACGTTGAGAAGTTAGCGCTCGTTGCGGTTCAGGTCGTCCAGCGATTCCGCCATTATATCCTGTTGCGTATCATAACCATGGTTTCTGACTGCAACCCCATGACATACATCTTGTCTCGACAATTGTTGGGGGGAAAGTACTCCAAATTGATTGTAATCCTTCATGAGTTTGATTTAGAGTTCACCACTACTAAGTCGATGAAATCATTGGTTTTTGATGATCTTATTTTATCTCTCCCGATAGACTCCGTTCCATCCCAACCCGAGGATCATATCTTGGATGAAACACTCTTTCTTATCAGCACTCGTGATCCATGGTATGGTGAAATTATCATGTATCTTCAAACATCCACGTTCCGTTCTGAATTGAAAAAAGATGCTCGACGACAGATTCGGCATCAATATCAACCATACCGCATTTTAGGAGATACCTTGTACCGTGTCGGAGTTTATTCTATGCTCCGTCGGTGCTTGAACCTGGAAGAGGCTGAGAGAGTTCTAAACGATTGTCACAGTGGCGCCTGTGGTGGTCACATCTCCGGATATGCCACCGCCTAGAAGGTTATGGATGTGGGTTACTTCTGGCCGTCTATATTAAAAAACTATATTGTTGTAGTCCAAAAATGTCATATGTGCCAGGTCTTTCAGCGCAATATTTTATGACATGTAACCCTCACTTGGCCGAGGGGCATGCTTATATAATCATTTTCGTGGACTACTTCACTAAGTGGGTCGAAGCGATGCCTACATTAGCTACCGACGGTAAGAAAACTACCCAATTCCTTTCGGCCATGTTATTACGTGTTTCGGAGTCCCTCAAGCCATTGTCACCGATCATGGCACTCATTTTCAGGATTACATGATGGCTGAGCTGACATCAAAGTTGGGCTTACGCCATGATAGCTCAACGCCATACTACCCCTAGGTGAATGGCCAGGTTGAGGCCGTGAACAAGTTTTTGGTCACGATGCTTCAACAAACGATTGGTATCCACAAATCAACTGGCATCTCCAATTGTTCTCAGCTCTCTGGTCTTATCGAACATTTGTAAAGAGCGCAACCAGATTCACACATTTCAAATTGGTGTATGGTTTGGAAGCGACTTTCTCGGTTGAATGCAAAATTCCTTCTCTGAAGTTGGCTGTGGAACTATTGCCTGACACTCCCCCGGAGGAAGAGCGTCTCTTGTATTTAGAACGACTGGATGAAACCCACTGCTTAGCTTCCTTGGTTATTGAGGCACAGAAAAATCAGGTCAAAGCCCACTTCGATCAATCGGTTTCTCCACGTTCTTTCATTGAAGGGGACCTCGTCCTCCTATATGACCAAGCACGCGATAAACTTGGAGCGAGCAAATTCCAGCCCATGTGGCATGGGCCCTATATCATTAAACGAGTATTAAAAAATTGGGCCTATGAGCTTATCGACTACGAAGGTGTTCCTCTGGTGCAGCCTAGGAATGGGTTGTACCTCAAAAAGTACTACACTTGAGATATTCTTGTGTGGTGTGTGTGTACATAAGTGAGTGATTTCATTTTTTGTGCATGTGTGGTGTGGTGTGCTTTGTAAGAGTCTTTCTTCTGATTGGGTCTTCCTGATTGTGCAGATGTCTATTAATCCTTTTGTCGATTTCGCAAATGGTGCCTCCCGCAGTACCAGGAATGTATCCTCGGCAGCCTAGGTAATCTACGATCCTGCTGGTGAGTTGGTCAATTTGCAAGGTGTTTGTCTAGAGCCTACCACAAATAATGTTGCGGAGTATAATGCCGCTTTGGAATTATTTACCGAGGCTGTTAACCTTAGTATTCATGCATTACTTGTATATCTGGACTTATAGCTTGTAGTATTACAACTTAATGGTCATTATTCAGTTAGAAACCCATCCATTTTACATCTGTATCTACGTATTCATTTACTGGAAAGAAATTTTGATTACATTACATATCAACACTACCCAAACACATGAATGCATTAACAGATGCAATAGCTAATATGGTTTTAGAAATACATTTACGCAACTTGTAAAAACATCATCATACGTAAAAAGATCTATCCAGAAGTAGATATATATATATGTGTGTGTGTGTGTGTGTGTGTCGAATATTTTGCAGTTTGTGTACATCACATAAAATAAAAAATATACATGTTTGTTTTAATAATAGCCGGAGACAACATGTCTCTCAAAAATATGCATATAAAATCCCTAGATGACTAATAAATGTGGTGCTCATGGTAGCATGTCACCACGCGCACCAATCGCCTCAGTAATCGATGGAGGCGACTAGGCACCCCCACAGTGTGTCTCTGGTAAGCTATCGGGACGTCTGCTAGTCGTGCGTAATCCGAGATCCCTCGGGTGATACCCTCTAGGTTCTAGACTAGCTCACTGCCCTTGCCACCCTCGGCTTGAGGATTGTGCGCGAGAGGGGTCCTCCGTGCAATGGGCGACATTCCGGCGGGCCTCTCCGGGCTAACATCTGCATAAGTATAGAAACTACAAATTAATGGTCAGTATTCAGTTAGAAACCCATCCATTTTACGTCTGTATCTACGTATTCGTTTACTAGAAAGGAATTTTTATTACATTACATATCAACACATACCCAGACACATGAATCCGTTAACATATGAAGTAGCTAATTTGGTTTTAGATATACATTTACGCAACTTGTAAAAACATCATCATGTGTAAAAAGATCCATCCAGAAATATATATATGTCGAATAGTTTGCAGTTTGTGTACATCACATAAAATAGAAAAATATACATGTATGTTTTAATAATAGCTGGAGACAACATGTCTCTCAAAAATATGCATATAAAATCCCTAGATGACTAATCAGCGTGGTGCTCGTGGTAGCATGTCACCGCACACACCAATCGCCTCAGTAATCGATGAAGGCGACTAGGCGCCCCCACAGTGTGTCTCTGGTAAGCCATCGGGACGTCTGCTAGCCATGCGTAATCTGAGATCCCCCGGGTGATACCCTCCAGGTTTTGGACTAGCTCGCTCCCTTCGCCACCCTCAGCATGATGATCGTGTGTGAGAGGGGTCCTCCGAGCAATGGGCAACATCCCCGCGGGCCTCTCTGGGCCAACGTCTGCATACATATAGAATTGTTTGTTAGAATAGGCATGTATCACAAAAAAATCATAAATACATAAAATCAAAAAATAATCTTACCCAGCTTCTTGTCCTAGTCATCCCCCTCCAAGAGTGGAAAATCTGGGTCTCCCGTGAAGTCAGTACTGGCATAGGGCCAGTCCTCTATGACGATTAACTGTCACTGTAGCCATACAAAAAACTCGGGCCTCCAGGAAATCTACTGGCCCCCTCCTGATCTGGGCATGAGTGCTACCCATCAAGCCATCCTCATCTCCCTCAATTATGGCACGACGACTATCGCCCCTTGGCCCTGGAAAATTGGTAGTCGTTTAAGGATGAACGATACCAGAATGGAACCATACCCGAACTATTTCAGTTTGGCCTTCTTACACTTCTTCAACTATCGTTTGATGTTCGTTTTCATGGCAGTGGCCCAATCAAAAAGTGTCGGGTTCATGCATTCATATGCTAGTAAGAGTTGTGCTTTGGTTGCCTCGTGCAGTGCCTGTGATCCCGCAGCCCACGTAGTGGTGTGAAGCACTACTCGGAGTGCTAGATTAGGGACTGTGTGGATATCGACCTTCCCATTGCTTGATCCTATCCGTGCCCCTAGGCACACTCTTGCCATCACCATATCCATTTTCTCACCAGAAGGTCTACTGCATGTCATGATTGGCACTGGACCTCTGCGGGACAATTTGGTTATGAAATAAATGTGAGAGACCTCAAGTTCCAACACTTGGTCTCAGAGCCTGAACACTTCTTCATTCTCGTCCCAAATGATAATCAAATACTACAATAGCTCAAGTTGTGCTCTCAAACATGGTGTTAGGAAGAAATTTTTGAGACCACAATTTCAGAGAGAGTTCATGCATGCTTTATTCTACATGGCCATTTCATCCTCTTCACCATGCTCCCTTTCCTTCCACTCAATCACCATTGTGGCTGTGTATCTGCACCAACATGGTCATAAACACCTCAGTAGATCTCTGCATCACTAAAAAAGTCATCTGATTGGCTCACATTTTGATAAATTGAGGCTAAAATTTGAGTTGCACCATTGGCGCGACCCCTTTACAAAA
Organism: Pinus albicaulis; assembly: GCA_034641835.2. NCBI lineage: Eukaryota > Viridiplantae > Streptophyta > Pinopsida > Pinales > Pinaceae > Pinus > Pinus albicaulis. The sequence continues at coordinate 548,947,008 of CM076577.1, read as the reverse complement.
AGGAGCCAAATGGCGCAGGTCCGTGCCCGATACCCACGCCAATTGGCCAAGCCCTAATTTTGTAAAGGGTCCTCCTAGGGATAAAAAACACAATGGAAATCTACAAAAAATGAATACAAAAAAAGCTAAGGAGAGCGCCTCTTACCTGGAACGAATGAGAACCGAAATGACGTACTGGATTGACCGCAATCGCCGCCACAAGTTTGCACAACAAAAGCTCATTGTTGCTCTCACAAAAGGTAAAAGTAAAAGTGAATATGTTTTTACTATTTTTGGCATATTTATAGCTTTTCAAAGTCAAAGTTAGGTTTTGAAAGTCATTTTTCAAATATTTTATAATATTTTGTCGAAAAATGGATTGTACGCTTGCTTTTATGTGCAGCAACAGGTTTTTACGCAGCTTGGATGGTGGTACGAGTTGTATTTTATACTTTTTTGGACTTGGTAAAAACACGAAAAAGTCATTTCTAGAGTCATCTTTCAACTCTTTTCTGACTCTCTAAACATGAAAAGATTGTTGAGTCGCTTGTTGTTTTGATCTCGTTAAAGTGGCTACGAAACGACATCTACCCAGTATATGTTTACTCCTTTTTTGGACTGGGATAGATTATTTATGAAAAAGGAATACCCTAGCCTATCGCGACTAGGAGGTTTTCTTAGACATAGTTTTCTACCTTTTTGGATCTCAGGAACTATCTACGAAAAGGGACTGTTGGAGTTTAATTTTCCGCTGTCTTTGCAAACTATCTAAACATGAAAAGACACCGAGTTCTTCCTTTGTCAGACTTGTTAAACCGTGATGACATCGGATTTAGTTGTAATGATGATATTCGAGTTTCTCCTTCCTAGGGCTCGTTAAATGTACTAGGATGGATTCATCCGAAGGAAGAACTTATATCACAAGCATATGCTATCCCCTTCAAGATTTTTTTCAAAAATAATTGGGGTACTCGCCATAAATGGTGGGGAAAATGGAACTAGTATCGTCATCGTCTCGGCAGTATATCGCTCTTGAACATGGCACTTGTCTGCATTCGTGTCGGGACTGGGGACATCCAATCTCATTTTCCGCTTGCCTCCATGGGTTTTTGTGATCCCTTTTGACCTCTCATATGCTCTTTGCCTCGTCATCATGACCTCTGATATTTTGATGTCAAATATTGCCAAATCCACTGTCGTGCCGCCGATATGTTCAAGATAAGTTGACCTCTGTAGTTTCAACCTTCCTCTGATTCTCATCTGATCGTGATTCACAAACATTATATTACTTTGTCTCACATTGATGATGTGGAAAACACTATGGCCCACCTTCGATCAAGGTCACTTCCTGTCAACTTCAACTCATTATCCAGGAAGCTGATCTAGAGACTCCCTCCCGATACCCTAGATCCTGCATGCCTCAATGGCAGGTTCTTTGCATTCGACGCAAGGATTTCATCATTGACCTTCGATCAGATGATTCTGCGGGTGTTCGATGCCAGCTCATTTTTCACATTCAGTGGATTGTACCTATAGTACCTTGAGGGCCATTGTCATTATTGGTGGTTCCTCTCGCGTCTGTTAACAACTTTCATCATCGGCTGGTAATTAGATGATGTTCTTGCATGTTCAACTTCAACTCACTTAGTCACATGCTTGAACTTGTACTCTGTTCGGGTCGAGATGGAGCGCAAGACCCTGGATCTTTTCTTTTGAAATCCGGGCTGCGGATTTTGTGGATTATCATGATTGGTTACATGACTCATTGACTGGATGGCTGCGACCATACCTGAATCTATTTATCGATCCTCACTGGATGGCTGTGTCCATGCCTCAGATCTTGATTATTGTATACTCTATTATGGATGGATGTTCCCATACCACACATCATGTATTTGAGATATCAGTTGTACTTGTCTACGTAGGTTCTCTGACGGTAGTGTTTTCAGTTGGACACATTCTCTTAAAGCATTTCATCCCTCTCTCTCTCTCTCAGACCTCATGCTTTAGGGGGCATCTATTACACAGTAATTTTTCACTATCCCTGCAATCCCCTGTCTCGTACATTGGAAGGCCTATTCCGTGACTTGTGAGAAGTGAAATGACCTGAAACCACTTTCATGGCATCCCCCTTGACAAGGACAATCATTCCCCTGAAGACAATTCCTGTGAAAAGCCCTAAAAATAGCCCTTTTGGCCTTGGTGCAACCAGCCAGTTCAACCCTCACGCCAATGGGGGAAATCCATCAAAGAGGGCACGCCAACTGGCACTCTGTCCTAGTGTATTACTTGCGTCAAGCTTAATAAGGATTTTTTTTTAAAAATAAATGGCGGAAGTTTGATTCCAACCAACTCCTGAACGAGTCTCTAAAATGAGTTGGGAGGTTTGGCTCTGGATCTCCATGTAGGGGAAGTGGTTTTCCACCTATCATGGAAGCTTCCTTGAGGATATGGCCAATCCCACCATTGTAGGGATCCCAACTCCCCTTGCACCATCTATATAAGCTTGTCATTTTCCCTTTGCAAGCTAGCCTGAATAGAGCTGAATCAGTAATAAGGAGATTATCGTCAGACAGTCGAAGAGAGAGAGCCTTGTCCCATCTCAACGAGTTTCATCGAGACGTGCTCCACTGTTGACTCACTGAAGGAAGATCTAGTGTTAGAGCTGAGGTTGTATCCTTCTTTCGTTGTTGATTAATAATAAATGACTTCGATTATGGTTCCATTCATATGTTCATGTTTTATGTTATGAATTGTATCTTCTCTGACTGATACATAGTTGCATGTATTAGGTTTTACGCTTGTGTGTTGTTGTTTCTTCGTGTATGTTCAAGTGTTCAAACGTTCCTAGCTAGAGAATTGTGATCTGCCAAAGCGAGAGACGGAAGTGACATGTTCTCTGCAAGCAACAATAGCATGGGACTTAAGGTAGGCCTCTTGTCGCATATTGGTCTTTTGTAACTAGGAACCTGCGTCTTAACATGACTTGGTTGTTGCTAGACCCGATCTGGGCTAGTATGGATCGCCTCTGTCTACAGAGGGGATTTACCTCTCCAACAGGAACAGTGTGGAAATAAAGGAGGACGATCTGAACTCTATTGTAATAGTTTGACAGGGAATTAATAAGAAATGCAGCTCTAATTTGTGGGATCCATGTGGTATGATTTTTAGCATTTATTCTTTCCTTTTGGTTCGTATGTAAAATTTTTATGTGTACATTTCATTCATAAACATCTCTGGTTGAATGCTTTCAAGATAGATAGGTAGAATCCATTTTAATGCTTTTCCTTAGGAAATCATTCAATATTCTGTGTTTTCTTCTGTTTGAAAAGGATCCATCTTTTGTGGCCTTTTCAGCTCCTCACCAGTCTTTCCATTCCATCATTATTTAAAATTAATTGCTGAAATTTTGTACCTACCTTACCCCGTGAAATAACCGGTATCCCTGATTCAAAATATCCCATTTATTCCATACAACCCTGAGATTCATTCATTTAAACATTTCCGTATTATTATACCTAGCCTAAAATCAGTTCATAATTGTACTTTGTTGAAAATATTTTCACAAAGAGAGCCCTCTCCTGACCTTGTAGGGATAGCTACAAGGCTGAGCGTGGTTTAAAGGTTCCCCTAATTTACCTTCCTTCAGCCTAAGGTTCAAATTAGGTGATAACATTTTTGGCGACTCCACTGGGGATTATTGTGACACATTTAGTATAAAATATTGATCACCCTCGTAATATTTTCCTTGTAAATTCCTGGACTCTAGAAGATGATGTTCAGAGTTTGCTAGGCTAAAAGTAAAATTTTGTAAAGTATAAATTTGACCACATTGGCTTCAAGAAGTTACACAAGGGAAAATCCTGATCCAAGTCCTCCCCCTGTGTTTGAAAATCCTAATCTCAATCTAAGAATAGTCAGAAGACAAGAGGGATCACTAAGTCCTAGACCTATTTTCTAATCTCATACCTGGCCCAGTGAGTGGTTGTTTGTAGAAGATTTTTCTTTTGATGAGTGTTTTTAACTTTCTTTGTTTATAAGTAAGTCTGAAACTACACTTGATGACACAGTTTTAGATCCAGAATTTATTGTAGATATTGAAGTTCAAAGGGAAAATACATCAATTGATGACTACATTTGAATTCCCCTCAGTCACCTATCACTGTAACCAATATCCCTGAGCCTTCAGAGTCATCAGGAACAACATTTCCTCCTCCTAATTCATTAGCATTCCCATCAGTCAATTCTCAGCTTTCATCTCCTCCGTCAACATCTCCCTTAAATCCTAGTAGCACAAACACTGTTGTAAATCCACCTAGAGTCATGGCTGCTCGCTATGCACCCCTAGTTTTACCTCAGGTTCTGAATGATATGCCTTATAATTACCAAAGTAAAATTCCTATCTGTGATGCCACTCAAAGCATCACAGCCCAGCAACATGTTGATAAGATGAATGACTTTTTTTATCTACATCAGGTAGAGGCAGAGAATGTAACTACAAGTTTGTTTGTCCAAAGCTTTGGAGGCGAAGTTAGAAAGTGGTTTAGAGCCTTACCAGCAGGCTCTATTTGCAATTTGTAGGAGTTACATACACAATTCTTAGACCGATGGGAGGTAAAGAAAAACCCACTCCAAATTTTTTCTGAATATGAAAATATTAAAAGGAATGTGGGTGAAACTGTACAGGATTATTGTCTAAGATTCAATGTTGTATATAATGCTATTCCGGATAACCTGAAACCTCCTGTGGGATAAGCCTTGCTCAAGTTTCCAGATGGTTTCAATGATGATACAGTATATCAGCTGCGAGAAATAGATCCTATCACACTTGAAGACATGCAGAAGATAGTTGTGAGTGTAGAAGTGAATTTACTAGCCAAAAGAGCACGGACTAGAGCTGAAAAGAGAGCCACTGTGAAAGAAGAAGTGTATCCTTCGGATAGTAAAATGGACACTTTGATCCGAACTATCAAAAATATGGTTGATCGGCTGAGAGTTTCAGATAGGCAAGAAGCACAAATAAGGAATCTGCATTTCAGAGGGCAGCAGCCGTAATTCAGAATCAAGCAGAGAGAAAAGAGGGCGCATGACCAAGCAGCACCACAACAATAGATCAGGACTCCCTTGTAGCAGAATTATGTTCAATGAATGGAGACAGATGATGATGATGATCTTTTGATTGAATTCAATCATTTCTTCACTGCAGATGGTGCTCCTATCTTTCTCACAGAAGATGAAGAATATACAGCGATTGCAGACATTCAAAGGGACGAAGATTTCATTCTCACCAATGATGTAGTGTTAGAAGAAGAGTCTGATGATTACCAAAGAGGGTACATGAATGCTTTATCAGCCCAACAAAGGCAGTATTATTTGAGGAACAGATATGTCCCGATCAGTCCCATTCAGAAGAGAAAAGAGCTCCAATCAAAAAACGATTCTGCAAATACTCAGAAGAAAGGGAAAGAGCCTGTCGATCCTTCCCCCAGCAAGACATCCTTAGCGATCCACACCACAAATGAAAATAATCATCATAGCGCAGCAAACGAGCAAATAGAGAAGAAAGATCCTCCCATTAAAGAGGTATAAAAATCTCCTTCTTTTAATTTAGAAAATGAATTTTCTAAGATGAAAGTGTCCATGCCCCTGACTGAGTTGGTGAAAAATAGCGCTTATAAAAATTAGGTGTCTAGAATTTTGCAAATAGACTCTGTTTCTGATATGGTAAATGTTGAAGATGATACCCTGAACTCATCTTTAGTCCAGCCACAAAAGATCAATCTGAAGAAAGTGAAGTCCCTCCCTTTTACCTGAGTCTTAGATTACATGAGTTCATCTTACATAATGCTATGTTGGACTCTGGAGCCTCACATAATTAGATGCCCAAAGCCATCATGGAGAAGTTAGGACTTGATATTACTTGAAAATACCATGATTTGTATTCCTTTGACTCTGGTAGGGTCCATTGTATTGGTCTTATCAAAGAGTTGGTAGTATCTTTAGATCAAATCCTAGCCAAGAATGTTTTGATGGATGTAGTTGTTACTGATGTTCCACCACGCTTTGGAATTCTTCTATCTAGATCTTGGGGTGCGAAACTTAAAGGAACTATGCAGCTTGAATTCTCTTATGCCACCATTCCCGTGTTTGGCCAGTTGAGAAAACTATATAGGGAGAAGAAAATGAAATATATGATCACTAGCAAAGAGAAGCCAATCAATCATCCTATTAATGCAGTATACACAGATTTAGAGTCATTTGTATTATAGTCAAATGGTATTTTGAATGATGAGAATGTTCAGTTGGTACAAGTAGATGAGATACCTGAAATTTCAGAAAATTTTAGGGAAGTTCTCAAACATGAAAAAGAAAAAGCAGCAAGCACTTCTGAGCTTCCTGTCTGCCAGCAGCAAAAAGACAGTGAATAGCAGAAAGATGCAGAAATCAGTCGGGATAAAGTGGAGAAAGAAGAAAAATTTCAGCATCTAGAAGAAGAAGAAGAAGGCCTTTGGAGCATGGACTTTGATGGAGTTGTTGGCAAGGACGGTGCTGAGCCCTGTTTTCCAACCTGAAAAGGTTCCTAGTAATGTTAGAGTATGTGCTTATAAGTTGGCTTTTGACTGCTCTAACAATGAAGCAGAGTATGAAGCTTTGATTGCAGGTCTGAAAATTTTGAAGAAGCTAAATGAAAAGAGGATTGTTGTCTATGGAGATTCAGAGTTGATAATTAAACAGGTAAAAGGAGCGTATCAAGCTAAGCATCCACAATTCAGGGCATACAGAAATGCAGTCCTAGACATCTTGAGGACATTCCTAAGTACACTTTGACAATAGTACCCAGGATGCAGAATATTATTGTTGATTCTCTTGCCACTATTGCAAGCAACTTGAAGATTCCAATGAACTCCAACAACAAGTTTGAGAGTTATGTCAAACATAGGCCTGATGTTCCAGACAATTTGAGGTATTGGCAAGTGTTTTGGGATGACAATGAAATCAATGTTTTTTTGCAGAGTGAAGGAAAATTTAAGGATACTCCCATATAAGGTGATTATAATGTTGATGATTAAGAAATCGAAGCAAATCAAATAGACATATTGCAGCTGAAAGACAATGTGATTCCTAGAGGTCTCATACCTTTAGAGGAGCTTTTTGATCAGGATGATGTTGCTAAGAAACCAAGCTTGGTGCCTACTGATAAAGGAGTTGAAGATGTGAATCTTGGGACACCTGAAAAGCCTAAGCTTGTGAATTTATCAAAGGCATTGACCCCTGAGGTAAAGGAACAATATGTTAAATTACTTTCTGAATTTTCTAATGTGTTTGCATGGGATTATTCAGATTTAAATTTGTATGACAAAAACATAATTCAACATACTATTCCCATCAAGCCGGATCAGAATCCATTTAGATAGAAGCTAATAAGAATCAACCCAAAGCTACCGCCATCCATTGAAAAAGAGGTAAACAGATTATATAATGCTGGTATCATAGTCCCAATTAGATTTTCTGACTAGATTTCAAATTTGGTCCTAGTACGTAAGAAGACAGGAGAGATAAGGTTGTGCATAGATTTTCGGAATCTAAATAAATCATCCTTAAAGGATAATTATCCACTTCCAAAAATGGACCATATTCTGCAGAGAGTAGTTGGAGCATCAAGTATGTCACTACTAGATGGCTACTCAGGCTACGACCAGATCTTGGTGCATGAGAAATACCAAGAAAAAATTGCCTTCAAAACACCCTGGGGAACTTTCTAGTGTGCCAAAATGCCATTTGGACTGAAGAACGCTGGAGCTACTTTCCAACGAGAAATGGACATTGCTTTTGCCAATGAAAAAGATGTTTTTCTTGTTGTTTATTTGGATGATCTGACAATATTTTCTGGCTCTGATGATGAACATTTGCACCATTTGAGGGTTGTGTTTCACCGATGCTGAAAATTTGGGATTTCTCTCAAAAAAAAGAAAACCCTATTTTCTATGGATGAAGGTAAGATGTTGGGGCATATCACCTCTAAAGATGGTATCTTCATTGATCCTTCAAGAGTGGAGGAAATTCAGCACATAAATCTTCCATGAAATAAAAAGGAGATTCAAGCATTCAATGGTAATATGAACTTCTTGCGCATATATATACCCAATTTGGCTGAACATTTAAGAGAAATGACTAACATGTTGAAGAAGAATAGCATTTGTCAAATGGAGTGAGGATGCTATCAAGTCATTTAATCTGGTAAAGTTTACTCTGTCTAATGCCCCAGTCTTGATTAGTTCTGACAACACTCAAGATTTCATCATATTTTCATTTGCATCAGAGCATACTATGGATGTTGTTCTGATGCAAAAGAGAGATTAGATTGAAAAGGAAATTGCGTTTTTCAGTAGGACTATTAGAGATGCTTCTTTGCGGTATAATATCATTGAGAAACAAACATTGGCTCTTATAAAGGCATTGAAGGATTTTAGAGTATACATTCTGCATTCACACACTATAGCATATGTTCCTAATGCAGTAGTGAAGGATGTGTTGATGAAAAGTGATCTAGAAGGTCGAAGAGGTAAATGGATAGAAACTATGTTAGAGTATGATTTAGAGATCAAACCCACAAAATTGATCAAAGGAAAAGGCTTGGCAAAGAAAATGGCCCAATCAAATCTACGTTCCCTGGATATAAATCTCATAACAGCAATGTCAGAAGATGAGGATGAAGGTTTGCTTGTTCTGGTTTCAGAAATTTTTCTACAATCCCCATGGTATTCAGATATTTTTTATGTTCTTCAGCATCTTTCACCACCTCCAGGAATGTCTAAAAGAAAAGGCAGTTCACTGAAACTTAAATTTGCTAAATACTGTATTTTAAACAGTGCTCTTTATTGGAAAGATCCTGGAGGTATTATGCTCAATTGTTTGGTTGAAGATGAGGCTCAGAAGGTAATGCATGACTTTCACAAAGGTGATTGTGGTGGTCATTTGTTTTGGAAAACTACAGCTAACAAAGTGTTGAGAGCAGGATATTATTGGCCTACTCTATTTTCAGATTTGTACAAAACAGTGATGAGTAGTCATGAATGTAAAATTTTCCAAGGGAAGAATAAATTGCTTCCTCTTTCTTTGAAACCAGTTTCAGTAAATGCTCCCTTTCAGCATTGGGGACTCGATTTCATAGGAGTAATCCATCCCACATCATCAGCATAGCATTGATGGATATTGACAGGTACAAATTACTTCACCAAATGGGTCGAGGTCGTTCCAGCAAGGCAGACAACTGATACGGTAATTATTCACTTCTTAGAATCAAATATCTTGTCTCATTTTGGTTGGCCCCACAAAATTATAATAGATAACACAACAACGTTCAAGTCTAAGAAGATGGTGGAGTTCTGCAACAAATACAATATTGTGTTGTGTCATTCAACAACGTATTACCCACAAGGAAATGGCCTTGTAGAGTCATCGAATAAATCTTTGATAAACATAATCAAGAAAATGTTGGAGGCAAACAAAAGAAACTGGCATCGAAAGCTCATCAACGCATTGTGGGCAGGCAGAGTTAGCAGCAAGAAATCCATGGGTATGTCACCTTTTGAACTGGTTTATGGTACTGATGTTGTCTTTCCTACATCTCTTATAGTTCCAGTCATGAGGTTATTGCAAGAAGTTGGTAGTGAAGACGATGACAATCAGCGAAGGATCAATCAGATGATCCACCTTCAGCAAACAAGAGAGGAAGTGTCACAAAACGCTATCCAGCTGCAGGAAAAGATAAAGAAGATCTATGACCGTAAGACCAAAGCAGAAAAGTTTCAGTTGGATGATGTGGTGTTGAGATGGGATGCAAGAAATGAGAACAAAGGGAAGCATGGTAAGTTCGACAACCTGTGGAAAGGACTATACAGGATTTCAGCATACAGGGGACAAAATGTTTTCTTGCTTTCAGAAATGGATGGCCAAGATTTCCTTGGAGGACTAGTGAATGGTAGGCTTTTGAAGCACTACCATTTTTGAAGATAATGGATCAGAAACTATGTCACCATCATTGTATATACCATGTTATTTTTGGTCAAAGTTCAAGTACACAGTCATTGAAGTTTGGGGCTTGAGGTGAAGGCTATAAAACTTGAATGATATGTGTATATTTTGGTTTTATTTTATTTTTAATTCTTAGTCTTGAGTCAGAGTCAGTCTGCATTATGTCGGCTTTTAGTGTTTTTGACTCTATGCCCAATGGATAAGGCTACTTGGTCTACGGTGTTCTTGCCACCTCCAAGGAGCTACCATCCCCATTGGAGCCAATGTTCGTGTCACTCTAGTCATACTGCCATCAGTGATCAAAATTACTCTTTTGCATTTGCATATTATGAGTCCCATACCATAAACTCTCATCATTCCGTAAGGTCATGGATTCATTGATGGTAATGGTCTTTCATCAGTTTTCCCTCATGTGAAACTTGTTGATTCTCCTCTCTATGACATTTAGTCATGAGTCACTTTCACTATTATAAAGTCGTAGGGTTGGTCTCATTAGGTTCTAGGGTCTCACCATGGTCAAATTAAAGAGTCAAGTGTCAATAAATATCATCAAGTTCATGAGGAGGTCTAATAAACTCAAAGTCACAACATCTGAGAAGATCGAAGAAATGTTTTATTCAGCTTGATGTAATTTTCACCTCAAAACCATGTTTTGAGGTGAAAATGTTATACTTTGACTTTATTATCATCTTTTATGTAATTTTATGTCATCATATGTAATAAGTCGCACTTCAGAAGCTGTTATCTCCACAAAGTGATCACCTTGCCCTTCAAAGAGGTTTTCCACAACATTTTCAGTGTCAAATCATGTTCTAAGTAGGTCCATCAAAAAGAGCTCAAAAAAATGTTTCCAACGGTATATTACACTCTCAAAACTGACTTCTGGATCGAAATATATGCCTAAATGAAATAAAGCTCCTCTATAGCCTAACCCTTCCCCTTTTCCCATCTCTTCCTTAAACTTTATTTCATTAAAGTTCTATGTTTTTCTTTATAAAACCCCCATTTTTTCCCCTTTCGATTACACAATCGCAATGCAAAAGTTTCTTGACCCAAGAAATCTGATGTGATTTAGTTAAACCACTTCCCCTCATGTCCCCTTGAACTTTATAATAACATTTTAAAGTTTCTTTTATTATAAAGTCTTGTTTCCTTTCAAACCCCTTTTTCCCTTCTGATTACATAATCGCACTGCAAAGTCTTTATTATAAAATTCCCCCCATTCGATTAAATAAACCACTTCCCCACATTACCCCTTAAACTTTATAATAAAATTTTTATCATACCCCTCCTCCGATCGAAATCGCACCATACCTATTGTCCATTCCGATTGGCCCTTGTAAAAAACTCCGATGCGATTGAGTCCCTTCCGATTGGACCCCGATCGATTACATCCTAACCATTGATCCGATCGACGATCGGACGACCCATACTCCATCACTCCATTACAATTGGCGATTTCATAAAGTGTTACACCCAATTGAGTCCCGCTGATTGCAAACCCCCGATTACACCTCTGCCGTCGATCTGCCTGTCCGATCGAACGGCCCACAAGCCGTCTCGCTATCGCAATCGGCGTTTCCAAATACCATTGCTTCCCACTCCCCCTCCGATATTTCGATTGCGATTAGCTGGGCCCACCATAAGGTTTCCGACCCGTTTAATAATAAAAGGCCTTTTCCCTTTGTAAAGCCCACAATTCATTTTATTTTGTTTAATAAAGACTTCACTCCATTGCACTTCTCCCCAATCGCATCGAAAGTTTTGCGACATTCTCCTGCTCCCCTTTAGCCCTGATTGTGATTGTGATTGACCCATGGGTCCCGTCTTAAACCACTCTGATATTTACAACAAAAAATTGTCTTTTCTTTTGTAAAAGCACCAAAACATTTTTTCTTTTGTTTTTACCCCATTACCTTTGGCTTATCCCTATTACATTAATTCCAATCGCATCGGAGTTTTTGTGCCTTGTTCCAAATATATCCAACCCTCCAATCCCCAATTGTGATTACACCATCGCAATGTGTATTTTCAAACGCTCCACTATATGTTACATCCCCTTCCTCCCCTCCGATTGCGATTGCGATTGCGATTTGGACCCCACCTCCTTTCCCTTCGCCCCTTCCACTCAAAATGAGTATTTTCCTTCATTAAAGGCATAAAATTCATTTTTTCTATTTTAAAAGGCATTTCTCGACATATAAAGAGATTTTCAAAACAAAAAGAAAGGAAAAAATCAAAGGGCCAAGAAAATAAATATGAAATAGTAAGGCATCTTCAGCAATGATTTAAACGAGATTTATTCTACAGGTTTCTTCATCTCATTCGTTGGATGTAACAGCGAATCTTCAGATGGCTCAAAATGTATTTTTGTTCCGTATTTTCAGGGGCAGATTGTTGGTTCTCTTTTCTATGATCAAACTTCAGTTCTTGAGCTGGAAAACGACTCCTCTTTTTGTGGATCTACTTCTCCCACATTTCTGGTCTATTTAATGTAATTTTTCAGTCATTTGTGATCAGTCAATAAGTCAGTAAGGGAATAGTGTGGAAATCAAGGAGGATGCTCCGCGCTCCATTGTAACAGTTTGACAGGGAATTAATAAGAAATGTAGCTCTTATTTGTGGGATCCATGTGGTATGAGTTTTAGCATTTGTTCTTTCCTTTGTGTTCGTATGTAAAATTGTTATGTGTACATTTCATTCATGAACATCTCTGGTTGAATGCTTTCAAGATAGATAGGTAGAATCCATTTTAATGCTCTGCCTTGGGAAATAATTCAATATTTTGTGTTTTCTTCTGTTTGAAAATGATCCATCTTTTGTGCCCTTTTCATCTCCTCACCAATCTTTCCATTCCATCATTATTTAAACTTAATTTCTGAAATTTCCCGCCTACCTTGCCCCATGAAATAACCTGTATCCCTGATTTAATTCCCCGATTCAAACTATCCCATTTATTCCATACAACCTTGAAATTCATTCATTTAAACATTTCCCTATTATTATACCTAGCCTAAAATCAGTTCATTATTGTACTTTGTTGAAAATATTTTCTCGGAGAGAGCCCTCTCCTGACCTTGTAGGGCTAGCTAGAAGGTTGAGTGTGGTTTAAAGGTTACCCTAATTTACCTTCCTTCATCCTAAGGTTCAAATTAGGTGATAACAGATCTGTTTCCATGATCTCTTTTAGACGGATGGTTGATACCATGTCGTGGGTTCATATTTTATTTGATGCCTAGTTCACAGATATTTTATTAGGCATATTCACATCGGAGTTGTCATATATTTTATTGTGCTTGATTTGGCAGGTTTCCTAGTGGTATTCAGATGGCAAGTTGACAGTTTTGGCCTTGGTTCATAAAGCATTTCACCCATCACTCCCCATTCTTCCTTCATGATTTAGGGGGCATCTTAGTACACGTTAATTTGTCACTTTGTTCACTTCTTGTCCCTGATCCTGAAGTGCCCTATGACAGGTCCTGTGTAGTATATCCACCTGGGAAAAAATACACAAAGATATCCTCTGAAGAATCAAAGAAAGATGCCTTGGAAGATCACTAGAGAGACTTGTTCAAACACCTAAATTTCTAGGTCAGAATTCTTCTCTAGTGGGTTGCCTGTGCTGATGGTAGGTTTACAGTTTTTGCCTAGCACTTTCAGTGCCCTTTTTTTGGAGAAAATTGTGTTGATCCCTTTCTAGCAGTGTTTCCTCAAACGGAGGAGAAGCCTTAACATATTTGACGTAGTGAGCCTTAACACTAGACCACTAGATTCGGAGGAAATATCGTAAACTGTGTAGATGGTGTAGAGATTATATAAATTATGTGTTATATGTCCAAGATTCTCTTGATCTCACACTATTTAAACTTCATGCAAAATACAGAATCTATTCCACCATTGATCATTTGCGGAAATTAAATCAAGATTGCAATGCACACATGAAACAATGAAAATTCACTCACATTAACACAATTGTTTAACAGGAAAGCCTGAAGCTGAAAAACCCAACTATCTGTATATAATATATGTCATATAGATCATGTAAAAATCCTCATACAAATCTGATCATATCAAGCTCTTAGTACAATACAATCGCTACACACTAATCAAGCCCAATCTTGCTAATCCATGCATTGATCTTTGCCACCTGCTAGCCTGCCTCTACTGCGCAACCCCTACTGAAGAATGGCTCTGACTGAGTTCAAATTACTCCAACCTTGCTCACGCAATCATCATTGGCATCTCCACTGAGTGTTGGATGCAATCAATGCATCACTATAGTCACAACTGATAGTCACACTTTCTCTTTCACCTATCTCTCCACTGGTCTCCACTGAAACTGCCATGCACTGTAGTTAACTGATGTATTCTTCATTTGATTAATGAGTTATTATTTTTGAATTAATTAACTAATTAATTCACTCCACTCTCACTAGTGTATCATTCAGTTAGACTAGATACAACTACCTCAACTAAGTCTAACTGAGTTAAACTAAATACAACTCCACCAACTAATTCTCCAACTCCACCAAACTCTGTCACATGAGTTCTAACTGAATTCCTCCATACAATAGCTCCAGTAAACCCTCAGGAATAGCGTAATTCCTTTTTTCAACTATTGTGCCACATCTGTGCACTTAACTAAAGTGCTCCAAGAGAATAAGATAATGTTTAGAGTCCAAATATTATTAAGAGCTAATAATATTCGACATATCTATTTTTAGACTAGCAATCTAAAAATAGACTCTGCCCAATATGTCTAAAAATAGAATTCCATCTATTTTTCAAACTTGACCAACCATCCAGAAATATCATCCTGCAACTCATAGAATATGATTGACATGTCTAAAAATAGACATAGTCTAAAAATAGACATAATCTAAAAATACACTTTGTGCCAAAATAGCCTGCGGGCCCACTCAGTGAAGGTGACTCTTTTCACTAAGCTCATCATATTGTTGAATCTCAACACTCCCTCTCAACAAGATAGGGATTATATTCCACCCTGATCCTATCTCTATGGTATTCGAATTTTCTCCTGGTGAGCACCTTCATCAGAATATCTGCATCCTAATCCTCCATAGGAATGTAAGAAAGCAGCATGATCTTCTGCTGCACATAATATATGATATGATGATACTGGATGTCAATATGTTTAGATCTATCATGAAATACTGGATTAACCAAGAGTTTAATGCAACTCTGATTATCACAATATATCATAGTAGGATCTAAATGAGAACCGAACAAACTGACCAGGATCTTCCTCATCCATATAGCCTCGCATGCAGCCAAAATTGTTGCCATGTACTCGGCCTTCGCTGAAATGAGTGCCATGGATCTTTGTTTCTTGATGTACCAAGAAACTACTGTAGATATGATACTAAAAATCCCTCAAGATGTGCTCTTTCTATCCATTGGGCTTCCTGCCCAATATGCATCCGTGAAGCCATGCAGCTTCACCTCATCCGACTGTCTGTACCACAATCCATACCTAGATGTGCCCCTGAGATACCTCAGGACATGCTTGCCCGCCTTCCAAAAGAGCTTGGTAGGCTTCACCATCGCTTGTGAAAGCTGGTTCACAACATAGCATATGTCTGGTCGTGTATTGACCAAATACATGAGTGAACCAACCAACTGTTGATAAATAGTGGCATCCACTACCTCTGTTGATGATGCATCCTCTTTCCTCTAACCACTAGGAAGAGGAGTGTTGATAGGCTTGAAGCCTTTCATGTGAAACTTCTCCAGTATCTCCCGGGTGTACTTGACTTGAGACACAAACAGTTCACCTTTCCGCTGCCAAATTTCCAATCCCAGGAAATAATGAAGGAGGCCCAAGTCCTTCATCTCAAACTCCTTTACAAGATATACCTTGCATGAGTGTATCAACAGTTCATCACCTGTTAGTATTAAATCATCTACATAAAGCACAATGATCAAAATCTTACCCTCCACCACTATCTGGTATAGGTTTGGATCGACCTCACTCTTGGCGAAACCAAGTCCAGTGAAATAACTATCTATCCGTGTGTACCAAGCACGAGGTGCTTGTTTCATCCCATACAGCGCTCTTTTGAGCTTGCACACATACGAATCATTGCTGAAGATTTTGAATCCTTCAAGTTGTTCAACGTACACCTCCTCCTCAATGATTCCATTGAGGAACGTCTTCACATCCATGTGATGAATGTGCCAACCCATCTGCGTTGAGAGAGCAAGGATGGTCCTTATGGAAGAATACCTTGTGACAGGTGCAAAGGTTTCTTCATAGTCGATCCCCTCGATCTGTGAGAAGCCCCAAGAACCAAATCTTTCCTTTTACTTCTCGACGCTCCCGTCAGCAGCTTGCTTCACTTGGTAGATCCATCTCAAACCTACCACTGATTTCCCTTTCGGCCTTGGGAAAATCTCCCATGCACTATTTCTGAAAATTGAATCATACTCTTCCACCATGGCATCTACCCATGCGGGATCCTCCGCAGCTTCCTCGAAAGAGGATGGCTCCGTCATGATACACTTGATCATCAGAGCCATGTATCCAGTAAATCAGTTAGGTTACTATCTATGTCTGCGCTATGATGTAGGAGCTCCTACATTCTGCACTGCATCAAGATTCAGTCGCTCAACTTCTATAGTGCGCTTCCGCCCTCTGATGTTTGGTGCTGCATGAGTGGTTTCTTCCACTCCATGAACCTCCTCTTGTGGATGATCCACATCTTAAGGCTCATCTTTAGGAAAAAGTAGCTCCTTACCTGCATGCAAGTGTAGCTCCCTCTCAAGCGACAACTTCATGGCTTTCTCCTCATGAAATTTGATATCTCGTCGCACAACAGTCATCCGACTATCTGGAAAATACACACGATAGTTAGTGTTTCTGTGTATCCCAAAAATATCCCAACCTCTGCGGTCGGCTCCAGCTTCTTCCTGGCATCCTTCGTCACATGAATGTAAACAGTTGAACCAAAAATCCTCAAATGGGAAATATCAGGCCTCTTACCAGAAAACGCCTCCTCGGGTGTACTCATGCCAAGTATCTTGTGAGGACAACGGTTCTGCACATATATTTCCGTATTGCATGCCTCCACCCACAAGTGAAGGGGTAGGCCCTCATCATGCAACATCACCCGTGCAACACCCATGATTATTCTGTTCTTCCGCTCAGCAATCCCGTTCCGCGTCGTGTTATGAGCTATGAGTTTCATCGACTCCTTCTTTCTAAGCGAAAGTATTTGAATTCGCCGAGATGTATTCACCACTATTATCGCTCCGGAGAGATTTCACTCTTCCCAACTTTTCAACCAAATATTTTGAACTCATTAACTTTGAATTGAGTATGTCTCGCTCTTCTTCTGCATGAAGAAGATCCAGCACTTACGAGAAAAGTCATCAAAAGATATCACATACTACCTGTGCTTTGCTGTTAAAGCAACCGAGAAAGGTCCACACATGTCTGTGTGAATTATCTCAAGGATCATCGAGGCATGACTATCCTTCTCATGAAAAGTGGTCTTCACAAATTTTCCCAAATTACATCCCTTGCACTGATCTGACTGTGCAAGTGTACCTTTGGGAAGCCCGCTAGAAATCTGTTGCAAAATTTTCAAAGCGCCATGGTGAATATGGCCCAATCTCCTGTGCCACAATTCACCCTCATCCCGGCTCACCACTCCTTCTGCTTTGCCTGCCATTGTAGCGCAGCCATCTACCTGCAATTGATAAATATTCTTAACTCGAATCCCTATCCTCCTGGTTTGACCAGTTGTTTTATGCCGAAGGAAAGCTTTTCCCTCATTGAAAACAACATCATAACCCTTGTCTTCCAACATCGCCACAGAGATCAGATTCTTCTTCAATCCTGGAACATGCATGACATCCTTCAAGATGAAAGGTTTACCAGACTCCCTCTCAAAGGAAATGGTCTCGATACCAGTCGCACTGTATCTACCATCATCGCCCATCTCGATGTGCACTCCAAGATCCTTTTCTTCCAGATCACTAAATAAATCTGTCTTCGATCATATGGAAAGACGCACCACTGTCAAGAAACCACACCAATCCCATCACACTTGAAACCAAGCATGCGATCAAAGAAAAATCCAGCTCAAACTGCAAGGCTAAGGCCTCTCCAGCCGCAGATTGAGCAAATTGCGGTTGGGGGAGCTTCGACATATCTTGTTTACTTTGTATCACAAAAGATCGGGACCCGAGTAATTTTAAAAGGGGCAAGCAACGCGCCCGTAATTAATCGCCGCCGGGGTGTCCAGGGGGGGCGGACAAGACTTTTGGAGCCCTCGGTGGGGGCTTTTAGGCAAGTGCGTTCCCAAAAGCTAAAAACAGATGTAAAATTGCCTTGTAAAAGTATAGTAATTTCTAGTCAATCTGGGTCGTTCATTAGGCAAAATGATCTGACGGTAGAAGTTATGTTTAGATTAGGGTTTTTTGCCCTAGAAGGCAACCCCTCATTTTTATGAGGGCATTGTATTGTGGCTGTGTATTGTATGTGTATTCTCGGAGCGAGAAACAGAGAGGGAGACTGTGAGAGAGAACAGAGGATATTACAGCGGATCTGCTGTAGGTTTTGTCTCTTCAATTTTTGCTGGATAATAGAAAGGAAGGACTGGATGTTCGGGGTGGACGTAGCCCAAACTGGGTGAACCACGTATATCTGTGTCTCTCTGGTTTTATGTGTTTTGTGTGCTTGTATTTTTCGCATATTTTATGTGTTTCATTGCTCTGTAATATTTAATTTTCTAACAACTGGTATCAGAGCCGAAGGTATATTTGGCTGATAAACTCGCAGGAAAAAAGGGTTCCTGGTTCAAGTGGGAGCAATGGCGGACGATGGTAAGTTTAGGGTCAAGAAATTTAACGGCCAAAACTTTGCGCTGTGGAAGATGCAGATGGAAGATTATCTGTATCAGAAAGATCTGTACCTACCATTGAGTAGAAAAACAAAGAAGCTGGTGACCATGATAGACGCAGAATGGAACATTCTCGATAGAAAGGCACTCGAAATAGTACGGTTGTGTCTTGCGGCGTCAGTCGCCTTCAATATTTCGAAGGAAACAACAACAGAGGGTTTGATGCAGACGTTGGCGAAACTGTATGAAAAGCCCTCGGCCTCAAACAAGGTATTTTTTATGAAACGACTATTTAATATGAAGATGTCGGAAGGTGGATCTGTTGCAGACCATTTAAATGAATTTAATACAGTTACCAGTCAGCTAAGTTCTGTAGGGTAAACTTTGATGATGAAGTTAGAGCTCTGTTATTCTTGTGCTCATTGCCAGAGAGTTGGAATGGTTTAGTAATGGCCATTAGTAACTCTGTCTCTGGATCTAGTACTTTAAAGTTTGATGATGTTGTTGGTGCTATCCTTAGCGAGGAAATGAGACGGAAAAGCTCTGGTGAGACATCAGGTAATGCTTTGAGTGCAGATTCTAGGGGAAGAAGAATGGAAAGAGGAAAGAGCTCGGGATATCACAGTAAATCAAGGAAAGGCAGATCCAAGTCCAGATCGGGGATAGTGTGCTGGAATTGTGGAAATAAAGAACACCTAAAGAAAGACTGTAGATCTCGGAAGGGAAAAGAAGGAGACACACAGAAAGAAAAAAATCATAAAGAAAATGTGATAGGTGATGTGTTACAATATGTTTTGATTCTTTCTTTCGAAAATGTTACTGATTCTTGGGTTGTAGATTCAGGGGCTTCATTCCATGCCACACCTGATAAGAAATATTTTCATGACTATGTTCAAGGAGATTTTGGACAAGTTCGTTTGGGTGATGATAAACCCTGTAAAATTGTTGGAATGGGTAAAGTTCTTGTAAAACAACAGAATGGAAACCAATGGCTACAAAAGGAGGTAAGGCATGTTCCAGATCTGAAGAAAAATCTGATTTCAACAGGGCAGTTAGGCAGTGAAGGTTGTGTGACAACTTTCACAGATAAAACTTGGAAGGTCACCAAAGGAGCGCTAGTAATAGCAAAAGGTGAAAAGGTTGGTACATTGTATTTATGCAATGGTATTTCTAACTCTGTTAATGTTTTAACTTCCAAAGGAGCAGATGCAGCATTACGGCATCATAGGCTCGGACACATGAGTGAGAAGGGAATGAAGATTCTTCACTCAAGAAATTTGTTGCCAGGTTTGAAGAATGTTGATTTGGATTTCTGTGAAAATTGCATTTATGGAAAACAAAAGAGAGTCAGATTTCTCAGAGTTGGGAAATAAAAGAAGAGAGAAAAATTGGAGCTTGTGCATACAGATGTATGGGGACCTGCTCAGGTATCATCTCTCGGTGGCTCTCGTTATTATGTTAATTTTATTGATGATGCAACTAGAAAAACATGGATTTATTGTATTCAGAATAAATCTGATGTATTTGATACTTTCAAGAAATGGAAAGCTTTGGTTGAGATTGAGACAGGAAAGAATTTGAAGTGTCTCAGATCAGACAATGGAGGTGAATATTGCAGCAAAGAGTTTGATAGGTACTGTTCAGAGCATGGAATTCGTAGAGAGAAGACAGTTCCAAGAACACCACAAGAAAATGGTGTGTCGGAAAGGATGAACAGAACAATCATGGAGCGTGCAAGGTGCATGAGATTGCATGCAGGATTGCCTTTAAAATTTTGGGCAGATGCTGTAGATACTGTTGTTTATCTAATAAACAGAGGGCCTTCAAGTTCCTTGAATGGTGGTATTCTAGAGGAAGCATGGACAGGTAAAAAGGTAAACTACTCTTTTTTAAAGCCTTTTGGTTGTGAGGCCTTTGTCCATATTAATAAAGAAAACAAAACAAAGCTTGAGGCAAAATCAAAGAAATGTACCTTTATTGGATATGGTGCTAATGATTTTCGTTATCGCTTATATGATTATGAAAATCACAAAATCATTAGGAGCAGAGATGTAATATTCAATGAAAAGGTCTTGTATAAGAATCAGTTGCAGGAAAAGAAACAGGAAAAAGAAAGTAAGGAATACGCGGTTCTTGATGAGATATCTGAAAAAGTAAAGGTGCCTAAAAATAATAATAATCAACAACCACAGTAGCAGCAACCACCACAACAGCAACAGGCACCTCAAACACCTCAAAGTGGTGTTAGAAGATCTGCCAGGATAAGTAGACCCCTTGAATGGTACTCTCCTTCATTATATTATTTATTGCTAACTGATTCTGGTGAACCTGAATGTTATGAAGAAGCAATGCAGGTTGAAAGTAGGAAGAAGTGGGAGCTAGCCATGGAAGAAGAGATGGGCTCCTTAATGCATAACCAGACTTGGGACTTAGTCAAGTTGCCTATAGGTAAAACTACATTACAGAATAAATGGGTTTACAGGTTGAAGGAAGAAGATGGAGGAAAACAGAGATACAAAGCTAGACTTGTGGTGAATGGGTTTGCACAAAAGAAAGGTATTGATTTTGATGAAATATTTTCTCCTGTTGTTAAGATGAATTCAATCAGAACTATCTTAAGTCTTGTAGCAGCGGAAGATTTACATCTTGAACAGTTAGATGTAAAGACAACATTTCTTCATGGATATTTAAAGGAAGAGATATACATGCATCAACCAGAAGGATATGAGGTAAAAGGGAAAGAAAAATTGGTGTGCAGGTTAAAGAAGAGCTTGTATGGCTTAAAACAAGCTCCAAGGCAGTGGTATCTAAAATTTGACAAGTTTATGTCTGAACAAGGTTATACTAGATGTCACTCTGATCATTGTGTTTATCTAAAAAGGAAAAATGATGGCAGCTATATTATATTGTTATTGTATGTAGATGAAATGCTTGTTGCAGGATCTAACATGCAGGAAATAAATGTGCTCAAAAGAAAATTGGCAAATTCATTTGCAATGAAGGATTTGGGAGCTGCAAAACAAATCCTTGGTATGAGGATAACTAGAGACAGGAAAAATCGTAAATTAACATTGTCTCAGAATGAGTACATAGAAAAGGTGTTGAAAAGATTTAATATGCACAATGTAAAACCAGTTAGTACACCTTTTGCTAGCCATTTCAAACTTAGTAAGGAGATGTGCCCAAAGACCCAAGAAGACATGGATTATATGTCTAAAGTTCCATATGCATCAGCAGTTGGAAGCTTAATGTATGCAATGGTCTGCACAAGGCCCGATATTGCACATGCAGTGGGAGTTGTAAGCAGGTACATGAATAATCCAGGAAAAGAACATTGGATGGCAGTAAAATGGATTCTCAGATATTTGAGAGGTACCACAAATCAAGCATTATGCTTTGGTGGTTCAAACATTTCTCTACAGGAATATGTTGATGCAGATATGGGAGGTGACAGAGATAAAAGGAGGAGCACTACAGGATATGTATTTACTATAGGTGGAACAACTGTCAGTTGGGTTTCAAAAATCCAAAGTATTGTTGCACTGTCAACAACAGAAGCAGAGTACGTTGCTGCTACAGAGGCTAGTAAAGAAATGATTTGGTTACAAAGGTTTATGGATGAATTGGGTAAGAAGCATGATATGGGCACACTATACAATGATAGACAAAGTGCTATTCATCTTGCAAATAACTCAGCATTTCATTCCAGGACTAAAAACATACATCTCAAGTACCATTTCATACGGTCAGTATTGGAAGATGGAGAGTTGAAGCTAGAAAAGATACACACTAGCCAGAATCCTGCAGATATGCTAACAAAAGTTGTAACCAGGGAGAAACTGAGAACATGCTCAGTTTCAATTGGTCTTCAAGGATGACGATGAAGATGAGGAACAGCCATGTCCAAAGAGGAGTCATTGTCCAGCAAATGAAGCAGCGATGGAGTTGCTACAATCAGTCTCCAAGTGGGAGATTGTTGGGTGTGGAGCCTGATTATCTTGTTTACTTTGTATCACAGCATTGGACCCCTGTACTTTAAAAGGGGTGGAAAATCCACCCGTAATTAATCGCTGGTGTGGGGGGTCCAGGGGGGGCGGCAGTGCTTTTCGGAGCCCCCCCCTGGCGGGGGCTTTCAGGGGTAGTGCCCCCGAAGCTAAAAATAGATGTAAAATTTCCTTGTAAAAGTATAGTAATTTATAGTCAATGTGGGCCGTTCATTAGGCAAATGATCTAACGGTAGAAGTTATGTTTAGATTAGGGTTTTTTTCCCTAGAAGGCAACCCCTCATTTTTATGAGGGCATTGTATTGCAACTGTGTATTTTATGTGTATTCTCGGAGCGAGAAACAAAGAGGGAGGCTATGAGAGAGAATAGAGGATATTACAGTGGATCTGCTGTAGGTTTTGTCTCTTCAATTTTTGCTGGATAATAGAAAGAAGGATTGGCTGTTCGAGGTGGATGTAGCCCAAACTGGGTGAACCACGTATATCTGTGTCTCTCTGGTTTTATGTGTTTTGTGTGCTTGTATTTTTCTCATATTTTATGTGTTGCATTGCTCCATAATATTTAATTTTCTAACAGCCTGCTTATTCTTCTTCTTCTGTGGGAAATTAGTGGCGAAATTCCCATGCTGGTGATAGTGAAAACACTTCATCTTGGACAAATCCTGCTTCTTTCCTTTAGCTTTAGATTTGGAAGATTTCTTCCCTTTTCCTTTCCAATATTTGGCAGCCAAAGCACAATTTTATTCATCTTCATTCTTCTATGAAGATCCATCCCTGGTACCCCGCCTTATCTCCTCCTGCACAAGATTCTCCTCCTGCACAAGATCCAACCAAAGTCGCTCCCATCCTGGTAGTTTCTCCCCTCCATTGACAGAGTCTTCGTAGCTATGCCAACTCTTTGGAAGCCCAAGGAGAGCCAAGCTCACCAATTATTCTTCATCAACAATAACCCCCACACTTCCCAGCTCATCCTTGCAGTGGACAAACTTCGTGAGGTATTTTGGTATACTGTCACCTTTCTCCATTTTTATTTTTCTGAGCTTGTCTTTAAGCGCCAACTTCCTCTGGCTGCTTCTGCTTTGGAACAAGTCTGTCAAAGACTTTCACATTAAGAATGGAGTGGCTTTACCATGAAGGATGGACACTATGTGGTCCTTCACACCTTCCAACAGAATCCTTCCACACTTTGCTACCTTCTTTTTCCATGCGTCAAGTGCAGCTGCATCGCTAGAAGCAGGCTTCGGAATATCAACATCTATGAACTCCTTCAACCCATTATCATCCAGCACTGCCTCCATCCTATCCTTCCATGCTATGTAATTCGAGCTCCCATCAAGGGCATACTCCAATCGCAATCCGTTGAAAGGCATTTCAATGAATGATCAACTTCGACACCAAGAAAACACCGCAACAAATTCAAATTCTATCAGCACAAAACTCAACCGCTTCAATAATTGCAATCTGCTCCAATGATCAACTGATCTGATACCATGTAGAAATTATATAAGTTATGTGTTATAATTCCAAGATTCTCCTGATCTCACACTATTTTATCTTCATGAAAAATACAGAATCTATTCCACCATTGATCGTTTGCGGAAATTAAATCAAGATTGCAATGCACACATGAAACAATAAAAATTCACACACATTAAAACAGTTGTTTAACAGGAAAGCCTAAAGCTGAAAAACAAAACTATTTTTATATAATATATCTCATATATATCATGTAACAATCCTCATAAAAAGCTGATCATATCAAGCTCTCAGTACAATACAATCGCTACACACTAATCAAGCTCGATCTTGCAAATCCATGCACCGATATTTGCCACCTGCTAGCCTGCCTCTACTACGCAATCCCTACTGAAGAATGGCTCTGAATGAGTTTGAATTACTCCAGCCTTGCTCACACAATCCTCATTGGCATCTCCATTAAGTGTTGGATGCAATCAATGCATCACTATAGTCATAATTGATAGTCACACTTTCTCTTTCACCTATCTCTCCACTGGTCTCCACTGAAACTGCCATGCACTGTAGTTAATTGATGTATTCTTCAGTTTATTAATGAGTTATTATTTTTGAATTAATTAACTAATTAATTCACTCCAATATCACTATTGTATCATTCAGTTAGACTAGATACAACTAGCTAAACTGAGTCTAACTGAGTTAAACTAAATACAACTCCATCAACTACTTCTCCAACTCCACCAAACTCTATCACATGAGTTCTAACTGAAGTCCTCCATGAAATAGCTCTAGTAAACCCTCAAGAATAGAGTAATTCCTTCTGTCAGCTGTTGTGCCACATCTGTGCACTTAACTGAAGTTCTCCAAGAGAATAAGATAATGTTTAGAGTCCAAATATTATTAAGAGCTAATAATATTCAACATATCTATTTTTAGACTAGAAATCTAAAAATAGACTCCGTCCAATATGTATAAAAATATAAATCCATCTATTTTTCCAACTTGAAAAACCATCCACAAATACCATCTTGCAACTCATAGAATATGATCGACATGTCTAAAAATAGACATAGTCTAAAAATAGACTTTGTGCCAAAAATAGCATGCGAGCCCACTTAGTGAAGGCGACTCTTTTCACTAAGCTCATCATCTTGTTGAATCTCAACAGAAGGTTCAGGAGTTTCTGAATTAGTATCCTAAGATGACGATTAAATAAAATCGTTAGGTGGTGGACGCGATGAAATAGGTTGTACACTTATGAAAATCCCAAGTTCAGCGCCTTCAGCTTTAAGGGGTCCAACTCGAAATTGGGGGACCTCAGGAGGAGGGTCTTGAGATCCTTGAGAAGAGGAAGGAGGTGAATCTAATGATTCAACCATGATTACCTTGAGGGAAAGATCAAATAGAGAAAATGTGAATCAATTTTGAGTAATTTAAAAGTTACAATTAACCAGACAAAGAAGAGGTCAGAGAAATGCAAAGGTAAGATGTTATCGTGGGTAGATGATTTTAGAAATTAAACAAACAATAAATAAAAAAGGTTGAGCTAGGAATAAAGGATTATCAAGTATCTATGAACTGTAATATACACCTTGGTGATAAATGATAGAAAAAATTACCAAGGATTTAATGTTCTATAATCGATCTCCCCGAATGTTGTGTTCGGTGTATCATGTCTACAAGGTAGCCAACTCAATTGCCTATGGTGAGTTTGCAACCTAGTGGTGTCTCCCCATATATATTTGACGGTAGGTGGGATTCCAGTCCATAGTATTGTTTTCTAATTTGTAACTGTATGATGAGAGTGTCCCCTTATAATTTTCATATGTCGAGCATAGTCCTATATACTTCCATATGTGGGACGGGGTTTCACCTTCGGAATGTAATAGAGACTATTAGCCACATCTCCTATGTTTAATGATGCCAGAACACGTCTCTAGCCTAGACCTATAAATGCTTTTCATTAATTTCAAATGCTCCTTAAGGTTAATTAGGTAAATTTTAAAGTTGATCTTTAGTTAAGTCTCAGTTTAAGGCTCAATATCGATGTCACCTAAACCCTATAATGCATCTAAATGCTAAAAGAGATCCTTTCCATTTCAATGAATTCTAAACTAATGAGTGAAGAAACAAAAACAAGAGTTCAAGTAATGCAAGAAACAGTGATTCCCCCCAACTAGTTCAAGACTACTAAAATACTACTTTTAAAGATCGAATCCACTTTCATCGTTCCCCAAAATGAAAGATTATTGAAAAATGAAATTGATTCTATTTCCACTAAGATGCATAGTATTTTTTTTTCTTTTAGTTTGAAAGCTCAAAATGAAAATGCAATCAATGAACTAAAGTAAAATCAACCAAACGAACAAAGAAATGAAAAATAATTCTCTTCACTTTTCTTTCTATCGAATGGAAAACAAGATTTCTTCAAAAATAAACAAATGAAAATCACTTTCCAAAGTGAACAAACCAAATACAAAATTTAAGATTAAAATCACTTTTAATTTACTATTTTGAATTCAAGAACTAAATAAGACACATTCTCCTAAACCTGCAAATCAATCAAATTGTGATCTTATGTTTGATACTAAATTGAAGGTGATTTCTAAGTGCAGTGATAACCAGTGCAACAGGAAGAAAATTCAAAAACAAGCTAGAAGAAATACACAAAGGAGCTTGAATTGACTATAATAGAATCCTAAGGAAGATCCTATCAATTCTTTGACAACAAGCACAAGTGACCGGCGAAGGGTAATTGACCTAGAAGACCTAGAAAGTAACTAAACCTCACTTTAACTCAAGGGCAAGTCAAAGAAACAAAACCAACCAAAAAAATAAGATAATCACAAAGGCGGGAGGTCATTCATACTTGACAGGTGTTTTTTAGGGGCTAGGACACACTGGAAAGGTAAGGGGAAACCCTAAATTTTCCTAGCTCTGATATCAACACTTTTGTGCTGAGAAGAAGGGTGTTGACAGGCATATCACCATGGATTTTTTATGTAAAACAACATTTTCAACGCTACTGTGAGAACATAGAACACATTGACTGCTAGAAAAAACGAAAAAGAAAAAAATAATTTCAAACCAAAACCATACCTGACACACTGAATTAACTATCAAACCTTATGGAAACATATAGAGACCTAAGGAGACTTAGATATCGATGATCGGTCAAACTGATCAGACATCAACCCGAGAAAGGAAGGCTGAGAGGCTAAAGCTCCACAACGGAGTAGTGAATTCTATTATGAAGATAAATCCTCTCTGTAGACAGAGGCGATCTCTCTAGCCCTAGAGTGGGTCTAGCAACTTGTGAGACTTTCTAATGCAATATTCCTTATCTAATATTCAAAATGCGACAAGAAAGGAGATATAGGTACCTTTTCCTGATGTTATTCTTGAATACTCTGATGATGGCCGTGATCCACAATCCCTTAGGCTCTCTCCTTGCTACTGGTGGCACACGAATACCTGTGGATGATCCAGAGGCAACAACAAACGTAATCCAATACATAATATTCATGAACATCAACTATCTATCAGATCAAGGAACATTATACTATTTGTAAAAATGATTAGAGAAATATAGAAACAAAACATCAGATGTTTTATTAATAAATATAGATGAGAGATATTACAACCCAGGCCTTGATGTTGGAGGTATCCCTTTGATGATGGTTGATTCCTTAACCAAAGCTCTAAATCATTCCTTCTCCAAAATAGCTTAGGTGTTATCACAATACATGAGTGTAAAGGGAATTAATGATCTTACCAGCCCAATAATGACCAACCAGTAGTGGAGGGATGGGGATCAATTTATAGGAAGTGAGAAGAGGTTGGGAGCCCATGAAAGGAGGGGGAAGGTCCACTTTCCAAGGGATACACCCCCATTGATAAGATAAAAGCTCTAAAACTAGAGAGCTCGACCCTATCACCACGAAATAACAACCAACTCGATGCCTTGGAGCTTCTAGAGGCCGAATATTCTCCTTCATTTTAGGAAACACTGCGATAAAGGGATCAGCATGGTTTTCTCCAAAAAAAAGGGTGTTGATAGTGCTAGGCTAGAACTATCAACCTACCATCAACACGAGCATGCCACTAGTGAAGAACGCTGACCTAGAAATTTAGTTGTTTGACCAAATTTCTCCAGTGATATTCCAAGGCAGATTTCTTTGATTCTTCAGAGGATATCTTTGTGTATTTTTTCTGATGTGGATATACTTCACAATACTTGTCACAGGGCACTTCAAGATCAAGGACAGGAAGTGAACATGGTGACAAATTACTGTGTAACACCTTGTACTCTCGTGAATATCAAATTTGGTCAAACTGATAATGGTTCCTAAGAATGAGGCCCTATGAATAAGGCAGATAATAATTAATAGTGCTTACATTTTAAGGGGGTCTGTATTTGTAATGATTTAGGTGATGTCTTCTTTATTAATTAAAATGATAGTGTTGTTAAACGCTATCGAATACTAAACTCTAGGATCTTGTTGGTGGCTCACCCTTTCATTCATTGATTTACCTTCCAAATTTTTCTAGTCTTTAAAATACATCAATGATACATATATAATTTCAGGTATCCCAAATAGCTTTATTGAATAATAGAATGCGTAATTTTTATTTTATTTGACACTCGATTTTTTCTAGAACCACAACATAGTTTATGCCATAAAGTTGCATAGCATAAAATATTTTCATTATTAGCAATAATAAGAAGTAGGTTCAACCAGGTTGAGTTTGTGGGGGCATAGAAATTGAACTTATGTGGTGAATCCATATAACGAGTCTAATTTTTGACAAAAGAGAAGACACATATGATTGATGATAGATTATTCATGTTGTCAAGTTCCAGGCATTAGGAGCCAGTCCCTATAGCGATTATATTTGTTGAGCAGGAAAATCCCCTCTCCAGACAAAGGAAATCCCTCTAGCCCTAGGGTGGGTCTAGTAACAAGAGAACATGCTGAATTCCTGAATTCCTAGTTTGTAAATGAAATATGGACTGGAACAGATATCTTACCTCAGTCCAAAGCTTTTGTTGCAGCACACAACAATGATCCTCCGATATTTGTCTTCACGCTTTGCGCTCGTTTGGTGACGATGTCTCTGTACCTACAAAAATATAAAACAAACGATGACAACATACAAGCATATACATTCATATACAACTATTCAACTAGTCAAGGAGAGTTAAACACTTTGAATATACATGGAAACAAATTTGCAATGAGAAACCATTCATGTATTATTAATATGAAAAATAAGTTTACAACCTTATGCCTTGACGTTGCATATCTCCTTCGACAGGTTCAGTCGAGCATGTCTCAAGCATTCGTTCATTGTTCAGCTCAATGAGGAAATGGGCTTAAACTCTCTCTCAATAATGTATTCTTCTCTGATTTCTCCAACACACCAACTATAACTATGACTGTTCAGCTAGCTGAATCAGAGGAAGAAGAATTTATAGGAGAGGAGGAGGAGGTTTTGGATCCACATAAGGTGGAGGAGAGGTCTATCCATTTGGGGAGTTGCAAATTTGTAGGAACTAATACTAGGCCAAAGGGAGAAAATCGACTTGATCCAGTCAAACAAACCATGATGACTCTTCTCACAAAGTTGTTAAAGCATATAAGATTCATTTATATTTTAAAAAAATTTCCAAAAGCAGCTCGGCACGGGTGCCCTTATGAGACAGAGCACCAATGGGCGTGAGGCTCAGTGTTAATTTCTTCATTTGCGTGAGGTCATAATTGCCTGCCAGTGCCAACCCAAAATCATAGGTTTGTGAAGGTCTGCTTGAGAAATGATTAGTATAGCTTATGTTCCAGACATGTCAAGGGGTGAAATGACATTTATGGCAATGTATGAAAGTACACAGGGGTCACTAAAATGGTCCTCCAATGTTCAGGATGTGAATTGTAGGGACGGTGAAAAAATACTATGTAACAGATGTCCCCTAAAGCATGAAGTCCAAGAGAGAGGGAAGGGTTAAATGCTTTATGAGAACATGCACAAACCAAAATGCCATCATCGAAAAACCTGCAAGATCAAATATACCTCATATCTATGATACATGAATATGTGGTATGGGCACAACCATCCATAATAAAGAACATATAATAAGATCCAAGGTATGGAGGCAACCATCCAGTAAGAAGGATCATCAAATAGACTTAGGCATGGTCGCAGCCATCCAATCATAAGAGTCATGCATATAGCCATGATAAACCAAATCGTCCTGCAACCTAGATTTCATCAGACAAAACCCAAGGTCTTGCGCTCCATATCGACCCAAAAAAGTACAAATTCAAGCATGCGAATGAATGATTTGAAGTCAAACATGCAAGAAAATCACCTGATTACCAGCAAATGATGAAATTTGTTAACAGGCACGAAAGAGGCCACCAATAATGAGAATGGTTCTCAAGGTAAAAGTAGTAAAATTCGTGGAATGTGAACAATGAGTTGGAGTCAAACACCTGTGAAATCACTCGATCGAAGGTCGATGAGGAGAACCTATCGCCGAATGTGAAGAACTTGCCATTAAGGCATGCAAGCTCTAAGGTACGAGAAGGGAGTCTCTAGATCAGCTTCCTGGAAAATGAGCTGAAGTTGACAGGAAATGAATAGTTGAAGGAGGGCCATAATGTTTCCCACATCATCGACACAAGACAGAGGAATAAGATGATAGTAAATCAAGACTAAACAGAGGATCAAGGGTTGAAAACTGTAGAAGGAACTTCTCTTGAACATATTGGTGACACGACTCCGGAATTTGGCAGTATTTGACATCAAGGGATATCAGGTCATGGTGATGTGGAAAAGAGCAGATGAGAGGTCAAAATAGATAACCCAAAGCCATGGAGGCTAAAGGACGAATGTGGGATGTCCCCAACCCGACACGAACTGCAGACAAGTGTCATGTTCAAGAGTGACATATTGTTGACATGACTGAGAAATGGTTCCATTTTCCCCCACCATTTATGGTGAGTACCCCAATTATT
This sequence comes from Pinus albicaulis, assembly GCA_034641835.2. Classification (NCBI taxonomy): domain Eukaryota; kingdom Viridiplantae; phylum Streptophyta; class Pinopsida; order Pinales; family Pinaceae; genus Pinus; species Pinus albicaulis. The sequence goes on along the minus strand of CM076577.1, from coordinate 548,915,631 downwards.
TTTGGAAACAAGCTTGAAGGGGATAGCATATTCTTTTCATGTAAGTTTTTCCTTCAGAAAAATCCATCCTAGTACATTTTACGAGCCCTAGGAAGGAGGAACTCGGTAATGTCATGGTGACGATTTCTGATGTCATTTAGTTTTAACGAGTCTGAAAAAGGGAGAACTTGGTGTATTTTCATTTTTAGAGAGTTTGAAAAGAAGCAGAAAAGAAAACTCCAATAGGTCCCTTTTCATAGGTAGTTTCATAGATCCGAAAATGTACAAAACGATATCTGAGAGAACCTCCTAGTCATGTTTAACTAAGGTATTCCTTTTTCGTAAATAATCTGTCCCAACCCAGAAAAGGGGTAAACGTATAATGGGAAGATGGCGTTTCGCATCCTTTAACGAGTTCAAAATGACAAGATTCTCGACCATCTTTTCAATTTTTGAGAGTCAGTAAAGAGCTGAAACATGACTCTAGGGGGTGAATTTTTCTTGTTTTTACTAAGTCCTAAAAAGTAATAAAATACAACTCGTTTATTCATCGTCATCATTTTTTAGGACCTGTTGTTGCATAAGAAGGATAAATAAAACCCATTTTTCTATATAAAATAATAAAATAATCGAAAATATGTCTAAAAACCTAATTAGGGTTTAGAAAAGGTTATAAAATGATGCAAATAGTAAAAACAACTTACTTTTCACCTTTTCACTTTCTTGGGAGCATTTTACCATTTTTTATTGTGAACTTGTGGAGCTAACAGTAGGAAATCCACAAGGACATTTGGAATCCGTTTTCTCCAAGTATGAGCTCTGATCTTCACCTGCTTTCTAAGCCATTTTTCATTCTCTATTTTTATGTTATGACACATTTTAGGGGATATTTTTTAATGGTTGGATCACGACGGTCGGCGCAGGTTCCGAGCACAGAGTCGCGCCCAACCTCGCAAAATTTAAAAGGGCAGGCACCAATCGGCACCACTGTTTGCAAAACATGAGTGCCAATCGCCACGGCTGAAAAATGTGCAAAATTTCTCCAAAATGTCTGATTCGAATGGTTCAAATTTCAATCTTGTGGCTAATGGGAGCCTCAATTGCGTTTTTTTCAAGGAAATTAGTAGCCAAAATGGTGATAAAATGGAAAGAACGAGAGCACGGGGAAGAGGATGAACTAGTTATGGGAAACAATGCATGTATGGATGCCCTGAGAAATTGCAGGCCCTTGAAATTCTTCCTAACATCGTGTCTAAGAGCTTATCTGGAACTATTGGAGTACCTTATTAGTGTGTGGGACACTGATCGAGAAATATTTATGATTCATGACCAAGAGTTGGATATAGAAGTCTCTGACATTTATTTCATTACTGGATTGTCACGGAGGGGAGAGAAACTGATCTTGATAGCTACCCGGCCCCTTTATAAGAGCATGAACATGCTGATAGACAGAGTCTACCCAAGAGAAAATAAAGGATAATAAAGAAGCAAAGTAGATATTCATACAGTACCTGACTTGTCACTAAGGGTAGTGCTACATACTATAACTTAGGCCGCTGGATCTCAAGCTCCTCACGAAGCTACAAAGACACAGCTTCAACTTTTCGTGGATTGGATGGCTCCAACTATCTACAATTAGGCAGAAGAAGTAACAATCAAATTGAAATGCTAGTTAACATAATGCAAGAATGGAAAGATGAAAAAATTTGGATATGGGTCAATCTTGATATCATTCATCCTAGAACGGTTTCCGATATTCCAGCACCAGGAGGTGATAGTACCTACACCCCCAGCACGAGAGCCACGGATGGTCTGTTGGGCGGAGTTGATGCCTCGATCAGGAGGTGGTCAATATATGTCATGGAGACCAGATTTCTTCGACTAGAGCCACCGAAATCTCGTCATGGTAGAGGATTGGCCATACACCGGTACCGATTTTGGGGGTGATCCATACCTACCACTCCCGGAAGGAGATGACTGGGATGAGGATTTGGGTAAGAACTCATTTATTTTTATTTTTATGAGTATTATGATTTATTTTTTGTTTTATATGTGTTCTGACATTTATCCATGTGTTGTAGATGTTGGACTAGAGAGACCTACAGGGATGTCCCCCATAGCATGGAGGGTCCCACGTGATTTCGAAGGGGCCTCTCATGGTGAGGGAAGCGAGGAAGAAGAGATCGTGTGCAACTTGGAGGGACTCACAAGTGGGATCCCAGATTATATGAGATTCAAGGATGTTCCTCCTGCCTATCAGAGGCACACTTCAGGGGTGTCTAACCGCATCCATCGACTACTGAGGCGGGTTGTACGTGTAGTAACATGCTATCATGATCACCATGCAGATTAGATGCCTAGGAATCATTTCTGCATATATTTTTTGAGAGACATGATGTCTTGGGATGTAACCAAACCACATATATTTTGAACTTATGATGGACATGGATGTAAACAATCGATATATATATATATATATATATATATATATATATATATATATATATATATATATATATATATATATATATATATATATGTATATATATATATATATATATTCTTATTTTCCTGTCTAAATATTACTATGTAATGATGATGCTTTTACAAATTTTGCAAATGTCTATATAATACAATATTGGCTACTGCATCAGTTAACGTATTGGTTCTTCTAGGAATATGCTGATATGTGATATAATCAAAATTCCTTTCTAAAAAATGAACATGCAAATACATCCTTAAAATCTGGGGGTTTCTAACAGAATAATGCCCATTGAGCTGGAGAAAAACAAGCTGAGAGTCTAGGTTCATAATTAATTCATGAATGTCGAGAGCAATAGCTTCAGTTAGGAGTTCAATGACTGCATTGTATTCAGCAACATTGTTGGTTTACATCCTAGAAAATATCTTGAAGGTCTACCAACTCACCATTAGGATCATAAATCACCTAAGCCGCAGAGGATAGATTTCGGGTACTGTGGGAGACACCATCTGCAAAACCGACATAAGGAGTGACAGAAATATACACAGTAATCAAAGACACAATAAGCAAGAAAAACTACTCGCAAAGCACACCAAGGCAAAAAATGTACAAAAATGGAAGCACACTTATGTACAAAAGGACATGCACGAGAAACTCATGCATAATAGTTTTTGAGATACAACCCATTTTTGGGTTGATCCAAGGGATAACATTCATAGTCAATAAGCTCCTAGGCCCCGTTATGAAAAAAATTCTTAACGATGTAGGGCCCATGCCACATGGGTTCGAATTTACCTGCCCCCAGCTTATCATGAGCTTGGTCCTACAAGAGGACCAAGTATCCTTCTACGAAGGTACGAGGGGAAACCGTCTGATCAAAGTGGGATTTGACTCACTTTTTCTATGATTCTATAACTAGAGCAGCTAAGCGATGAGTTTCATATAGCCTCTCCAAATATAGAAAACATTCTTCCTCTGGCAAGGTATTAGGCAGTAATTCAACAGGTATCTTGAGGGAAGGAATTTTGCATTCAATCGAAAGGGTAGCTTCTAGACCATAAACAAGCTAGAATGGGTGAATACAGTTGCATCCTTCACCAAGTTTCGGTAAGCCCCGAGAGCTGAAAACAACATGAGATGCCAATTAGACTTGTGCATCCCAATCTTACATTGAAGCATGGTGACTAAAACCTTTTTTACTGCTTTAACCTTGCCATTACCTTGGGTGTAGTACGATGTTGAGCTATCGTGATGCAGACCCAACTTAGTAGTCAACTCAGCCATCATATAATGGTGAAAATGGGAGCCATGGTTGGTGAAAATGGCTTGAGGGACACTGAACCTGGTAATCATATGATTGAAAATAAATTATGCAGTCGTCTTACTGTTAGTTGTGAGTGTAGGAATTTCTTCGGCCCATTTAGTGACGTAGTCAATGGCTGTGATAATATGACCATGTCCCTTTCCTGAGCGAGGGTTACACGTCATAAAATTGATACCCCACTTCATAAAGGGACCAACGGTAATGACAGGATAGAGGTGAGAAGGTGGTGCGCACATCTTGCACCAGTAAATCTGGCATGCGTGACATTTACGGACAACAAGAATACAGTCTTTGAAAATGGTAGGCAAGAAATATCTAGCACGAAGGATTTTTTGAGCAGTAGCATCCCATACATCTGACCGCCACATACGCCAGAATGACATTCATTAAGGAATTTTTCAGCTTTCTCGAGGGTCAAACACTAGCGGGGAACAGAATCAAATCTGATGTTGTATAAAGTATCTCCAATTATGTGACAGGGTTGCGAATGATGATGAATACTTTGATGAGCATATTTCGTCAAATCAGATCGAAAAGTGGAAGTCTGGAGATAAATGATGATATCACTGTACCATGGATCGAGGGTGCTAATGAGAAAAAGAGTGTCTTGTGGAATGCGTTCCTAAGAACCAAAGGGAGCAGAGGCAGAAGGTAAAGACCAGATCAAATCAACAAAAACCAATGATTTCTTTGATTTGGTGGTAGTGAATTCCAAATCTAACTCTTGGAGGATAACTATCCACTTGGAGTATTTTCCCCCCATCGATTTTCAAGTTAAAATATAAGTCATGTGGTTGCAATCATAAATCACGGTTATTGTGCAGAGTAAAATATAATGGTAAAAATGTTGGATGGCTTAAACAACTGCCAACGCCAATTTCTCCACATGAGCATAATGTGTTTCAGTGTCGAGAATATTGTGACTCAAATAATAAATGACATGCTCATCACCGTTGTCATCATCCTGTACTAGAACCATGGAAATAATGCTAAAAGCGGCAACCAAATAGAGTGAGTAGTCGAGATGATAATTTTGGGGACGCAAAAGAGGATCATTGACAAGAAAAGTCTTCAGTGCATCAAAATATTTTTGGGCAATCTCATCCCATAGGAATGGGATGCCTTGCTTAAGAAATCAAGTGAAACCTTTGGCTACTTCAGTATAGTTCGATATGAAACGACATAGGAAATTAGCTTTCCCTTGCAAACTCTGCAACTGATGTAAAGAGGAAGGGGAGAGGAGATTAAAAATAGCTTTTACCTTAAGGGGATCAATATTAATTCCTTCTTTAGAGATGAAAATCCCAAGGAGTCTACCAGAATCGATGCAAAAGACACATTTATGCGGATTAAGCCGAATGTTGTAGTGTCTATAGTGAAGAAATATTTGATGGAGGTGACCCAGGCATTTATTATGCTTAGCAGAATGAGCCGGAAGGTCATCTAGGTAAGGTTCAACAATGTGCTTAATATCATTAAAATCGTATGGCATTGCTTGTTGTAATGTGGCACCATCATTCTTAAGGCCAAAAGGGAGCTTGCGAAGGTGCCCCATGGACAGATGAAGGCAGTATTATGTTGATCATCCAGAAGAATATTGATCTGGTTGTAACCAGAGAACCCATCCATAAGGGAAAATATCTCACTCCCAGATCATTCATCAATGATCTGATCAATGAAGGGAGTGGGATAGTTATCCTTAGGACAAGCATGATTAATGTCATGGTAATCCACACAAACTTGAATAGTACCTTGCTTTTTATCCATAGGGACGATGTTAGAGACCCAATCTGTCAATGGGATCAGATAATTGAAGCCGGCTTTGAGAAGTTTCTCAACTTCTCCATTTATGGCACCTTCCTTTCTTGGGTGCATGAGATGAAGATGATGGTGAACAGGTTTCACATTAGGGTAAGTAGGGATCTCGTGCACGACTATACTTGGATTAATTCCAGGAATTTCTTCATAGGAACAAGCGAAAATGTCTCAAAATTCTTAGTAGAGGCTAATATATATCTCGATCTCATCAGGAGAACATGTCACCCCAATGTGGATGTTCTTGACAACCCCCGGTTTAACGGATATGTCAACAAGCATCGCTTGCATAATATTCCCCATGTTGCCTTCCACAAAAACTCTGTGTGTCAAGATAGGCATTTGAAGTGAATGGGAAGGAGTTTGGGAAGAAAATTTCTCAAGACAAGTAGACATGGCCCCAAGGCCAAGCATAAAGGAGGAGCGATGATGAATATCGTCCCAGGGAGGATCCTCTAGAGACACAGTTTCCACAATGGCTTCATCAATTGGAAACGTCTCATTCAAGGGACCAGGAGAATCCAAAGGACCGAGGCAAGCGGATTGAGAATACATGTCGAGACACACAATCGAAGGATTATGATCATAGGGAGAAGGAGCCGAAGCTGAGATAAATTCACAATAGGAAATTTATATTGGGCTTAACAACATCACATCACCAAACGAATCAACCTGATTAGGCGAAGGGATGATCCATGGATTAGAAGTCATGGAGACCATATTTACCTGAGCAATTTTGGGTAGAGGAAGAGAAGAAAGACCCATAAGGGCAGGATCTTTGAAAAGTCTCAGCCCCACACTTTCATAAGACGTAGGAATACAGTCTACATATGGAACGTTGCTCTTAGAGGAGGTGGAAGTGAAAAGGGATAACTGGTCGACAGTGATGATCTTTCCTTCATGTGGGAATTGAAGAACACGAAAGAGAGTGGATGGAAATCATAGCATGGCGTAATTCCAACTGTGACTGAGGAGAAGATTATAATTTATCCTGGCATCAATGACTTCAACCTCAACATTAACCATTTTTCCTTCCAACGTTATAGGTAAGCTGGTGAGGACACCAAGAGGGTGAGATTTCCTTCCGTTGAAGGCTTCTAAAGCATTTGGAGACTAGTTAAGGGACAGATAACCAATGGCTTTCCAGCATGAAACGGACATGATGCAAGTAGATGCACCTTCGTCCACGATTGCTCCATGGATATTATTACCATTAATCCCAACTTGGATAATCAAAGCAAGCTAGTGAGGGAGACGCGGAATGAAATTTTCCAGATAAAATGAGATAAGGCTTGAATCGGCGGGGTCCATCCCTCCGATAGTGGATAGCAAAGCCTTCCATTTTGATGGATAGCTTTGAAGTAACTCCAACACGGACATAGCGGACGATGCCTGAGCCAAATCCTCACCAATATTGTAATGCTGGGCGACATGTGCGTTCATATTATAGGAAGATTTATAGAACACGCCTTTAGAAGGTGGTCGTACAACGGGCTCAGGACTGGGACTTTAAATGTGAAGAGGGCCAGAAGTAGGGGGGAGGAGGACCATATGCGATCTCTTTCCCTGCTGCCTGACATGGTTCGATATAATATTTCGATCTGGTAGTGATAGATATGGGTGTAGCACCATTTACCATGAAAAAATGAGAGCCAAAAGGGGCAAAGGAATGAGGTTGCTCCACTAGTTGAGTTTGTTGTGATGGGAATGGTTCTTTAAGAACAGTCGGAGTTCCTTGAGTGGCTTTTAGCAGCCCACTCACCTCGGCCCATCGTGGACAGTCCTTGGTGTAATTCTCATTGTCATATACCAGACAAGGATACTTTGGTTTACGTTTCAAGCCATCATTAGTATTGGGTTTAGGAGAATCCTACTTTGGGGTATCGGCTTTCGCCTTGCCTTTACCCTTTTTCTTACCTTTGGAAGTTTTGTCTACCGGGGTGGACTGGATGGCATTCAATTCCATGGTATTGGCAAGATTAGGAGGTGGATGAGAAGCAGTATCAGTGGAAGAAGTGGATTTTTGCTTCACAGGATTCGGAGAAGAATTACGAGAAGTTTGAGAAACAGAACCAATGATACCGTCGACATATGGTGTTGTCGGTACCTTGAAATTTCCAGGTCGCGGAGCATTGGGAAAGAGTTCATAAAGCATGCCAGATTGAGAGTACATAAGATCAAGGTACTGGGCACGATCGATGGCATTTTCCTCAGTAACACATACCCCCATAGTGATGTCCTTAGCAATCGGACCGATAAAAGAGGTAGTGAATGAATCAGTCAGAAGTTGATCAGGAATCTCAAACTTGATCAAATGATGACACCAGTTCCATTCATGAATACGATCAGAGATATGAGTGGCCCAATATTGTTTCAAGGATGTTAGGAGGTGCGTTCCAGTTTCATAACGAACCGATAACTGAAAGTGTGTGAGAAATGCCATTGCAAGAGAGTTAAAATCTTGAAAGATTCCATGGGAGAGTTCAATGAACCACTTTGTAGTGACACCAGTGAGATTCCTTTGAAAAATATGTAAACGAATGGAATCGTAAACCCAAGATTTAGAGGAGCACCATAGATGGTACATCATAACATGCACTTGGGGGTCTTCTCTAGACTTTCCTTCAAAATTGGGACAATCGCCAGTGATTTTGTTGGGAACTGGAGGCCAATATGGATTATGAAGAATGATCATTCGTTAACTTCAACACATCAGGCAGTTCCAGTGTAGCAAGGAATTGAAATTGTGGATTGAAAGGCATTGCAGGCCTTTTATAGAGAACGGTGTTGGGGTTCCAACTGGGTTGGGAGAAATTTTGAGCCCATATGTTCTGTCCCAGAGGATTTTGTCCATATGGGTTATAATTTTGATAATTTTTCCAATAAAATGGTTAAGGACCAGGGTATTGATTTTGAGTGAACCACTGAGTTCTTGTTTGAGCAACATATGGATTTTGTTGCGGGATGTAAGCAGTGCCTTGGGATGGAGCTTGTACCATTGAAGGCTGACCTTGGGAGACCATCAGTTGGCCTTGAGGAATGAAAGGTTGGCCCTGAGGCTGCCCCTGGGGTGCAGGTTGGCCTGGATAATGAGGTTGAACAGGTTGTCCTTGTGGTGTAGGTTGGCTCGGATGTTGAGATCCACCAAGTTGCCCCTGGGGTACATGATGTCATGATGGTTGAGATGAGCCAGGTTGCCCATGAAGATCAAGTTGGCCTGACTGACCAATGGAGGGTTGACCATGTTGTACAAAATTTTTGCCTTGATGAACGTAAGGCTAGTTCTATTGCACAAAAGGTTGTTCCTAAGGTTGATAAGGTTTGCCCCTGGGGAATGTAAGATGCTCCCTGCTGAACATAAGTTTGACCAGTAGGATCGTAGGGTTGTCCCTGCTGAACCAAAGGTCGGCCCTATAGATGAGAGGGTTTACCTTGAGGACCATAGGGTTTTCCCTGGAGGTACGTGAACTGATTTGGGTGAACTAACATTTGAGGGGTTTGAACATACAACGGACCCTGTGGGCAAGGCCCACAGTAATAGATGTGATTTGTATGCTCTTCATAGTACTGTGGTGGATTGATGGGAGATTGAACCCACTGAGAACCCTTGGGGAAGTAATTAAGATGTTGAATAGCCATCATATACTGGTCGTACGTCAAACCTCTCGGAATGGTATTAGAGGAGATAGGTGCACTACCAATAGGTTGATGGACTCCCAATACTTGAGGCTGTGATCCACTCACAACGGGTCCAACGGGCATCGCGGAAGCATTAGGGAGTGTTCCACTCATAGAAGAAGATGGTGGTAATGACAGAATCACGCTAGCAGATGATGTGGAGAATGCCACATAAACAGTGTGCTGGATTGGGACAGACGTAACCACCATCAAAACAATGGGATTCAAAGAGATGGACTTGAAAAAAAAGTCCCCATAGAAGGAGTCACGGTACTTGACCATAGCAGGTTTTGATGCAAAGATGTAGCACCAGAAATTATCAGACCCAAAGAACGATAACCAGTCGGGAGAGATGAAGGCTGAGAGGAAGGCTGATTGGTGACATAAGGAAAATTCTCTGTAGGGAATTGATATTATCCTGTAGAAACATAAGTCTCTTCACTACTAATAGGACTCGTGGCATCCATGTCGGATGAAGACATGTTGTCAATGAAAAGGTGATGAGCAGTGGCAAGTAAAGCACGTGCTAATGGTGACATAGGTGGTCCCGAGGGATCTTACCTTAAAAAGGCCCAAGCATCTGGAGGCTTCCAATTGATATCAAATGGTTCCTTAGGGGGAGATCGAGTGGAATGTGGTTGAATGCTTTGGAATGATGGCATATCCAAAACCTTGGGTCCCGAAAAACGGTGCCTCAGTAGAGACTCTGGGGGGGAGATTATTCACTACGAGGTAATGAAGAGGATGACGAAACTGGTGGTTCTGCCACCGTGACTTTGTCTCAAAGAGAAGGAGAGAAAAGATATGATAAATTCAAGGATTTAAGAACAATCACTAAGGAATCACTCATGAACATGCCAAGAAAATAACTTTAATGGGTGTGTGATCGTGGGTAATTAATTTTATGAGACTGAAACAAAAGTCTGCCTTTCCATGTTTTAAGAGTCAAGAAAAGGACAAAAGGTGACTCTAGTCACTTTTAGTTTGGACGAGTGCAGAAGGAAAAGTGCTCAATGATCTTTTCAAATTTTAAAGAGTCATGGAAAGATCAAAATAAATACTCAGGAACTCTAAGCAAGAGGGTGCACCAAGCTCCCGTGAATTTAAATATACACCTTGGTGATCAAATGAAAGAGAAATGACCAAGGACTTAACGTATGTGCAGGCAGTCTCCTCGAATGTTGTGTTTGGTGTTTCACGGTTACGGGACGATAGACTCAGTTTCCTATGGATAAAGGATTGCAACCTATAAGGGTCTCCCTTTATATACGTGATGGTACAGGGAGCACAAGTCCATACTAGCACTGTTTAATTCTAGATGGCGAGCGACAACTGCTAGGTTTAACGATGCCGGAACACGTCACTAGCCTAGACCTATACGTGTGAGCGTTAAGTTTCAATGCTTCCTTAGGTTCATTGAGTTCATTTTAAAGTTTATCTTGAAATTTTGTTTCAGTTTCAAGGCCTTACCGAATTTAATCTCAAATCTCGAATGCACAACTACATGAGAGAACGAATACCATTTCAATTCGATGAACAACTAACTAAGAGAGGGATATAGGTTCACAACAAAGTAGTAATCAATTGAATGCAAGAATAACACTTTCCTTCATGCTACTAACATAGGCAAAGCAGAAAAAGAAAAATGATTCTCTTGTTTTTCACTTTCTAATGAAGAAGAAACCTATTAATGCAAAAGAGCACCTTTCATTTTTAAACAAAGAGAAAGAACACAAATTTTGTTATTTTGTATGAGTGAGAGGCAATAATGCAATGCTACAATAAAAGGACAAAACCAACACTAGATTTGAGCAAATCCGAAAGAAATGATCAAAACACAAAGAGACCAATTCTAAGCGAATTTAAAACACACTCAAAACTAGACAGACATTCCTTCACATAGAAAAAAGGACTTTCAATTCAACTCAATGAGAAATGTGATCTATGCTCAGGGAGATATATGGAGGGTCAAACAGACACCAAGATGACATTTTGACAATCCTACAACACATAGAACCGAAAGAAAAGACCAAGGAATCAAAGAGAAATTTGAAAAGATGAATGACTAAACTGACTCCTACACAGCTCGGAGACTCAACGAACATGTGGCCGAACAAGAAATCAAAGACACCTAGAAAACCTAGGATGGAATAAAAACACACTGATTAGATGAGAGATAATCAACCGAAAAAAACTAGATAGGGAAGTAAAAAAAAATCCAAGTGGATTAATACAGGTGTTGGAGAGGTAAATTCCCTCTGCGGACAGAGGCGATCCCTACTAGCCAAGATCAGGTCTAGCAATAATCAGACATGCAGTGACGCAGGTCTCTAGTTACAAAATGAAAAAATATAACAAGTTTCCTACCTCAGGTCCTACGAAATGGTCGTCGAAGAAAGGATGACGCTTCCCGTCCTCTGCTTTGGAAAATCACGATCCTTCCACTTAATGCATCCAAACACCTGCACACACGTGAAGAAACACATCATAGAATCCAAATCTTATAACCATACATCAGTCAGAGGAGATGTAATTCATCGCATCAAAGACAAAGACACATGAATGAAACCATAATCAAAGCCACTTATCATTAATAATAAAAAAGGAAAGATACAACCTTAAGCTCTGATGCTGGATCTTCCTTCGGTGGGATCAACAACGCAGCACATCTCAATGAAGCTCATCGGAAGTGGGACAAAGATCGCTCTCTCTTCAGCTTGGCTCTCAAAGGCTGTCTGGCGATAGTCTTCTTACTACAAGTTCAACTCTTCTCTTCTATGACTACTAGCTTGCTAAGGGAAAATGGCAGGCTTATATAGATGGTGGAAGGGGAGTTGGGATTCCTACAAATGTGGGATTGGCCCTATCCTCAAGGAAGCTTCCATGATAGGTGGAAAACCACCTCCCATACATGGAGATCCGGAGCCAAACCTCCCAACTCATTTTAGAGACTTGTTCAGGAGTTGGTTGGAATCAAACTTCCGCCATTTACTTTAAAAAAAAATCCTTATTAAGCTTGGCGTGACCAATACACTAGGACAGAGTGCCAGTTGGCGCACCCTCTTTGGTGGATTTCCCCCATTGACACGAGGGATGAACTGGCTGATCGCGCCAAGGCCAAAAGGTCATTTTTTAGGTTTTTTGAGAGGAGACTTTCTTCAAAGGAATGATTTTCCTTGTCAAGGGGGATGCCATGAAAGTGGTTTCAGGTTATTTCACTGCTCACAGGTAATGGAAAATACCCTCTAATGTGCTGGACGGGGGATTGCAGGGACGGTGATAAATTACTGTGTAACAGATGCCCCCTAAAGCATGAGGCCCGAGAGAGAGAGAGAGATGAAATGCTTTATGATAATGTGCCCAACTGAAAACACTACCGTCAGAAAACATGCGTAGACAAGTACAACTAATATCTAAAATACATGATGTGTGGTATGGGCGTAGCCATCCATAATAGAGTATACAATAATCAGGATCCAAGGTATGGATGCAACCATCCAGTAGGATCAGTAAATAGACTCAGGTATGGTCGTAGCCATCCAATCAATGAGCCATGTAACCAATCATGATAATCCACAAAATCCACAGCCTGGATTCCATCAGACAAAACCCAGGGTCTTGCGCTCCATCTCGACCCGAACAGAGTACAAGTTCTAGCATGTGAATAAGTGAGCTGAAGTCGAACATGCAAGAAAATCGTTTGATTACCAGCCAATGATGAAAGATGTTAACAGATGCAAGAGGAACCACCAATAATGACAATGGCCCTCAAGGTACTAAAGGTACAATCCATGGAATGTGAACAGTGAACTGGCATTGAACGCCCGTAGAATCACTCGATCTAAGGTCAATGATGAAAATGTTACATTGAATGCGAAGAACCTGCCATTGAGGCATGCAGGCTCCAAGGTACCTGAAGGGAGTCTCTAGATCAGCTTCCTGGATAATGAGCTAAAGTTGACAGGAAGTGACCTTGATCAAAGCTGGGCCATAGTGTTTCCCACATCATCGATGCGAGACAGAGGAACATAATGTTTGTGAATCAGGATCAGATGAGAATCAGAGGTAGGTTGAGAACTGTAGAGGTCAAATTCTCTTGAACATATCGGCGGCACGACACTGGATTTGGTAGTATTTGTCATCAAAAGTCCTGAGGTCATGATGATGAGGAAAAGAGCAGATGAGCGGTCAAAAAGGATAACCCAAACCCATGGAGGCAAGAGGAAAACGAGATGAGATGTCCCCAACTCGACACGAATGCAGACAAGTGCCATGTTCAAGAGCAACATACTGCCGACACGACACTGATACTGGTTTCATTTTTCCCCACAATTTCTGCCGAGTACCCCAATTATTTTTTGAAAACAAGCTTGAAGGGGATAGCATATGCTTGCGATATAATTTTGTCCTTCAAAAAAATCCATCCCAGTACATTTAACGAGCCCTAGGAAGGAGGAACTTGAGTATCGTCATTACGACATAGGCCAATGTCATCAGGTTTCAACGAGTCTGACAAAGGAATAACTCGGCGTCTTTTCATGTTTAGAGAGTTTGAAAAGACAGCAAAAAAGAAAACTCCAGCAGTGCCTTTTCGTAGATAGTTCCGCAGATCCGAAAAGGTAGAAAATTGTGTCTAAGAAAACCTCCTAGTCGCAATAGACTAGGGTATTCCTTTTTCGTAAATAATCTATCCCAGCCCCAGAAAGGGGTAAACGTATACCGGTTAGATGTCGTTTCACAACCAATTTAATGATATCAAAACAACAAGTGACTCGGCAATATTTTCATGTTTAGAGAGTCAGAAAAGAGCTGAAAGATGACTCCAGTAAGGAATTTTTCATGTTTTTACTGAGTCTGAAAAGTTATAAAATGCAACTCGTATCTCCATCCAAGTCATGTAAAAAACCTGTTGTTGCACAAGAAGGCAAGCGTAAAACCCATTTTTCGACAAAATATTGGTAAAATAAGCTTCAAAACCTAATTTATTCTTGAAAAGTTATAAATATGACAAAAATAGTAAAAACATATTTAATTTTACTTTTTACCTCTAGTGAAGAGCAACAGTGAGTTTTTCTTGTGTGAACTTGCGTCAACGATTGTAGACGATCCAGTACATCATTTCAGTTCTCGTTTTTTCCAGGTAAGAGGCACTTCCCTTAGCCATGTTTCAATCCATTTTTTATAGAATTCCACTGTGATTTTGGATCCCTGAGGGGATACTTGCAAATTTAGGGCTCGCCTTATTGGCGTGGGTATCGGGCACGGACCCGCGCTAATTGGCTCCTTTTTGCAAAGGGGTCGCTCCAGTTGGCATGACTGTTAGCAAAATAATAACTCCAATGGCATAACCTAAATTTTCGCTCAGTTTTCACAAAAAATGAACCAATCAACAAAGTTTTTGAGAGTTCAAGGGATCTAATGAAGTGTTTATGACCATTTTGGTGCAGGTACTTAGTCACAATGGTGATCGAATGGAAAGAAAGGGAGCATAGTGAAGAAGATGAAATGGCCATGGAGAACGAGGCATGTATGAACACTCTCCATGATTGCAGCTTAAAAAAGTTCTTCTTGACACCATGTCTCAGGGCGCAACCTAAATTGTTGCAGTACTTAATCAGTATCTGGGACGAGGACGAAGAGAAATTCAAGCTTCGAGACCAAGTATTGGAGCTCTAAGTATCTGAAATTTACTTCATAACTAGATTGTGTTGCAAAGGTCCAGTGCCGATCTTGACAGGTACTAGGCCGTCTGGTGAAAAAATGTCAATGCTAATGGAAAGAGTGTGCCCAGGGGCACAAACCGGATCAGGTAGTGGGAAGGTTGACATCCATACAATTCCTGATATAGCACTCAGAGTGGTGCTTCATACCATTACGCAGGCTGCAGGGTCACAGGCGTTGCATGAGGCTACTAAAACACAACTCCTCCTAGCATCAGAATGCATGAACACGACACTATTCGATTGGGTGACTGTCGTGACAATGAATATCAAATAGAAGTTGACAAAGTGTAAGAAGGCCAAACTGAAGCAGTTTTGGTATAGATCTATCTTGGTATCATTCATCCTCGAATGGTTACCAATCTTCCAGGGCCAGAGGGCGATAGTCGCCGAGCCAGCGTTGAGAGAGCCAAGGATGGCTTGATGGGCAGCACTCATGCCCAGATCAGGAAAGAGCCAGAAAATTTCAGGGAGGCCCGAGTTATTTGTATGGCTTCGGCGACAGCTAATCATCATGGAGGACTGGCCCTATGCCGTTATTTACTTCACGGGAGACCCAGATCTTCCATTCTCGGAGGGAGAAGACAGGGATGAGGAGCTGGGTAAGACTCTTTTTAATTTTATGTATTTTCTGATTTTTTTTTGGTATATGTGCATGTTCTAACAAAAAATTCTATATGTATGCAGATGTTGGCCCAGAGAGGCCCACCAGGATGTCTCCCATCACACGAAGGACCCCTCTCACCTATGACCCTCAGGGCGAGGGTGGCGAGGGGAGTGAGCTAGTACAAAACTTGGAGGGAATCGCCCGTGGGATCCCAGATTATGCTCGCCTAGCAGACATCCCATTGGCTTATCAGACGCACACTATGGGGGTGCCTAGTCACCTTCATCGTTTACTGAGGTGATTGGTGCGGGCAGTGACATGATACCATGAGCACCATGCTGATTAGTCATCTAGGCTTTTCATTTGCACATTTTTGAGAGACATGTTGTCTCCGGCTATTATTAAGACAGACATGTATATTTTTTGGATTTTATGTGATGCACACAAACTGCAAACATATATATATATATATATATATTTCTGGATGGATCTTTTTGCATATGATGATGTCTTTTACAAGTTGCGTAAATGTCTATCTAAAACCATGTTAGCTACTGCATCTTTTAACGCATTCATGCGTCTGGGTATATGTTGATATGTAATGTAATCAAAATTCCTTTCCAGTAAGCGAATACGTAGATACAGTCGTAAAGTGGATGGGTTCCTAACTGAATAATGACCATTGAGTTGTAACACCGCAAGTTGTGAGTCCAGATATACAGGTAATGCACGAATATCGAGGTTAACAACCTCGTTCAATAATTCCAAAACGACACTATATTCCGCAACATTATTTGTGGTAGGCCCTACACAAACACCTTGCAAATTGACTAACTCACCAGCAGGATTATAGATTACCCAGGTTGCCGAGGACAGATTCCTAGTACTGCAGGAGGCACCATCCGTGAAACCGACAAAAGGAGTAATAGACATCTGCACAATCAGGAAGACCCAATCAAGAGAAATATGCTTACAAAGCACACCACACCACACATGCACAAAAAATGAAATCACTTACTTATGTACACACACCACACAAGAATCATTAAAGCATAGTACTTCTTGAGGTACAACCCATTTCTAGGCTGTGCCAGAGGAATACCTTCATAATCGATTAGCTCATAGGCCCCATTTTTTAGTACTCATTTTACGATATAGGGCCTGTGCCACATGGGCTGGAATTTTCCCACTCCAAGTTTATCATGTGCTTGGTTGTTTAAGAGGATGAGGTCCTCTTCGATGAAATAACATGGATATTTCGTTGAATCAAAATGAGCTTTAACCCGCTACAGATACAGGAGACGTTCTTCCTCTGGGGAAGTGTTGGGCAATAATTCCATAGCCAACTTCAGTGAAGGAATTTCACATTCAACCGAAAGAGTCGCTTCCAGACCATACACCAACTAGAAAGGTGTGAATCTAGTCATGCTCTTCACAGATTTTTGATAGGCCCAAAGAGCTGAGAACAATTGGAGATGCCAGTTGGACTTATGAATACCAACCGTTCATTAAAGCATCGTGACTAGTACCTTGTTCACGGCCTCCACCTGGGCATTCGCCTGAGGGTAGTATGGTGTTGATATGTCATGACGTAAGCCCAACTTTGATGTCAGCTCTGCCATCATGTAATCCCAAAAATGAGTGCCATGATTGGTGACAATGGCTTGAGGAACTCCGAAACATGTAATTACATGGTTGAAAATAAATTGAGTGGCTGTCTTACCGTCGACAGCTAATTTAAGCATCACCTCGGCCCACTTAGTGAAGTAGTCTACGAAAATGATTATATAAGCATGCCCCCCGGCTGAGTGAGGGTTACATGTCATAAAATCTATGCCCCATTTGGCAAAAGGGCCTAATGTAATGACAGGAGGCAAAGGTAGGGGTGGCGCTCGCATCTTGCGGTGAAAGACCTACCACGCATGACATTTTCGAACTGCAATAATACAGTCTTTGAATATAGATAGCCAGAAGTAACCCACATGTAGAATCTTCTGGGTGGTAGCATATCTGGACATGTGACCACCATAGGCGCCACTGCGGTAGTCATTCAGGACTTTCTCAGCCTCTTGCAGGGTCAGGCATCGGCGGAGCATAGAATCAACTCCGACATGATACAAGGTATTTCCGACAATGCGATATGGTTGAGATTTATGTCAAACGCGGCGTCTAGCATCCTTCATCAACTCAGACCAGAAAGTGGATGTCTGAAGGTACACAATGATGTCACTGTACCATGGATCATGAGTGCTGATAAGAAAGAGTGTTTCATCTGGGATATTATCCTCAGATTGGGATGGAACAGAGTCTGTTGGGAGAGAGCAGATAAGATCAACAAAAATCAATGATTTCGTCGATTTGGCAGTGGTGAACTCCAAATCGAACTCATGAAGCATGAAAATTCATTTGGAGTACTTGCCCCCCAGCAATTTTCGAGACAAGATGTATGTCATCGGGTTGTAGTCGATAATCATGGTTACCGTACGCAATAGGATGTGATGGTGGAACCACTGAATGGCCTGGACTGCAGCAAGTGCTAACTTCTCAATGTGGGCATAGCTTGTTTCAGTGTCAAGAATATTTCGAGACAGACAATAAACTACATATTCATTTCCGTCGCCGTCATCATGTACTAGAACCATGGCAATCGTGCTAAATGCAGCAGCCAAATAAAGGGTAAAATCGCGATGATAGTCGGGAGGACGTATTAACGGAGCGTTGATGAGAAACGTTTTAAGTTTATCGAAGGATTTTTGGGTAATCTCGTCCCAATGGAAGGGAACGTCCTGTTTCAAAAGTCACGTAAACCCCTTGGCCACTTCTACATAGTTCAGAATGAAGCGACGTAAGAAGTTGGCTTTCCCCTATAGACTCTACAGTTGATGTAACGAGGATGGGGATGGGAGGTTAACGATGGCCTCAATCTTGAGGGGTTCAAGGCGAATTCTGTCTTTGGAGACAATAAATCCCAAAAGACGACTAGAATCCATGCAAAAGATGCACTTGTGAGGATTGAGCCTAATATTCTAACATCTACAGTAGAGGAAAATCTTGCAGAGGTTTTCAGGGTGGTTCTTATGCCAAGCTGAGTGAGCTGGAAAATCGTCCAGATATGGTTGGAAAATGTGACGTATGTCATGGAAAGCATAGGACATAGCATGATGGAAGGTGGCTTTAGCATTTTTTAAGCTGAACGGGAGCTTCTTGTAAGCAAAATTTCCCCATGAACAGACAAAGGAGGTCTTATGTTGATCAGCAGGTAAAATATTAATTTGATTGTACCCCAAGAAGCCATCCATAAGGGAATAGATCTCACTCCCTGCGCAATCATCAATGATCTGATCTATGAAGGGAGTGGGGTAATTGTCCTTAGGACAAGCCCTATTAATGTCTCAGTAGTCAACACAGACCCGTATAGTGCCCTGCTTCTTATCTACAGGGACGATATTAGAAACCCATT
Source organism: Pinus albicaulis (assembly GCA_034641835.2). NCBI lineage: Eukaryota > Viridiplantae > Streptophyta > Pinopsida > Pinales > Pinaceae > Pinus > Pinus albicaulis. The sequence goes on along the minus strand of CM076577.1, from coordinate 548,896,566 downwards.
CTTTGAGGGGGATTGAATATATGAAGCCTGCATTAAGAAGTTTTTCAACTTCTGCCTTTATAGCTGCGGCTTTTCGGGGATGCACTGGTCGTAGATGCTAACGCACGGACTTTTCACCTGGGTAGGTGTGAATTTCATGCTCAACTATACTGGGATCAATCCTAGGCATCTCTTCATAGGACCATGTGAAAACATCTCTAAATTTGCAAAAAAGTTCTGTATAAACTTGTATCTCTTCGGGAGAACAAGTAACTCCCACGTGAATGTTCTCGACTACCCCCGGTTTGACGGAGATTTCGATAGGCATGGTTTGGGTGATGTTACTCAGATTTCCCTCCGAAAGAACCTCATGAGTTAATATCGGCGTTTGGAGAGGCGAAGTGGGAACCTCAGATGCGAAGCGCTCTAGACAACTAGACATTGCCCCCAGGCTAGGCATGAACGAGGAACAATGATGTCCATCGTTCCACGGCAGATCTTCAAGAGACATTGTTTCAATGATAGCTTCATCAAAAGGGAATATTTCCCTTAAAGGATCGGGCGAATCCACATCGCCGAGCCAGGGAGATTGAGGATATACATCTAGAGCCATGCTCAAAGGAGCATGTTCAGGAGGAGGAGGATCTGATGTAGCGACGATTTTGCAATAATTGATCTCAACCAGAGTCAAAGGAATTGATTCTCCAAACGAGGTCACCTGTTAAGGTGAAGGGATGATCCAAGGGTCATCTGACCTAGAAATCATGTTAACTTGAACAGTGTGCATTGGTGGTGTGGGAAAAATACCCATGAGGACGGGGTCCTTGAAAAGACCGAGTCCTACACTGTCGGGGGGATTGGGGATCTGATCCACGTATGGTACGTTGTTCTCGGAGGATGATGTGAAGAAAGACAATTGATCGACAGTGATAATCTTGCCCTCATGAGGAAACTTCAGAAGCCAGGAGAGGGTGGACGGAACGCATAACATTGCGATGGTCCAACTGAGACCAAGTAGAAGATTGTAGTTGATCTTGGCATCAACCACTTCTACTTCTACGTTGACTGTCTTACCTTGTAATGTGATCGGAAAACTCGTGAGAACACCCAAGGGTTTTGATTCCCAACAATAAAATTCCTCAACGGCATTGGGAGATGAAGTAAGAGCTGGAGAGCCAATGGCCTTCCAGCAGGCAGATGACATAACACAGGTGGAAGCACCTTCTTCCACAACAGCTCTATGGATGTTGAGGCCGTTGATATTGACTTGTATAACTAGAGTAATTTGATGTGGAAGTCGGGGGACACAATTTTCCAAGTTGAAGGTGAGAATACTAGAATCGGTAGGATCGATTCCACCGATTGCGGAAAACAGAGCTTTCTGTTGCGATGGGAAAATTCGAAGCACTTCCAATGTAGACATTGCGGAAGGTGCCTACTCCAAATCCTCAACAATGTTGTAGTGTTGAGCGACATGGGCGTTTGGATTATAGGAAGATTTTCGCAGAACACCTTTTGGAAGGTGGCTTTACAACGGGTTTAGCGTTGGGCTTCTCGATTTCTAAAGTACCAAAGATAGGTGGGGGAGGTGGGCCATCAACGACTTCCTTCCCAGCTGCCTAACATGATCCAGTGTAATCCTTCGAACTCATGGCAATCGAAACAGGTGCAGTACCATTCATCATAAAAACTTGGGACCCAAATGGTGTAGATGGTGAAGGCTGCTGAACCATTTGGGTTTACTGAGATGGAAACTATTCTTTGAGAACTTTCGGAGTCCCTTTAGAGCCTTTCAGAAGTTGACTAACCTCAGATAGTCGGGGACAATCTTTGGTGTAGTGGTCTCCATCACAAATCAGGCAGGGGTACTTCGGTTTACGTTGGGAACCATCATCAGCACGAGGTTTAGAAGATACTGGTTTTGGGGCATCAGGTTTGGATTTTCCTTTGCCCTTCTTCTTCCCTTTGGAGGTATTTTTTGTAGGATTGGCCTGAACGGCATTGACTTCCGTAGTCTTGCCAGAATCTGAGGTTGCGGGAAGAGTAGAATTATTGGAAGAATTCGACTTCTACTTCCCATTAGAGGACTTTCGAGAAGTCTGAGAGACGAAACCAATAACACCATCCACCGATGGGGTAGCTGGTGCTTTAGAGGTTCCTGGCCACGGGCCATCAGTCAAGATATCATATAGCGTTCCAGATTGAGAGTACACCAGATCGAGGTACTGGGCATGAGTGATGGCTTTTTCTTTGGTTACACATGCCCCCATAGCAATATCTTGAGCAATCTTATTAACAAAGGAGGTAGTGAACCAATGAGTTAGAAGCTGATCAGGAATATCAAACTTGATCAGTCGACGACAACATTGCCACTCATGAATATGATCAGATATGTGGGTGGCTTTATCCTCTTGAGAGAAGTAAGGAGATGCATCCCGGCTTCGTAACGAACTGGTAACTGGAAATGCGTCAGAAAATCCATAGCGAGAGTATTAAAATCTTGAAAGATACCACAAGGTAATTCTATATACCATTTAGCAGCAGCACCGGTAAGAGTGCGCGGGAAAAGACGTAGACGAATCGAATCATCCACCCAAGAGTTCGAGGAACACCACAGATGGTAGGTCATGACGTGATCTTGGGGGTCTTCTCCAGCTTTACCTTAAAATTTAGGACAGTCACTAGGCACCTTGCTCGGAACCGGAGGCCAATATGGATTGTGGAGAATCGGATCATTGGTCAATTTATATACATCCGGCAATTCCAACGTGGCAAGGAAAGGTAACGAAGGATTGAACAGCATACCAGGCCCCCGATAAGGACCTGTACTTGTGCTCCACCCTGGTTGAGAATAAATTTTCCCCCATTGGTTCTGTCTTGGGGGATTCTGACCATAGGGGGTGTAAGTCATATAATTGGGCTGATAAAGTTGCTGATAACCAGTGTATGGGGGTTGATAACTGGGGTACTGAGCCTGATTATATGTAGGCCCCATTTGGGCAGTATATGGATTTGACTACTGAGCATAGGTAGAGCTTGGTTGTTGAAGGTAATAACCAGAACCTTGGGGCGGGTTGTAAACTGGTCGAGATTGACCTTGACGATAATAACCGCCTTGGGGTCTAGCGGGTTGCTGGTAAGTTGGGCCTTGCTGGGCCTGATAAGTAGGGCGCAGAGGGGGATTCGGCTGCAGCATAGAAAAAATCGGCTGTTGAGTAGGGTTGACTGGATGTGCAGGTTGGATTGGTTGAATAGGTTGACCTAGTTGAGCGGGCTGCCCTGGTTGAATAGGTTGACCCAGGTGAACAGGTTGTCCTGGTTGAACAGGTTGACCTGGTTGATGAAGGACGCCAGGTTGCCCCAGATGAGCCAGTTGGCCTGGTGGCAAGATAGGGCCAGGTTGTGCCTGATAACCAGTTTGACCTATAACAGGCCCATAAGATGGACCCGACTGTGCAACATTCGAACCAATAGGAAAATGAGGTTGCTTAGGTTGCACCATAGGTTGGGAAGGGTGGATTTTCCCCCCGGGACCGTACACTGGTCCAGATTGATACCCTGGTTGACCTATAGGCCCTTGAGGTTGCCCTAGTTGGACCACAGTGTGAGGCTGCAGAGGTTGACCATGAGGGTTGTAGGACTGGCCTTGCAAACCATACAATAACCCCTGCTGGCCCGAAGGTTGGCCCTATAAGGGTTATCCTTGCGGGTCATACAGATAACTAGGATAGCCTGAAGGTTGGCCCTGGAAGGGTTGTCCTTGCGGGTTAGAAGGTTTCCCAACCTGGGTAGATAGAAAACCTTGAACATACTGATAAGCCTCTGGAGTAGGAAAACATAAAGAGTTTCCTTGCTCATCGTACTGATATGGAAAAACATAAATGGGGGTACCATCTGGTCCATAATGGGAAAAATAAGGATGGTTTGGATCTTAGGAGGACTGACCAACCTCGGAGTTGGACGGCTGTAAAGACAATCGATACTCCTCGGGAGAGATATTCTCTGGAATAGCAGATGCTATGTAGACGTCTTCAGGAAGTGACAAGATCCTGGTGGACTGAGTAGTGATAGCGGGCGTAGATGCAGCTATGTAGATGGTAGGCCTAACAGGCACTGATGTAACCTGAGGAGATGATGTGAGAGGTGTCGATGGAAACATCCCTAACAAAGGAATAACCAACCTCGTAGGCAGAGTTGATACTCCCATGGAGGCCATAACAGCCACGATCTGACTTAAGGAACTATATCCCACTGGAAGCGAAGGACCAGGCGAAGACATGACAGAAGACTCAGGGTTGTTTTCTGGGAAAAGCTGGTAATCTTCACCAGATGTAGAAGTTTCATCACTAGGAGAAGGACTGGGTGAGTCCATATCTGACCCTACCGCTAGATATTCTAAAATACGGTGAGGACTAGGAGGTATAACGGCAGCCAAGAAAGGCGATCTCGATGTGAGAGGAGGGAAATATTCCCCTACTCCAAATACAAACCAAGCGTTGGATAAGGGCCAATTGAGCTCAACTGGTCCACGAAAGGGAAGCTCAGATAAGACCGGTCCCTTGTCGGGAAAATCGAATACAATAGGCTACTAAGGTTCAGTAGAGGACTGAGAGACCTTTGATGAATCTTCTATGTAGGGACTACCAGTAGAGGAAACTAAGGGTTCTGCCACTATGATAGTAATGAAAAGAGGGAGAGATCAAAACAAAAACACATGGGCAAAAACCAAGTCAAATAATCAAACGGCCGACAAACAATTTATAAAAGGGTGTGTGATCGTAGGTGATTAATTTTACCACATTGAAACTTGAAAATTTTACCGTTTCATGTTTTAAGAGTCGAGAAACGAGTAAAAGGTGACACTATCTCTTTCAATTTTGAAACAAGCATGAAAGGACAAGTGCTTGATGATCTTTTCAAATTTAAAGAGTCATAAAAGATCGAAATGACTACTCTGGAAATCTAGGAAAAAGGGTGTACCAGATATCCGTGAACTACCATATACACCTTGGTTAAAAAATGAAAAATAAATCAACCAAGGACTTGACGTACGTGCAGGTAATCTCCCCGAATGTTGTGTCCAGTGTATCACGGGTATAAGGCGGTAGACTCGGCTTCCTACGGATAAAGGATAGAAACCTAGTGGGGTCTCCCTTTATATACACGACGGTATGGGGAGCACAAGTCCGTACTAGCACTGTCTAAAGCCAAAAGGTGAACGACAGCTACTAGGTTTAGCGACGTCAGAACACGTCACTAGCCTAGACCTCTAGATATTTCGTTAATGTTTCAATGTTGCCTTAATGTAAATTGAATAAATTTTAGAGTTGATCTTCAATTATGTTTCAATTTCAGGACCTACCGAATGTTATGTCTCAAAAATCCTCCAAATTCACACTACATTCCACAATATATCACTTTGTTCGATGAGTAGCTAACTATGGGAAGGTTGAGAGCTTTTTCAAACAATAAAAAAATAATCACAAAACAACCACTACTGTCTCTAATGCATGTTAATGAAACTAAAAGCTTTTCCTTTAGAGTTATATAACACTAATAATGCAGAAAAGTTTTCAATTTTCACTAACTAATCAAAAGCAACAAGATTTTTTTTTGTATTTTTCAATGTTTTAGAGCAAAATGCACCCAACGAAATGAAAAACTAATAAAGATACCAATTCGAGAAATGATAGCAAAAGAGTAGAAACAAACAATTTCACTCAGCGCAAAACACATAATCAGAGCTCAAACTGATAAAGAAATCCCTCAAATCAAAGAGGAATCCCAGTTTGTTGGAGAGGTAAATCCCCTCTGCAGACAGAGGCGATCCCTACTAGCCCAGATCGGGTCTAGCAACAATTATACATGTAGTGATGCAGGTCCCTAGTTACAAAATGACAAAATATAACAAGTTTCCTACCTCAGGTCCTATGCAATGGTCGTCGAAGAAAGGATGACGCTTCCCGTCCTCCACTTTGGTAGATCATGATCCTTCTGCTTAATGCATCCGAACACCTACACACACGTGAAGAAACACAACGATACAGAACATAGAATCCAAATCTTGTAACCATACATCAGTTAGAGGAGATGTAATTCATCGCATCAAAGATAAAGACACATGAATGAAACCATAATCAAAGTCTCTTATCATTAATATAACAAAGTAAAGATACAACCTTAAGCTCTAACGCTGGATCTTCCTTCGACGGGGTTGATAGCGGAGCATGTCTCAATGAAGCTCGTCAGAAGTGGGACAAAGCCCTCTCTCTTCGGCTTGGCTCTCAAAGGTTGTTTGGAGGTAGTCTCCTTACTACAAGTTCAACTCTTCTCTTCTATGACTACTAGCTCGCTAAAGGAAAATTGCAGGCTTATATAGATGGTGGAAGGGGAGTTGGGATCCCTACAAATTTTGGATTGGCCCTATCCTGAAGGAAGCTTCCATGATAGGTGGAAAACCACCTCCCATACATGGAGATCTGGAGGCAAACCTCCCAACTCATTTTAGAGACTCATTGAGGAGTTGGTTGGAATCAAACTTCCGCCATTTATTTTAAAAAAACAATCCTTATTAATCTTGGCACGAGAAATATACTAGGACAGAGCACCAGTTGGCACACCCTCTTTGGTGGATTTCCCCCATTGGCGCAAAGGCTGAACTGGCTGATCACGACAAGGCCAAAAGGTCAGTTTTTAGGGTTTTTAAGAGGAGACTTTCTTCAAAGGAATGATTGTCCTTGTCAAGGGGGATGCCATGAAAGTGGTTTCAGCTTATGTCACTGCTCACAGGTCATGGAAAAGGCCCTCTAATGTGCGGGATGGGGGATTGCAGGGACGGTGACAAATTATTGTGTAACAACAGCGAGAAAAACCAATCCAGAGGGTAAGATGAACTGAAAACTCAGAAAAAGAGCATAAAAACCAAACCTACAAGATTCAACGTGATTGTTCAGAAGTATTCCATGCTGAACAAGGGAAATTTCACCTAAGCCAAAGGCAACCAGCGCCAATCGGCGCAACTGTCAGGAAAACAGCAGCACTGAGTAGGAAACCAAAGAAAGGAAAAAAGGCAGTTGAGGAAACACCAAGCTTATCACTTTGAGAATAGGTAAAGTGGCTTGAAACAGTCAGATAAGAAAAAAAAAGAAGAGAGATGGAAATATGACCAAAGTTGGGCATACAAGAAAAACTCCAAAACGAACAACGAGAGACGAAAGACACACTGATCCTGAGTATGGTCGCCAACTTTTTGAGTAGGAAAATCCCCTCTACGGATAGAGGTGATCCCTCTAGCCCTAGGGTGGGTCTAGCAACAAGGGAACATGCTGAATTCCTGAATTCCTAGTTTGCAAATGAAAGATGGACTAGAACAGATATCCTACCTCAGTCCAAAGCTTTTGTCACAGCACACAACAACGATCCTCTGATCTTTGTCTTCATGCTTTGTGCTCTGTTGGTGATGATGTCTATGTACCTGCACAAATATCAAACAAAGGATGACATCATACAAGCATATACATTCATCTACAACTATTCAACTAGTCAAGGAGAGTTAAACACTTTGAATATACACGAAAAAAGTGTATTATTAATATGAAAAATAATTTTACAACCTTATGCCTTGACGCTACAGATATCCTTCAACAGGTTCAGTCAGGCATGTCTCAAGAATTTATTTATCATTCATTTCAATGAGGCAATGGGATTAAACTCTCTCTCAACAATGGATTCTTGTCTTCTTTCTCCAACACAACAACTATAACTATGATTGTTCAATTAGCTGAATAAATGTGAGGAATAATAATTTATAAGAGAGGAGGAGGAGGTTTGGGATCTGCATAAGGTGGAGGAGAGGTCTATCCCTTTGGGTAGTTTCACATTTGTAGGAACTAATAGGCCAAAGGGAGAAACTCAACTTGATGTAGTCGAACAAACCATGATGACTCTGCTCATGAAGCTGTTAAAGGATAGAAGATTCTTTTCTATTGTAAAAAACTTTCCAAAAGCAGCTCGACGTTGGTGCCCTTCTGAGACAAAGCACCAATGGGCACAAGGCTCAATGTTAATTTCTTCATGGGTGGGAGGCCATAACTACCTTCTAGCGCCGACCCAAAATCATAGGTTTGTGAAGGTTTTCTTGAGGAATGATCAACGAAGTTTATGTTCCAGACATGTCAAGGGGCGCAATGACATTTATGGCAATGTCTGATAGTACATATGGGTCACTAAAATGGTCCTCCAATTTTTGAGATGGGGATTGTAGGGACGGTGACAAAATATTGTGTAACAATATTGCATAAAGAAGGATGCACTCAACCCTCTCCAATATCTTCTCATGATATGTTTCTATAGCAATAACTGCCATGAATGATTGTATATATGATATTATGAATTATGGTAACCGCTACTAAATTTTGTGTGCAACCTTTTTAATTACAAATTTCACTATTATAAATGTCTTAGTGCCAATGTGTCTTGCCCTAGGTATGACCATATTTTACCGAGGTGGAGTAAGGTGTCACGAAAAGGTTACAAAAGTGATGCCATGAACCTTGAATGAAGGTGTACGTTTCCAATACCTCAATATAGGGTATGACACAATGTAACCTAAAATGTCATACATTGTTCACTTACTAGGCTAGATATAAGGATATAATGGCAGGTACCATATGTATTTTGGTTATGAAACCCTGTGGTTCCAATTACACTATTTTAAAAATTATTGCACAAATATTGGTCTCTACTACAGGGAAAACTTACCTTGATGGTTATTAGGAATCTCATGAGAATGATTGGAAATAAAGGAATATACTTAAATATAAACACAATAATTCCTTCTAAGAAAAATTCAAGGTTGGTCAAATTCGAGGTTGGTCATCTCTGCTAGAACGTGACAAATTCAAGAGATTTATGGATTTTTAAACAACATGGAAAGGAAATAGAAAGAACTATTTTTCTCACATGTATAAATTTTCTATGGAGAAGGTAATGTATGGAAGACTTTAATGTTGCATCAACAAATATTTTCCTTGTATATTTGACAGAGTCTAAAGTTGATCTAACTGCAAAATTTGCAAACAAAATGAGTTTGTATAGAAATAATATGGATTCTATGGAGTTTGGTACTAAGGTGGATATGTTGGCCATGCTTACCTATCTCGAAAAAGAGGGAAAATTGAAATATCCCCTTTCCAACTGATGATTTCATCATTGTAATTATATCGTTATTTATTAAAAGAAATAATTTATCATTATCATAATTAGTAGAGTTGATCAGTTCAGTTTGAACCCAACAGTTAAAAAAAATATTCCATTTTGGCAAAAATATGGCATGAACCAGCACTCTAAACTCATTGGTTGTATACAACCTTCGACCTGTGTGCAATTTTTTCCACAAATAATTGGTCTAAACCCTAAACCCTAGCGTTACTCTATTTAAATCCTAGCATATGAAGAATTCAGAGATGTAGAAAAGAACATTGATTTTGAGAAATGTTCACCCTGATTAGTGCTCGTTTTGGTGGATAAATTTATCTAATTTATTAATCTACAAATTTTCTACAATCTTGGAGGATATTTGACAATGGATTATTATGCCCATTTAAATATATCTAAAAAATTTTATAACCCTCATCTCTTAGACTATATATTTGTCTAGTTCCTCGTCAGGAATTAAGGGTAGATTTTGCATTTGCAGATATAATTTCATTGTTAGAGGAATTTTGATGGCTTCCAGAAAGAAGAGCCACTACATGGAACCATTTCTGACTAGTTAAGTTACAAGGTATTCAACTATGGCATACGGAATTTTGTGGGTTGAATTAGAATCCAGACGCATTTTGGCCCACCAGTGAAACTTGACTAGGGACTTGTAAGAAATTGGCCAGTCAACCCACCCATGATTTTATATATATATATATATATATATATATATATATATATATATATATATATAATTTATTTAGTGTCTTTATTTTAAATTTATCATTTATTTTCCGAGACAATGGCTAAAATCATTGGCAATCTCTTATTAGTTGTTAAATTCTATTTTATGAACCTAAACATCTATTAGAAAAGGATTTTATCTGGTTGATTCCAAAATCCTTTTGGACATCTTAGTTTAAGGTGCCTTGGTGCTCACTGGATATTTTTGTTGAAGATGTGGAGGAATCACTACATGCCCATGGGCTATTGACCCCTTAATATGTGACTCTCCTACCATCCGAGGCCAAAGGGAAGAAACTTATGATAGAGGAAAAATAATAGATGAATATCCAATCCATGGTGTGTCTCTCCATCTCAGTGGGATGTCTTGATACTATTTTCTGAGGGTATAGGGCTACCTTCTGGAAGGGTGATCTCTATCCTGGGATCTTTATTTGCAAATTTGTGAGGACCTTGTTCGGGGGGGAAGAGACCCCTCTCACTTGGGATCTCACGGGTCTTGTCTCTAATGGAATGGTGCTATTGAATTTTTTCCTGCTAGTGTCTATGTTAGTTGGTAGGATTGAAAAAATGATGTAATCATCTAAGTGTTTCCCGGAACTGGGTGGGGGGTGGGGGTGGGGGTGGGGGTAAGAAAGGTGTTGATTATCTTAAACATGAAAGTATGGAGACCCAATGGATTTCTTATTAATAAAGCCAAACATCACTAGTCTGGGTATAGTAAAAATACATCAATATAGTTATGGGACTCTCTTAAAGAGGTTATCATAGTAACATATATATGAATTTACCCTACGCTTTTCTTACTAGATTTTATTTCTACAAACTAACTGCCTAGGACTTGGAAATTACAGATTCAATTTCTAGTTCACGTTTGATATCCCAAATAGTGGAAAATGATCACTTCATAATAAATCCATATTTTTTTGACATATTGGGTTGAGAATTTTACCCACTGTCTCTCAATCAACTAGCTAATTTGATGTAGGAGCATCAAATATTTTAATTTTTTATAATTATTTAATTTTGGAAATCTAGAATTTTCTAGATTTTATGAGTCATTATAGAATTAATTAAGAGATTAGGAAGTTAGGATAGGTTCCTAAAGTTGAGAGGATAATTCTCAAGTTCCTCCAAATATCTAGGAAGAAGTTTCTCTTGAAGATATTCGAGAGATTTCTTCCATCCTAAATAAATATCCATGTAATTGCTTGTAATTCTCAAGCTTTGGAGTGTGATTTTATTTAATGAAGTTTATGTGTTTAATTTTGGGAGCGTTGCGTCATAGCTTATCTATGCTTGTAATTGTAAATGGACCTTCTACCTAGCACAAGATTTACCTGTAATTTATTAAATCCATTGGAATTTTCTTAGATTTCACTTGGTTATCCTCATCTGGGAGCATCTTTAATATTTGACAACATAATGTCTCTAGAAGCTCATATAATCCAAATTTTACAATATTTTAAGCCTATTATCACTAGGGATTCTTGATTTAAACAATTGTGAGAACATCTGGAAGTTACAAACCTAATGCTAATTTCTATTTGTCTCTAATATAATGAATATTAATATTGAGGACAACATATCTTTGAACAGGATTTATGTTCAGTTAGTTAAAGTTTCCCTTATATACAAATATTTGTTATTTATTATATGAATTTCAACTAGCTCATTTTTTCTTCAACTAAGAACTCATATTGATTAAGTAGAAGTAAAACACACATGTCAAGTTAGCTAGAATGATTCATTCAGAGGTTCTTGACCATCAGGGATTGCGCAGTGGAGGCAGTTTGTCTAGAGGCTCCCATTGCAATAGTACTTCTTCTACCTGCAACATTGTGGATGGAATTTGATGTGCTTGGGGTAACTATCACACTTACAAGGAAGGATGTGGTGACTTGTACAACGTAGGCCATGCATGCCTATATTGATGCATGATATAGATTATACACACCTAACCTCAAATGTTCATCAAGTTGTGGGACGACTAAGGAGAGAATATTGGCTTTCTTCGAGGCCCTTAGGATAGGCCTTATAAACTGAAAGTATGCAGTTTGTAGCTAACATGAATTTAAACTGACAAATAAAATAATTTGTGCATTTAATATTTATTATTCTATCCTTGGATATTCAAAGTGGTTTTAATTACTAGATAGTGCAAGCTTGGTTCTCGTGGGGCTAGTGTCACTTTTCAAAATTAAGGGCACTAGTTTATTTTCAAGTTAAGTTTTCTTTTTTTCTTGTTGTGACTTGATTCTTAGAATGTATGTAATTTGATTTCTTACTGTCATTTGTAGGTTATTGCAACTTGGGGATTTCACAACAACATTGACTTTCTTTCTTTGTCGTACACACAACATGCTGAGGACATTAGACAAGTAAGAGATATGATATAAAAATTACATTTTTTATTGTGTTATAAACTTGTCTTATGATTTGAATTGAATGTATTAGTTTTTTTGTGCTAAGTATCCAAAGAGTAATTATAATGTGTGCATAAGGTTCTCTGAAGTTTGCAGGTGAAACAAATAGTTTTAGCTTTGTTAAAAAGATTTCTGTGTGAGGATTAATTAAGTATTTTAACTGTTTATCATTGTACAATAGTAAATAACAGAGAATAAAACATCACATAGAACATTACTTAGCAAATTTGATGAAGCAATTCACCCCTCCTGGGCTACATCTGCTGGTCTGGCTCCCAATGGCATGTCCCTCATATATTATTGCTCAAAAATGGTAAGTACAAGTGAAAATAAGCCTCAATAGGCTATGCTCTCTATAAAATCAGCTTTAGAATCTATGAAATATCCAGAGATGACTATTCATTTGCATAAAACAAACAAAGGATTCCCAATACACTGCCTACACCATGGTGGCTTTGATGGCTCCTTGATCTTCCACGAAGCTAACATTTCTAAAGAAGACTTCTAATGGCTATGAAACCTATTCCAAACTGTTCATAATGTTGATAATACCCAAAATTGACTATTTTTGCACCTTTTTTTGTCGAAAATTGAAGGAGTTACGGAAAAAACAAAATTTTCCCAATATCCCTTGAAAACCTCCACTAAATGTGGAGGAACTCCAGTTAGTCCGACCAAAACTGGCCAAAATTTCGAAAACGTCGGGCCCACTCCAGATTAGGTGGAAAAATTAAATGTTAATTTAATCTGTTAAGTGGTGGTCACATGCGCGTTTTTCGTCAAAACTGCTGGCATGAACTTAACCAACCGAATTGAAAACTGTGGCATTAAATTTGTTTGAACTAGGTCTTATGACCCTAACCCTCTGCCACTTACCGTAACCTTTGGGGTTAAGGCCCTGGTCACGGGCGCCTAGGTCATATTGGGTCGAGTGTTATGTGGGGGTTGGCCTTAAGGGTTTGGTCCCCTTTACTGCCCAAATGGAATATGCTTAAACTTTAAATACAGCGCAAAACCTTAGGATAATAAGAAATAATGTTTGGCAGAGTTGATTGAGCTCGAGGGCTGGCATGCGGGCGACACGCGATCAAGTCCTGTAGCTTAAAACTAATTTTGATAAACCATTATTCCTTTGGCATGGGGCCATGTGGCAGCCTCTGATTGGCCACAAAAACCAAAAGTCAACCAATCACCCAATAGAGGCTTGCCACTTGTCAAAATGTTACTCGCCCATGTGGAATATTCCTTGGAATTTTTTTTTAATTTTTCCAAATTTTTAAAATTCAAACTTGGTCAACTCATTTTTAGAGTTTACTAGGCTTTTCAAACCTTCATAACTTATGCATACGACCTCTAGTTTGCGAACCATTTTCAGCACCAGAATCGCAGCGACGAGACCTTTCTGGTCGTTCAGGTTGCAACCACTTTTGAGAACTTTAATTTTTGAGCATTTTTGAACTTGGACATGATCTCTTGATCATCTTATTACTTATAGCTACTATGATGGATCTCACTTCTAGAAATATTTATAAATTTGTGTGTTTGGAACCAAATTTGTAATTCTATTGTATGACTTTTAATTTTTAGGATGATATGTTTCTATGGTGCTTGTTTCTTATTAGCATTTGAAAAATTTTCAAGTAGATGCATTATAATAAACTTAAAATATGAATACATTATCATATTTACTTCTAAAACTCATTCTGATTTGATGACGAAACAATGAGGAAACTTTTACTATTGTAGGCTTCATTAGTAAATGCCAACAAAAAATTGTTTGTTTTATTTCTGTGACATGGGACTTGACTCCACATATGAAAATGACTTTATACCAATAGTTAAAACATAGATTAACATTGTATTAGATGTATTTGGAACCACCTAGAAAATAATTTTCTTGATGCTAATATTGAATTAATATAAAACGTGCTTGTTACTTTTGTCTTGTATAGACCCATGCTTATCTTGATGAGTTTGGGAATCTTCAACACGCAAATATTTTCTAGTATTGAAACTATCAAGGCATTTTGTGCATCACTGAATGAATTGTGTCTTAATATTTTATTTTCATGTTTAAACCATATTACATAGACCAGTACACAAGAAGCATTTTATTATTCTAATCTTGATATATACAACTTGTGTTGCAGGGTCTCAAGCATTTTGGTGAGATCTTATAAGAGGTGGATGGTATTATTCTTTCATGGGGTAATTTAGGGATAGATCTTCAACTAGAGAAGGTAACCTTTTTTATTTATCATAAAAAAATTTCATATATCCATTAACTTATGTTTTTCCCATAAAAAGTTGAATGTTGTTGTCATTGTAATTTGACTATGACTCTAGTTGTGTTTTTGCATGGTGATGTTTTAACACTTTTACTAAAGCCAAACCTGACGTGGTTTTGGAGTATGTTAATGATATTCAAGATTGTTGAAATTATCTAATATGCTCTCTACCTAAAAATTATTTATTATGGATTGTAATTTGTTTGTTAGAATTTAAATACTAGATCTAATTTATTTTTAACCCAACAATGTTTTATGCCCAAAAAATTTTTTATGCTCAAATATTTCTAAAATTGATGGAAATAAACACAATAGTAATTTTAACTTAAGAAAATAAAAATTATGCGGTGGAAATAAATAGGAAGATGAACACAAGATCAACAATTTTTTTTTATGTATTATAAGTTCTTGTGGAGTATTATCAACTTTCCTATTAAAATTTTTATGCTTATGAGTTCTCTTGAATCTGTATTATGTTATATAGACCCTTGTTATGATTGATCAAATGAGAAATGTTTTATTTAACTATAATTTTTTACTAATTTTGATTAGCAAGAGAGTTCCATCACTCAAATGCCAAGCCTATAGTACGTTAAGGGATTTCATGTTATGATTGAAATTTTAGTTTAGTTTTTATAATTGAAACAAGTATTTGAATTAAGTCAAAATCGGGGGAATTGGCCTTACCACATGAAAATCCAATAAGTTCCTAAGTATTGTTTCCGTACTTAGAAATTTCATTCCTATGTGGGGAGGTGAATGTTACGAAAATTACTTTTTCATAGAAATTTATAAAATATACAATATAACACGAGAAATTTCACCTCATTGACTTGGCGTTCCCTGGATCTAGTTCATATATATTTTAACATTATATTTGAATTTCAAATTTAAATTGCATTAGAAATATACTTATTTTTTCCAATAAAATCACTTGGAAAGCTCAAGAATTAGATGCCTAAAATATTTAGTTGAAGGAGAGAAGACTCACAACCCTTAGGGCACAACCCTTATGGAATCACACCAGAAGGTCCATCCTTATGGTGTTCAAGGAGATTTAAAATCTCAACTAGCATCAGGTGCTCCAAGTCTTCCCTAGGTTTTAAAACTACAAAACCAAGATATTATTCACACAAAGACTCAACCCTTTCACTCCAATTTTTTACCTAAGACTTTCAATTCTGGCATCCCACAAGCAGAAAGGATACAATGCAATTACAACAAGAAGATTCAAACCTTTATACTAGAAATTCCTGTAGCTAGTGTCTACCAGAATCACAGTTGTAGAACCAAATACTAGATCTCGACATGTATGAATATTTGTGTATATATTCATACTCAAATTTCATTAATCACACATAAACTAATCTGGCATGTAAATTGTTAGAACCCATCTGATCAGATCCTATTCCATTTGCATAGGTTGCTAGAGGTATTGTATTGAGGGGCTCAATAAAAGTGTCAATACATCAATGCTCACTTTCTAGAGATTTGAAGGGGTGTGCAATATTAAATAATTGCTAATGCTCAGTTGTCAAAGCATAGAAACTATAAATGAGTAAAATTCCTTAGATGTCCTTGATATGTTTAGATAATTGATGCTTATGAATTATTTTGTTTCAAACATTGGACTCCATGTATAGATTTTTCTTGGCAAGGAACAAAATGCTACATATCATGGGGAAAATTGAATTGGTGATTGATTAGGAGCCAAATTTTTTAATGTAGGAAAAGGGTTTTTTATTTCCTTTACAAAAAATTCAGATTATAAAAATGTAAGATTTGATATCTAAGTGATGGGATACTAAGGAAACTACCAGTGAGTCACAAGTACAAGTAAAATTAGTTTAGAATATTGCTAGAAAATTGAAAGGTTTGAAGTGCGTGTTATGTTTGGTTAATTCTTATAATAAGAGATAAATTAGAGAATCCAATCCAAATAAATGGTTTGCCCACATTTGAATTTTATTAAAGTTTTCAAATACAAAGATTTCTGAAACTTGTTTCATTGTATTTATGGTCATAGTTGACCAACACTATAGAAAACCATGAATGATGACTTTTCAGTCAATTTTCCTTTTGTATTATAACTGAAAGAGATTATTGTTAGTAGGTAATCCATTCTGTGAACAAAAGCGATCCTAATAGTCCTAATGAAAGGATCTAGCAACAAATGAGACAAATATATGCAACCTTTCCTAACTTATGCTAGAAAAACATGAAGGAGGATAGATGTCCTACCTCTTTCTGATGATATTGCTTGCCTTTGGTGTCAACCTTGCTTCTTTTGCTTCCACGCTCACAATATCCTCTTCGTTGGAGAAGACCAATGCTCGCAAGGAAGAACAAGTGGAGACAACAACTAGATACAAATCATAACAATCTATAGTATAAGCTATATAGTAGATAAGGGATTAGTACAATAAACATGCAATCATTGACGTATTTATTGAAATGAAACAAACAATGTATTATTAATATAATTATAAAGGGAGAAAAACAACAAGAATCCTTGATGTTGGATACCTCCTTTAGGTGAGACTTTAAGTCTTGGCCTCAAATCTTAAAAAAACTCCCTCCTTAAAAAATGGGTACCAATTGTCCATGCTTCAACTCATAGGATCCCAACCAACCATTAGTGGATGGTAGGGGTTTAATTTATAGGGAAGGAGGGGGAGTTGAGGATCCACAAAAGGTGGGAGGAGTTACACATATTAATGAAAAGATCCATGGAAAGTGGATCCATGACCATGAAAGGGAAGTCTCTCTCCTATCATCAAAAACCTAAAACCACCTCTTTGTTCTCGAGGCTTCTAGTAAGGGAAGCTTCTCCTCCATTTTTGGGAAAACTTATTGAATAGGACCAAAATGTATTTTCTAGAAAAAAATCGTGCTTCCAGTGCTAGACACATATTTTGCAAAACCTGACAAGTGCGGGTCATTAGAAGTGCAGAGTGCGTTGGGCTTGTAAAATGGGTTTTTAACAAGCTTTCCAGAATTTTTTTTAAATCAAGTATTCTTTCACTTCTTCAAGGATGTTCTAGGCATGTTTGATGGAGAACATATTTGTGACATTGGTGGCATGAAGACACAAAATGGAATGTGACAAATAATTGTATAACAGATGCCCCGTAAAGCATGAAGTCAGAACATGAAGTGATGGCTGAAGTACTTTACAAGTAAAGGCAAGGAATTTAGAGAACCATTGTCAGGAGATTTTCAAATCAAACATGATACAATATATATGACATCTCTAATGTAATTATGCCTAACAATACATCTCTGAGCAAGCATCTAATGATACATGGATCCATGACATGAACGCATCCATTCAACTGAAAAGGATCATGAATATATGAATACATGAAACCACGGCTTGGGTGTAGCCATCCGGCTAGAAAGGATAATGTGTACAATCATGAATAACTCCATGCAACCTGGATTTATCAAAGGAAACCTAGGTTTTTCACCTCTATCTCGACCCATCCAAATTATGAATATGACCATGTGAATAGATGTCTTGAAGTCAAACATGGTAGAAACTACCCGATTACTGGTTAATGATGTGAATTGTTAACAAGCACGAGATAAGCCACCAATGATGACGATGTCTCTCAAGCTACAAAAAGACAATATACAAGTGTGAATAATGGAGCTAAAATTAAACACTCATAGAATCATTCGATCTAATGCCAATGATGTGAACCTATCATCGAACGTGAAGAACCTAGCATTGAGGCATGCAAGCTCCAAGGTACTGAAAATGGGCTTCTAGATCATCTTCCTGGATAATAATTTGGATTCGACAGGAAGTGATCCATCAAAATAGGGCCATAATGTTCCCAAATCATTGACAGGAAACATAGGATTTTTCAAATTTGGCAAGAGTGATTCATGATTGATGCAGAGAAAGTCAAATAAGGTATCAGTGGTTTGAATTTGTAGACGAGACTTATCATGAACATACCAATGACACAAATCTGGAATTTGGTAGCATTTGACTCAAAATAGGATAAGATGTCATGATGACAATAGGATATAATTGAATGAGAGGTAAAATTAATGTCTTTCCTAAACCCAGGAAGGCAAGTGACGAAGTGAGGATGTCCCAAACCTGACACAAGATACAAATAAGTGTCATGTTCAAAAGCGACATACTACCTTTCATACAAAATATAGGATATATGTCTTATTCCATTTTTTCCCACTGTTTATAGTGAGCACCTCTTTATTTTTACACAAGCTTGAAGAGGATACCATACACTTGTCATATAATTTCATCCTTCGAATGAATCCATTCTAGTATATTTAACTAGCCTTAGGAAGGAGTGGCTCGGTCTTGTCATGATGACAAATCCTCCATCATTTTAGTTTTATGAGTCTGATGGAGGGGTAACTTGACATATTTTTCATATTTAGATATTTTGAAAACGAATTGTAAAATAAAACTCCAAACTTCCCTTTTCGTAAATAGTCTCTCGAATATGAAAAGGTAGACAACAATATTCAAGAGAACCTCTTATCCATGTTTGACTAAGGTATTCATTTTTAGTAGCTAGTCTATCTTAGCCTGGAAAAGGGTTAAACTTATACTGATTAGATGTATTTGCATTTACTTTAACAAGCTCTAAAGGACAAGTTCTTGGAAATATTTTCATATTTTGGGAGTTTGAAAAGAGTTGAAAGAGGACTCCTCTTGGAGGAATGAGCGGTATAAAGGGTAGCCACTAGTTCCGGTCATGATGAACTACTCAAAACACCCAAAGGTCAAGAGCTTGGCTAAAAATAACACTCATCACAACGTTTCCCTGAGAAATGGTTAAACAACCAAGTGAGAATGTATTATCAGCCAAACAAATGGTGACGATCGAATCACAAAACCAAGATTCATTTGGCAGAAGAGGCTGATAAAAAGGAAATCATGAGTGGTAGGGTTGGAATGGTTTTATTTTTACACAAGATTGAAACATGGGAAACAATGCTTGAGAACCCTTCAAGATGATTTCATTTCTACAAAATCTTGAAACGAAAAAACTATGCTTGAGATTTGGTTTCATTTTTACACAAGATTGAAACATAGGAAACAATATGCTTGATATTTGGTTTCATTTTTACACAAGCTTGAAAGAGAGACAAACTATGCTTGGAAGTGGTTTGCATGCCCCCAACATAATGACACAATTCGAGGTAAATTCCCCCCCAAGCTTCATTTAATTCACCTAAGTATACTACCAGTTTCTAACAAGTGGATGGAATGAAGGTTCATTTATGAGATCAAGTGAAAGACTGGACTGGGAATTTACGAGATCAAGTGAAATACTTGACTGGGAGTTTATGATATCTAATCAAGAAATCGAATTAGAAAGGGGATTTGTTTCATTTTTTAATGAGCTTGAAGCTATAAAATAACTATGCTCATAGGGAACTATTTCATTTTTAACGAGCTTGACATAGTAAAATAATTATCCTCGTAGGAACCTTGATTCATTTTTTAACAAGGTTGACATAGTAAAAGAACTATCCTCATGACACCTTGTTTCATTTTTTTAACGAGCTTGACACAAGACAAGGAACTTTGCTCCAAACATCTTCTTTCATTTTTTAAGGAGCTTGACACAAGGCAAGGAACTATTCTCAGACAACTTGTTTCATTTTTTAACGAGCTTGACACAAGAAAAGGAACTCTACTTAGAAGAAATTGTTTCATTTTTTAAGGATCTTGACATAAGAAGAGGAACTCTACTCCAGAGACCGTGTTTCATATTTGAAGGATATTGACACAAGAAAAGAAAATTTTCTCCAACACTTTGTTCGTGGCCAATAATAGGTCATGGATTCCAATAGGTTCTCATCATATGGGAGAACAACATTCTAGAAGTGATACATATCAAGGTCCAATAACCCCAGTACATGACACATTGTATCATCGACTAGATCAACAGAATACGTGTGCATGGAACATGTTACCACATAATTAACCTATGGTGGGTAAGATACCACTTGCATGTAAGGGCCATTTAGGGATGATGGTTGATTGGGAGCCAAATTAGGACTAATGAATGAAAGTTGATCAATAGGCACGATTCTTCCTTGATGTGGGGACTTGGACAACCATTGAAATCCAAAGGGACTTGGACAACCATCACATCTATATAAACGATCTTTCCTCCCAAAGTAATAGGAAACTTAGCAAGGATCCATAATGGTTGACTAATTCCTTTGTTAAACGCAAAACAATTATGAGTAACGGGTACAAGTTGGGGAGAACCTAAATATTTCCAAGTAGTTAAGTACAAAATACTAAAAAATGTACCTTCATCTATAGATTTTATAGGGAAGACAACATTATAAGCCTATACTATAATCTGAAAAGGCACGTAAGAAGGAAGACGATATCCTGCCAGTCAACTCCAATCAAAATAAGCGACTAAAAAACTTGGACGAGGTGTCGTGGGAACTGGAGAACTACTCCCTTGTGTTATGGGAATGGGAGGATCACCCTCATGTACCATGGGAATAGGAGGATTTCCCTCCAATTCACATGAATACAAAGAACGAAAAGAACTTGAGTGGTATGAGGTTCACTCTCTATGGGAAATGCATGATCGAATGAAGGTGGAATCAGGTCAATTATTTTCTCAACCAATGGCTAGTCGGGAATGGAATCATGGGATTCACTTTCAGAGAGAGTGGGATTGATCAGAGGTGAATTTTGATCAATCACTTGATCAACTAGTGGATGATCAGGGGAAAGCTTTTGGTAACCAATAGGAAGACATGGTTGAGAAGCAGTAAGGTTATCCAACACTTTTGAGGCTTCATCCATATAAGAAAAAAGGTGAATGGGATGATTCCCTTCACATAAAATTCAAGGAAACTTGACTTTACCCTTCTTCCCATGGACCTTACTATCACTAGTTGAGGTTTTATCATGATCATGATTTCCAGAGGCCGATGACAAAGTTTGATGCGAGCCTATAGACCACACTTCTAAAACCTTGGGAATACCAAGAAAATATCTAATAAGGTGGTCACCATTACATAGCTTGCAAGGGAATTTTAATTTGTGTGGCTGATTGGAAGATTTATCCACTTTAGTTTCATCGGTAGCAATGGTTGTTGGGTTGGCATTTTCTTATTTCACTTCTTCTTCTTCAACCTTTTCTTCTTCTTCTTAGGTCACTGGTTACTAGAATCAATACTTTCACAAGGCGAAGAGGAAGAAAGGGAGGAAGAAACAACATGTGAAGAAGGCAAAGGGTCGACTTTAGGGTCAATATCAGGTTGACACTGTTTAGGCAGAGGCAAAATTGGTTGAGAAGAAGCTTGTACATTCAGAACCATAGAGGTCAAAATAGCCAAACTGGAAAACAAATGGTAAAACCAGGAAGGGTCAATTTTTCCATATAAGGAGCACCAATATTTCCAAAAGAAGGAAAAGTACCAAGATTCCCATTTGAGAGGTTTCCTTGATTGGTAAACTCAGGAAATGTTTCCATTAGTTATGCCACAAGATCCACTAAGGAGTTGTTTCTTGAGTAGGATGTTATTCCTTGGCCAAATTATTTTAGAAATTAACAAAAAATAAATCAAAAAGGGGTAATCTAGGCATAAAGGTTTACTAAGAAACCGTGAACTAAAATATACACCTTGGTGAACCAAGGACTTATGTACCACAACCAATCTCCCTGAATGTTGTGTTCAGTGTATCACAGTTTACAAGGCGATCAACTTGGTTACCTATGAATGGATAGCAACCTAGTGGGGACTCCAAAAATATATGTGACGATACGTGGGAGTGTAGTCTGTAGTAGTGTTGTCTAATTCGTATCCATTAGATGAGAACATTCCCATATACTTATCATGCATGGAGTGCCTCTATATATCCAAAAGTACTAGAAAGCTATCCTATACACTTCCATACGTGGAAGGGAATATCACCCCCGGTGTACAAAACTATAAAATAACAACAACTCTTACGTTTAATGATGTCGGAACACATCTCTATCCTAGACCTATAGGTGTTTCGTTAATTTTCCAAATGCTCCTTAGGTTAATTGAGATAAATTTTAAGTTTATCTTGAATTATGTTTCAATTTTAAGGCTCAAAATCGATGTCACATGATCATACCTATAATGTAACTAATATGATGAAAATACTCTTTCCATTTTGATGAAATCTATCTAGCATAGGGAAGAAGTGAAAACATTGATGCAATAATCAAGTATGCAATAGACAAGGGCTTCCTAACTAGATCTTTCACTTTCACAGTTCCAATTCAGTTCAAATCATTAAAAGATGCCAAACCATGCAATCTAATCTATGCAGGATTTCCTTAAAATCTATGCAAATGAAATCTATGCACAAATTCCTTTTAAAATGAAAGATGCACTTTTCAGCTTTCAACACCAAGCAATGTAATCTATGCTCAATGAAAATCTCAAAAAAAACTTTCAAATGCAATGAAATCTAATGCAATTTCAAAAGTAAAAATCAATTTCGAGATCAAATCTTAATCAAATGCAAACTGCAATTATTTCCTATTTCCAAAAGAACTAAAATTCTCATCAAATAGACATGCAAGTAGAAAAACAGTAAATTCAATTACCCAAAGAACCTAAGATTCACCTCAAGCTCAATTTTACTAGTTGGACATGGAACAGAATTTTTCAAACCACAAAGAATGTAACAAAAAACCATCAAGATGTTAAGCACATAGAGCAAGAAGAAGACTCCAGTAATCAAAACATTCCATACTTTGAGTCAAGAAACCCTAAAAAATCTCACTTTAAATACCAGCATGGGAAGACAGTGGGAACCAGGGTGTTAAGTGTGATTGTTCATTGTGAAATACACGTTAACAACGCTATGTTTTCTATAGAAAACATGATGGATGAGGAAAGCTTAGGAAAAGGAAATCAAAACCAAAAGAAACTCCATACTTGACGCTCTAAATACCAAACTACTTAGGATGCAAACTTATTAGCAATCAAAATGATGGACTATAAGGTAGTTGGCCAAACTAATCGAAGATACTGAAAAGACATGGAGGATTGAAGGGTTAATGGTTCCCCAGTGAAGTCGCCATTTTGTGGTGCATGAAATCCCTTCTGGATACATAAGTGATCCCTCTACTCCTAATGAGAGGATCTAACAACAAATGAGACAAATATATGCAAACTTTCCTAACTTATGCTAGAAAAACATGAAGGAGGATAGATTTCCTACCCCTTTCTAATGCTAGTTCTTTCCTTTGGTTTTAGCCTTGCTTCTTTTGCTTCCATGTTCACGATCTCCTCTCTATTTCTGATGACAAATTTCTACAATTAAGAACAAGTGGAGACAACAATTGGAAACAAGGCATAACAATCTCTATTATAAGCTATGTAGAAAATCAAGGAGCACTACAATAAACATGCAACCATTGACATATTTATGAAAAGGAAACACACAATGTATTATTAATAGAATGATAAAGGGAGCAATAGAACTATAAGCCTTGATGTTGGATGCCTCCTTCAATTAAGACCCTAAGACCTGGCCTCAACTCTTCAAACATCTTCCTCCTTCACAAATGGGCAACAATTGGGTATGCTTCAGCTCATAGGATGGAAAAAAACCATTAGTGGATGGTAGGGGTTTCATTTATAGGGAAGGAGAGGGAGTTGAGGATCCATAAAAGGTGGGAGGAGTTCCACATATTAAGGAAAGAATCCATTGGAAGAGGATCAATGCCCATGAATGGGAGGTCTCACTCTTATAATAAAAAACCCAAAGCCACGTCGTCATTCTCAAGGCTTATAGTATGGGAAGCTTCTCCTCCTTTTTTGGGAAAAATTCTTGATCAGGACCAATGTGGATTTTCCTGAAAAAATTTGTGCTACCAGTGCCAAACACACATTTTGAAAAAGGTGACAAGCGCAGGTCATTAGCGGTGCATAGCACGTTGGGCTTGTAAAACATGGTTTTTGACAATCTTTCCAAAATATTTTAAAATCAAGTATTCTTTCACTTTTTCAGGGATGTTCTACGCATGTTTGATTTAGAACATATTTTTCACACTAGTGGCATGATGACACAAAATTAAGTGTGACAAAATATTGTATAACAATGATGAAGACAAAAATTTTACTTTCACCTTGGTGGAGCTATCTTAGATTTCGATGGATAGTTTTTGTATAAAGAAATTTTATGATGGATTAATGATGCAAGGTGTGGAATTGGGAAAACAACACCACCACAAGACTATGTTTATCATAGATGTAGTGTTCCAAGTATGTTCAACTTTATTATGTCTCGTAACTCTGTAATCAAACTGGTGATTGAGAGTTTGGCTAATTGGTTTGACATGGATTCTCACTGTGTTCTTTATTTTCTCTAGGAAATTTCATTCGACATTGTCCAATAAACAGGGATCCAAATTTTGACTTCAAAATAGACGCCAATTGGCATTCCAAAATCAATGCTCGTTGCTACTCCTGATGGCTCTTATGCATTTCGAAGCGAGGAAGTTGTAGCTTTGAGGCATAAAAAGTAATTCCTTTAAACCAAACCTATATTAATTGGAAACTCCATAAAGGAAAATGTAAAGTGCTAGGTGAAATTGGCTATGTGTTGTTTCTTGGTTATTTTTTGTTGATAAAAACAATTTCTCATGTAGAGACACTTTTGACAAGGAAGTTGGGGGCTTCCCATCTAACTATTTCGTTGGGGAATTTCCACCTGAATTTCATTTCCCTTTATGCAAGGAAGTAATGGAATATGTTTTACTAACAAACAAATGTTGTTTCAATAGCTACTGTGACAAATATAAGATAGACTAGAGAATAAATTAAGGATACATTGGGATATTACTTGTCTAGCTTGTGCTTTTAATGGCATTATCTTTTTTCTTTGATCATGTTGATAGAAGAGTGTTTAAACTTCTGAAATCATTTCCATATTTTTTAGGAATTAGGTACCATATCATATCAAAGTATAGATGTGTATTTAGGGCAACAAACATTCTTTCATATGCTCTCTTGCCAAAAAAGACTCTTCCTGATATCATAAATTGAATTTTAGAGACCAACACTAGTACTGTAGAAAATTATGGCAGCTTGCAACAAGTCCAAGGTACATTAATTAATCGAAAAAGTATGCATGATTACAAGTTGATATTAGTTTCCTACTTATGGGTATATGATGGGCCAATTTTGTTGTTGTTGCAGATATGGAGTCAGCCAAGTGTCCTAGGTCGAAAGTCCCATTTCCTTCTATTTCAAGATGTGTGAAGGAGGTACACACAATTACTTCAACATTTGACATGTCATATATGAAGGAAATTATCACTGAAATGAAGCCACTTGTTAACTAATCATAAAAATAATTAAAGAAAAACCGCTTTAAAAAGATATCTTTGCCGCCTTGAGCAACACATAATTCTATGAGCACAAAATATCCTTTGTCACAAGAGAGTGCCCCAATGGTTGAGGAAGAAGTTCAGTAGAAGTTTCATGTTGGTGAGCCAGGTACTTATTCTTTTGGATTTGTGGCTTTCTAGGTTTCTTCTAATGTATGTATTTATTTGTATTAATGTTTCTCATGCACTTCAAACTTTGTTTTCATCAAGAAAAAAGAAGAAAAAACGAGTTCGACAAGTTTCTACTAGTAAGTCATCTTTATATTACTTTTAGTTTTGGAAACTGATGTTTTTCAAAGTGTAATTGGATTTTCCATACCTTTGTATTCTCCATTCTTAATGTAATTTCTTTTCTTAATGAAAATCCAATGAATATATCTGGAAATGATGTATTTCGGGTTCTTTATCATTGTTACAACCAATGAGACTCAATGGAGAGCATCACAATATTTTGGAGTCGAAGGGTGTATCATGTTGTATGTTGCACCCACTGCATATAATGCTTGTTGTCCTGGTGCACAGTGGAAATCATATGCTTAAATGGCTTGTAATGGTGGTATCCCATACATGGCTTATGGACCAAGTCCTTTTTACATGCCATTCAATGGACAAATTATGGCAATGAATATGTGTAGAACGCGGGGATATATGCCAACTTTTATCCCTCTTGTTCAAAGGTAAGTTGTTTTGTTTAGTGATATATGTAACCATGTATCAAATGATATTTTTCAATTCAGGATCATAATTACGAGACCTGGCTAAGTCTTGTGAGTATCATTGAGTTTTATTGGTTGAGTAAGTGTAATGATCAAGAGACCTAGGAAAAATCACCATAACATGATTAGTTTGAAGATATTTTCGAATTGGTCACATTCATCTTAACTCAAAATTTTTTACCAGTATTAGGAATTCTTGGAAGACTTGGCCATACTTTGAGTTGTGTAAGACATTTAATTAAGTTTGACCTATAAAATAAAAACCTATACATTCCCAAACCAAGAATAAAAGGTACATTCCTAAATTAAATTTTAAAGCCAAATTTATACTGAATTTGTTTTAATGAATTTTTTTATTGAATATTTATGATTCCGAGTCAAATTCTTACTCTTAACTTTGTGGAGTCATTTCAATCTTGTACTAACTGAGAAAATTTTCAAACTTTAGAGAATATATGGATTATGGTATGGGTGATTACAACTATGCTCCAATTTTGAGTAGAGAGGAGTTTGAAGCTATGCAAGAATAGTAGAGGAGAAACAAGATAGAATATGAGCAACAACATAGTAGAAAGTAAGAAACCTTCAAGTTATATAAAATAAATGCATATTTTAATTGTTTTGAGCAACCTAATTTCTGCATTTCATATTTTTCCTTTATCAAATTAAAGGAAATAATTCTAGGGTAAACAGTGGTTGAGAAATATGTTTCCAAACTTTGCCATCGAAGTAGCAGAATTGTCCATATTGGATAGCGATCTATCTCCTCAACCCTAACCTCACAGATACCAAAACCCTCTTTTAAATTAGCTTGTGCACATGGAGATCCTTCTTTCCAAGCTTTAGTGAAAATTATTGAATACACCTTCCACAACATTTTTGTTAAATGTGTGTGAAGGTTTAATTAAAATCTTGTTTTCCAAGTGCTATAAAATCAAAATGTAGTAGATGGTAATATAAAATTAAGTACCTTTCTCATACTTTAAAATATGTCAAACACACGACATTTTTGTTTGTTTTTTAGGAAAATTAAATTTCATTTCATATTGTGGCAGGTGTTGGGAAATGAATGTTTGTTGTTACTTTAATTAGAAGAATGTTTTCCTACCACTGTGGAATTAACAACCCATTCTTACGTATCACCATCGAGTTGTAATTATCATCACATTAGAGTGATTTAGATAACTAATCTAGGTAAAACTCTTTAATGTGTTTGGGTTTCATCAATAATTTCATGCAAAGCCCTTTCTTTTTGGCTTAATACATTATACGTTATGGCTTGCTTGATCGATTTTGTTCTCCTTCTCTTGATCTTATCTGATGTTTATTACTTTTTTTCTTATCTCATACTAATTAAAAATAGATATAAATATTATGTTTCCAGTTTAAATTAGTTCGGGGTATGTCAAAAACATGATCCACACAAAGGGATAGAAAGAGGAAAATGTGCTTTGTTAGACTGATTCAAAATTATACCTTTTGAATTTGCTGGTGCAATTTTGAGGAGTCGATGGAATCCAAAATCAATAAAACTACTCTTATTTGAGTTAATCATATGTGTGTGTTTAAATATAGGATCAAATCATGTTGGATTGATTGGATTATGGTTGATGGGATAATTTATCTGTGTTAAGAGATATTGACATATTCATTTGTTGTGGAATATCCTAGATGGATCATTGAACAAGCTGTGGTCAAGCTAATATATCTTGAAACTCTTTTGTGGAAAAATTACTTGGAGGTTTTCCTAGAAATAAGTGAATCTACTGTGGAAATATTGTGGGCAGTCTCTATGAGAAATTGATGGCCAAGATTGAATATACCAGAATTGTGATATTATATCTAACTAATATGCATTTGAAAAAAAGGTCATAGATATATTTCTTAAGCATTGGAAGGTAGATATCACCCAATTGATGTGCGTTGGAAGGTAAATCACCCTTGCATACAAGCTCAAATGTACAGGAAAGAAAATTTTCATTTGGAGCTGTGTTGGAGGTAAATTGTTCTCACACTGCCTATTTTATGCAAAACTAAGTTCAATTTTAATGTTAAGAGATTCATTACTTTGGAATTTGAATTTTGGTATGAAGTTAAACTAATATCCATAAGGAGTGACTCTTTGGGCAAAGCATTCAGTTTCTTAGCAATTATTTTAGCTCTTATGAAATCTGAAAATGGAGTATGAGATGAATATGTCGAGCTAGAAGATTGGTTTTGAATGGTGGCAGTTAATCTATTAAGATCTGCAATGGGATGATGAGCCTAACACATTATGAAGTTAACATGTGAACTATCAATGCCTATATATGCAATTTCAAGAATTTTCATAACTACTCATACAATTTTTTAAAGGGTGCTAGGTCAATGAAAGAGTCCTTGCTTTATAAGCAGGAGGTTGGTGGTTCGATTCCACTCTGCCCTAACATGAATTAATCAATGATATTGTAATTTATTTTTAATTAAATACTTTTTATATTGATTTATTTCAATGGTGAGATATTTTTCTAGATTCATTGTTTTATATTGTCTTTAAAGAGACAAAAAACATATTGTCTCTATAAATAAAATATGTCTTTAATCCAAACTATTGTCTCCTAAGAGACAATAACATTTATGTCCCGGATGTGGGTGTTCAGGGTTGACAGATGGAGGTATCGCGCGTGGTGCACGCCAGCGCCACATGGCTACGCGTGGCTCCAGAGCTTGGCATTAAAAGCTCTGGCTTGGCATTTCCTACGGCGACATTAATTCTCCACTCATTCTGGTTTAATGCTATCCACACTCCACCTGCAACTTGTTTTAATGTTCGTCCTTCCTGTAGTTAATTCATGGCACCCGGTCATCCTACGACTCCCTATGGTAGATGCCTATATGTGAAATTTTTTGGAAAAAACCTCCATTCGTCTTCCTCACCCTCTCTGCAACTGGAGGTATCTTGCCTTCTCTACACTTTCAACCCCGTCTAACCTCTCATCTCCTCCACTTTTCCTCGTTCCTCCTTTCCTTTCAGTATTCCCTATCAGCTCTCGTGCAACGCCATGCCTCGACACCACAGGATGTGCTATCGACGAGGCCGAGGAAGAGGCTAAGCTTCCCGTCATCTATCTCCATTTCGGCTAATTGTCACTTTCCCCTCCGAGAGGACTAACCTGTGGAACTCTTGCTTCACCTGGACCTCATGAGGAACGGGACCAACATTGTGTCTTTGCTTCTTTATCCATCCACCTCCCAGATTTCCAATCCTATGCAATGGATTCGGGCTCTCAAAAGCGCTTGTGGAAGTCCACAATTTATCTGTCTACTCAGCAGCTATCCAAAAAAGCGGAAACTCTTCCAGCAAAATCATCATTGCACTCTTCAGGCAGCGACGGTGGGGAGAGTTCAAAAGTAAAGGGCACGAAAGAATCTGCAGGGGTGCACTCAGCCACAACACCAGAGTCGTCAGCGTAGCAATCGAAGAAGGATGGGGATTCCTCCGAGGAATAAGACTGCTATATTGTCGAAGAGCCTCCCCAAATATCTGAAACATGGTCAGTGGTGGAAATTTTTTCATCTCAAGGTCTCCTACTTTTGTTAGATTTTATGCTACTTCTTTTATGTCTTCCTTGTTTATGCTCAGTTTCCTCTCTTTTTGGACAACTATGGCTCATGTTGGTTTCCCCTCGTTGGGAGGCACTTCTTGGACTGGTTTACCCACATTGGGCAGTCCATATTTTGAGTATTTGAACTTTTTCTTGGCTGGAATTGGCTAACACAAGCAATTCCGGTGAGCTGGTGTCGAATATAATCTTTCTGTATTATATCAATATAATTTAATCTTACTTAGAAAAAAAAGGAAAAAAAAAACATTTGTGTAATTAATTGTCTTTATAGAGACATTTTTTCAAGAGAATAATTTGAGACACTCACTTAAAGACAATATTTAAGAAAATACACAAGGTTTTTTTGTCTCAAGTTAGGACAATTTACCCAAAAATTGTCTCAAATATTGTCTTAAAACCCTCCTTTGTGTTGTCATGGGAGTGTCCCTAAGATAAAATATCAAAAATATGAATGTCGAACAAAAATTAGACGTTTGGAATTATAAATAATAGGATATGTGGAATTCTTCTCGATAGTTTGGCTAAGAGAAATTATCAAAAAATATGAACATAGAACATCAATCAGACAATTAAAGGGCATAAATAAGAGGAAGGACAAGTGATTATGGGTCAATGGATTAGACCCAACGATGGTCAGTCACTTGAGAATAAGGACATATATATGAAAAGCTACAATAGATATGCAAGAAACACTAATTTACATTATTTGCAACCAGCAAAATTCCACGAACTAATAAAACCACACATGTGAGATGATATTGAGCATCATCCTCACTCTCTCCCACCCCTCCTTAGTAACCTCATAAACTCGTGGAGGGAAGGGCAAGGGGCAGGAAGCCACACCAGCCCTAAGTTGGCTGGATTTAGCATGTCTCCTCTCTCAAGTTTGATCCTGGGTCGCCTTGCTGAAAAGGCCCATCCTTAACTAATTGTGCTAGTGGGACATGACAAATTTTGGGGCTTTAAAACCTACTATAACTTCTAATTATTCTCAAAAATTGAGAAGTACAAAGACCTACATCATGTTAGATTTTATTCTTATATAGTTTAGTGGATTTTGTACCTATGTTACAAATAAAAACGTGTTAAAGCATAATAAAAGATATGCAAATTATGAATGAGAATATAAATCAAAACTATGATTATAATGTCTATTTAGTTAACATTGTTAAAAATTACCTACATTTATCTTTATTGTTTCATCTAATAACTCTAGAATTAGATGCATTCTAGAGCTAGATGCATCAAAGATTGAGTTCTTGACATTTTCTTCCCACATAATACACCAATATTTTCCATTTAGTTTTTATTTTTAATGACATTGTCATATTTATTTATTTTTAATTTTATTTCTCTAATTCTCAACTTCTTTTTAGCTTTCTCTTCCTTTTCATTTTCATAAAATCACTAATTATTATATTTAATTTATTCTATATATTAAAATAAATATATATAGTGACTAAATCCTTCATTTGCATAAAATCACTAATTATATATATAATTTCATATCTTTTCTTCATAATAATTTAAGTGACTAAATCTGGCCATACCTCAATCAAGCACTTTTGTTTAGCCGTGTATGACCTTAATCGAGGTCCTTTCAAATTCCATAACATGCGTTCAATTGACGTTTTTATAATTATCTGTGAAGTTTGATGATCGATAGAGGGTTCAAATATTTGAAATTAAAAAAAAAAAAATGAACGTTTTTTTTATGGTTGCAATTGTTAGGAGATAGAATTTTTTTATATGACTTAAATTTTAACTAATTTATTTAGATATCAATTCTATATATATAATCTATATATAATTTATTAAAATAAAATATTTTAATGTTGTTTATAAAAAAATATTCAATGTGAATTATCAAAATATTTTAATTTAAATTAATATTATTTAAAAAAATTATGTATATACCACCCAAAAAAATAATTTTTTTATTGTTAAAACTTATATTTGGTTCAATTACACTCTATATTCAAAAATACAATTTAAATAATTAAAACTAACATACTGTATTTTACCCTCTAAAAAGGTCTAAAAAGGTTTGTACAAAAGTAAATTGATTCATCTGGAATCATATTACATCTATACTTGAGATGAATCTATGCCAGTATTAGTGGATTCATCATTGTATCCCTTCTATTTAATAGTATATTATATTTTCATTTTTTATATTTATTTTGATTTAAAATTTATATATAATTTAGTAGAGTAATTCTAAAGGTATATATTTCAAAAAAAAATTAATTTACATAAATATAAAATAAAAATGATTAAAATTTTACAAATTAGAAACTATATTCAAATATTAATATATAAATTTTGAAAATGATAAAAAAAATATAATTTTATTAAAAATATAAAATCTATTTTATGTATTTTTTATTTATAGTTTTTTCACAAAAAAAAATTATAAGATAAATAATTAAATGCAAATTTAACAATTATTTTAATCAATAATAAATAACATAATTAATTCCATTTTTTTTAAATGTACATTAAAATTCAAAAAAAAAGAAAAAATAAAAAGATGTCCAACATTAATTCATCCCAATATCCCATGAGCAAGATAAGCTTTCCCATGTGCAAGATGAGCTTTGATGAGGAGACAATCCTAGTAGCCTCTTCTCTATAAAGAAACATATCATATTGAGGCGAACACACAAGAACACCCCAAAGAAGTAATTTGGAAAAGAATTTGGAAGAAAAAATTATGGCCAAAAATTTCCATCTTATGGCTCTTGATTCCAGGAAAATCTCTAATTTGGGACATATTACTCAAGTCCCTCAATATGTTATCTATGCAAGACACATGAGAAAAACATGGAGCATATGTTCAACACATGTCCTTATGTTGAGATCTTATGGTCAACTCTCGAAGGAACAATGCATATATCGAACTATAACCAGTTCAACATTCCAAATACTATTGAAAATAAAAAACCACAAGTTTTTGCAAACCCCATTCTCAATAGGATATGGACCCTCCTTCCATGATTCTTATAGTGAGAAATATGTAAAGAATGGAATTGAAGAATTTTCTAGAACACCTATCTTAATCAATGGTATCTGCAGAATTCTCAAAGCTAATATCAGAGAATCAATATTTTCACAACATTCAGAGGAGCAACATTGACATACCCATGGTATGGAGATTAAATTGTTTAAGAGGTGGGATATGCCAACTCTAAAATCTCTTACCCTTAACTTCTATATCAAATCGATCATATCAATCCCTTCTCTTTGGTCTCCTCCCCCTCAATCCTTTGGAACTTCCAAAGGGAGCTCGAGCATGATAGGATATGGAGGTGTGTTTTATGATCATTCTAGTTAAATTATTTTTTCTCTATTATAGTTCATTAGGTATCACAGGTAATAATGTAGTTGAAATTAAAGCTCTCACATTGGGATTGGATCTAGATGGCTCTCAAAACTTCACAAATATCGTAATCAAAGGGGACTCTCAAATCATCATTAAAATGACAACACAAATCCTCCATGGCTCCTCACTCAATAAAGTCTCTAAAATTTGGAGATTGGAAAGGATTCTAGAAAAAGTAGCTAAACTATTGCATTTCATTCCTATAAATATCACCTCACATGTCATGAAACAAGGCAGTGAAATTGTAGATCTATTGGCCAATAAATAGAGCATATACCAATCCATCCAAATATGCACCACTCAGGAAGCTTTGCACCCATTTTGACCTAAAAATTACAATTTCAGACCTTACCAAAAAGGATTATTGTCATGTGTATAGGGTGATAGGGAGGGGATGGTTGGGGGCAGGGGGGGTGTGTGGCTATAACCCAACCAAGAATTACAACTTACAGACGTGGCACAACACCCCTACCCTTATTTAATACCACCCACCATGATCATCATGATGACACACATCTTTTCGTGTCGGAAGATTTATGAAACTAAGTTTGGTGTTTAATGTGCAGTCAGTTTTCCAACACCTCAAAGTTATATGGAGAAGGGGAGGATTGGGAGGCACCATGTTGCAAGACCATTTGGTTTATTGCATAATGAGGCAACTGCACCACGCACACAAAGATATGAATATCATATGCACAAGTGAGTAATTACCTAAGCCATGAGGAAATTGTGAGCACAAACCTCACATCAACAACATAGACGGGCACTCATCGCCTCTGAAATCCACTTGTAGTTTTCATGGTTTGAGAGGGGCATTTCCTATTAAAGCTTAGATCCCATCACATTTGTGCACTAGGTCTAGTTGTTTGCATTTTGGACTTTCAGGTTCTCAATTCTCCTGTTTTTTTTCCTACATTCAACTTTTATCCCTCCCTTAACAAATTACCTATTTCTTCCCTCTTCTTCCTTCTCTTCTCTCTCTATGCTTCAACTCCAAAATCAATCTAGTGTATCCTTAAGCTCTCAAAAACGTTGTTCTATTTTATATTATAGAGAATTTTGATTTCAAGGTTGTCTTTAGGAATTAGTATTAGTCCAATTACCTTGCCTCCTCTCATACAACTCCACCAACCTCACTCCTTCAGTGATTTTTGTCATAGGTTTTAACTGGAGCAACAAAATTCCGAGACAATGAATATAGCTAGACACATAACAACATACTATATATAAATGGGGCACATTTCTACCCAACAAAGAATTAAAACTTCAACAAGATGGTAGAGGAAAATACATTGGCGCCTATATGGGAGGAGAATGCACAAGCTAGGAGAGAAATTACTAGGGAAAAAGGATTTTTATCGAACATACAGGTCGATGGTGAATTCACCAATTGGATTGTAAATGTTCGTCATACTAGAGGGAGGTTAAACCAATCCATGCATATAATTGACATCTATTGGAATCTAAAATGCTTATGGGACATTTTTTGGTGGACAAGAACACAACAAGGGAGGATATTCTACTCACTTTGGAAGAGATTCAACTCATTCTTGAGGACTAGACTAGAAAATGAAGCATAGAGAGGCCCATTTGAGCATTCCCTAGATTCAGGGTACTCACCAAGTAGCAACAAAGAACTGATAGTGGTTGAAGATTCAGACTTGATGATGCACTTATTACTCTCTAACTCTACTACTCTACCCATCTGATTTTTTAATTTCAAGTCTATATGCTTTTTGGCTAGCTTAAGACCACAAGATTGTACTTTTTTTCTTTCAAATTTCTATGATATTAGTGTTTTGGATGATGAAGAAACTATGACACTGTCATTGATTTGGTTTCCCTATTGAAAAACCAAGACAAATATTAATTTATACTTGTATCTAGTTATAATGAAATGATGCACCTTTACTTACCAAACAAAACACACACGCACACACACACACACATATATATATATATATACATTAAATTTCAAAAATATATATATGTAGAAATTTTAATGCAATTATGTATTGCCTGGATTCTCCTGATCTAACAATTATATGCCATTGTTAAATACGAAAGTATTCTACTTAAATCTTTGCGGAAATTTAATTTCCAATTGCAAATACATGAAGAAATATCAATCACACATAACACAGATGTTTTTACCGGGAAAGCATAAAGCTAAAAAACCCCACTGTCATATATTATGTATATATCATGGACCATGAAACAATCTCATACAAAACTCTAATCCAAGAGCTCCCAGTACAATATACAATCGTCTCACACTGTCATGCAAAAGTTGGCTCACACATGCACCAATTTATTGCCTCCTGATAGCCTGCCTTCACTACGCAATCCCTGCTAATCACAATCCTTGAATGAATTCGATCTTGCCTTGCCTTGACTGTGCAATCCTCATTGGAATCTCCAATGTGTGTTTGGTTGCAAGTGTGCACCCACTATAGTCACAACTGATAGTCAAACTGTCCATTTCACCTATCTCTCAACTGGGTCTCCACTAGATCTAACATGCATGTAGTTAACAACAGTAAATCTTTAGTTGCATGTGAGATCACTCCATGTAAATTAATTTAATGTTTAATTCACTGATCTATCACTAGTGTTTCTTTAATTACAACTAGTTACAACTAGCACAACTGAGTTTAACTCACTTAATTGAGTTAAACTACTTTACAACTCACATAACTACACATCCAACTCTGTTACAACTTTGTATCACTCAGTTACAATGAAGTCCACTAGCATGTCCCACCAACCAGCCTTTGAACTCGAAATTCCTTCAGTTAATTGAAATCAAGTGCTTCAAGAGAATAGATTATTATTTATTGTCTAATTATTGTTAAGAGATAACAATAATCGACATGCATTCTATTTTTAGACATGCAATCTATGAACAGACTTCGCACATGCATTCCAAAAATAGAAGCCCATCCATAAATATAATTGGATCAACCATCTATAAGTAGACTCCCACTATAAATATAATTTTCTCAATGTTCTAAAAATAGACATACACCTAAAAATAGCCTGCAGGCCCCACCTAGTGTAGGTGATTAATTTTCACTAGGATCATCATCTTGTTGAATCTCAACACTCCCTCTAAACAAGAAAGGGATTATCCTTCACCCCGATACTACCTCTATGGTATTCGAATTTTCTCCTGGTGGGTGCCTTTGTTAGAATATATGCATCCTAATCTTCTGTAGGAATGTATTGAAGCAACATGATCTTTCACTGCACACAATCTCTGATATGATGATACTGGATATCTATATGTTTAGATCTACCATGAAACACAGGATTAATCGAGAGTTTAATGCAACTCTGATTATCACAATGAATCACTGTAATATCTAAATGAGAACCAAATAAACTGACCAAGATCTTCCTCATCCAGATAGCCCCACATGCAGCTTGACTTGCTGCCATGTATTCTGCTTCCACTGAACTGAGTGCCACGGATCTTTGTTTCCTGTTGTACCAAGAAACAGTTGTAGATCCGATATTGAAGACCCCTCCTGATGTGCTCATTTTATCCATTTGGCTTCCTGCCCAATCTGCATCCGTGAAGCCATGAAACTTCACCTCATCTGTTTGTCTGTACCATAAGCCATACTCAGATGTGCCCCTGAGATATCTTAGGACATGCTTGCCCGCCTTCCAAAAGAGCTTATTAGGCTTAACCATCACTTGACTAAGCTGGTTCACCGCATAGCATATGTCAGGTCTTGTATTAGCTAAATACATGAGCAAACCCACCAACTATCGATAGATAGTAGCATCCACTACCTCTCCAGATGTAGCATCCTCTTTCCTCCAGTTTCTAGGAAGAGAAGTATCCATGGGTTTGCAGCCCTCCATGTGAAACTTACTGTTATGAAACCAGCCCCAAAAATAGAATAAAAGAGATATCAACGCCTTAGAAATCAACCACTTAGAGGGGGAAACCTCCAATACATTACATAAATGAACAATTCTTTGATGATACAAATTACCAAAACCTCATTCTATATATAGGAGTCCATGGGGTCACAATATAATCCTAGCCGACCTAACAACAATAATGTAAGGGAACAATAATAACAATATGGGGGTTATAGGGGTACAACAATAACAACAAGGGGAGCTACACTAACATAAGAAGGGACTACACTAGTAATATAGGGACTTAACATGCCCCTCTCCTTCAAAAAAGTGTTGTCCTCAATGCTTAACTATTTATTGATGCTTCTATATAAAATTCTCATCCTCCCATGTGGAATATTGTACAGGAAAGTTCTTCCACTTGCTGAGATACTCTGAAATTGATCGTACTTGTTGAGTTCTTGTTTCTGTGACTGTTGTAGAACTTCTTTTGATGTGATGTTGATCTTCCTGTTCTTTCATTTGATTATGCACTAAAGTCAGGTTATCCTTTGAGAGTTGGAGAACTTGTTGTTTATGCTCGATGTGATCTTCCACTACTTCATTATCCATATTATCTTTTATTTGATCCCTCCAACCATCCAATTTAGCCTCCATTTTTGCTTTTAAACCATCTATGTCATCTTCGGTTTGTCTTCGTAAGATCAAAATTTGTTGCACTTGTTACCGTAATTTTGATATCTCATACTGTAATTCCTCCTCTTCATGCATCACAGTATAGATTTTTGAGAGCTTAATGTGTATGGAATTATTTTTTGGAGGCATTATAGAACCCAATACTGAAAAAAATTCTTCAATATGCCCTTGGAATCACTTCAAATTTCTTTTTCAAACAAATGCTATGCAATTTTAAAAAACAAATAAACACATTTTTCTTGCTTTTGAGGAGCTCGATATTGAAACTTAATTATATCTGTGATTTAGGATATTAAATATATGAAATTTGATCTTGTAGTAGCCCTCTAAATCTTCTTTCGAATGCCACAGGTCTGACCTTATTTGGATTCTTCAAGAAAACGTTATGCCCAATCTCCCACAATGACTTAATAATGGACTAGTTCAGTAGAGCGCACTCGTACGATGTGCCACGTGTCACTGTTTCCTCCTTCGGCTCTCACATTGATACACAGGAAGCTAAAGTCTATGTACATGTGGCAACTTTTTACATAATTCCAATCTGACGCTCAGAGAGAGAGTTATGACGATGTTCCCACGATCACCTCTTTGAGATGAAATTCGGGAGCCTAAAAATCCCTAACATCCATAGATCATATCTCTGAAAATATTGTGAACCAAGATCTGAAATTTTTACAGGCGGTTCCTTAGAATTGCAGCTTTGTTCTATATAAATTTAAGCTTCTGAACCTTCGTATAAAGAAAGTTATAGCGCAAATTCCATGATGACCTGTTTTAGGTGAAATTCGGGAGCCTGAAAAATCCCTAACTTCCACAGAGCATATCTCCAACAATATTGTGAATCAAGATCTGAAATTTTTACAAGACGTTCCTCAAGATTTCAAATTCTTGCTGTAAATATTTCCGTTTTTGAATCTTCATAGAAACAAAGTTATAGCGAAAATTCCACGACGACCTGTTTGGGGCAGCAAAACCCTAGAATCCAAAGCTCTGATACCAAATGTTATGAAACCAGCTCAAAAAATAGAAGAAAAGAGAGATCAACACCTTAGAAATCAGCCACTTCGATGGGGAAACCTCCAATACATTACATAAATGAACAATTCTTGGATGATACAAATGACCAAAACCTCCTTCTATATATAGGAGTCCATTGGATCACAATATAATCCTAGCCAACCTAACAACAATAATGTAAGGGAACAATAATAACAATATGGGGGTTACAGGGGTACAAAAATAACAATAAGGGGGGCTACACTAACATAAGAAGGGACTACGCTAGTAATATAGGGAGTTAACACTTACCGAGTATCTCCCTTGAATACTTGCCTTGAGACACAAAAAGTTCACCTCCTCGTTGCCATATTTCCATTCCAAGGAAATAGTGAAGGAGGCCCATATGCTTCATCTCAAACTCCTTTGCAAGGTCCTCCTTGCATGAGTGTATCAACTGCTCATCACCAGTCAATATTAAATCATCAACATAAAGAACAATGATTAAAATCTTACTCTCCAACACAATTTGGTATAGGTTTGCATCTGCCTCACTCTTGGTGAATCCAAGTCTGGTGAAATAGTTTTCGATCTGAGTGTACCAAGCACAGGGTGGTTGCTTCAGCCCATACAACGCTCTTTTGAGTATGAACACATGTGGCTCACTGCTGAAGATCTCAAATCCTTCAGGCTACTCAATGTACACTTCTTCCTCAATGATCCCATTAAGGAATGCAGCCTCCACATCCATATGATGAATGTTCCAACCCATCTACGCTGAGAGAGCAAGGATGGTCATTATGGAAGAATACCGTGCAACAGGTGCAAAGGTTTCTTCATAATCAATCCCCTCGATTTGTGAGAAGCCCCAAGCCACAAATATGGCCTTGTATCTCTCAACACTCCCTTCAGCAGCTTGCTTTACCTTGTAGATCCATCTTGAACCTACCACTCCTTTATCAACCAGCCTTGGAAAAATTTCTGAAGCACTGTTTCTGACAATGGATTCATACACCTCCACCATTGCATCTACCCATGTGGGTTCTTGCACTTCTTCCTGAAAGGAAGATGGTTCAGTCACAATACATTTTCTCATGAGAGCTATGTATCCAGTGAATTGGTCAGGAGACTGTCTCTATCTGTGCTGTGAAGTAGAGACTCCTACATTCAGTTTCGCATCAAGCTTCAGCCTCTCAGCTTTTGTGGTACACCTTCTTCCAGTTCTAATGTTTGTCTATGCATGAGTGGACTCCTCCACTTCATGAATCTCCTCCTATGGTTGATCCACAACTAGAGACTCATATTTGGGAACAAGCGGTTCCTCCTCTGCATGCAATTCTAGCTCCCTCTCAAGCGACAACTTCATGGCTTTCTCCTCATTGAATTTTATATCCCGTCGCACTACAGTCATTCGATGGTTTGGAAAATACACACAATAATTATGGGGATTTTCTGTGTACCCCACAAATATCCCAACTTTAGCAGTCGGCTCTAGCTTCTTCTTGGAGTTCTTGGTCACATGCACATAAACAGATGAGCCAAAAATCTTAAAGTGAGAAACATCTGGTTTCTTACCAGTAAAATCTTCTTCAGGTGTACTCATGCCAAGTACTCTATGAGGACAACGGTTTTTCACATAAACTGCAGTGTTGCATGCTTCCGCCCACAAGTGAATTGG
The DNA here is from genome assembly GCA_034641835.2 of Pinus albicaulis. Lineage (NCBI taxonomy): Eukaryota > Viridiplantae > Streptophyta > Pinopsida > Pinales > Pinaceae > Pinus > Pinus albicaulis. Next base: position 548,855,574 of record CM076577.1, on the reverse strand, counting down.
TAGGCCTTGATCATGTAGCATAGCTCATGCAATACCCACGATCGTTTTTTTCTTCCTCTCCGTGACCCCATTTTGTCATGGGTTATGAGGTGCTATGATTTTTCTTCGATTTCCTTCTTTACTACAAAAGTATTTGAATTCATTCGAGATATATTCTCCACCGTTATTGCTCCATAGTGCCTTCACTTGCTTCCTCAACTCTTTGTCAACCAATGCCTTAAACTCATAGAACTTTGATAATGTTTGATCCTTATTCTATATGAATAATATCCAACATCTACGAGAATAGTCATAAAAAAAATAACACAATACATGTGTTTTGTTGTTGAAGCAACCGAGAATGGTCCACACATGTCTGTGTGAACTCTCTCCAGGATCACCGAAGCACAATTCTCCTTTTCATGAAAGGTGGTCTTCACAAACTTACCCATAGTACATTCCTTACACTGATCTAACTGCCCAAGTGTACCCTTGGAAAGTCTAGTAGAAATCTACTGCAAAATTTTTAGGGTGCCATGGTGAAGATGGCCTAATCGCCTGTGTCATAATTTTCCCTCATCCCGGCTCACCACTTCTTCTACTTTCCCACTATTACAGCACAACCATCTACCTCTAGCTTCTATAGATTCTTGACTTGAATCCCTATCCTCTTGGTTTGAATCGTTGTCGTATGTCACAGGAAAACTTTTCCATCGTTGAAAACAACATCATAACCTCTGTCCTCCAACATCGCGACTGAGACCAAGTTTTTCTTCAGACCTGGAACATGCGTAACATATTTCAATAGAAATGGTGTACCTAACTCCCTCTCAAAGGTAATGGTACCAATTGCAGTTGCACTGTATCGTCCATCGTCGCCCATCTCTATATGCATTTGGAGATCGTTCTCCTTCGAGTCACTAAAAATCTTCTTATCTCTCGTCATATGGAAGGAAGCACCACTATCAAGATACCACACCGATCCCATTGTGCTTAAAACCAAGCATGCAATAAAAGAGAAATAAAATTAAAATTGTGAGGCAAGGGCCTCACCAGATGCAGCTCCAACAACCTTCTTGTTCTTATTTTTATGTCGGAAGTTAGTGGTGAGATTCCCATGTTCATGACAGTGAAAACACTTCACCTTGGACAAATCTAGCTTCTTGCCTTTAGCCTCAGATTTTGAGTGGAATTTCTTCCCCTTCCCTTTCCTTGCGTTGGCAGCCAAATCACAATCCTCTTCATCATCATGCTTTGATGAAGAGCCATCTCTGGTGTTCTGCCTAAAATCCTCCTGCACTAGATCCGACCACAGTCGTTCCCAATCTGGCAGTTTTTCCCGTCTGTTGACGGAGTCTTGATAACTGTGCCAACTCCTAGGATGTCCCAAGAGAGCCATACTCACCAAATCATCATCAACAACCATGATTCCAACACTCCCTAGTTCATCCTGACATTGGACAAAATTTGAGAGATACTTAGGAATATTGTCGCCCTTCTCCATCGTGATCTTTCTGAGTTTATCCTTCAGCGCCAATTTCCTATGGTCAATGTTGCTTTGGAAAAGATCCATCAAAGCCTTCCACATCGCAAATGGAGTGGCTTTCCCATGAAGGCTTGAGACAATATGATCTCACACACCTTCCAACATAATCCTTCTCGTCTCTGCTACTCTATTTTGCCAGGCGTCAAGTAATGCAGCATTCGTCGAAATGGGCTCAGGAACATCACTGTAGATGAATTCCTTCAAGCCATTATCTTCAAGCACCACCTCCATCCTATCCTTCCATAAAATTTAGTTCGAGCTTCCCTCTAGTGCATACTCTAGCCACAAACCATAGAAATCCATTTCGATGTTTACTAAATTGTCGCACCAAGAAATTCTTGCAGCAAATTCGAATTGTCTCCACCAACAAACTCAGTTACTACAATTTTGCAATCTTCTTTGCTCCGATACCATGTAGAAATTTTATTACAATTATGTATTGTCTGGATTCTCCTGATCTAACAATTATATGCCACTGTCAAATACATAATCCTTCTACTTAAACCTTTTCGGAAATTTAATTTCCAATTGCAAATACATGAAGAAAGATCAATCACACATAACACATATGTTTTTACCAAGAAAGCATGAAGCTAAAAATCCCAATATCATATATTATGTATATGTCATGGATCATGAAAAAATCTCATAAAAAACTCTAATCCAAGAGCTCTCAGTACAATATACAATTGTCTCACACTATCATGCAAAAATTGGCTCACACATGCACCAAGTTACTGCCTCCTGATAGCATGCCTCCACTATGCAATCTCTACTGATCACAATACCAGAATGAATTCGCTCTTGCCTTGCCTTGACTGCGCAATCCTTATTGGCATCTCCAATATGTGTTTGGTTGCAAGTGTGCACCCACTATAGTCACAACTAATAGTCAAACTGTCCATTTCACCTATCTCTCAACTGGGTCTCCACCGGATCTAACATGCATGTAGTTAACATTAGTAAATCTTCAGTTGCATGTGATATCACTCCATGTAAATTAATTTAATATTTAATTCATTGATCTCTCACTAGTGTATCTTTAGTTACAACTAGTTACAACTAGCACAACTAATTTTAACTCACTTAACTGAGTTAAACTACCTTACAACTCACATAACTACACATCAAACTCTGTTACAACTTTGTATCACTCAGTTACAACTAATTCCACTAGCATGTCCCACCAACCAACCTTGGAACTCGAAATTCCTTCAGTTAACTGGTTTGCCACATCAGTTAATTGAAACCAAGTGCTTCAAGAGAATAGATTATTATTTATTGTCTAATTATTGTTAAGAGATAACAATAATCGACATGCATTCAATTTTTAGACATGTGATCTACGAACAGACTTCGCACATGCATTCCAAAAAAAGACGCCCATCCATAAATAGAATTGGATCAACCATCTATAAATAGACTCCCGCTATAAATAGAATTTTCTCAACATTCTAAAAATAGACATACACCTAAAAATAGCCTACGGGCCCGACCTAGTGTAGGTGTTGAATTTTCACTGGGATCATCATCTTGTTGAATCTCAACAATATATTTGTTATATAAATGAAAAGTTTAATATTCTTATCCATTATAAGTTCAAATATTCTAATTTATTATAATACAAAATTGAGATGATATTATAATTTCTTGTGAGGCTTAATTTAATAACAAATATTAAATTATAATGACATTTTGAGATATAGCTATAGTCAACTCTTATGGCGAGAGATAGTAGATTATTTTATGTTTTATATATATTGGTAATTAAATAAATGTCATGTATTTCTTAAAAAATAAATATTTATATTTAAGAATAATAATCATTAATATTTATTTAAATTAATAATGATTAATATCTTTTTATAACATTTAAAGAAGAAAGATTTATAGGGGCATGATATGGAGATTAAATTCTTTAAGAGATAGGATATTAACTCTAAATTTTTGTGTACTTAACCTTTATATCAAATCGATCACATCCATCCCTTATTTTTGGTCTCTTCCCTCTAAATCCTTCATAAATTTCATTTTTTTAGCTTCCAAAGGGAACTGAGGCATTGCAATTTATGGCGGCGTGTTTCATGATCATTATGTCCATATTATTTTTCTCTATTTTCGTTTGTTAGGCTTCACATGTACTAATGTAGATGAACTTAAAGTTCTCGTGTTAGGATTGGATCTAGCTCACTCTCACAACTTCACAAAGATCATAATCAAAGGGGACTGTCAAATCATCATTCATATGCCAACGAAAACCCTTCATGGCTCCCTAATCAATAAAGTCTCTAAAAGCTATAGATTGGAAAGAAATTTGGAAAAAGCAGCTAAACTAATTTTCCTAATTCTTGTAACTATCACCTCACATGTCATGAGACAAGGAAATAAAATTGTAGATCTATTGGCCAATAAAGGGTGCATATTCCAATCCGTCTAATTAAGCACGACTCGCGAAGCTCTACCCCCATTTGACCTAAAATTGCAATGACTAGACCTTATCAAAAAAAATTATTATCCCCTATATGACGTAAAAGGGACAGGGTGGCTAGGGGGGCACATGGTTACCAACCAAGCATTACAGCTTGCGGGTGTGTCATAATACCTCTTGCTCGTAATACAACTCACCATGATCATCATGGTGTCACTCGTCTCTTTGTGTGGGGATACTTATGAAACTTTGTATGTTTTTAAATGTGTTGTCAGCTAGTCACCACCTCAAAGAAGAGAAGGGGAGAGTTGGGAGGCACCATGTTATAGGACTATTTAGGTTTATTGCACTGCGAGATAACTACACCATGCACACAAAGATATGAAGAGATTACACATAGGTGAGTCACTACCTAAGGGGGAGGAAATTGTGAGCACAAACAACACATCTAACAACATATACAAGCACTTAGAACCTTTGAACTCCACTTACATTTTTCATGGTTTGAGAAAGGAGGCTTGAGGACTAGATTGGAAAATGGAGCATATACATGCCCATTTGGGCATTCCCCAACAAAGAAATGACACTGGTTAAAGAGCCAAACTCTCCTAAGACTCGATGATGCACCCAATACCCTTGAACTTTAGTATTCTATCTATTTGATTTTTTTTATTTTTATTTTTATTTCAAGTTTATTAAGGCCAAGATTTTAGTTTTTTTCTTTCAACCTTTTATGATATTAGAGTGTTTTGGATGATGAAAAACTTTGACGTTGTCATTGGTTTGGTTTCTCTAATAACAAACTAGAACAAAAATATATGTTTAAAACTAAAACAAAATATATATAATATATATTTTTATTCTACTATAATAAAATGATACATCTTTATTTAGAAAAGTCAATAAATAAATAACACAATTAATTAAAATAAAAAAATTAATGTACATTAAAAATCAAAATAATCTAAATTTAAAAATAAAATAAAGTTACACTAGTTATATAAATGAAAAGTTTAAGATATTCTTATTTATTATAATTTCTTGTGATGTATAGTTTAATAAAAAATATCATATTATTGAGATACTACTATAGGCAACTCTTATGGTGACAAATATTATATTATATTAAGTTATGTTTTGATATATATTTTTTAAAAATTAAAAGTTATTAGTATATAATAATAATGATTGATATCAATTTAGATTAAATATAATTTATTTAATTAGAAAAATAATTTTATAAATATTTTAAAACTAATTTTATTATCTGTTTATTTTTTGGAATAAAAATAAAACAAATATTTAAATAATTGTAAAATGAACACAACTATATTAATAAATATAGTTATATATTAATAAATATATGTTAATCAATTTAATAATTATTAGATATGTAGTAACCTAATATTAAAAATCAATATTTTAAATCTAATACCTAATATTTTAAACCTCATAATAAAATTTAAATATCAAATATCAAATACTAAACCTAAAAGAAAAACTAAAATCTGAAAAGTAAATCTAAAATCTGAAAGGTAAATCTTAAAACTAAAAATTGAAACCAAAACTAAACTAAAACCAAAACCTAATAGTAAACATAAAAGTAAATCTAAAAACTAAAACGTAAAGGTTGAATCATAATATGCTTTGAAACCAAAACCTAAACGTAAACATAAAAGTAAAACTAAAACGTAAAGGTTGAATCATAATATACTTTGTTTTGAGAGGATGGTTTTTCTCAAAGGTGACATATCTAGTAAATTCTCCTACAGTCAATCTCTGGAACAGGTCTATTTTTTCCCGAATTTTGTATTGGCTTTGGCCAAACCATCTCTATCAATAAAATTACCCGTTCCAGTTAAAAAAAATAATAATATACTTTGTTTTGTTGCTAGAGTTACCGAGGAAAATAACAACATGGATTATTTGAATTGATTTGCAGATTAATTAATGCAGAAAGAATATCCCTAGGTTTTCATTTTATTACCAAAACGATTCAATCCTATTTTTAAATCACATGAAAGAAATTAATGAAAAAATTACATGCACATATCCATGGCTAATTAGAAATATAAGATAGTGATGAATTAATATTAAACCACAATTATATGGACAAATTTCTCTAAAAATAAAATGAAAAATCACATGCATGTTCATAACTAATTAGAAATAATAATATATTGATAGATTAATATTAAACAATAATTATATAGAAAAATTGAAAAAATTCTCTAAAAATAAAATTTAAATAGTATTAATATCACATAAATACTCAAATCAAATGAAAGTTCTTACCAAAACTAAATAAACCACTAAACCACTAGGACGCAATGTCTACTTATCCTCACAATTCCTCAAACCTTAAGAAAACATCCTGATACAATTCCCCAAACCTTAGGAATACATCATGATAATTTTTATGATTATGATCAAATAACATTTCATTATAATTTTTTTTTTCAATAGAAAAACCAACTAGTTTATATTTTGTACCAACACATTTGTTAATTATAATTCATTCAAAAAATACATCATAGTCCTTCAAAATTATGTTCCTTTCTTTTACATTTAGCCTTTTTAGTTTCAATAGTATGCTTTGTTGACTTAGTCTAAAAGGATCTGTGATACCAAAAGAAACAAAGTCATAACCATAAAAACAGTAATTCTTTCCAAAGTCCATGCTTGTGTTCTTCTCGTCTAAAAACAAAGTTTTTGATGGCCACTAAAATCTTCAGCTAGCAAACCTCCTTTTCGAAATCTTTGATCCACATTGGATTGTTAGAGTAATGTTGCCACAAAACAGTGATTGCCCGGTAATGTGGTGGTAGACCCTCGCCATGCTTATTCTGTTCTCCCGGGATAGCTTATAATTCTCTTCTTCATGGGGAGTCCACATCGGTCTCCTGTTGTTGCCAAAAACCTGGACTTCAACCAAAAAGAGAGCCTTTCCCGAGAGAGATTTATCCAAAATCCATCCCAAAACCTGCAAAAAAACCAAAAGATTAGAGAAATATGACAGTGCCTTTCGCTCCTTGTCTAGTGGCTTCATACAGCTCATAGTGCATCTCACCAAAACCCCCGGATAGCCCCATATTTGATAATCGATCAGCCTCATAATTTTTTTTTTCTATATATGTGAGTAAACGATATTGTATTGAACTTGTATCGCAACACCTTAATCCTTTCCATCCAACCCTCTAGATAGCTTGGATTCAACTGAGTACCTTTATTGAGATGATCTATAGGGATCAGCGAATCCCCATAAACAGAAAGAGATTCAATGTAGAGATGTTGAGCAAACCACATCAGACCCCAAAGAGGCAGAGTCTTTGCCCTCATATTGGTGCATTGACCACCGGCCCAATGGATTTTATAATGGCATGTAGGGGAGAGCATCAACCATGCTCTGTAGCCGCACATATAGTTTTGTTTTGCCCCATCAAAAGATCCAGCTGGGTAGTGGATTTCGTGTGGGATATTTCTCAGGGAAATATCCCTGGGAATTTTCTGCTTTACCTTCATATTCCCCCAGTGTTGCATAATTTGATTGCTGACCATGATCGGATTGCTAGCTTTTCCATCAAAGAGCCACTTGTTTCTGCTACTCCACATGTACCAGTGATATATGATGGGGATCTTCCTAAAGGATTTCCTGTGCCACCCCATGCACAAAGCATAGCATTCCTCTACACTATTGAATGTGGATAAGTCAAAATGCAGAATTTTGCATATCATTTGTAGGAAATTTCTAGAAAAAAGATAGTCATAAAAGAGATGTGTATTGTTTTCATTAGCATTCATGCAGTGACGGAAAACCCTAGGCCCATTTATGCCTCTTTTCTGTAAATTGTTCCATGTGAGATTCTTGTCTTTCCAAACTAGCCAATAGAAGATGACCATCTTAGATTGCACTTTTAGTTTCCAAAGACCTTGAAACCAACATAACTGTTGTATTCCCTCCTTCTTCTTCATCATGTCTTTATAAGTTTCACGGATCACTATTTGGCCTTTGTATAAAATTCCTCTCCATTCGACCCTATCCCCTCTACTAGATTTTATCATTCCCATACTGTTAGAGAGGTAAATCCCCTGTGCAGATAGAGGCGATCCCTACTAGCCCAGATCGGGTCTAGCAACAACCGAGTCACGCTAAAACGCAAGTTCCTAATTGCAAAAGACCAAGATGCGAAAAGGGGCCTGCCTTAAGTCCTACGTTGCTGTCGTTTGTGGAGAATATGGCGCTTCTATCCCTTGCTTTGGCAGATCACAATTCTCCCACTCGATGTGATCGAACACCTGCACGTATAAGAAGAAACAACAAACAAAAAAGCGTAAAACCTAATACATGCAATTATGTATCAGTCAGAGAAGATACAACTCATAACATAAAACATAAACATCTGAGTGGAACCATAATCGAAGTCATTTATTATTAATCAGAACAAAGAAAGATACAACCTGAGCTCTGACGTTGGATCTTCCTTCTGTGGGTCGACAGAGGAATACATCTCAGTAAAGCTCGTCAGGAAAAGGACAAGTCTCTCTCTCTTCGATTTTCTAATGATAATCTCCTTACAATTGATTCAACTCTATTTAGGCTAGCTTGCGAAGGGAAAATGACAAGCTTATATAGATGGTGGAAGGGGAGTTGGAATCCCTACAATGGTGGGATTGGCCCTATCCTCAAGGAAGCTTCCATGATAGGTGGAAAACCACTTCCCCTACATGGAGATCCGGAGCCAAACCTCCCAACTCATTTTAGAGACTCGTTTAGGAGTTGGTTGGAATCAAACTTCTGCCATTTATTTTTTTTAAACAGTCCTTATTAAGCCTGGCGTGGGTGATACACTGGGACAGAGCGCCAGTTGGCACGCCCTCTTTGGTGGATTTCCCCCATTGGTGCGAGGGCTGAACTGGCTAGTCACTCCAAGGCTAAAAAGGCTATTTTTAGGGCTTTTCACAAGAAATTGTCTTCAGGGGAATGATTGTCCTTGTAAAGGGGGATGCCATGAAAGTGGTTTCAAGTCATGCCATTGCTCACATGTCATGGAATAATCCCTCCAATGTGCAGGATGGGGAATTGCAGGGACGGTGACAAATTATTGTGTAGCAGATGCCCCCTAAAGCATGAGGCCCGAAAGAGAGAGAGAGGGGTGAAATGCTTTATGAGAACGCGCCCAATTGAAAACATTGCCGTCGGAAAACCTACATAGAAAAGTACAACTGACATCTCAAATACATGATATATACGTGGTATGGGCGCAGCCATCCATAACATAATGTACAATAATCAAGATCCAAGGTATGGTCGCAGCCATCCAGTAAGGATCGATAAATAGACTTAGGTATGGTCGCAGCCATCCAATGACTGAGTCATGTAACCAATCATAATAGTCCACAAAATTGTAGCCTGGATTCTAACAGACAAAATCTAGGCTCTTGCGCCCCATCTCGACCCAAACCAAGTACAAGTTCAAGCATGTGAATAAGTGAGATGAAGTCGAACATGCAAGAACATCGTCTGATTACTAGCCAATGATGAAAATTGTTAACAGACGCGAGTGGAACCACCAATAATGAGAATGGCTCTCAAGTTACTATAGGTACAATCCATGAAGTGTGAATAGTGAGCTGGTGTCGAACACCCGCAGAATCATCCGATCGAAGGTCAATGATGAAAAACTTGTGTCGAATGTGAAGAACCTGCCATTGAGGCATGTAGGCTCCAAGGCACTGGAAGGGAGTCTCTAGATCAACTTCCTGGATAATGAGCTGAAGTCGATAGGAAGTGACCTTGATCGAAGGTGGGCCATAGTGTTTCCCACATCATCGATGCGAGACAGAGGAAAGTAATTTTTGTGAATCAGGATCAGATGAGAATCAGAGGAAGGTTGAAACTACAGAGGCCAACTTCTCTTGAACATATCGGCAGCACGACAATGGATTTGGAAGTATTTGACATCAGAAGATCAGAGGTCATGATAATGAGGCAAAGAGAAGATGAGAGGTCAAAAAGGATAACCCAAACCCACGGAGGCAAACAGATAATGAGATGAGATGTCCCCAACTCGGCACGAATGCAGACAAGTGCCATGTTCAAGAGTGACATACTTCTTACACGACGACGATACTGGTTCCTTTTTTCCCCACCATTTCTGGCAAGTACCCCAATTATTTTTTAGAACAAGCTTGAAGGGGTTAGCATATGCTTGTAATATAAGTTCGTCCTTCGGATGAATCCATCCTAGTACATTTAACGAGCCCTAGGAAGGAGAAACTTGAATATCATCATTACGACTGAATACGATGTCATCAGGGTTTAACGAGTCTGACAAAGGAAGAACTTGGCATCTTTTCATATTTAGAGAGTTTGAAAAGACAGCAGAAAATTAAACTCTAGCGGTCCCTTTTCGTAAATAGTTCCTCATATCCGAAAAGGTAGAAAACTATGTCTGAGAAAACCTCCTAGTCACGATAGGCTAGGGTATTCCTTTTTCGTAAATAATCTTTCCCAGCTCGAAAAATGGGTAAACGTATACTGGGTAGATGTCGTTCCGCAGCCACTTTAACGAGATCAAAACGACAAGGGACTCGGAAATATTTTCATGTTTAGAGAGTCAGAAAAGAGCTGAAATATGACTCCAGAAATGACTTTTTCATGTTTTTACCGAGTCTGAAAAAGTATAAAATACAACTCGTATCACCGTCCAAGCCGCGTAAAAACCTTTTGCTACACATAAAAGTGAGAGTAAAATCCATTTTTCGACAAAATATATTAAAATATTGGAAAAATGACTTTCAAAACCTAATTTGACTTTGAAAAGTTATAAATATGCCAAAAATAGTAAAACATTTTCACTTTTACTTTTTACCTCATTTGGAGAGCAACAGTGAGCTTTTGGTGTGCGAACTTGTAGCGGTGATTGCAACCAATCCAGTACATCATCCAGATTCTCGTTCGTTCCAGGTAAGAAGCGCTCCCCTTAGCTTGGTTTTGATTCATTTTTTGTAAATTTCCATTGTTTATTTGACCTCTAGGGGAACCTTTTCCAAATTTAGGGCTTGGCCAATTGGCGTGGGTATCGGGCACAGACCCGTGCCAATTGGCTCTTCTTTACAAAGGGGTCGCACCAATGGCGCAACTCAAATTTCCGCCTTAGTTTATCAAAACGTGAGCCACTCAAATGAATTTTTAAGTGTTGCAGAGATCTAATAAGTTATTTTCGACCATGTTGGTGCAGATATCCAGCCACAATGGTGATTGAGTGGAAGGAGAGGGAACATGGGGAAGAGGACAAAATGGCCATGCAAAATGAAGCTTGCATGAATTCCCTTCGGGACTATGGTCTCAAGAATTTTTTCCTCACACCATGTTTGAGAGCTCAACTTGAGCTATTACAGTATTTGGTTAGCATATGGGACAAGAATGAAGAAGTGTTCAAAAGCTGAGACCAAGTACTAGCACTTGAAGTCTCTAATATTTATTTCATAACTGGATTGTCGCGCAGAGGCCTAGTGCCAATCATGACAGGTAGTAGACCTTCTGGCGAGAAAATGGAGATGGTAATGGCGAGAGTGTGCCTAGGGGCACAAACAGGATCGAGCAGTGGGAATGTAGACATCCACACAGTCTGCGATCTAGCACTCCGAGTAGTGCTTCACACCATTACGTGGGCTGCAGGATCGCAGGCCTCGCATGAGGCAACCAAAGCACAGCTCCTACTAGCCTCCGAATGCATGAATCCTACACTTTTTGATTGGGCCACTACCGTGACAACAAACATCAAACGACAGCTGACAAAGTGCAAGAAGGCCAAACTAAAACAGTTTGGGTATGGTTCCATTCTAGTGTCATTCATTCTGGAACGATTACCAATTTTCCAGGGCCAAGGGGTGATAGTCGTCGAGCCATCATTGAGGGAGTTGAGGATGGTTCGATGGGCAGCACTTATGCCCAAGTCAGGAGGGGGCCAGCAGATGTCCTGAAGGCCCTAGTTTTTTGTATGGTTACGGCGTCAGCTGATTGTAGTTGAGGATTGGCCCTACGTAGGTACCGACTTCACGGGAGACTCAGATATTCCACTTTCGGAGGGGGAGGACTGGGACGAGGATCTGGGTATGACTCTTTTTGATTTTTTATGTATTTATGATTTTTTTTGTGATACATGCCTATTATAACAACAGTTCTATGTGTATGCAGATGTTGGCCCAGAGAGGCCCGCGGGCATGTCGCCCATTGCACGGAGGCGCCCTCTCGCATATGACCCTTAAGCTGAGGGCGGCGAAGGGAGTGAGTTGATCCAGAACCTGGAGGGTATCGCCCGGGAAATCCCAGACTATGCACGGCTGGCAGATGTCCCGTTGGCTTACCGGCGACACACTGTGGGGGTGCCTAGTCGCCTCCATCGACTGCTGAGGCGATTGGTGCACGCAGTGACATGTTACCATGAGCACCACACTGATTAGCCATCTAGGGCTTTCATATGCATATTTTTGAGAGACATGTTGTCTCTGGCTATTATTAGACAGACATGTATATTTTTTATTTCATGTGATGTACACAAACTGTAAAATATTCGACATATATATATATACATATTTCTGGATGGATCTTTTTACATGTGATGATGTTTTTACAAGTTGCGCAAATGTCTATCTAAAACCAAATTAGCTATTGCATCTGTTAATGCATTCATGTGTCTGGGTATATGTTGATATGTAATGTAATAAAAATTTCTTTCCAGTAAATGAATACGTAAATACAGATGTAAAATGGATGGGTTTCTAACTTAATATTGACTGTTAAGTTGTAATACTACAAGATGTGAATCCAGATACACAAGTAATGCACGAATACCGAGGTTAATAGCCTCGTTTAATAATTCTAAAACAGCACTATATTCCGCGACATTATTTGTGGTAGACACTAGACAAACACCTTGCAAATTAACCAATTCACCAATAGGATTGTAGATTACCCAGGCTTCCGAAGACAAATTCCTAGTACTACGGGAGGCACCATCCGTGAAACCGACAAAAGGAGAAACAGACATCTGCACAATCAAGAAGACCCAATCAGCAGAAAGATGCTTACAAATCACACCACATCACACATGCACAAAAATGAAAACACTCACTTATGTACACACACACCACACGAGAATAACTCAAGCGTAGTATTTTTTGAGGTACAGCCCATTCCTAGGCTGCGCCAGGGGAACTCCTTCGTAGTCGATAATCTCATAGGCCCCATTTTTTAATACTCGTTTAACTATATAGGGCCCATGCCACATGGGCTGGAATTTTCCTGCTCCAAGTTTATCATGCGCTTGTTCATATAGGAGGACGAGGTCCCCTTAAATGAAAGAACGTGGAGAAACCGATTGATCGAAGTGGGCTTTGACCCGCTTTTTCTGTGCCTCAATGACCGAAGCAGCTAAGTGGCGAGTTTCATCCAGTCGTTCCAAATACAACAGACGTTCTTCCTCCAAAGAAGTGTCAGGCAATAGTTCCACAACCAACTTCAGAGAAGGAATTTCGCATTCAATCAGGAGAGTCACTTCCAAACCATACACCAATTGAAAAGGTGTGAATCTGGTTGCGCTCTTTACAGATGTTCGATAAGCGCAGAGAGCTGAGAACAATTGGAGATGCCAGTTGGATTTGTGGATACCAATTTTTCATTGAAGCATTGTGACCAAAACCTTGTTCACAGCCTCAACCTGGCCATTCGCCTGGGGGTAGTATGGTGTTGAGCTATCATGGCGTAAGCCCAACTTTGACGTCAGCTCAGCCATCATGTAATCCCAAAAATGGGTGCCATGATTGGTAACAATGGCCTGAGGGACTCTGAAACGTGTAATAACATGGTTGAAAATAAATTGGGCAGTTGTCTTACCGTCGACATCTAATGTAGGCATCACTTCGGCCCACTTAGTAAATTAGTCTACGACGACGATTATATAAGCATGCCCCCCGGCCGAGTGAAGGTTACATGTCATAAAATCTATGCCCCATTTAGAAAAATGGCCCACGGTAATGACACGATGCAAGGGTAGGGGTGGTGCGCGCATCTTGCGCTGAAAGACCTGGCACACATGACATTTTCAGACTGCAACGATACAGTCTTTGAATATATACGGCCAGAAGTAACCCACACGTATAATATTCTAGGTGGTGGCATATCCGGACATGTGACCAACGCAAGTGCCACTCTGACAGTCATTCAAGACTCTTTCATCCTCTTCCAAGGTCAAGCATCGGCGGAGCACATAATCGACCCCGACACGGTACAGGATATCTCCTACAATGTGATATGGTTGAGATTGATGCCGAATTCGACGTCAAGCATCCTTTGTCAATTCAGACCGAAACGTGGATGTTTGAAGATACACAATAATGTCACCATACCATGGGTCATGAGTGTTGATAAGAAAGAGCGTTTCATCCGAGATATGATCCTCGGATTTCAATGGAACGGATTCTGTCGGGAGAGAGCAAATCAGATCAACGAAAATCAATGATTTCGTCGACTTAGCAGTGGTGAACTCTAAATCAAACTCCTGAAGGATTACAATCCACTTGGATTACTTGCCCCCCAGCAATTGTCGAGACAAGATATACGTCATGGGGTTGCAGTCCGAAACCACAGTTGTGGTATGTAACAGGATGTAATGGCAGAATCGGTGAACGGCCTGAACCGTGGTGAGTGCCAACTTCTCAACATGAGCATAGCGTGTTTCTATGTCGAGAAGATTCTGAGATAGATAGTAAACTACGTGTTCATTTCCATCATCATCATCCTGTAATAAAACCATAGCTATCGTGCTAAATGCAGTGGCCAAATAAAGGGTGAAATCGCGATGATAGTCAGGAGGACATATCAGCGGAGCATTGATGAGCATCGTTTTAAGCTTATCAAAAGATTGATGGGAAATCTCATCCCAATGGAAGGGAATGTCCTGTTTCAAAAGACGCGTAAAGCCCTTAGCCACTTCCGCATAATTCGGAATGAAGCATCATAGGAAGTTAGCTTTCCCCTGCAGACTCTATAGTTGATGTAATGAGGAAGGGGATGGGAGGTTAACGATGGCCTCGACCTTGAGGGGGTCAAGGTGAATTCCTTCTTTAGAGACGATGAATCCTAAAAGACGGCCAGAATCCATGCATAAGACGTACTTATGAGGATTGAGCCTAATATTGTAGCACCTGTAGTGGAGGAAAATCTAGCAGAGGTGTTCGGGGTGGTCTTCATGCCGAGCTAAATGGGTCGGAAAATCGTCCATATATGGCTGAACAATATGGCGTATGTCATTGAAATCATAATACATAGCACGCTGGAAGGTGGCCCAAGCATTTTTTAAACCGAACAGGAGCTTTTTGTAAGCGAAGGTTCCCCACAGACAGATCAAGGCAGTCTTGTGTTGATCAGCAGGTAAAATATTGATTTGATTGTACCCAGAGAAGTCATCCATAAGGGAATAAATATCACTCCCCGCACATTCATCAATAATTTGATCTATAAATGGAGTGGGGTAATTGTCTTTAGGACAGGCGCTATAGATGTCTCGGTAATCAACACAGACACGTATAGTGCCCTACTTCTTATCTATAGGGACAATGTTTGAAACCCATTCTGTGAGGGGAATAGGATAGATAAAGCCCACATTAAGAATTTTTTCAACTACTGCCTTAATAGCTGCAGATTTTCGGGGATGCACTGGGCGTAAGCGTTGATGCACTGGTTTCGCACTCGGATAGGTAGGAATCTCGTGCACGACTATGCTAGGATCAATCCCAGGCATCTCTTCATAGGACCACATGAAAACATCTCTGAATTCGTGAAAAAGGTTTGTATAAACTTGTATCTCTTCAAGAGAACAAGTCACTCCCACATGAATATTCTCGACTACCCCCAGTTTGACGGAGATGTCGATCTACATAGTTTGAGTGATATTACTTAGGTTTCCCTCCGAAAGGACCTCATGAGTCAATATCGGTGTTTGAAGAGGCGAAGTGGGAACCTGAGATACAAAGCGCTCTAGACAATCAGACATTGCCCCTAGGCCAGGCATGAACGAGGAACGATGATGTCCATCTCTCCATGGCAGATCTTCAAGAGAAATGGTTTCAAAAATAGCTTCATCGGAAGGGAAAAATTCTCTTAAAGGGTCAGGCGAATCTGCATCGCCGAGCCAAGGGGATTAAGAATATATATCCAGAGCCATGCTCGAAGGATCATGTTCAGGAGGAGGATCAAATGCAGCAATGATTTCACAATAATTAATCTCAGCTGGAGTTAACAGCATCGATTCTCTGAAAGAGGTCACTTTTTCAGGCGAAGGGATGATCCAAGGGTCATCGGACCTAGATACCATATTAACTTGAACAGTGTGCAGTGGTGGCGCGGGAAAAATACCCATGAGGACGGGGTCCTTGAAGAGACCGAATCCTACACTGTCAGGGGGATTGGGGATCTGATCCATGTAAGGAACATTGTTCTCGGAGGATGAGGTGAAGAAAGAAAAATGATCCACAGTGATGATTTTGCCCTCATGAGGGAACTTAAGAAGCTGAAAGAGGGTGGACGGCACACATAACATGGCATGAGTCCAATTGTGACCAAGAAGAAGATTGTAGTTAAGCTTGGTGTCGACCACTTCTACTTCTACGTTAACTGTCTTCCCCTGTAACGTAATCAGAAAACTCTCGAGAACACCCAGGGGTTTTTATTCCTGACCATCGAATGCTTCTAAGGCATTGGGAAACAATGTAAGAGTTGGAGAGCCAATGGCTTTCCAGCAGGCGGATGACATAACACAGGTGGAAGCACCCTCTTCCACAATAACCCTATGGATGTTGAGGCTGTTGATCCTGACTTTTATAACAAAAGAAATTTGATGTGGAAGTTGGGGGACAAAATTTTCTAGGTAGAAGGTGAGAAGATTAGAATCGGTGGGATCGATTCCACCAATTGCAGACAACAGAGCTTTTCGCTGCGATGGGAAACTTTGAAGCACTTCCAATGCAAACATGGCAGAAGGCGCCTGTGCCAAATCCTCAACAATACTGTAGTGCTGAGTGGCATGGGCATTTGGGTTGTAGGAAGATCTTCGCATAACACCTTTACAAGGTGGCCTCACAACAGGTTCAGCACTGGGCTTCTCAATTTCCAAAGGACCAGAGACAGGTGGGGGAGGTGGGCCATCCACGACTTCCTTCCCAGCTGCCTAGCGTGATCCATCATAATCCTTCAAACGCTTAGCAATTGAGACAGGTGCAGCACCATTCATCATAAATACCTGGGACCCAAATGGTACAGATGGTGAAGGTTACTCAACCATCTAGGTCTGCTAAGATAGGAACGGTTCTTTGAGAATTGCCGAAGTCCATTTGGAGCCTTTCAGAAGTTGACTAACTTCATATCGTCAGGGAAAATCTTTGGTATAATGGTCTCCTTCATAGATAAGGTAGGGTTACTTCAGTTTACGTTGGGAACCATCATCAGTACGAGGTTTAGAAGACTCTAGTTTTGGGGCATCGGGTTTGGATTTTCCTTTTCCCTTCTTCTTTCTTTTGGAGGCCTTTTCTGTAGGATTAGCCTGAATGGCGTTGACCTCTTCAGTCTTGCCAGAATCTGGAGGGACGAGAAGAGCAGAATTATTGGAAGAATTGGACTTCTGCTTCCCATTTGAGGATTTCTAAGAATTTTGAGAAATGGAACCAATAACACCATCCATCACTGGGATAGGTGGGGCCCTGCTGAGCCTGATAAGTGATGCAGGAGAATTAGCTCCGAAAAACGCCTTATATTTTATCTAATCTAGGGGGTTTCATGTTTTGAAGAAATGTAAATATTAATATTATTTTGAGTGATTAATTATATTTTAATTAATCATTTGTGAGAATTTGTGAGAGAAATTAGTTTCTAGATTATTTAGAATTAATGATGGAGCCTAAGTTGGAATTAGTTTCTAAGTCTTAGGGATAAGAGTCTATCTTTTAGGGATGTTGAGATATAATAGGATTTGTTGAGATATTAAGGGGATTGAGCATTAAATTAGATTACTTTTAAAATTGTATAAATAAGAGGGGGTTTTGAGAGAAAAACATATTGAGTTAGTGTGAGTAGAGAGTGAGAGGTTTTTCTGATTAGATGCCTTCAGGCAGTTTGTAAAGGGCCATCAGTGTCGAATATCAGGCCAAAGATAAGTTTGTAAGTAGTATCCTTTTGTTTTTATGAAAACAATGTTTCAGATGTATATATATATCATTGATTGAATGAGGAAGGCGTAGAATTGGTACTAACTTGGGACTGTTCCTTGAGTTCACTGGTTTTTTATATCGATTTGAGATTCAGTTGAATCCTGAAATGAATGGTTTATTCAAGAAGCAATGAATAATTACATTTTTGAATTCCAGCGTTTATCTATTAATCTGCATTAAATAGATTGAAGTGGCAGATGTAAAATCTCTGTGGATCGATTTCAAGGAGAAAAAAAACTTTTGTATTAGTAAATGGTTAATTACTGAGGGCGTTATTGTATATCTTGGCCGAGAGTTCTGTTTTGAATGTTTTTTTTTTACCGTCTCTATAAATTATGGACGCTGTCACTAGAATGATGAACACATGAAACACTGGCTCAATAGTAGATTGCGTAGTGATGAATCATGGCTTACCTTAGCACAGGAAGAATCGATCTACAAAATTAATAAACGATGTGAATGGTCCTATAGCTATGTAACACTGAACAACCACTGATTGAATGTGCAACCGATTTCTGGGTAAGTGAAGTTTTAATTTTGAATTGCATTTGCTATTGATGCAAATTTATGGCAAGATTGTTGTATAGAAGGTCGATTTCATGAAATGTCGAGCTTGAACGTTGATGGAGTTCCGATTCTATTTCACAATGGAGGAAGAGTGGATCTGATTGTATTCGATCCATGCTACCACATAAAAATGATTTGTTTGGAAAATTGACATCGATTTGTGAAAGACCGTGTTTGCAGCAGTGACCTTGTTTAATCGAGGGACAGCGTTTGTAGTAGTGATTCAATGGAAGTTCTGAATCGAATTGCAGTTTGAGATCAGCGGTCAAAGATCTAGGTCTGTGTTTAAAATTTAATGCAAACCGTGGAACAGTAAGCGCTGGAGAATTCAATGTATAATAGCGTTGAATGCTGAGTTGATAATGCATGTTGCGAGTTTGAATAAGGAGAGGTAATTTTATTGTATTGGTATTCGATTCTGGTTGGAATCGATCAAGTGTTTTAAGGCGCAGTCCAGAGATGGGTTTCCAGACTCAGTCTTAACGCATTATTGATTTATGATATAATTCGATATGGTAGCGTTGTATGGGAAGGGTTTCTGCGAAATCATGAATTGGAGCAGAACCATCACTGAGAGTTTTCACACAATCTCATGAGAACAATGGAAGCACAGAAGATGAAAGGTTCGTGTGAGATGAAGAGCGACCTGGCCTTAATCGACTTGCATGTGGAATAAAATGATGAATATAGAAAATGGTGGATCAGGTATAGGTTTCAAATCATATGATTTTTATTTAAAATCGACTTTTGAATAAAAAGACAATTGACATGTTACCAAGTGTGTAAAGTCATGATGGTGTGATTTAAAAAGGGTTCCATTTGGGAAATAATGAAAAGAAAGATTTCTTTTAATAAAAGAATTATTTATGGTTCAAAATCACACTTCATAAAATGGTGTGAAATCATATGTTTGATGAATTTATGTATGAAGTTTCAAAGTGGCATTGTATTGAAATTTTGGATTGTGTGAATGAGTGAATTGATTGGAAGTATGGTTTCTATAAACCAGGAAAAGTTGTGAATACATGTTATAAGCTTCCGCAAGTGATAGTTGTGAAATTGCCAGATTGGAGTCTTATTTTTCAGAGATTTGGAGAAACATTTATATATGCATAGTCTTGGAACGAGATTATGGGTTTTTGCAGGCCCTGCCTGCATTATTTTTGGTATCAGAGCTTGGCTCTGTTGAAATGAAAGATATTTTTTTGTTTTTCTGAATGAGTGCAAGAAAGTTCTGTTGAAAACTGAAATGTATTTTTGAATGTGTGATGAATGATGAAGATCAGATTTTAAATCTGATATGCAGCATACAAAATTGCAAGTGAACAGGATGGCAGAAGTAAATGGAGACAAGATCCTGCAAGATCTTAAAGGTGAGATTATTTCCTGATTTGAATTTTGTGATGGAAAGTTTATGGTTGCAGATAAGATGATGGCAGTGAACTTGGCATTCAGCTAAACGCTGAATAAGGAGGACAATTGCAGTGTCATGAAGAAGAAGGTGAGTTAAAGAGATAGCCCAGAGAGAGAGCAGAGGAAAGTGCTCAAAAGGTTCCAGAGGTAGTGAACCAAGTACTTACCAAAAGACTGAGTGAGGAGAGCTTGGTGAGGTAAGTGGCAGTAGAAGAGATTGCTGTCGTAGAGGCTAGTACAACTCATGGTGAGTAAGAAACTCATGGAGAAGATGATCATGGAGGATCAGAGAAGAGGTTCAGAGGAATGCCACAGAGATGAGATGACTGCAGAAGTTCGAGAAAGAGAAATTGCAGTAATGAAGGTACAATTGCAGGTACTAGAAGAATGGCTGCAAGAGCGGGAAAACCAGAATAGAGGATGGATCTTTCCACTGAAGGGAAAGAGAGTTATTTGACGACAACTGCAGAGGAGGTTGAGGAAAATTTTGATTGCCTTGTTGAAAAAGGAACTTAGAATTCTTGAACCAGAGATGGAATTTGAAGATTCCACACGCAGATTTGTTCAGAAGGATGTGTTGGAGGAAGCAGTCAAGACTGAAAAGTCTTGTGGTTTTAAAACTGACAAGTTGTGTATGTTTGCAGGTACAGTACAGGGAGATGAGCAAGCTTTAGAGTTTGTTCAAGAGAGAGAAGAGTTGAATCTTAAGGCTATTCAGATCGATGCTGAGATAGCAAGATCTAGGAGAAAATGAAGACAGAGGAAGCAGAAAATGATAAGTACTCTGAAAAAGAAAGCAGTGATGCTTTTGCTATTACAGTACAAGAGAAAATTCTTGTGGATGCTGAAGAAGAGAAGCAGTCTGAAGCGCAGATAAGGGAAGTAACAGCTGATACAGTTGAACATTTTATGCAAACTAAAAGTTTATGTATGAATGCAGGTGATGATGATATGCTTCAGCAATACTACAGAGAAATTGCATTGTTGGAATATTTGTTGATAAATTCAGAGTATGATAGAAAGATTGCAGTAAACGAAAGAGTTCAGTACAGTGAACGAGAGCAGAACGACATCTTGGAGACAGATGGAAAGAAGGCGAGACTAGCTGACAGTCTCATGGTGAATGCAAATCAGCATACTGATGTGCTGACAGAAGAGTTGGGAAGGAACTTAGAGCAGCATACTGAAGTGTTGCCAGGGAAAGCTGAGGAGAAAGCCAGTAAATATTTTCTGAGTCCTGAAGAAGACTTAGAGCTGCGGATGACTAAATCTACAAGTGAGACCGTTGGGTCTTGTGATTTTGATGCTGACAATTTGATTGTGTTTACAGGTGAGAAAGAAGACAGTCCATCATTTGGAATTGTCTTGGAAAAAGAAGAACTGTTGCAGGTAGAAGATGAGACAATCATGTCTCATATGAAGAGGCTTGTTTCCGTGGGTGACAAGGAAGAATTGGCTTGTCTGTATAGCCAAGAGAAGACTGGTGTACAAAAATTTGGAGCTGCTACAGTGACAGAGAAAGAAGTTGCAGATGAAATTGCAGGTGACGAGCAAAAGAATGTTGCAGAGGGACAGGAATTTTGGGAGGCAGCAACATGTGAAGCAACATTTATGGTGGCAGCTGAAGCAACATCCATAATGACAGCTAAAGCAACATTTTTTATTGAAGATGCTAGAAACAATCAGCAGACAGAGGATATACTGGGCAGAGAAATTGAGTTGATAAGGAGGTTAATGATAAAAACATCCCAGAGAAAGACAGTAGCAAGAAAGAAAAGGAGTGACAATAAGAGGAAGACAGTAGCAGACTTGGAAGGCAGATCAAGTGGAGCATTACAGCACAAAATATGGAAACCTGGAGGAAAACAGCAGATAACAACAGCAGTAAAGCAATTGACAAGCAAGGAAAATAAAATTTGGGATCCAGGAGGAAATAATTATCCAGACTTATGACCAGGTGGTCATGAATTTTCTTACATGGGGAGTCTGATGCAGGAGCATTAGCTCCGAAAAATGCCTTATATTTTATCTAAGCTAGGGGGTTTCATGTTTTGAAGAAATGTAAATATTAATATTATTTTGAGTGATTAATTATATTTTAATTAATCATTTGTGAGAATTTGTGAGAGAAATTAGTTTCTAGATTATTTAGAATTAATGATGGAGCCTAAGTTGAAATTAGTTTCTAAGTCTTAGGGATAAGAGTCTATCTTTTAGGGATGTTGAGATATAATAGGATTTGTTGAGATATTAAGGGGATTGAGCATTAAATTAGATTACTTTTAAAATTGTATAAATAAGAGGGGGTTTTGAGAGAAAAACACATTGAGTTAGTGTGAGTAGAGAGTGAGAGGTTTTTCTGATTGGATGCCTTCGGGCAGTTTGTAAAGGGCCATCAGTGTCGAATATCAGGCCAAAGATAAGTTTGTAAGTAGTCTCCTTTTGTTTTTATGAAAACAATGTTTCAGATGTATATATTTATCATTGATTGAATGAGGAAGGCGTAGAATTGGTACTGACTTGGGACTGTTCCTTGAGTTCACTGGTTTTTATATCGATTTGAGATTCAGTTGAATCCTGAAATGAATGGTTTATTCAAGAAGCAATGAATAATTACATTTTTTAATTCCAGTGTTTATCTATTAATCTGCATTAAATAGATTGAAGTGGCAGATGTAAAATCTCTGTGAATCGATTTCAAGGAGAAAGAACTTCTGTATCAGTAAATGGTTAATTACTGAGGGTGTTATTGTATATCTTTGCCGAGAGTTCTGTTTTGAATGTTTTTTTTACCGACTCTGTAAATTCTGGACGCTGTCACTAGAATGATGAACACATGAAACGTTGGCTCAATAGTAGATTGCGTAGTGATGAATCATGGCTTACCTTAGCGCAGGAAGAATCGATCTGCAAAATTTATAAACCACGTGAATGGTCCTGTAGCTATGTAACACTGAACAACCAGTGATTGAATGTGCAACCGATTTCTGGGTAAGTGAAGTTTTAATTTTGAATTGCATTTGCTATCGATGCAAATTTATGGCAAGATTGTTGTATAGAAGGTCGATTTCA
Organism: Pinus albicaulis; assembly: GCA_034641835.2. Taxonomy (NCBI): domain Eukaryota; kingdom Viridiplantae; phylum Streptophyta; class Pinopsida; order Pinales; family Pinaceae; genus Pinus; species Pinus albicaulis. Next base: position 548,832,304 of record CM076577.1, on the reverse strand, counting down.
TGAAATGTTGAGCTTGAACGTTGATGGAGTTCCGATTTTGTTTCACAATGGAGGAAGAGTGGATCTGATTGTATTCGATCCATGCTACCACATAAAAATGATTTGTTTGGAAAATTGACATCGATTTGTGAAAGACCGTGTTTGCAGCAGCGACCTTGTTTAATCGAGGGACGGCGTTTGCAGTAGCGATTCAATGGAAGTTCTGAATCGAATTGCAGTTTGAGATGAGCGGTCAAAGATCTAAGTCTTTGTTGAAAATTTAATGCAAACCGTGGAACAGTAAACGCTGGAGAATTCAATGTATAATAGCGTTGAATGCTGAGTTGATAATGCCTGTTGCGAGTTTGAATAAGGAGAGGTAAGTTTATTGTATTGGTATTCGATTCTGGTTGGAATCGATCAAGTGTTTTAAGGCACAGTCCAGAGATGGGTTGCCAGACTCAGTTTTAATGCATTATTGATTTATGATATAATTTGATATGGTAGCGCTGTATGGGAAGGGTTTCTGCGAAATCATGAATTGGAGCAGAACCATCACTGAGAGTTTTCACACAATCTCGTGAGAACAATGGAAGTGCAGAAGATGAAAGGTTCATGTGAGTTGAAGAGCGACCTAGCCTTGATCGACTTGCATGTGGAATAAAATGATGAATAGAGAAAATGGGGGATCAGGTATAGGTTTCAAATTATATGATTTTTGTTTAAATCGACTTTTGAATAAAAAGACAATTGACATGTTACCAATTGTGTAAAGTCATGATGGTGTGATTTAAAAAGGGTTCCATTTGGGAAATAATGAAAAGAAAGATTTCTTTTAATAAAAGAATTATTTATGGTTCAAAATCACACTTCATAAAATGGTGTGAAATCATATGTTTGATGAATTTATGTATGAAGTTTCAAAGTGGCATTGCATTGAAATTTGGGATTGTGTGACTGAGCGAATTGATTGGAAGTATGGTTTCTATAAACTAGGAAAAGTTGTGAATACATGTTATAAGCTTCCGCAAGTGATAGTTGTGAAATTGCCAGATTGGAGTCTTATTTTTCAGAGATTTGGAGAAACATTTATATATGCATAGTCTTGGAACGAGATTCTGGGTTTTTGCAGGCCCTGCCTGCATTAATAAGTAGGGCGCACTAGTTGATTCGGTTGCGGCATCGAGTAAATGAGCTGTTGAGCAGGGTTGACAGGATGTGCAGGCTGGCCTGGTTGGACAGGTTGACCTGGCTGAACGGGCTACCCTGGTTGAATAGGTTGGCCCAGGTGGACAAGTTGTACAGGTTGCACAGGTTGACCTGGCTGATGTGGGACACCAGGCTATGCCGGATGGGCCGGTTGGCCTAGTGGCGGAATGGGGTCAGGTTGTGCCTGATAACCAGTTTGACCTACAACAGGACCATAAGAGGGTGTTGGCTGTGGAAAATTTGGACCAATAGGAAACTAAGGTTGCAGAGGTTGCACCATAGGTTGAGAAGGTTGGATTTTCCCCCCAGGACCGTACAACAGCCCAGGTTGGTACCCTGGTTGACTTATGGGTCCTTGAGGTTGCCCCGGTTGGACCACAGGGTGAGACTTCATAGATTGACCTGGAGGGTTGTAGGACTGTCCTTGTGGACGTTATAACAACCCCTGCTGGCCCAAAGGTTGGCCTTGTAAGGGCTATCCTTGCAGGTCATAAAGATAATTATGCTGGTCTGAAGGTTGGCCCTGAAAGGGTTGTCCTTGTGGGTTGGAAGGTTGCCCAGCCTGGTTAGACATAAAACCTTGAGCATACTGATAAGCCTCTGGAGTGGATAAACGTAAAGGGTTTCCTTGCTCATCGTATTGATATGGAAAAATGTAAACGGGTGTACCATCCTGTGCATAATGCGAAAAATATGGACGGTTGGGATCTTGGGAGGATTGATCGACCTCAGAGTTCGATTGTTGTAGGGAAAATCGATACTCTTCAGGAGAAATTATCTCCTGAATGGAAAATGCTATATACACGTCTTCGGGAAGCGACGCAGTCCTTATGGACTGAGTGGTAACAGCGGGTGTAGATGCGGCCACACAGACAGTGGGCCTGATAGGTACTGAAGTGACCTGAGGGGATGACGTGAGGGGTGTCCTTGGAGACATCCCCAATGAAGGAATAACCGACCTTGTAGAAGGAGTTGATATCCCCATAGAGGTGACAGCGGTCATAATCTGACTTAAGGAACTATACCCCGTTAGAAGTGAAGGACTCGAAGAAGACATGACATATAACTCAGGGTTCTCTTCTGGGAACAACTGGTAATCTTCACCAGACGTGGGGATTTCCTCACTAGGATAATGGCTAGATGAGCCCATATCTGAACCTGCCGCTAGATCTTCTAGAAGACAGCGAGGACTAGGAGGAATTACAATAGCTAGAAAAGGCAAACCCAATGTAAGAGGAGGGAAATGTTCCCCTACTTCAAATCCAAACCAAGGGTTGGATAAGGGCCAATTGAACTCAACTGGTCCTCCAAAGGGAAGCTCAGATAGAACCGGTCCCTCGTTGGGAAACTCGGAGACAATAGGTTGCTGAGGTTCAGTAGAGGATTGAGAGACCTCTGATGAATCGTCTATGTACGGACTACCAGTAGATGAAACTGAGGGTTCCTCCACTGTGACAGTAATGACAAGAGGAAGAGACCAAAAAAAAACACACGGGCTACAAAAAAAATCAAGGCACATAATCAAATGGCCGACAAGCAAATTCTAACATGGAGTGTGATCGCAGGTGATTTGTTTTACCACATTGAAACTTAGAAACTTCACTGTTTCATGTTTTAAGAGTCGAGAAATGAATGAAAGGTGACTCTATCTCTTTCAATTTTGAAACAAGCATGAAAGGACAAGCGCTTGATGATCCTTCCAAATTTAAAGAGTCAGAAAAGGTCAAAATGACTACTCTGGTAATCTAGGCAAAGGGTGTACCAGATATCCGTGAACTGAAATATACACCTTGGTTTCAAAATGAAAGAGAAATCAACCAAGGACTTGACGTACATGCAGGCAATCTCCCTGAATGTTGGGTCTGGTGTATCACGGGTATAAGGTGGCAGACTCGGCTTCCTATGGATAAAGGATAGAAACCTAGTGGGGTCTCCCTTTATATACGCGACGGTACGGGGAGCACAAGTCCGTACTAGCGCTTTCTAAATCCAAGAGGCGAACGACAGCTACTAGGTTTAACGACGTCGAAACACGTCACTAGCCTAGACCTCTAAATATTTCATTAATGTTCCAATGCTGCCTTAAGGTAAATTGAATAAATTTTAATGTTGATCTTCAATTATGTTTCAATTTCCAAGCCCTACCGAATGTTATGTCTCAAAATCTCCTAAATGCGCACTACATGCCACAATGTATCATTTCATTCGATGAATAGCTAACTACGAGAAGGTTGAGAGATTTCACACAATAACAAAATGATCACAAAAAAACCACTAGTGTCTCTAATGCATGCTAATGAAAACTAAAAGCTTTTCTTTCAGAGTTACAAATCACTAATAACATAGAAAAGATTCAATTACATTGACTAATCAAAAGAAAAAGAGATTTTTTGTATTTTCAATGTTTAAGAGAAAAATTCACTAAACAAAATGAAAACTAATAAAAAGAACAATTTGAGAAGTGATAGCAAAAGAGAAAAGACAAGAAAGTTCACTCAACGCCAAACACACAATCAGACCTCAAATTGACAAAGAAGTCCCTCAAATAAAAAAGAAATCCCAAAGACTCAAATGAACCATGTAATCTAGGCTCAAAACAAGACAAAGAGGAATTCAAATGAAGAAGAAGCCAATCACTCAAAAAATGCAATAAAACAATGTAAAACCACCAAACGAATGCAGAGAAGAAATAATGAAATTGATTGATCAAATGAGGACCAAAAACTCCCACGAGAGGCTCGACACACTATAGCACCTAGATGCCCTAGGGCTAGAATGTAAAATCGATGGAAAAGGGCAAACAACAAGAGGATGAAGGTCGCACTCAGTCAAACAAGGCTCCAAAACACTCAGGCAGTCGAAAAAATGACACCAAAACCATATACCAAGCTCAGAAAGCTCAAAAAGAAGCAAACCCTAGCACCTTACAGGATTGGCACGACTGTCAGGCTACAACTAGCGCTAGAACAGGATTGGCGCGGGTGATAAAATGGCAACATGTGCCAGCTGGTGTGACTGTTAGGGAAAAAACCACGTCAGTCGAGTTTACTAATGGAAAAGATGAAAAAGAGAAATCAAGAAGCAGATCACGGATGGTGAGGCTAAACAAAAGTTTAACACTGAAAAAGAGCGAACCACAAGAGCTGATCAAGTAAGAAAAGACCAAAATCAACTGAAAAGACAAGACAAACTCTAATCAATGTCTCCCCAGTGGAGTCGCCAGTTTGTTGGAGAGGTAAATCCCCTCTGCGGACAGAGGCGATCCCTACTAGCCCAGATCGGGTCTAGCAACAATCGAGTCACGCTTAGACGCAAGTTCCTAATTTCAAAATACCAAGATGCGACAAGGGGCCTACGTTAAGTCCTACGTTGTTGTTGTTTGTGGAGAATATGGTGCTTCTGTCACTTTTGCTTTGGCAGATCACAATTCTCTCGCTCGATGCGATCGAACACCTGCAAGTACAATAATAAACAACAAACAAACAAGCATAAAACCTAATACATGGAATTATGTATCAGTCAGAGAAGATACAACTCATAACATAAAACATAAACATCTGAGTGGAACCATAATCGAAGTCGTTTATTATTAATCAGAACAAAGAAAGATACAACCTGAGCTCTGACGCTGGATCTTCCTTCGGTGGGTCGACAGAGGAGTACGTCTCGGTAAAGCTCGTCAGGAAAAGGACAAGTCTCTCTCTCTTCGGTTGTCTGACAATAATCTCCTTACAATTGATTCATCTCTATTCAGGATAGATTTCAAAGGGAAAATGACAAGATTATATAGATGGTGGAAGGGTAGTTGGGATCCCTACAATGGTGGGATTGGCCCTATCCTCAAGGAAGCTACCATGATAGCTGGAAAACCACTTCCCCTACGTGGAGATCTGGAGCCAAACCTCCCAACTCATTTTAGAGACTCGTTCAAGAGTTGGTTGGAATCAAACTTCCACCATTTATTTTTAAAAAATACTCCTTATTAAGCTTGGCATGGGTGATACACTGGGACAGAGTGCCAGTTGGCGCACCCTCTTTGGTGGATTTCCCCCATTGGCGCGAGGGCTGAATTGGCTAGTCGCGCCAAGGCTAAAAAGGCTATTTTTAGGGCCTTTCATAGGAAATTGTCTTCAGGGGAATGATTTTCCTTGTAAAGGGGGATTCCATGAAAGTGGTTTCAAGTCATGTCACTGCTCACAGGTCACGGAATAAGACCTCCACTGTGCGGGACAGGGAATTGCAGGGACGGTGACAAATTACTATACCTCTTAAGCTCTCACAATATACATTCCATTATTTCTTTAAAGAGTTTGAAAACCCCAATTTACCAGCGGAGAGACATTTTGGTGTATCCTCTTGCCAAACAAAAATCTGACTTATGAAGAAAATACCTTTCTAGTGAAGGAAAGAGATCAGCTCCCTAGTAATTTTGATGCCTCTTGTTGGGCCAGAATTGTGAATTACGGATAAATCACGCTTCCCTAGACAGGTGCTAGTCTAGAAAAATAGGTGAAATACTATACGACTATTTTTCCTAACTCATAATAGATACACAGAGAGGATTGGAGGCTTACATGATTAGTCGCTTCCAAATGGCTCCTTTTGTCGCTTCTGTTGCAGCTTCAAATTCAAGCGGTTTTGTGCTGAATGCTTCCTGCAAGAAAGAACATTGAAATAGAAGAAGATGCAATAGTATAGATATCTATTCAAGATAGTTAGCTAAATCAGTAAAGCATAAACCATATACATCAACTAAGATCTTACAATATGGAAAATCAAAGCCAGTATAGATGCATATAAGGAAAAATAAGCAGTATTCTTTATTGATGATAGAAGGAGAGGTTACAACCAAGTGACTAATTTGAAGTGACCCTTCCAACAATGTCGCCAAGCCTCATCACAGTATAAATCTCTCCAGCAACAAATATACAAATCTAGCTCTCAATTGAAAATTCTCTAGCATTTCTCTACTCAAATTCTTCCTTCTCAAGAACTTAGATCTGTGCTCAATTTATAAATGAACCGTAGGTTTTTTTGCAATCAATTACTTTCCAATAATACGCAAGACATGTTTCCATTCATGTAGATGTCAAATGGACACTTGGATGCAAAGCTTGACACATGTGAACTCTTCTAGAAGGCACTGGCCAAGTGGAGATTTCAGAACAATGAGAATTTCGCTCCCAATGCGACCAATGCACCTGTGAATGTCGGGAAGTGCTTTGCAGAGCAACCTTGCATGGGGCTACTTGCATATGCAATGCACTTAGGCCCCTTAGAGCCTGCGTTGGTGAGCTCTCATATGTTATATAATAAGCTTCAAACCTTGGAAACCTTTTCTTGATGAAAGTCTTGCTTGATTTGTCATGTTTCTTTTCTTAGGGAATGTAGCAACTGAAATTATAGGGAATGATAGACCCTTGATCATTGGTCCTGGAGATGATGTCCAGTTAACCAGGTCATTGGGAATGGTGCCTAAATTGACCTGTAACAATTGCCCCCTAAAGCACGAGATCCAAATAATAAAAACATTTGATTGAGATGCTTTACATTGTGATGAGCCTAGAAACGAAGCGGAGTGGTCACCTGCATCAATATTACAATACATTACATCATGATATATCCTCTTTGATCATAATTTTTGAGGGTAGGCATTCCCATGTTCAGCACATAAACAATCTAATAACATGTACATAATTCAGAAAGTCGTCTTTTTTTGGAATGTTGCCCAGATGAAAACATGCCTACAAATATAGGCCCATGTTTGGATGACAATCTGTATGTAAGGTCACTGTATAGATGATGTGTACAAAATTCCTGAAATCGTAGTCCGAATGGTTGAAACTAGATCCGAGGTCTTCTTATCTTGTTCACTTGATCATTCAGGTACAAGTCTAGCCATGCGAATATATGATTTGTAGTCAAACATGGAAAGACATCATTTGATTAACAGCGAATGATGTGAGTTGTTAACAAACGCGAGAGAACCACCACTAATGAAAATGGCCCTCAAGGTACTGCAATACATTTTGTAAGGCGTGAATAGATGATTTGATGTCGAACACCAAACAAAATATTTCGGTAAAAGGTCTGGAAGCGATGATCTTGTCAATGCTGTAACAAGCCTCATGGTACTGGAATCTAATGTTTCTAAGTGAACTTCCTGGATATTTATTTGTTGTCGACAGGAAGTCACCTTATTGAAAAACTGGAGTTACTGATTTTGGAGACAATGGTATGACTTGACATAGCAATTTTCAAGGATGACGGTCATGAGAATGAAGGTTTATGAGTATTGCAGAAGGATGAGTTTTTAATCACTCGATGACTTCTCTTGAACATATCGGCAACACTGTGATGAGTTGGCAGCATTGACCCAAAACCGAAGTGAAGGTATGATGAACCATAGGTGTGAATGAACCATCAAGATGATTACCCAACCCAACCCAAACAATCACGGACATGGAGTGAAAGAAGTGTCATGTTCAAGAGTGACTTGCTACCAAAAAGAAACATTGCTCACTTTTCCCAAATTTTCCTCGATCATTTGTCGATTAGTACCTCTTTACCTTTTAACAAGCTTGAGGAGGATAACATTTGCTTGATCTATAATTCAACCCTTCGGGCAAATAAAGTATCGCTATTTAATAATTTAATGAGTCTAGCGATGAATGAAACTCGATTCTTGCCATGATCGACAAGCCCGTCGCAATTTTATGTTTTAATGAGCTTAATGACAGTGATAGCCGGGTCTTTTTTCATCTTTAGAGAGTTTTAAAAATAGGACGAAGGAAAACTCCATAAGTACTTTTTTGTAAATTTTTCTCTCAAACTCAAAAAGTGTAAAATAATATCTGAAAGAACCTCTTTGGTCATGTTTAACCAAGGTATTCCTTTTTCGTAAATAATCTATCTCAGTCCGGAAAAGGTTAAACTTATACTGAGTAGATATCAATTCATTTACTTTAACGAGCTCAAAAATACAAGTGATCGACAATATTTTCACATTATTGGAGTCTGAAAATAGTTGAAAGAAAACTCTAGGGGTTCCTTTTTCATTGTTATCGAAGCTCGAAAAAGAGATAAAAGTGCACATCAAATCTTTTTCATTTTTATCAAAGCTCGAAAAATAAGGAGGAAAAGTATGCTTTGTGGTCAAGTCACTCTTGGAATAAATCTACACAACTAATATGTTCATCAGTTGTATGTCCTATTTCAGAGCAACATAAAATGGATTAAAAACACCCATTTCATGATATAAAAAACATAATAAAACCATAGTCATAGCAAAAAATTTAACTTGCAAATAATTAAGTGACTATAAAAAGTAGTTTCACTATTCATTTTTACCATTCCATAGTTACCATTTGCATTTTGGAGCTCTGAACCTGATGTTTTCCCCGAACTTAAATCATTGATTGCGATCATTTCTGTGGATGGATTTAGTTTTCGTTTGATGAAGGTTAATACCATGAACCTCCTCTTTCCATTGGTATTCATTTCATTTCCATTCTCTGCAAATTTTTAGGGTTTTAAGTCCCCTAGGGTAAATTCTACCCAAAATGAGGGCAACGCACCCCTGAATGTCGAAACCTGTGTTGCATAGCAGGTACAGTGAAGGGTACCTGCATATGCAATGCACTGTCTGAGCCCAGGGAGTGCATTGGGCACAGTTCAAGTTTTTTATTTTCATGTTGTGCCCAAAATTTGCCTAGTTTTTTGCAATGAATGGAATCTAATGGATCTTATGGTTGTATTTCAAGTTTCCATCAGATTATAATGATGATTACATGGAGGGAAAGAGAACATGAAGAACAATATATGATTGCCTTGAATGATCCGGGTACTGTAAGAGCCCTAAGAGATTGTGGACTACTTGAGTACTTCAAATTATCGGGAATGAGGCAACAAATAGAACTCATGGAGTTCTTAGTTCGAGCATGGGATCCGGCGATAGAGGCATTTCACATTAAAAATCAAGTGGTTCCCATAATAGTTGAGGACGTGTATTTTCTCACAGGTTTATCGAGGAGAGGTTTGCCCATTTCTCTCATAGGGTCTATTGTTGGAGGAGAGACATTGAGGGATTATGTTATGCAGTATTTCTATCCAGGGACAGAACCTAGCAAAGATGGAAAAATAAACATCCGGGATGTCAGGTATTTTCCTTTGAGAACCATCCTTTTCACGATCGCTAAACTTGTTGGCACTGTTACACTACATGTACCGAACAGATCACATATGCAGTATGCACTAGCATGTTTAGAACCAACAATCTTCAACTGGTCTGAAGTTGTTCTATCTCAGATAAAGGAACAACTGAACAAAGAAAAGGGAGGAAGGAAGAAGGATTTCAGCTATGTTTCAATCCTTATCTCTTTCGCTTTGGAACGGATTCCACTGATGCAGCCACAACATGTAACACTGGATATATCTAGTCTTAGAGATCCTTGAATGCAGAGATGGGTAGAACTCATGAGTCGGCATGCAGGCCAATTGAACGTTTTGTTCTATACTGCATTCTTCACCTGGTTTCGATGGAAGATCATCACCATTGATGAGTATGCATACGCAAGAGTTGAATTTCGAGGAGATCCAGATTTAGTATTACTAGAAGGCGCTCAGTGTGGTGCAATGGGTAAGAATGTTTTGACCATGTTTTTTTTTTCTAAGGTTTATACAATTTTTTTGTGTTTTGATTTCTTTCCAAGACTAAACTAAATGTTTGATGTAATGCAAATATCGGTCGTGTTCAACGAGTAGAGGAACTAGAGCGCGAAGTAGATGCACCAGCAGAGAGGGATGTTGGGAGAGTAGTCCTTCAGGACCTTGATATGGTTGAGACTCTGGCTGAGCTTCAGCATCACATAGAGGGTTTGACCTTCAGAATTCTGGATTGCCGGGTCGAAGAGTTACCCATGCAACTGTAGCGACACACTATTGGGTTTCCTAACTGTTGGATGTGGTTTCTCCGTAGGATTGCCAGATCTATAGCATGTTACCATGAGCACCACTAATTTACTTGTGACATTTTGCATACATTTTGAGGTCAGATGACGAATGTGTCTTGGGCACAAATTTTGTAAAAACCTATAACTATCTATCTATGTGATTTTAGAGTTTTTCCAATGTTTATTATGCAATCCTATTCAATGATGTGAATGTTTTCTTTACATATGTCACAAATGTCTGTCTAAAACTTGATTAGCTAATGAATCAGTCAATGCGTTCAAATTTCTGGAAATATGTTGATATTGAATGAAATCAAAATGTCTTTCCAAAATTCAAACTCTTAGGAACAATCTAAGAATTGTTTGATTTCTAAAAGTATAAACACTATTAAGTTTTAATACCACAATTTGTGAGCCTAACCTTATGATTATGCGGTTAATACCAAATGAAATGGCATCAGAGAGAAGTTTGATCAACGCGCTATACTCAACGATATTGTTCGTTGATCTACCAATACAAATCCCTTGAAAACTCACTAACTCGCCATTCGGAGCAAAAATGGCCCATGCTACAGAGGATAGATTTTGCGTACTACGACTAGCACCATCAGCATATCCAACAAATGGTTTCGAATATTCAGACATCTGCGATGAAATTGTAAAGCGGATTACTAACTTCAAGAAAACTCTAAAATCAAATTAAGATAGTGAATGCAAATCAACAGCATATATACAATATAATACAAAAAATTATACGCTCATGATTAAGCATAGTAATGTTTCAAATACAACCCATTTCTAGGTTGTGCCAATGGAATTCCATCATAATCAACTAACTCATAGGCACCCTTAGCAAGAACTCTTTTGAAAATATAGGGGCTATGCCACAATGGCTCAAATTTCCTTGTACCTATTACATCAGCTTCTTGATCGTAAAGAAGGACCAAGTCACCCTCTGAGTAGATGCGAGGCTGTGCATTTTTGTCGTGTTGTGCCTTTATACGTCTCTTATGTGCTTCGTTGGCCAATTGGGCTTCACGACGCGTTTCATCAAGATGGATGAGGTTAAGGAGATGTGCTTCTTCTTCTGAGGTGTCAAGTAACAAGTCTATCGCGAGTTTTAACAATGATATTTCGCATTGGATTGGTAAGATAGCTTCCAAACCATACACCAATTTAAAAGGAGTAAATCCAATTGTGTTTATCAAGGAGATTCGATACGCCCACAAATCGAAGTATAATATCAAATTTCAGTTCCTTCTACGGACTCCTCTCATTCATTAAAGCATTCGTTTAAGAATTTTGTTAATAGCCTCAACTTGTCCATTTGATTGTGGATAATAAGGAGTAGAATTATCATGTGAAAATCCTAACTTAACAGTCAATTCAGACATCATGTGGTTGCGAAAATGCTTCCCATGATCTGTAACTATGGCTTGTGGGACCCCAAACTGTGCAATAACGTAGTTAAAGAAAAACAATGCAGCTACTTGACTTTTGTTGTTGAATGTAGGCATCACTTTAGCCCATTTGGTAAAATAGTCGACTACGAAAATAATATAACCATGCCCCCCAGACGAAGGAGGGTTACAGGTCATGAAGTAAATACCCCATTTCGTAAATGGTCCAGCACAGACAACAATATGCATTGGTGCTGGCAGTTTGCGGATTTTACAATAAAAAATTTGGCATGCATGACAACTTCTAACCACGAGGATGCAGTCTCAAAAAATAGTAGGCCAAAAGTAACCAGTGCGGAGTATCTTCTGCGTGGTAGCATATCCTGATAAATTTCCACCACAAGCCCCAGCATGACAATCATTTAACACTTTTTCGGCCTCCTCATGAGTGAGGCACCTCCTTAAAATGGTATCGACACCACAACGATAAAGTGTATCACCGACGATCAGATAATCTTTGGCTTGGTATCAAATATGTTGCTGTTCAGAGCGAGAGGCATTAGGTCGAAAAGTTTGGATTTGGAGATAAATGATTAAATCCCCATACCGAGGATCAGATGATTTGATCAGAAATAGAGACTCGTCAGGAATTGATGGTTCCGACGTAGTTGCAATGCTATCAGAGGGAAGGTCACAGAGAAGCTCAGCCAAAACTAAAGACTTATTTGACTTGGATTTGATGAATTCCAAATCAAATTCCTACAAAATGACAATCCATTTTGAATATTTTCCCCTTGGAAATTGACATGATAATATATAAGTCATGGGGTTGCAATCTGAAAATATTTTTGTTTTTCAGAGCAGGATATAATGACGAAATATTTGGACAACTTGAACAGTTGCCAAGGAAATATTTTCCACGTACGAGTACTTAACTTTCGTATCATTGAGATTACGAATCAAATAATAGATCAGATGTTCAATTCCATCTTCTACCTTGACCAAAACCATAGCGATGGTCATTTCAATGACGGCGATATATAGGAAATAATCATTTTGATAATTAGGAGGATACATTAATGATGCTCGGACAAGAGTGTCCTTGAAAACATCAAAAGAAGCTTGTGCAACTTTGTCCTAATGGAAGGGAACCCCATTTTTCAATAATCGAGTAAATCCTTTAGCCATTTCGACGTAGTTTGGAATCAATCTTCTCAGGAAGTTAGCCTTTCCTTGAATTTTCTGTATCGGAAGTAAATTTAATGGTGCAGGCAAATCAAGAATGGCCTGTACCTTCAATGGATCTATTCAAATTCCTTCTTTTGAGACTACAAATCCAAGCAACCGACCAAAACCAACACAAAACACACATTTATGTGGATTGAGGCGTATTTTGTAGTGTCGGCAGCATAAGAATATGGCTCTTAAATGCATTAGGTGATCATTCCTATTTCGTGAATGTGCTGGTAAATCATCTAGATATGGTTGAAAAATGTGCTTGATGTCATTGAAATCATAAGCCATTGCTCTCTGAAAAGTTGCCCCAGTGTTCTTTAAACCAAACGGAAGTCTCCTATATGAAAATGTGCCCCAGGGACAAATGAATGTTGTCTTATGTTGTTCATCTGGGCGGATATTGATTTGATTATAGCTAGAAAATCCATCCTTAAACGAGAATATTTCGCATCTAGCACAATCGTCAATAATCTGGTCGACAAAGGGAGTAGGATAGTTTTCTTTTGGACAAGCCATATTGACGTCTAGATAATAGACACACACTCTAATGGTTCCTTGTTTTTTCATGGAAGGAATGATATTATAAACCCACTCAGTTAGCGAAACAAAAGTAAATGAAACCAATACACAAAAGTTTTTCAAATTCTGCTTTGATGGTAGCGGCTTTCTTCGGATGAACAAGACGAAGTCGTTGATGCACCGGTTTGACATTAGGATACATATTAATAGTGTGTTCAACTATGCTAGTATCTATGACTGGCATTTCCTCATAAGACCAAGAGAATACGTCACGAAATTCATGAAATAAAGAGCGATATGAATCAAGTTCTGATGGGGAACAAGATACACCGACATGAATATTTTATACAACTCCCGGTTTGGTCGAAATATCGATAGAAATGGTTTCTTCAATATTTGATAAATTTCTCTAGGAATCAATTGCATTAATCGGTAAATAATTTGAAAAGAAATTTTTGATGGATGGGTGATATAGTTCACCAAGATTGTTTTCTTCATAATCAGGAAGATGGGAACAATGATGATAATCTTCCCATGGTTCTCCTTCTGACATCATAGCTTCCAAAATATTTTCATCTGTCAAAAAATTTGAGGAAAATGGATCAAATGGAGTACCAAAATCTAACGAATGATCAACCCAAACACTCGGCGACGCTGATTTAGGATTTTTCGCCCAAGACAAATAGATTTATTTCCATGCCAGCTCAATAGGGCTGGGCGGTAAAAATTCATCCAACGTAGAAATATGAGAATCACTCGTACTCTTCCTTAAGCCAGATAGAGTGGAAGAGATCATGTAGCAGGTATCTATACTTGCAATTTCTGCCGACGTCGTAGGCAATGGTAATGCAAAGGTTCCCATAAGAGTGGAATCCTTTAAGAGTCCTACACCAATGTTCTAAATTTATAGTTGGGGTAAGTGAACAAACAAAGCGCTTCCAATTACCTGCGAAGCGGAGACAAAAAAATATAATTGATTAATGACTATGATTGTACCTTTATGTGGAAAGACAATCATTCTAAAGTATGTAGAAAAAATTGCAGTCATTGCATATACCCATGGTCTTCCAAGTAAAATATTATAGTCAAGGGGTCTGTCAACAACCTTGACATCAATTTTCATTGTTTTTCCCCCTATTTCAACATGTAGGTTATTGAGAATACCACAAGGTTTATATGTTCTTCCATCAAAAGCCTTCAACGTCGTTGATGATTGTGATAATTGCGGCGAGCCAAGAGACTTCCAACAATTTAGAGACATAATGCATGTAGATGCTCCGTCATCAATAATATTGCGATGAACAAGGTGATTGAAAACATTTACTTGTATGGAGAATGCCAATTCTGTTGGTAGCTGTGGTACATAGCCCGTATGATTAAAGATGACAAGATTATAATCAGTCAGATCAATTCCACCAATGGACGACAATAAAGCCTGCTTCTGGGAGGGACAATTTTGTAATACCTCAAGAGGAGACATACCCGAAGGGGATTGAGCCAAATCTTCAACTATATTATAATTTTGTGCAGCTCTTGCTGAAGGATTATATGTCGATTTATGAATTACTCCCTTTAGTGGCTTAATTGTCAATTCAGGAATAACAGTAGGTGGTACTGATTCAGTTGATGTATTCGTTGTCGAGGTAGTAGGTTGATCAGTGGTCGGACTACCATAATCTTTATTCTGTGTCAACAACAAAATATTAGTTAAAGGTTTTGTGATAGATAACATTAACACTTGGGAACGAGGAGCTGGATCTGTAGCAACCAAATTAGTGTCCGGATTTGGAAATGGGCCTGTCAACATAGCTGATGCATGGGAAATCTTGATGATTTTTGAGACTTCATCATAGTGAGGACAATCCATAACAAAGTGTTCCTCATTACAGATTATGCATGGATAATGAGGTTTCCGTGGTACAGACGGTTGATCAGATGATCTTTCCTGCAGGTTAGAAGTTTGCTTTTTCTTTGATTTCCCCTTTTCTTACTTCCCGGTTGCTTGTCACTTTTTCCTTTGTCAAATGACATGGCATTAATTTCAAAAGTAGGAGCAGGATCAGATGCATTAGTGTGGGGTGTGTTTGTAGTGCCTATCAAGCCATCTCCGGCATGAGAGTCCTTTATTTGAGGAGGAACATTGAAATTATATCACGACGCATTAGGAATTTTTTCATAGAGCGTTCTGGACTAAGTGTAAATCAAGTCTAAATATTGGGCACTAGCAATAACTTGCTCTTCCATGACAACACCACCCTTAGACACATCCTCAGTTATAGATGGTAACAAGGACTTAATGAACCATTCAGCAAGTAGCTGATCCGGAACAAATGTCTTAACCATTCTTCAACGACGACGCCATTCATGAATATGATCAGAAATGTGAGTAGAATTAGTCTGTTTGAAGTTGGTCAAGAGTTCCGTTCCAGTTTCGTGTCTGATCGGTAATTCGAAATGGGTTAAAAATACAGTCGGTAAAGCAGTGAAATTGTCAAAAGAAGCTCTAGGTAACTCAATGTGCCATTTAGCAGTCGGACCTGTGAGCATACACCGAAAAAGACAGTCGAAAAGAATCATCATTAAGGGAATTTGATGAGCACCATAAATGATAAGTCATGACATGAGTCGACAGATCTTCTCCAGGGTTTCCATTGAATTTAGGAATATCAGAGGGTAATTTATGAGGTATCACTCACCACCAAGGAGCATACTTTATAGGATCATTGGTTAACCGATTTAAATCTGGTAATTCTAAGGTTGCAACAAAAGGAAATTGTCTACTAAGGTCAGGTTGAGCATAGCCAGGGTAAGATGGAATTGCTTGAGCAACATACCTTTGAGCACCATCATACGGAATCTGTTGCTGGTAACCCAGATAGGGGTTGTTTTTCATAGCAAACGCTTGAGGATTCTCTTGACCAAATCTTCGATATGATACTTTTTGGAATGAAGTTTGAGGCATTTGTGCCTGTGGCTGCCAAGGGGTCTGTCCACCAATGTTATAACCCAAATTAGTATAACATGGATTTGGTTGATATGTATAACCAGGTTGGGTTTGTGACATCCCATAAAATGGTACACCAGCTTGTGAATAAATGATGCCTGATATAGTTGGTTGTAAATTAACCAAAGGATTTGGATTCTGTGGACCCAATATTTGATGATATTGAGTCGAAGAACCCACTTGATAAGGTTGATATACGATATTTTGATTTGGTAATAGGGGTAGAGATGTATTAATTACAAGTGGTAATGAAGTGGATGTAACAGGTTGAACTGGTTGATACGAGTGTACAACCGTTTGTGGTTGGATAGGCAGAGTGGGCTACCATTGATAAACATTCATGTCAACATTAGTTTGACCAAAAAGTGACGCAGTACTGTCATATAAGGTGACCAGATGTTGCCCCCCAGCATAAGGAGGATAATGAGATGGAAAATATTGTTCCCCGAATGATGGGAGTCCAGTTGATATGGTATTTAGAGGAATTGACCCAAAAGGACTAACTTGCTATTGCCCTGATGATGTATGTAATGAATCAAGTCATTCAGTACTAACGATAGGACTACCAGTTAAAATACTAGATGATGACATTGGTAAATACCATGGTCTTAAAGATGCACCAGAGAAAGTGCCAGATAATTATTTTTAACCTGTTGGGACCGAAAGGCCGCCATGCAAATATGACTCTCGTGAAGTTGTGAACATTGACGTAGTAGTGAGGGTAGGAACTGACATAATTGGAACAACAGTCCCAACTGAAGATGTTGGTTCAGACATGGTTGTTTGACCAAATGTATACCCTCTAAAATCAATGAGAGATTGAATGGGAACAAGATCAACAAAATCGGATGGAAATGATTGAGGAAAAGACTCGTACAGGTAAAGGTCGCACCCAAAATGGGTTGGAGTTAAAGGTGTATCGTCTTGTGGGATTTCTTCAATCGAAATTAAACCAAGAGGAAGAAATTCACTGTTAGGCCCAAAATATATTTCAGACGGTTGACTGTGTGATATAGGAGTTTCAATGGCTACAGAATTTTGTGGGATGACCAAGGTAGGAACAACTTCTGGTTGTTTGACTTCTAGATTCAGATGTGCTAGCAAAGAAGAGAAAGGATCTGGATCAATTTGTGATTGAACAACATCGGGTCTAGGAGGTATGGTCTCACTGATTGAATGTATCATGACCACGGGTAGCTGTGAAGACTCTGTTTTGACAACAGTAGACGAACCGAGATATGTGGAAACAAATTGAGCTAACTCTGGTTTAAAAGATGATGTTTAACCAGAGGTACAAATTTTACTTGATTCAGCAGATAGTGATCACCTTCTCCTACCAAAAGCAATTTCTGGTGGTAAAGGTGGTTTTAAATCTAATCTACACGAACGACGGGGGATAGGATTTTGTTCTTCCACGATTACTGATTTATTTTAACCAAAATGCAAATAAACAAAAATAGGGTAATGCTAGGCAAAAGGGTTTACCAATAAACTATGAACTGCAGAATACCTCCTGGCGAACCAAGAAGTACGAGCAGGAAATCTCCCCAAATGTTGTTTTTGGTGTATCACAATTTCAAGGCGGCCGACTCGGTTCACTATGGATGGATAGCACCTAAAAGTTGTCCTCCCAAATATACTCGAAGGTACGTGGAGGCCCAAGTTTGTATTAGCACTGTCTGATGCGAAACCACATAGTGAGAGCACCCCTTTATACTTATCATACTGTAACACCGCCTGATATACCCGAAAGTACGTGGCCGAGCTATGATATACGTACATACGTAGAGTGAGGTATCACACTTGGATTGTATCGCAGACAAGTTAATGACAGCTACTATGTTTTACGACGCCAAAACACCTCTCTAGCCTAGACCTTCTAAATGTTATCGTTATGATTCCAATGCATTGTTAAGTAAATTGAGATTAATTTTATGTTGATCTTGCTTAACAATTTTCCTTTCAAAGGTTCACCGTGATGATGTGTATGAAATTCCTAAAATGCAAGCTAAGAATGATAAACAATCTTTCACTTTCAGCTTTTTCAATGAAAATCCTAGTTACTAAGGGAAAAGAGCAATAATTTGTGAGCAAAAAATCAATGAACAAAAAAAATCAATGAGCACAAACTAAATGCAGATTTCGTAATGTTCCTTTTGCAAAACACACATTATTCTACATGCAAATGCAAGTTTTTCTTTTCAATTTCCTTAATGTTATGAATGCAGAAAAGAAACTAGGTGCACTAAATCAATAATTCAAATTCTTTTTACTTTCGAGAAACGAAGAATAAAAACAACAATTTCTCTTTTAAAAGAAAAATGAGGATTTCAACAACAATTTCTCCTACTAAGGAAATGAATATTTTACAACAATTTCCTATTTCGAAAGAAAATGATTCTTAATGCAACCATAAAAATTACTTTGAAAATCAACTTCTAAATGATAAAGAAAAACTTTTTTAAACAAACATTGAACAAATTTTCAGTCAAAGGAGGAAGAAGTATATAGATTCACTGGTCAATTGAGGATCAAACTTTTCAAAACACAACAGCAAACAAAACTAAAGCAAATTGCAAAGGAAAATTCAAGGAATTTGGGTGTTTTCAAGAGTCAACGCAGTCTTCAAGGGGAGATAGTGCTCTGCAACACAGGCTAGGAAGGGAGACAGTGCTCTTGAAAGCACTGTGTCCAGTCTCAGGGTGCGTTGGGCGCAGTATACAAAGAAAAATACTACTATTTAACTCACTGTCTTTGCAAATTTAACTTTAAAAACGTTTAATCTTTATTAGTAACAACTACTGGGTGGAAAAACAAAGAAAATTAGAGGATTAAACACCTAGAACTAAGAGAAATTTGGATCCCCAGTGGAGTCGCCAATTTGTTGGGCCAGAATTGTGAATTACGGATAAATCACGCTTCCCTAGACAGGTGCTAGTCTAGAACAACAGGTGAAATACTATACGACATTTTTTCCTAACTCAGAATAGATACATAGAGAGGATTGGAGGCTTACTTGATCTGTCGCTTCCAAATGGCTCCTTCTATCGTTTCTGTTGCAGCTTCAAATTCATGTGTCTTTGTGTTGAATGCTTCCTTCAAGAAAGAACGCTGAAATAGCAGAAGATGAAATAATATAGATATCTATTCAAGCTAGTTATCTAAATCAGTAAAGCATAAACCATATACATCAACTAATATCTTACAATATGGAAAATAAAAGCCAGTACAGATGCATATAGGGAAAAATAAGCATTATTCTTAATTGATGATAGAAGAAGATGTTACAACCAAGTGACTGATTTGAAGTGACCCTTCCAGCGATGTCCCCAAGCCTCATCACAGTATAAATCTCTCCAACAGTAGCTATACAAATCTAGCTCTCAATTGAAAATTCTCCAGCATTTCTCTACTCAAATTCTTCCTTCTCAAGAACTTAGATCTGTGCTCAATTTATAGATGAACTATAGGTTGTTTTGCAATCAATTACTTTCCAATAATATGCAAGACATGTTTTCAGTCATGTAGATGTCAAATGTACACGTGGATCCGAAGCTTGACACATGTGAACTCTTCTAGAAGGTACTAGCCAAGTGGAGATTCTGAAACAATGAGAATTTCCCTCCCAATGTGACCAACAGACCTGTGAATGTCGAGAAGTGCTTTGCAGAGCAACCTTTCATGGGGCTACTTGCATATGCAACTCACTTAGGCCCCTTAATGCCTGTGTTGGTGAGCTCTCATATGCTATATAATAAGCTTCAAACCTTGGAAACCTTTGCTTGATTTGTCTTATTTCTTGTCTTAGCGCATGTAGCAACTGAAATGATAGGGAATGATAGAACCTTGATCATTGGTCCTAGAGATGATGTCCATTTAACCAGGTCATTGGGAATGTTTCCCAAATTGACCTATAACACCTCCTATGTTATTTCTAAGGCCTGGGTCGCCAATGATAATCCATCCCCCATTTCCAAAGCTCCACCTTAGGTTTTCCTTAAAAATAGGCCATTTTTTTATGAATCCGAACCAGATAGGCGATCCCTTCTTCTGCTGAATGCATTCCTCTAAGTACATATCCTCCAACGACTTGTTCTTTAAATATTTGTAATCCATAATATCCTTCCACACCCTCGATGTGTTGATGCTTCTCCAGAGAGACTTCATCATTAGGGCCTTACCGAATATAAACATATCCATAACCCCTAAACCGCCTAAATCTTTTGACTTGGCTATCATATCCCAATTTTCCAAGTGATATGAGCCTTTTCCCAACCCACCATTCCAAATGAAGTCTGCCATGAAGCTGAAAATGTTGTTGATTATCCTCGTCGGAATATTGTATAAGTGTGCCCAATATAAATTGAGTTGTTGTAGAACTACCTGAGTTAGGATGGGCCTCCCTCCCCTTGTCAACCATTTACTTGCCCAAACATTAATTCTTTTCTTATATCTCTCCAATAACCAAGACCAATAAGAAGCAAGATATCTAGAAGCTTTCAGGTGAAAGCCCAAGTAAATAATGCCTTCATCTAGATGGGATAAATGGAAATCGAACAGGTTACCAGTATACTCCACAGTTTCAATATTGCCCTCTGAATGGTATATGCAGGATTTTTCGTTATTGGCCTCCATTCTAGACGTGGTGTAAAACATCCTGAAAATATTATATAAAACCAACCAAACACTTTTGATCAGGAGTCCAAATACAAGGACATCATCAATGAAAAAGTTGTGAGAGATGTCTCTCTATCTAGTAATATGTATGACTCTAAAAGCTCCCAGATCAACAACATGTTTAATGTTAAGGCTAAAAGCATCCATAACAAGAATGAAGAGGAGGGGATATAGGGCACATCCCTATCTGAGGCCCCTCCTGGGGCGGAAATAGTCAGTTTTAGAGCCATTTATAATGACAACCAACGAAGAGGAGTCAACATAGGCCATAATCTAGACAATTGATACATTTTCCATTCCAATCTTATGAAGAATCAGTCCTAAAAAATCCTAATCTATTCTATCATAAGCTTTACTCAAGTCAAATTTCATCACACCGGCTTTTATTTTTTGTGAATTAACTGAATTCATGATCTTTTGCGTTATAGCAATCGCATCATGAATGCTCCTTCCTGGCAAGAAACCTGATTTTTCAGGGGGGATATAGCGCTTTAGGACTTATTTTATCATTTCTTCTATAATTTTCGATACAATCTTGTACAAAGTGTTGCATAAAGATATTGGGTGATAATATTCAAAAGTCCTAGAATCCTTCTTCTTAGGTATAAGGGCCAAAACAATAGATTTTATGCCACTGGAAAACTTACCTCTTCTCCGACTTCCTCACCCATTTCAGTGATGTCTTTAATGAAGATGTCCGAAAAATTTATGAAAAAGTCTGGGGTCCAGCCATCCGGCCCTGGGCTTTTGTCAGTTGGGAAATATTTCAAAACCTGTTCTACTTCTTCTTTTCTCACTAGTGTTTGAAAACATGCATTTTCCCCATCTCCAAACATTCTTGGAAAAAGTTCCAGAGCTTTAAGTTGTTCAGCATAAACATTCTCCTCCCTGCCTTTAAATAGGTTTACATAGAAAGCCACTGCTTCTGTTTGAATGTCTCTCATGGAGTGGACAGTAGATCCATTGGCCTCAATCTGTCAAATAGTATTGACTTTCTTCCTTCCATTTCATATTTGTGAAAGAAAATGGTATTGTTGTCCCCCTCCTTAAGCCAAATTTCTCAGCTTTCTAGTCTCCAGTATTGTTCTTGAAATAACAATATTCTCCGCCTCTCTGATTCAAGAAATTTTAGACGAGACCAGTGTTGAGGAGAAGAATATCCCTCCTCAATATTTATAAGAATATTTGTTGTCTCTGTAGTTAGTAGCTTCAAATCCTTTAGGATATGATCTTTCTATGCCTTTTCCCATTTTTTCACTTTGTACTTCAAATTGCGCAACAATTTTGATATAAATTCCATCACAGAAGTCCCTTCCTCCCTGTGAGCATCTTTGAAATGATTTTTGACCAGAAAGTTCAAAGACTCATTTTCTAACCAGGCCTAGTTAAATTTAAAAGGGTAACCCCCTTTAAAATTCTCAAACATCCAATCAAACGATAACGGGCGATGATCAAAGATTATAATATCCTTAGCCCAAACCTTAATGCTCCCCATCTGTGATAGAAGAGAAGAATGAATAAGAACTCTGTCGATTCTCTTCCCAGTGAACTCTTCATTCGAGCGCCCATTAAACCAAGTAGGGCCTTCTCTCTCAGGGATAAATCCACAAAATTGGATCGATCGATAAGAGAGCACATAAAATTCTCCATAGGGTCCCTTCTTCCTCACTTACCCCGTGTCTCTCTTTCCCGGAGAGTACAGTTGAAATATCCTGCAATGATGGAGCCATCAAGCAGAAGAAATCCACAATCCTCCATCCTTCTCCAGAAATAGAGTCTGTCTCGATAAGGAGCATATAGGTTTATAAGGTGAATCCTATGATTGAAACCCTTGAAGAAGCCCGTCATGATAATTCCCCCAAATAAACCAATATCTTTCAGAGAAACCAGAAGAGGGTCCCACATAACCGCCAATCCTCCTGATCGGCCCACTGTGTCAGTGACTACCAAATGCCATTATGGACACAAGAAAAAACAGTTCTTGAAGGTCAATTCGGGTTCTGTCAGTCAAGGTCATCGATTCTTGAAGGAAAATTAATTTAGGTTTTAAAGTGAAAATGAAATTCCATAGAGAAACAAGCTTCTCACTCCCCCCCAGCCCCCTAATATTTAGAGAGCACAGGATAATGGATGAACATCTGTGGAGGGTGCCAATGCTCTAAGGACCCGATCGAGGGCAAGGGTGACAGGGACATCGTGGAAATTTCTAGGGGGGAGGATCAAGTCCAAATCTGAGTAGGGTTTGCGCCTACCTCTTGGCCTACCTTTCCCTTTTCGAATAGTAACATTCGAAATTGACGAGGGGCTAATAGATAAGACAAGAGACGATTGATGGCTGGTATCTATAGGAAAAGGGACCATCTAAGCAACCGGATTCTGAAGGATGAATTTTAAATCGTTTTCGATCTAGTTTAAGGGGGATAGTGGTGTAGTCCCACCTGTATCAGATGGCCGAAACAAGGAAGGAGAGATAGTTTCAGATGGCCTATCTCGGGAAGGAGAGCCAGGAGAAAGAGGCGGATGGGGCTCGACAAGAGGGGCATCTCGGGAAAGAGAAGATAAATTAATATTGGGTACAACAGGATTGAAAAAATGTATCCCACCCTCTCGCATATTAATATCATCGAATTCTGCTAGGGAAATTGGTAGTAGTGCCTACTCCGAGGCATTTTGGGATAATTCCCTACCCCCCTCCAAATCCCTACCACCTGACTCCAACTTTCGTTTAGACGCAAAAAGAGAAGCTTTACCAGGGGATAAAGAGACAAGTGCAAACTTACTCGAAGCATAAGAGGAGTTCGGCTGAGATGACTTTTCTTGGAGAGCATCCCACATTATCGGTCCCCTCGAAGACCTAGGAGCATAAAGTTTAATAAAGTTCTCCTGAAAATTTTTGCATTGACGCGTGAGGTGGCCAGTCCCGTGGCACAAATGACACCTGAATGGCATCTGCCAATAGTCAAGAGACTGTCGATGCACAGTTCCTTCCCACTCCAAATCAACCTCCACCGAAATTCCCCCAGAATAAGACACTTCCACTGATACCCATGCCATTCTTTTATCATATTCCTCCGTGTAGTTTGGATCGACAAACCTGTAGGACTCGATTCTATCTTCAATCACCATCAGGATGTTGACAATCCAGAATTCAAGAGGTATTACTTGCATCTTTACCTAGGTGAGATGATGTTGAGGCGTGTTGCGAATGGATGGAAGCCAACGTGCCATCGGTGTAGAGCCAAGAATAAATGTCCATTGACCCAAGTTTTCCTATAAACTTCCCCAACATCCTTAGCTTTTATGAAATGAAATTTGTACTAGCCTCCTTGTAACTTTCTCACCAATGATCGATACCCTAATATCTTGTTTCGTGCCTCCATCAGCCATGGCAGGAAATCTACCTTGCAGAACCTTTCAAATTGACACCGACCCACCAAAGCATGGTCGAGCAAGCTCTTCAAGTGATCCCACATCACGTCCCGACCAAAACTAAGCAGCCTACAACCTTGTTTATGCTTAAAAGGTTGAGCTCATCTCCTTCTCCTTCACAATTTTCGAAGGGTTGCAATCTAGTAGTCTCGGCGTCAAAAAAAAAGTAGTCACATTCCATCAAGATTGCAATCTATTGGATCTATATATAATTTGGATGTAATGCTTTGTACACTAGATGTACAAGTAAATAAGACAAGGGAAAACTGAAGATAGTGCAATAAATATGCACAATGTAACCTGCTTTTTTATTTAATAGAAAGATGTCTTTTTTATGGTGTTTAGGAAACACTCTCTACATAATGTTGAAATATTAAAGTCCCTACTAGCCTTGGGCAGGAAGAAAATGAGTACAAAGGCAACAGGAGAAGTGTAAGCGTACACAACATTACGCATTGAAGAAGAATGGGAATTGTAAGGAAGAATTAATTTTTGATGGGCCGCAGCCACAGATTGCAGGAGAAGTTAATTCAGTAATGGGCAGAGCCGTTCTACAGAAGAACGAAGATTTTTCCCGTAGATCTAGTCTACGGAGGAGCAGACTTATTAAAACAGTCGTTTCGGGCTTTTAAGCCCTCAACAACCAAAATGAAGAAAATTTGTTCAAAACAGGAGGAAGTCCTTTTAATTTTTGATTGGCGGGACAAGTGGTCCCCACCACTTATGCCTAAATCGCAATCACAAGTTTTTGAAGCATTGTCTTGTTGATGTGAAGATTTGCGATGCGATCCAATTGCAATCACAAATCGCAACATACAAATAATACAAGGACCAAGTGTCTTGTTGATGTGGAAGAGTTCCACGGTGGAACGATTGTACATAATACAACCAAAACTTATATATATAAATCGCCCCCACCACAGCAGAGGCCCGTGGGTCCACAAGACCACGTGGCGATGTTTTATTGCAATCGCAAGTGTTCTAATTGCAAAGTTCAATCAGAGCGTTTTTGTTATGTGCTCCGATTGAAGGCCGGACCCGACGGTTTATTATATTGGAGTTTTATGCACCATCGCATCCGGTCTGTAATCGCAATCAGAAGTTTTGGATGGGCACATGTTATTGTTTGAAGTTCAGACCCGATTACTTTATGAGCCATGTTTTATATATGGTCGTCGCGTCCGTGTTGTAATCACAATCGCAATGTTCCGTCGGATGTTTGCGACGCGATCCAATTGCAATCGCAACATTGCACAATCGCTCAATTGCAAAGTTTTATCGCCGATTGCCGACTGCGATGTGGTCCCCACTCGTACGTCGTGTATTTGATTTTAAAACTACTTAAAACTGCAAAAAAGGGTTTTTCCTTTGTAATTTGGTTTATTTCTTTGTATTAAGTTTTTATATAGTTTTTTGTAATAGTTCTAAAAGATGCGTGGCATATAAAACAAAAAGGCCCGCGAGCCTATATTGTATTGTATTGTTATTTGTTTTTGTTTTTCGCACAGCAGCGCGGAACAGAAATACACAGCAGTGTTGGTTTACAGTGACAGAGAATATTGTTTTGATAGACAGTGAATGTTTCTGTGCACTGCGTTTGTAGCAGTCACTACCTTCGTTATCCCTCTGTATTGAGGAAGATTTTGAAACAATTTTGAAAGTAATAGAAGTTGTTTTTCAGTGTGAAACTCTGTCTCCTGTCAAAGAAGTTTTAATTTCTCTGTGTTGTGAGGAGAGGAGTTTACTCTCTCCATTTCTATTGTTCTGGAATTTCAATATTCCAACATGGTATCAGAGCCAGGTTTAGGCTCTTTGAAGGTTTCAAAGAAGCTGAAGAATAAGAAGACTTGTTGCAGTGTTTTCTCCAGCAGTGTGAAAAACTCAACAGAGGTCAAAGTTCAGGTATTTCTCAAAGATAACAGAGTTGTAGTTTTTTGTTTAAAAGAGTTTGTTCTTTCAGAGAAAAGGAAAAACAGTTTGTTTAAGTGTAGAGTTCAGTTTAAGAGCAATGGTTGGACCAAGCACTGGTATGAACATTGGAAATGTTCAGCTTCTACAATTTAATGGAAGAAACTATGATTATTGGGCCATTACCATGAGAGCCATGTTTGTCTCACAAGACTTATGGGAATTTGTAGAAGATGGTTTTGTTGAACCAGCTGATGAGCAAGCTTTTAATGCCTTAACTCAAGCATAGAAGGACCTATTGAAGAGAAATAGGAAGAAAGATGCTAAAGCTATCTTCTTATTGTATCAAGCAGTAAATGAGAGTGTGTTTCCAAGGATCGCAGCAGCCCAGAGATCCAAGGAGGCATGGGAAACTCTGAAAGTAGCCTATCAAGGTATGGAGAAAGTTAAGACAACAAAACTTCAGTTGCTAAGAAGAGATTTTGAAACTCTTTGCATGAAAGAGTTAGATAATGTAGACACATTTTTTACACATGTGATTGGGATTGTAAATCAGATAAGATCCCATGGAGAAACTCTTGAAGAAATAATGATTGTGGAGAAACTTTTGAGGAGCTTACCCTCAAAGTTTGATGTTATTGTTACCACCATAGAAGAGACCAAAGACCTCTCAAGGTTCACAGTGGATGAACTTCATGCTTCACTGATAACTCATGAACAGAGATTGAGCAGAGATGAAGACTCATTTCTAGAGCATGCCTTCAAGACCCAGATGCCTTCAGGAAGAGGAAGAGGTCAAGGCAAAGGAAGAGGAAGAGGCAGAAGCCAGAACATAGGTGGAAAGAACAACCCTTCTCATTCACATGGAAGGAGCAATAGTCAAAATCAGAGCCACGGCCAAAGCAACAACTAGCAAGGTGGACATCAACACCAACATGCTCATGGACAAAGGTATGACAAATCCAATGTCTAATGTCATTATTGCAATAAATATGGGCACTATGCCAATGAATGTAGAAAGAAGCAGAATGACATGAAAAATAGGCAGAATGCTAATGTAGCAAAAGAAGAAAAGAACCCAAGTAATGTGTTGTTAGCTTGTAATGTAGCACAAGATAGAGAAGATGATGTTTGGTTCTTAGATTCAAGATGTAGTAATCACATGACTGGAAATAGAGAAATGTTTGCCAATCTAGATGAAGAGATTAAATTTGAAGTGACCACAGGGACTGATACTAAGATCTCTGTAAAAGGAAAAGGCAGAGTTAGTATTCGAGCAAGAAATGCTGAGCATAAATTTGTCCCTGATGTGTATTATGTTCCAGGTATAAAATATAACCTTTTGAGTGTTGGGCAGCTCATAAACAATGGTTACAATGTAATTTTCAAAGATGATGTGTGCACAATAAAATATATACCTCCAAGCAAGAAAATTATTGCTAAAATTCAAATGACCAGCAATAGAATGTTTCCACTCAAGCTCAATATTGACTTGAAGGAAAAAGGAAAGAGTATAACAGCTGTGACTCAAGAAGCCTTCCAGAAGGAAGAGAAAGATGAAAATTGGTTATGGCACCTGAGATTTGGACATCTCAATTTCGGAGGATTAAATTTGCTACACATAAAAGGAATGGTAAGAGGTTTACCATTGATTGAGAAGCTTGACAGCCTATGTGGAGGCTGCATCTTGGGAAAGCAACACAGAGAAAATTTTTCATTAGGGAAAATCATAAGGGCGAAAGCACCCTTAGAGATTATTCACTCAGAATTATGTGGGCCGATGCAAACAACATCAGTTTTAGGCAGCAACTTACATGCTGACCTTCATAGATGATTTCACAAGAAAAGTGTGGGTTTATTTTCTTAAATATAAGAGTGAAGTCTTTCAGAAATTTTTCCATTTTAAAGCTCTTGTAGAGAAACAAAGTGGGCAGTATATTAAAGTTCTTAGAACTGATAGAGGAAGAGAATATATATCAAAGGAATTTCTGCGTTTTTGCAGAGAGAACGGCATACAGAAGCAATTTACCACAAGGTACACACTGCAACAAAATGGAGTTGCTGAAAGGAAGAATCGAACCATAATGGAAATGGTGAGAAGTATGCTAAAGGCAAAACATTTTCCGAATGAGTATTGGGCAGAAGCAGCAAACTGTGTTGTGTATATTTTAAATAGATGCCCTACAAAAGCTGTGATGAACAAAGTTTCAGAAGAAGCGTGGAGTGATAGAAAATAGTGAGTCACCCCATGAGAGTTTTTGGATGTGTTGCATATGCACACATTCCAGACAAGTTGAGAAAGAAGTTAGATAGTAAGGGGGAGAAGTGCATTTTCTTTGGATATTGTGAAGATTCCAAAGGATACAGATTGTATAACCCATCCACAAAGAAGTTTGTGATAAGCAGAGATGTGCAATTTATTGAAGAGGAAGCATGGGATGGAAGCATTGAGAAGACAGACAATGTTAAAAGTTGTTTATCTCATGATGAATATGAGGGAGATGTGGTTGAAATAGGCAACCCATCCGTAGCACAACCTCCACCGACACAAGGACAACAAGAGACACCTCAAGCAGCAGCGAGAACACCCTTCAGAAGAAGTGGGAGTGCATCTCCAAGCACACCACATGGAGCAGAATTGAGTGCTTCATCAAGCACATCTACACCAAGTGAAAGAGGGAAAAAGTTCAGAAGCATTAGAGAAATCTATGAGCAAGGAGCGGAAAATGAAGGTATGAACTCCTTATTTTCTTTGTGTTGTCAAGTTGATGATCTTATTCATTTTGAAGATGCTATTAAAGATAGAAAATGGATAGAAGCTATGGATGATGAAATTAAATCCATAGAGAAGAACAAAACATGGGAGTTGGTTGATCTCCCAGAAGGTAAGGAAGTCATTGGAGTTAAATGGGTCTATAAGACCAAAAGTAATGCTGAAGGAAAAATAGAGAGACACAAGGCCAGACTTGTTGTCAAGGGATATAAGCAGAAGCATGGGATTGATTATGAAGAAACTTTTGCACCAGTTGCAAGAATGGAGACAGTAAGAGCAGTGTTGTCTATAGCAGCACAAAACAAATGGAAAGTATACCAAATGGATGTAAAATCTGCATTTTTAAATGGAGTTTTAATGGAAGAGGTATATGTGGAACAGCCTCTAGGATATGAGAAGAAAGGCCAAGAACATAAAGTCTGCAAATTGAAGAAAGCTCTTTATGGGCTGAAGCAAGCTCCAAGAGCATGGTACAGTAGGATAGACTCCTATCTACTGGAAAATTGATTTGAAAAGTGTGAGGGAGAACCCACCCTCTACATCAAAGAAAAGGATGGTAAAATGTTCATTGTTGTATTATATGTTGATGATATAATATTTACAGGTAATGATGATTACCTTGTTGAAAATTTTAAAACAGTCATGAAAGATGAATTTGAAATGACTGACATGGGCTTGTTGACATACTTTTTAGGAATAGAAGTAGAACAAAATAAAAAAAGAGATTTTTATTTCTCAAGAAAAGTATGTGAATCAAGTTTTGGAAAGATTTAATATGCAGGAGTGCAAAGCTGCAATTACTCCCACAGTAATGGGATTGAAGTTGAGTAAAGATGACAGCAACAAGGATTTTAATCCAAGTTTATATAAAAACATAGTTGGCAGCCTCATGTATTTGACTACAACTAGGCCGAATATTATGCATGATGTTAGTTTAATCTCCAGATTTATGGAGAAGCCAAAAGAATCACATTGGCAAGCAGCAAATAGAATTCTGAGGTATGTGAAAGGAACAAAAAGATTTGGTATTTTATATACAGCTTCAGAAAATTCAGAATTAGTTGGATACACTGACAATGATTGGGCTGGAAGTGTAGATGATCGGAAGAGCACTTCCGGTTATGTTTTCCATATGGGTTCAGGAGCCATTTCATGGGCTTCTAAGAAACAACCTATTGTAGCATTATCTACAGCAGAGGCAGAATATGTGGCAGCTACAGCAGCAGCGTGTCAAGCAATTTGGATGAGAAGAATGTTGAGAAGTTTATGCCAAGAACAGGTAAAAGGGACAGTGATTTATTGTGACAATAGCTCAGCTATTGCATTGTCAAAGAATTCTGTATTTCATAAGAGAACAAAACACATAGATACAAAATTTCATTATATCAGAGAATTGGTAAACAATGGAGAAATTGTTTTACAGCATTGTAAAACAGAGGAGCAATATGCAGATATTTTAACAAAGCCATTGGGACAGAAGACCCTTGAATTTTTAAGAAAATGCTTGGGTATGATGGATAACCCAGCAGCTAAATTTAAGGGGGAGTGTTGAAAATATTAAAGTCATCTACGTACCTTTGAGTAGAAGAAAAGAGTACAAAGGCAACAAGAGAAGTGTATGCATACATAGCATTACGCATTCAAGAAGAATGGGAACAATAAGGAATGAATTAAATTTTGATGGGCGCGACCACGGGATTGCGAGAGGGGGGATTGAATTCGGTAATGGGCGAAACCGTTCTATAGAGAACGGAGATTTTTTCCGTCGTCGGTCTGAGGAGCGGGACTTATTAAAACAGTCATTTCGAGGGTTTAAAGCCCTCAACAACCAGAATGAAGAAAATTGGTTTAAGTTAGGTGGAAGTCCTTTTATTTTTGAAATGGTGGGACAAGTGGTCCCCACCACTTATGCCCAAATCGCAATCGCAAGTTTTTGAAGTAGTGTCTTGTTGATGTGAAGATTTGCGATGCGATCCAATCGCAATCGCAAATCGCAACATACAAATAATACAAGGACCAAGTGTCTTGTTGATGTGGAAGAGTTCCATGGTGGAACGGTTGTATATAATATACAACCAAAACTTATATATATATAAATCGCCCCCACCAGCAACCGAGGCCCGTGGGTCCACAAGACCACGCGGCAGTGTTTTATTGCAATCGCAAAGTTCAATCGGAGCGCTTTTGTTATGTGCTCCAATCGAAGGCCGGACCTGATAGTTTATTATATTGGAGTTTTATGCGCCATCGCATCCGGTCTGCAATTGCAATCGGAAGTTTTGGATGGGCGCATGTTACTGTTTAAAGTTCGGACCCGATTGCTTTATGAGCCATGTTTTATATATGGTCGTCACGTCCGTGTTGTAATCGCAATCGCAATGTTCCGTCGGATGTTTGCGATGCGATTCAATCGCAATCGCAACATCGCACATCACTCAAATCGCAAGTTTGTTTGTCAAAGTCGATCCATCGATCGCCGACTACGATGTGGTCCCCACTCGTACGTCGGGCATTTGATATTTTTTAAGTTCCGAAAGGTTTTTCCTTTGTAATTCGGGTTATTTCTTTGTATTTAAGTTTTACACATGTTTTGTAATGTTTTTTTTTGTGCGCGGCACATATAAAAGAAAAGGCCCGCGAGCACGTATTGTGTGTATTGTTATTTGTTTTGTTTTTTCGCACGGCGCGAACGGGGAAATACACAACGGTGTTGGTTTACGGTGACGGAGAATATTGTTTTGATAGACGGTGGTGTTTACGTACCTTGCGTACGTAACGATCCCCTTTACCTTCGTTATCCTACGTATTGGGGGAAGATTTTGAAACG
Source organism: Pinus albicaulis (assembly GCA_034641835.2). Classification (NCBI taxonomy): domain Eukaryota; kingdom Viridiplantae; phylum Streptophyta; class Pinopsida; order Pinales; family Pinaceae; genus Pinus; species Pinus albicaulis. The sequence continues at coordinate 548,800,392 of CM076577.1, read as the reverse complement.
ATTTAAGTAATAGAAGTTGTTTTCGGTGTGAAACTCTTGTCTTTTGTCAAAGAAGTTTTAATTTCTACTGTGTTGTGAGAGAGGAGTTTACTCTCTCCATTTCTATTGATACCGAGATTTCAATATTTCAACACGCCAATTGTATTTCAAAACTCTCTCTCTAAATAAATGTATTTCAGCAAAAAATACAGAGGTCTCATTTAAGCACAAAAATAGAGTGATATCACCATAGTTACCAAGTTCGGCCTTATTAGCGAAAAAAATCAGAAATTCGTTAATATGGCTAAGTTATGTTAAGCTAGCGTTACAATAAGTCAGTTTTAATACTCTTCAAAATTTGAAAAAAATGGAAATTTATTAATTTGAAAAATTTGGAAATTCGTTAATATGATTCCGTTCGCGTTACAATATGTCAATTTTAATACGGTTCTAAGTTTAATTTGATTTATGAAATGGTTCTTGAGATCCTATTATTTATGTAGTTGGAATTCGAACAGCCTGTAGATGCTTAGGAACAACTTTCGAATTTTTTTCTGACGTAGAATATATATATATATATATATATATATATATATATATATATTTTCATCCACCTGTGCATTCAGAGACACTAATTTTTGGTATATCAAAATTTTATATTCGAAGGTGTGAAAAATAGTAATTGGGTTTACAATTTTTAGTTTATCAAAATTATATATTTATAATTCTTGGTTTATCAAAATTTATATACAAAATGTGAAAAATGGTATTTGGCTTTACAAAATTTAGTTTATGAAAATTATATGTTAAAAAAAATAATAATTTATATATTAAAAGATATAATAGAAATTTTATATTTAAAAATTGTCAATTATTAAAATAGTTTTTCATTTTTATAATTCATTACTAAGTTGGATTCTCATTTCTATAATTCATTACTAAGTTTGATTCACATTATTATAGAAATTGTGGTTCATTGTAATTATTGGTTTGTAATTTTACTTATATGTTTTTGTCATTCTCAAAGTTAATAAGTTTGAGGCTTTTTATTTATGTATTTTTTATTAAATTTTGAAAAAAACTAATAATATTTCATCCATTATATTATGTATATTATCGAATTTTCCTAGTATTAAGTTTTTCACGATTGAATTTTTTTTCCGTCTTCAGTATTCGAGGTAGAATTTAGTAACTATGAATATCACACAGGTGTGTTATCCACGGGCAAAATATATAGCGATGGTTTTTTGTTTTTAATTAAACCAGGAGCTTGGATTTTATTTCATTTTTTCAGTAACAAAGATTATTTTACTTTCTTATTATCATGGAAAACCGATGACGCCGTGGGGAAGATCAAATTTGCGTGTACATGAGACGCTCAAACCCTCACGCTCTGTAGCAGTCTACGAAAATTTGCAGATGTCCAGCAGTTCGAACCTTTTATCTTTGGAATTCCGAATGAATAAGAATAAGTCAAGTAATTAATTTTTTTACATCCGTCTGTAACATATTCAATATCCAGTCCATAAAGTGTTCTTACATTCATGTTCTTAATCCGAAACAATCTCCTAAAGTTCTAAACTTATAATGTTTACATTTCCATGCAAAATCATAAAACATGTATCATCCTGGGTCAAGTAAGCAAGCAGTAAATTCTATTCTATAAATTAACCAAAATCAAATCAGCATGTGCATTTCAAATAGAAAATCCATTCTGTGATTCAATCAAGTACTGTTAATGTCCCGACATATGGTGTTGTGTGAAAAAATCATTGTTTTTCAATTCCAAAAACTAGCTGATCTCCCATTTATAGCAAAAAGATATAATCTCCATGATTTATGATTCAAAAAATTATTGTCTCAGTTGTATCAAGACAACTTGACTGTATAGTTTGCCCCACTTCCGCTTGCATCAATTAGCTCATAGTGCATTTCACCAAAATACTCCTGCAGTCTTTTTTTTGATAATCTATCAACAATTTCATTTTTCTCCCTGAAGATATAGTTGAAATTTATGTAGGAGAAAGACCTACGGAGTTCATTAATCCTGTCCATCCAAGTAGACAAATGTCCAGGTGAAAATGTGTTCCGATTGTTCATGTGATCTAAATGGCCGGTACGATTAAATGATCGCTCAATTAATAATAATTATTCCCCACGTTCTCTGCTTTCTCCAAAGACCTAGATCGTGTCAATATACAACTGCTTGGTAAACCATAAGAGTCCCTACAGTGCCAGTAGCTCCACCCTTGTGATTGTACCTTGTCTCCCATACCAAGGAATTTTGTAATGACATTGTGGGTTTATCATCAACTAGGCACCACAACCACATATGTGGTTTTGTGCTGCCCTATCAAAGAAGCCCATTGGATATTGAATGTTGAATGGCCGGAGTCTGTGAGATAGGTCCCTTAGGGGTCTATTAATAATCTTCGGTCCTGCCCAGCCTTGTAACACCTACTCTGCCACCCCATTTGATGTGCACACCTGCTCCTGGTAAATCCACTTATTCCTACCACACCACAGCCTCCAATGAAAAAATAATGGGATTTGTCTAAAATGAATACCCCTCTCATACCACTAGTGTATGCAGTCCTGAACCGAGGTAAAGGTTTTCTGCTGCAAATATAAACCATCAAAAAGGTGTCCCATGTTTTTCTCGAGAAAACACACATGTAAAAATGTGTTCATTGTCTTCCTCAGCATTCATACAAAGCCTGCAGATCCCCGGCCCAATCCTCCTTCTCCTCATTATATTTGACCACGTTATATTTTTATTTTTCCACACCAACCACATAAAGATAACGATCCTAACATGTACTTTCTCCTTCCACAGAATCGAGAAGCAACATTCCTGTGTAGGCCTTTTGATTTGAAGGATAATCCCCTTGTAAGTTTCCCTTGTGGTCATTTGTCCATCCTTCAGCGTGCCTCCCCAGTTGACTTGATCTCCTACCTGGTTATGGAAAAGACCCATGTATCTCAACCCTTCTAAGTACCTATCCCATTCAACTGCATTGTGACCTCATGTCCCCAGTTCGACAACCACTTTCCACCTCAGGTACCCCTCATGCCAATGATTTATGACATTCCCCACATAAAATATGCCCCGACCATGTAATATATTTATAAGGTTCATGTTTAGAGTATTCAGCATTGGATAACCCCTAATGACTCCCCCATCGATCAGAATTTTCGCTCCGTTTCCAAAATTCCAGCACAATTTCATCATGAACAAAGGCCAATTTTTCCTGAAGCCGCTCCAAATGATGGAACCCCTCATAGAGGCATCCCATGCATTAATGAACAGTGACTCCAGCTCCATTGATTTGAAATATTTATGTCTTATGATGTCTCGCCACAGACCAGGTTTGAATAAACCCCTCCACAATGATTTCAGTAATAAATCCTTACCGAATATACCAATATCCAGCAGCCTCCCATTCTCCCATATTCTTCGGTATATTGATACTCTCCCAACTGGATAAATGGTATTTCCTACCACCCTTTCTCCCTTCCCATATAAAATTTGAAATAATAGACTTAATTCTAGATATAATGGATTTAGGGATGAGAAAGAGGTGTGCCCAGTAAACTGATAATTGTTGTAAGACCGCTTGAGCCAAGATAAGTTTCCCTACCTTCGAAAGCCATCTTAAAGACCCTCCATTAATTCTATTATGGTATTTACCAATTAACCACAACTAGTCTACCACCCTATACTGTGCAGGCTTAAGGTGGAAACCCAGATATGTTATATCGTCTTTGAGCGGGGTGCTTCTGAAGTTAAGATCTCTCCCACCTGTTTAACAATATTCAGATCCCCCTCTGAGAAAAATATGTTAGAATTTTCTTCATTTGCAATAATATCCAAAGCTTTATCAAATTTCCCAAATATGATTTTGAATTCAGCCTATATTTGTCTTTTTAGCATGCCAAATATCAATACATCATCTACAAATAAGTTGTGTTATACTTCTCTGTGCTCCGTAATTTTATGTCCCGAAATTTTCCCCTGGCAACTACCAGTTAATATTGTTGCTTAATTAATCCATTACCAATATAAAAAGTAGCGGTGAGAGAGCACATCCCTACCTGAGGCCTCAACCTACTCTAAAAAACCTGGAAGGGGTTTCATTAATTAATACCGCCATCGGTGCCCTAGTAATGCACCCCATGATCCACTCCACTGATTCACAGTTCATCCTGATTTCATAAAGGATCATGCATAGAAAAGCCTAATCCACCCTCTCATACGCCTTGCTGAGGTACACATTCATCACCACCGCTTCCATGTGTCTATTTTGTATTAAATGTAAAATCTCCTGGTTGTGGCCACAACATCTTGAATGAGTTTATTATGGAATAACCCGAATTGTTCCAACAATATGTGTCAGTACAGGACTCCCTTGATCCTCTCTGCAACAATTTTATAAATAATCTTATAGAGTGTATTGCAAAGAGAAATTGGCCTGTAATCCTCAAAAGTATGTGTTCCTTTCTTTTTGGGAATTAGTGCGATAAACGTTGATTTTATCGCACCATGAACGTATCCTTTGAGTCATGCCTCCTCAACCATATCCATTATATCATGCAGCATATATTCAAAGATGTGTAGGAAAACATTCAACATCCACCCATCAGTACTCAAGTTGTTATCACGAGCGAATGACTTGAGCACCCCTTCAACTTCGACACCACCAACCACGGCTCCCAAAGCATTATTGTCAGCCTCCGTGAACATGAGATGGAAATCCTCCACTCCCCATAAATGTTCCTCAATGAGTAGTTCCTCTTGAGCCTTAAATAGTCCCTCAAAGTGTTTCACTGCTTCTCTTTGGATCTCTTCAGTATTGTTATATTCCTTCCCATCCACACTTATATCCCAAATGGCGTTCAAATTCTTCTTCCCATTTTCAAATGCATGAAAGTAATTGATGTTACAATCACCTTATTTAAGCCAAAGAGCACATATTTTGAGCCACCATGTTTGCTCCTGAACCAGTAGGATCTCGCACTTCTCGATCTCTAATGTTTTGATTCGTTCCCAGCCTTCCGTAGTCATGTGCCCTCCATCCATATCCACAAAGATTTGGTTGTAATCCCTTCTGATCTCTTGTATTTCCAGTAGTATTTGGCACTTCTTTAGTCTTTCCCATACTCAAACCTTCGATTTGAGGCCTTGTAATATCTAAGCCAAATTTTCCACGGAAGATATCCTTGCATCCCTCTTATGTTCCTTCAAAAAATAAATTACCATTAAATTGAACCCCTCATCCTCTCACCAAATTATGTTTAATTTGAATGAACACCCCTTCATGTGCTTCTCAAAATGCCACTTCATAATGATGGGCCAGTGATAATATATTAGTAGGCCCTCCACCCATGTCTTAGTCATACCCATTTTTTCCAGCAAGGATTCCTTCACCAAGAAACAATCGATTCATTTCGCGATGTACACTTTTCCCTTTCTACCAGTATAGCAAGTTGGGAAGCAGTCCTCCATTCTCAGGTATTTTAATTGGACCTCTCTGATCATGTTCGCTATATTGTCGGCAAGTGGGTACATCCTGCATTGTTCTCCCCAGCAGTCCCCCTTATCCAACGTATAGTTCATATCACCTGCTAAAAGGGAGTTTCCTAGTTTAAATACCCCACAGTCCTCCATTCTCTTCCAGAATGAGCCTCAGTCACAATAAGGAGCATATATGTTCACAAGATGGAACCTGCTCTTGTGACCCCTAATAAATCCCATCAGTATGATACCCCCAAAGAAACTAAAAGCCTTGAGGGTTTCCCATCTCTAATACCATATCACTACCAATCCACCAGATCTACCTACAACATCCTTCACCACAATGTGCCATTCTAGAAGCATTGCACGAAATAATGAAATTGAATTATCAGCCTCATTCATGGTTTCTTGTATAAAAATAAAATAATGGTGCAATCTTTCGACTAAAATCTCGTAAGGACATGAATTTATCCCTCCCCCAGCCCTCACATATTCAGCGAAAAGAAAATCATTAGGAACCATTTTTAGCGGGCTCTAATGCTCAAAGGACCCTGTCAAATACTAAAGACACTGGAACATCTGTGAAGTTACCCTTAAGTAATTCTCGATCAGTGACCCCGCTTGGGATGGGTTATTTCTTAAGACGCGGGCATCCCTTCCCTTTTCTAACAGTGAGATTGCTTGCAGAGGCCGGGCTAATGAAAATTATGGGGAACATAGGATGGTCAGAATGTACAGTGAGTGGGGCCAAGTTGGCCTCCGTATTGAGGAGCATGAAGCCTAGGTCACTACCGATCGAATTTTGTGGTGATATAGCTAGGTCGTAGCGTGGAGTACCCATGGATATGGGGTCGGATGAGGGTTTAGAGTCGACCATAAGGTTGATGGAAGGTAGAGGAACAGAGTCTGAATATACAATCCCCCTGTTCTCCGAACACTCAATCAGAGATATATATGGTAAACGCAGAGGTAGCTGGATATTTCCCACCATCAGAACATGGGTAATCCCCAGTAGTTCCGATATCTTCCCCCATGGGGAGGTGTTATAGATCGCTTGTTGACCATCGACCAATCCTCGTGAATACACAAAACCCCCCTAGATAAATTAAGAGTATCATTTTTAGGAGGAACAACGTCAACATGAGAAAACATACCTTGTTTAGGATGTGACGTCGAAGCCTCACACATCAACTTTTCCCCCGTAGTGAAATTATCACAATGAGACTTGTTATCTCTGTGTATCCTCGGGTTCCATCTATGGCATGACCTCATCAGGTAGCTAATATGACGACAAAGATGGCAACAAAACGAGATTTGCTAATAATCAAGTCGTTGTCGATGTACTATATGCTCCCAGGCTAGGTCAATGTAAGGTGGTAGTCTACCAGAGAATGATAGTTCAACCAGTACCCACACCACCCTTTTATCATAGACCCCCTGGCATTTCGGATCCACAAATACACACATTCATATGTTATTACCAATTGTCGTTAGTACATGGAGTGTCCAGTATTCCAATGGAAGTCCCTGCATATTCACCCAAACCATATGATTATGTGGCGTATCCCACATGGGATTAAACCCAATGTACCATCTATGTAGAGCCAGGAAGCATCACCCCAATACCCATGGTATTCGAAGTACCTCCCCCACATCCTCAGGGTTCATAAAGTGAAAACTATACCAATCATTGAGTAGCTTACAGGCCTTACGTGGATAACCAAAAAAGTTTTCCGAGGCATCACTAATCCACTATGCCATATTCACATTTCGGTATCTATAAAAAAACCATCTGCTCACCAGTGCTTGGGTTTGTAAACTAGACGACCTATCCCACATCCCGTCATGACCAAAGCTCAAGAGATGACCCTCCACTGCTGGTTTGAAGGGTTTGTTTGCTCTTTGTGTATCTCTGGTATTTCCACTATGGTTTGGCATAGTTATAAGAGGTTCCCTTGACACCCCTATGTAACCAACACCCTCATCTAGAGGAATTTCCGTGTTCCTCAAAACATTTGGAGATAAATTACTTCCGACACAAGGAATTAACGACCCACCACCCTTGTTATCACTGGAAAATTGTACAAGCAAAGGTGACATTATTTAATGTTAGGCAGAAGGATTTACAGGGCTGAGAGACATTAGAGAATCCAAAATTATTTAAAAATATTGAAGGTTAGAGGAAAAATCAAATTGCGTACAAGAATAACCAGTCAAAAGTGCCTTTGCGTGCAAAAATATTCGATAAACACACGTTTCCATGCCTTTTGTTAAAAAATGCGCACAATCTTGGGAGTGGAGGAAGTCACTTTCCAGGACCACAAGGCACACTCCAGGACATTGATTCCACACTTGAAGCTGCCTAAGGATAGCCGCCCAAGCCTCCTTAGGACATCAAGGGAGCACATAATGGAATAAACATGGCACACAATGGAATCACCCTCCTCTCTTGGGTCACTATCCACAATGTACCAAGAGAGGGAAGGAGGATTTTAATTCTCCTTTAAAAGGAAACCAAGAGATGAACAACATGAGAGCACATTGTTATGCTAGCCAGAATTGCCCCAAGAAATGCCAGCAGTGTGCGATCCGGAGCAAAGATAGAGGGGACTCAATTTTTTTCCATCCAACAACTCCAGTCCACCATAGTAAAGAGAGGGAGACTTTGCACCAAGGCAGCTTCAAAGTAAAGAAATCCTTGCATCGGGACTTAGAACCCCTAGTTCTAAGGGCCCCTTGGCAATTGGGTTAAGTTTCATCCTCATTCCTACTAGCACTCAATAAGAGGGGACGTAAGAGCCACCATTTGGATTATTGAAGTTGTTTGACTCTATTTCGAGCTTTTGTTTTATTTGTTTTAGTTTTAATTTAATTTTATGTTTGAATATGCATGTTATTTCTCTATCTAGTATGTGTATGTTTGAGCACGTTCCACTAACTCGATTGACATCAATATATTTTATGCATGTGACCAATAACTTAAGAGGGAAAACCACACCCCTTAATTTGGTGTGATTTTGTACATACGTGCACCAAACACACTAACACAGGATTGGCGACTCCACTAACGTTTATTTCCAAGTTTTATGTGGTTGTGCCTTTTTGCATAGACCTCTGTCTTTGCTGTGGAGTTGGGCTGGAATTACCCCCTTTCTCTCCTTCACTGCCTAGTTCATCCCAAGTGACAAGCTAAAGCTGAAGAGCTCCAAAAAATAACACTTCAGTAATTTGCGTGCATTTCTCACAGACAAGCGCACCCCAAGGTGCACGTTCAGAGTTGACTTGCACGCAAAAATCACGTTAGTTTCACCCTTTTGCGCGCAAAAAACATAATGATAATTTTATCCAAAAATTCCATCTTTTCCTGCTTGTAAAGAGTGCGCGGCAGCCCATAATACATCTTCCAGCACTGGTTGATGTGCCCTGCAGCTTGTTAAATCTCACTCTTAGTTTATTTTAGTAGGCTAGGCGTTGGTTTTACTTCAAGTTGATTTTTGCAAAGTTAACACATAGTTTAAGTAGGAGGAAAATTAAATTGCATTCCAAAATAATTTATGTTTTCAAATTTAAGTACCAAAACGCCTAGGTAATTAGCCAAAGTAAGTGGCTCAAGTCCACGCATGCTTAGCTAGTTCTTTTTCTAGTGTAAAAGTCATTAGTTTATTTCAATTTTTGCACTAGGATTTCGGGACCAGGATTGAATTGTCGATAGAAGAGAAAGTAATTTTTGTTGCCTTTTCACCCTCTGGTGATCCTAGGCAAGAATATTAACACTCTCTATTCAAAACTCACCATCTTCCTATAGTTGATCACATAAATTAACTAGAAAAATTGAAAGCTGCCAATATCCGTGCATGTTTTTATTTTGAGAAAGGAACAATAGAACATAGTTTAAATAGGGGATTTTGAAAAAGATCATCACATATCCACACATTCAAACTATGTGATTGTTCACTTTTGTCTCACACACATCCACACACTAAGAAAAGAAAAGACACCTAAAACTAACTTAACAAAACTCACTAAATTCTCCCCATAGGGGCCACAAAAGAATTTCTAGTCTAAGTTAGGATCAAGGGGGTAGGCATCCAATAAGCTACTGTGATCATTTTTGATCTTGAAACATAGAAGTTTACTATGTAGGGAGCTTTCAAATCCACCTATCATCTCACAAAAAAGAAAACCCGAGCGCAGAAGAGACCTGATTCAGAGGGGGTTAGGCTTAGGCATAGTGTGTGTGGTATTAGTTGGGGCTACATGACCCGGCTGATACTCGGTATTGTTAGATGAACTACCAAGAAGCCCAAGACTCAAACGCTCACGTGGGATGGTGGTACTTAGTGGCCAAAATTAGGGCATCCTTTCCCTATAGGTGACGGTGCAAGAAACCACTAGATCCTCTGCTTTTACCTTGGTGGATTTTCTTCGGCTAACTGGGGGCATCGCTAGCTCTTACGGGACGTTGTGCCAGCAATCGCAAGATGTCTTCTCAAGGCCCAGATACATTTGAGTGTTTGAGGACGATTAGGTCCTCTAGGATTTGAGTATCATATGCAAACAAACAAAAAACCATAGTTTTTGATTGACTAATCACATAGGATTAATATAAAGGGAAAATTTATTTTATTTTCGCTTTGTTTTATGTATGCGATCAGAATTTTTATTTGATTATAATCTTTATCCTATCAAATATTTCCAAAGCCATACCTAATCGACGCTAGAACGGACCCAAAGGGACCTCATCGATCTAGACGTATTTTGGACCTCCCCCCATTACCGTGAGGGGTTCCAGGTCTTTCACCATTTCGGTGTAAAAGATGGAACAAAGCCATCATTATTGGTTTATCCTTTATTGGGGAATATTTAGTTGGGAACCCTAGTCAGTCTCCCAACTTCACACCGGTGAACACACCCACAAGGTCACCACACACCACTCCTCCTGTTATCACTCTAGTAATTCTAAAGTTGTGAGATTTTTGGTTTTTAGTCAAAGAACACTAGAGGTAACAACAAACCAACTTCAAACTCTAGGATATAGCCTTCCTAGGGTTCAGAGAGGGCTCTCTCTTTAAGTTTTAACTTTGTTTGATTTGTAAATTATTAGGCTAGTTATTAATGCACAGTTTTGGTTTTGTTTTGGTAGATTTGGTGGGAAAAATCACTTGAAAGGATGGATAGTGGGAAATCTAGTTTCCCATTTGGCTAAGGAGTCAAAATCAAGTAAACAGAACTGGGATCAAGGCCAAAAGGTCAAATGTTTTCAGGGGAAGACAGGTAACCCTCGAAGATCTTGGAAATTTGTTTTTATGAGGTGGTATGATCAGAATAAAGGGAAATTAAGAATCCTTTGATCCGGAAAAGGAAGTAATAAGAAGAGGTGAAACGAGAGAGGGAGAAATTAAGGGTTCCCTACACTAGAAATTAGAGGGAAACATAGAAATGATAACTAGTTAAAAACAGTGCGCTTTTAACAAATCCTGTAGTAATACTCCTAGTTATTCATTCAGATTTCAAAAAAAGATAGATGGATGCATGTAACAAAGAAAGATAATAATGACAAGTAAGGAAATACTTCACTCCAAATAGCTAAGTACAGGAATCCTGAAGTATGATTCCAATTGGTTTGATCCAACCTGCTACTCGAAATTTGACGCACAAAAGCTTTAAGTCCAACAAAAATGACTATAACAATATCCAACAATTTTAATCCACCCAAAATACTTCTAAATATGAAGTATTTATACATAGTTATTAACAAAATATCCTAGAATGCTTCTAGGATTTATCTAAGGGAAATAAAATATCTTTACAACAAAAATTGAGATAGTTGCTTAACAAATCATCAAGTTGTCCTATTTATCCAAAAGAAATAGAAACTGCTTTGAGGATAAGATGCAGCTAGTTGCCTTGGTTTCATCCTTACTGGCTTTAGATATTTAAATTTTTTTTTGGAATCTGATCTGCCTTGTCTGATATTTTTTCTCTGATTTTATTTATTCACTAATACTCTCTAAACTCGGATACTCTTTAACCATAGTCAAAACTATTTACTGCTGTAAAATCTGTTTTGACTGTAAATCAGAAAACAATTTTCTCTTCATTTCATTTGTCTGTCTTTTATCCTTCATAATAAATATGTGAGTGACTACCAATCCTCATCTTTAGTAATTTGTATTTTATTTAATTTCCTAAAGTTTTCATCAGCTTCAGTGTATCTGGCAAAATTTGTCTTGATGACAAACAAGTGTCTTATCTCATGTTGCAAATAGAATAAGTCTTCAAAAATTTTGAGTAAGAATTTTCCTGTTGGAATGCCTTGTACTGGTGGTTTATTTACATGTTCCTTTGAAAATTCTCTGATCTTATTACCATAGTCATTCTGAGGCATCAGTTTATCATTAATGACCATAATGTCAGGCAATCCTTTTGCCTCAAATTTGTAAACTTAACCATAAACCTGGTTATGGCAGTATTCATATTCTCACACTTATCTTCCAATTGCCTCATTAGCTTCTTCTTTGTAGTAACTTTCCTAATTTCTAGGATAGTTTAAGTCATGTCAATAATCTTGAATTCTTCTAACTCTTGTCTGTTTTTACTATTAAGGAATGTGATCAAATTTAAAGCTTGCTCTGGTTTGTCAGCTAGTTCACTTTGAGTCTTTTGAATTTCTACTTGGGCTTTTAGAAATAAATCTCTCTATTCAAAGATTACCTGAATTGAAGGCCATACATCATCGATGGCTTCAATGACAATGTTCCAAAGATATTTTTTGATATATGATATTTGTTCCTTCAATGTCAATTCCTTCTGCAATTTCTTCAACTCTTCATTCACTCTGATGGCATTTTTCTCATGTGTTTTTGCATTTATTTGAGCCAATTTGTTTGATTTTTCAATATTTTCTACCACATGTTTCAATCTGCTGATTTCATTTGTCTTTAGAGACATTTCCTCCATGGCCTTTACTAGTTTTCTAGCTTCACCTATATGTTGAACTATTGTTGTAGATGATTCAATAGCTGAGGTTGTAGAAGAAGTTACTGGCACTACAGTAGCTAATGGTTCTTTCGGTGCCAAATTTTCAGCTAAAGTTGAAGGCACTGTTGTAGTGATTATAGGAATAATTGTAGGAATCTCTGGTATTTTTGGTGTTTCTTTCTCCTGGACAAGCTTGTCCATCTGTATTTCCATTTCCTTAATTGGGGCTGTCAACTGAAAAATCAAATTCATCATATCATCTTTTTCTTTCCATCCTTCTATTATTTCTTTTGTTTGAGGATGTTCACTTTGAGGAGGTTTAAGTTGTTTCCTCAAAGATGCTATGTCTTATTTCTTCTTTTTCACCAATGACTTTGCTGCTTTGATGTTAGCAGGGTCATACCCTACCTATAAAACTAGTTCTTCTAAGGCTTTTATCCTTATATCCTTGGCATACGATGAGGATTTTTCCATCTTCATTTGATCCTGCATGTTGGAAATGATGTTCTAGAGATTCTGAGCACTCATGGCTTTATTTGTGATAGTAGAGTATAGCATTTCTGAGGTCTGTCTATGGAACTCAATTTGATCAAGAGCATGGATCTTATCTGTGTAGACTTCCAAATCAACTTTCTTATAATCTTCCACTGCCTTTGGAGATTTGACTGTGGGCTGCAACACTGACATAATTAGCTTTTGATTTGAATAATCAAATGCAGACAGAAGCCTATTTTGTACACTTGGTGTTTGTTTGAGATATTGAGAATAAATATTGTTTTTTATCTCTTCATTCTTCAGTTTGATATGTTTATATTTTTCTTTGATGCATAGGTCTTTCTCTTCAGCTTACTATGATGAAGAGGCTTCCATGCTCTGCTGTATTTCTATCAGCTGTGCATATTCGTTGTTAACTTGTTCTTCATTTTGATTCTTAGTAGTTGGCTCATTGATGATCATAGTGGCAACATCTGTTTCTAGCAAATTAGTGTTGGTATCTATAAGCTCTGTTTATTCCACATCAATTATTATCTTTCCTTTACCTGCTGAATCTAACTTGGGCCTTTTGTTATATATTATCTTGAACTTGGTTTCAGTTGTAGTTTCTGCAACATAGGCACCTTATTCCCTTACTCTTTTGGTGGATTTCTCTGGTTGTTCTGCACTCTCTAAAGTATGACGAGTATTAATTTTATTTATTGCATCTGTTAAGCTATTTTCAGTCCATTCAATCTGATTTTCATACTTTTCTATCTCTGGCTTTGCTTCATGAGTGAAGGGTGTTAATTTACATTTAACCTTATTTTGCTCAGGATCCCTTGTGAATCATAATTCCAAGGAAAACTTTCTTCAAATTTGAATTCCAACAGCTGATTTGATGCTTCTTTCTCTGCATCCCTGTGATTGCAAATGAGTGGCCCTATCTAATTCTTTAGTTTGAATTGAGTTTTCTTCTTTGTTGCCATGAAATTTATAGAATCAGAGTTTAGGATCTGCATGATATACCCCAAGGAAAATATCCTCATTGAAGGATGTTTAGGTAACTTATAAGGTAACAAGTTTGACCTAAAGACGCTGATCTCAGTATGCTTTTCATATAAATACCAGTCACCAACATTATTCTGCTCTGACAACTGCAATATCTTTTTCATTTCTTCATTTATCCTTGGATGCTCTGTCTTTTTTAACATTTTGATCACTGGATGTTGTTGTGTGGACAATCCGTCTTGCGGACAAGACCGATCTCCCTAGTACTAAAGTATCTAGCAACAAACAGCCAAATAAACTAATCTTTCTCTAAGCATATATGATCTACGAAAAGCTCTATATAGGTGTAAAAGACTTACCGTTTGTCCAGTGCTTGTTTGAATTCGTCGTTGTCCCTCGCGCGCTTGAAGGAGTTTTCCTTATAAATCTGCAGTCATAAACAAGCAAAATATTACATAGCACTTGTATAGAAATCATCATAAACCATGCTTATCATAGTGATCAAGGAGTCTATGAAATAAACCATTGATTGAAAGCTTATTGAGAAAAATGAGTATATTTGTATTAATTTCAAAAGAATATAATCCTTACAACCTGAGCCTTGATGTTGCACAGGACTTTCCGGGGTCCGAAGCAGGAATCTCTTTTACTTTGACAAGTTCTGCACTCCTCCAACCAAGAAAAATAGAGGTATGTAATCTCTCCTCAAAAAAGTCTTAGTTAACCAAGTCTAAATCTCAACAGCACTTAACTTCAAATATTCTAAAAGCTTGAACTCCCTTTGAGGCTACCCAATGCCTCTTTTTATAGTAGAAAGGAGGAGGTTTGTTGTTCCAAGGATAAGGGGATAGAATCCTCCTTCAAAGGGATAGTTCCTTACATCAAGGGGTTAGCTCCATAAGGTAAGGGATTCATGCACCTCACAAGAGCGGTTCTGCCACCGCAAAATCCATTCTAGAAGCTTCCAGAATTCACTTTTATTGAGCTTTTTGGAATTTACTTGCGCCTTTTTAATCTTACATGGGTCCGCACCTTTAACAAAGATAAAGTGTGTTCAGGAACACAGGAAAGCTGAACATTGGGTGCGGTACCGCAGGAAAGATAGTCAGAAAGTGTGATACCAAGTTTAAGAGACTTTTAGGAACTTTTTCTAATTTTCAAGGCTTGACATGAGGAACTGATATGTTAGACTTGAAAAAGGGAGAAGTATGAGTAATAATGAGCTCATACACATGGAAGAATGTCAGTGTGACAATTTTCAGTGTAACAGATTGCCCCTTAAAGTGCAAAGTCTGGAATAGATGATGCTGAAGTCTGTCATATATGAAGAGTGCAGTACTTTATCATTTCAAAGATCATCTTGTGGACACCCCAGTCAGCACCTGTAAAAACATTCAATGCAAAATATACATGTATACATATCATCACTGAGGTAGGCATTCCCATACTCAGATTAAAATAACTAAAAACTGATTCAACTGTTCTGATACAGGAATGATTTTGAGTACATCACAGTATAGACATGTGTGAACACAGCATGGACGCAGCCATCTATTTATAAATAATCCACTGTATAAATGATAACAAAATTCCTCGCAGCCTGGATGGTAGAAACTAGATCCAGGGTCTTGATTTCCATATCTCGAACTAGTACGATTCTATCCATGCGAATGAATGTGTCGAAGTCGAACATGGTAGAAACCACACTTGATTACGAGTCAATAATGTAAACTGTTAACAAGTGTGAGAGTAACCACGAGTAATTTCAATGGCTCTCAAAGTACTTAGTACAATCCATGAAATGTGAATGAATGAGCTGAAGTCAAACATGTCACGGAATCATTCGATCTAAGGTCAATGATGCAACTTGTCGTCGAAGGCGAGAAACCTGCCATTGAGGCATGCAGATTGAGTTATCACGATTTTCAGACCAATTCCTAGATAACGAGCCGTCGTCGATAGAAAAGTTAGACCTGTCAGAGAAAAAAGCCAAGCAACACTAAATCACAGATCAAGTTTTGAAAGATAAATCACTCAATCCGTACCTGAAGTATTGGTCAATTCAGACAGAGTGATATTTATGGATGAAGAAGTTATTGAACGTCCTCTTGAACACACAACGACACTGCAGATGGTTTGGTAACAATTGACCCAAAGCTAATACCCAGAAACCGGATGAATACTTTCAAATGAGGTTTGATTAACTGTTTAGACAAAGGATTTCCCAACCCAGGTGAATGAAAGTGTCGTGTTCAAGAGTGGTCGACTGAATTTTCGAAAAATCAAAATACAACAAACATGTCCATTTTCCTCTCTTTTCCCCCACCATTTCTGGCAAGTACCTCTTTATTTTTGACAAGCTTGAGGAGGATAACATTTGCTTGTTTATAAGCTCATCCTTCAGATGAGTCCAACTTAGTTTAAGATTCGAACCCTAAGAAGGAGTGGTTCATTCCTGTTTAAAATTGAACAGGTCCTTTACTGTTAAATTTTAACGAGTCCAGTATAGGAGAAACTCGGTGTTTTTTTCAATTTTAGGGAGTCAGAAGAAAAAACTTAAGAAGACTCCATGGGGGTACTTTTTCGTAAATTTAGTCTCTCGAGCCCGAAAAAGGATAAAATAATGCGGGAGAGAACTCTATTGACCGTAATTAGTCAACGTATACCTTTTTCGTAAATAGTCCATTTCAGTCCGTAAAAGGGGTAAACTTATACTAAAGGGACGATTATTCATTTACTTTAACGAGTTCGAACAATCAAGTACTCGGAAATATTTTCATATTTAGAGAGTCTGAAAAAGGCTTAAAAGAGAACTCCAATGTTTCTCTTTTTCGTGAATTTTTGAAAGAGTCTGAAAAAGTGATAAAAGTATGCTCTTTGTTGAAAATGATCAATATTCCTGAAAAATCCAGTTTCTGCACAAACACTTCAAACATTACACATACCTATTTAAGATGAGTAAAAATGCTTCAAAAATACCCTTTTTAAAGTAAAAAATAAACAACTTAAAAATTCATCTATTCAAAAAATCTTATAAAAAGGACTTTTTCAATTTCATTTTTACCGTTCGAGTTCAGAGTGAAAAGAAGAAGCTTTTGGGTAAAAAAGTTCCTGTGAATATTCTGGAAAATCCGTCTGTCGGAATTGAGAATCGTCAGTCCCAGGTAATCCACGACCTCTTAATCTTGTATTTCATCCATTTATAATTCATTTTTAGGCTTTAAATTCATTTTTTTAAGGAAAAATATGGTTCCAAAATCACCCGCGGGGATCCGCAGGTGACACACAGGGTACCTGCGGACCCCGACCCTTTTCTACAAAGAAAAATGTCGTGGGTCTGCACCTTCCTCACAGACCACATGCGTTCCTACGCACTATTTACTAAAGGAAAGTGCGGTCCCCGCGCGGTTAAATTTAAAACTTAAATTTCTCCTTTGCCGCCTAAAATTTTTCAAATTAGATCGTTCTAATCTATCTTTTTATGCATTGCAGGATTAACAAGATGTTGATTTGGAGAGAACGTGAAAATGAGGACGTGGATGATGCCGCAATGCTCCATTATCCCACATTGCAAGCATTAAGAGCATGCGGTATTTATAAATTTTGGGCCATCCAAGGCATGACAGCACAAGTAGAATTCCTGACATGGCTGGTAAACAGGTGGAATGTGCAGGACCATTGTTTTATTATCGGCGGCCACCGGCTCGAAATCGAGCTGGAGGACATTTATTATTTGACTGGTTTGTCCAAGAGGGGCGAACAACTCTCCTTGTTTGGGACTAGGCCAGGTGGCCAGACTGTCGCTAGTCTTCAGCAAGAATTTTGCAATGATGAAGCAGACCCCAGAGACAAATGGATTGATATTAAAACTATCATCCGTCCCTAGTTGAAAGTTATTTCTTTTACTGTTACCAGGTTATGTGGGATTGTAGCACTGCATGTAGCTACTGGTTCTTAGATGCGCATTGCTGTGGACTGTTTTCGCAGCACCATTTTCAACTGGTGCGAAGCTGTGTTGGCTAATGTAAAAGGCCAACCAACCAGAGCGAAAAATGGGAAACTAAATAACTTTGGATATGGATCCATAATTGTTTCCTTTGCTCTAGAGAGGATCCCTATGCTAGCTTCGCAGATTATTCCAGTTGATGTTGGTCGACCTAGAGAACCTAGGATGGTTCGTTGGTTCGCACTGATGGCCCGTCATGGTATTGAGGGCGCTTATATTGTTCGATTTCCTTCGTCATATTTCCGTTGGCTAGATCGCAAACTTTTTGTCATTGAGGACTTTCCGTATGCCAGGATATATTTCCGCGGCGACTGGGATATGACTCTCACAGCAGGGGAACAGTGGGATGACTCAGGTAAAATCATTTTCAACGATTTCTAGTTCTAATTTTTTATTTTTGATCGTCTTGTTAAATAATAACCAAAATTTTGTTAAATACAGATGCTGGCCCACGGTGACCATCCCATCTCCAACCCTATGAAAGAAGACAACCAATTGTAGCCGCACCAGCCCCAGCAGGCCAATCAGCAGAGATTTTGACTAATTTAGAGCATCATCTAGAGCGTTTGACTCTAGATATTCCGGAGACAAACATAGATGACATTCCACTCAGGCTGCAGAGATACGTGATTGGTGTTCCAGGACCTTTCAGGAGGTTCCTGTGCAGGGTGGCTCGGGCAGTGGTTTCTTATCGTGATCACCATCAGTGATGGGATGATCGAGTCGTAGACTCATATTTTTGTCTTTTTGTGTTACCATTTTTCCGATCATAAGGTGTTTCCAACCTATGATCGAAGACAATGTATATTTTTTGAAAACATTTCTATCTATGATATATATCACTCTTTAGGCTATCTGTGTACATGTTACGAATGTTATTTGTTTTACTGTTTTGATTACTGCAAATGTCGATTTATCATACTAGAAGCAACTGCATCTGCTAATGTATTTAAATGTCTTGGAATATGTTGATATTCAATATAATCAAATTCGCGTTCCAAGAGATGAACTCTTAAAAATAACCGTAATAACACTGGATTTCTAATGGCATAAACCCTGTTAAGCTGTAATACAACAAGTTCAGAATCCAACGTCACAATCAAACTCCGAATCCCAAATGAGATGGACTCAGACAATAACTCAATCACTGCACTATACTCGGCAATGTTATTCGTTGTTTGACCAAGGCTTACCCCATGCATGGAAACTAACTCGTCAGAGGGTGAATAGATAACCCAAGCTGCAGAAGAAATGTTCCATGTACTATGACAAGCACCATCAGCAAAACTAATGTAGGTTTGAAGAGACCTCGACATCTGCAATATTAAGAGTAAAACTCAGATAAGCAAGAAAAGTGATAAAACGCACCTCTAAACTAGGCACACCTTTCTAATCTAAGACACACCAACAGTAAAGAAATCTAACCTAAAATAAAAGATCTCCATACCAATTTTAAGCATAATATCTCTTCAGATATAGCCCATTTATGGGTTTATCTAAAGGGATACCATCAAAATCTATCAGCTCATAGGCCCCTTTTGCCATCTTTTGCTTAATAATGAAAGGACCATGCCACATGGGCACGAATTTCCCAACTCCTAGCTTATCGTTGGCTTGATCATAAACTAAGACTAGGTCTCCTTCTGAAAAATTTCGAGGGGTAACATTTCTATCATACTGAGCTTTTACTCTTTTTACATGAGCCTCGTTTGCTATTGCATCGTTTCTCTGATTTTCATCCAATTGAGCCAAGTTCAAAAAATGTTTCTCCTCTTCAGACGTAGCTGGGAGTAACTCTATGGCTAATTTCAAAGATGGAATTTCGCATTCAATCGGCAACACAGCTTCCAAACCATAAACAAGTTGAAAAGGAGTGAAACCAGTTGATGTTTTGACTGAAGTTCGATATGCCCAAAGTGCTGAAAATAACATGGAATGCCAATTTGTTTTGTGAATACCAACAATTCGTTTAATCATGGTGACTAAAAATTTATTTATGGCTTCGACCAGACCATTAGCTTGTGGATAATATGGAGTAGAACTATCGTGGCGCAGGCCAAGCTGTTCTGTCAATTCAGTCATCATGATATTCCGAAAATGGCTTCCATGATCAGTAATAATCGCTTGAGGAACACCGAACCTCGCAATTATGTGATTAAATACGAAATTTGCAGCAGTCTTGCCGTCAGCAGAAAATGTAGGCATCGCCTCGGCCCACTTAGTAAAATAATCACCTGCTAAGATAATATAGGCATGCCCCCCAACCGAGTGAGGGTTACATGTAATAAAATCGATACCCCATTTTGCGAAAGGATCAACAGCAATTATGGGATGAAGAGGAGCGGGTGGCGTGCACATTTTATGATCAAACAGTTGAAAATTGTGGCATTTCCAGACTGCATAAATACAATCTTTAAATAATGATGGCCAGAAATAACCAGCGCGCAATATCTTTTGGGCAGTGGCATACCCCGACAAATGACCGCCACATGCTCCAGAATGACAATCATTTAAAACCTTTTCAGCTTCTTCATGAGTAATACAGCGGCGAAAAACATAATCCGCTCCACGTCGATAAAGTGTATCTCCAATAATATTATACTGTTGGGATTGGAATCGTATTTTCTGCTGCTAAGATCGTGAGAATTCAGGCTGAAAATATTGGGTTTGGAGATAAACAATGATATCTCCATACCATGGATCGAGAGTACTGATAAGAAACAGAGATTCGTCCACAATTGGCTGCTCTGCCACAATTTCAGTATCAGTAGAGGGGAAATCACACATTAGTTCCGCAAAAACCAAGGATTTCTTCGCCTTAGATTTCTCAAATTCCAAGTCGAATTCTTGCAGGATAACTATCCATTTAGAATATTTTCCCCCTAGCAATTGTTTAGTCAAAATGTACATCATAGGGTTGCAATCCGAAATTACTGTAGTTTTGCATAACAATATGTAATGTCTAAATCGTTGGATGGCTTCAACATCCACTAAAGCCAATTTCTCCACATGCGTGTACTTAATTTCAGTCGGATGCAGATTTCGACTAAGATAATAAATCACATTTTCAGCGTTAGATTCGTCTTCCTGAACTAAAACCATTCCAATAGTGGAATGAGAAGCAGCGAGGTATAAATTGTAATCCTGGTTGTAGTTGGGAGGATGCAATAATGGTGCATGGGTCAACGCGTGTTTAAGTGCACCAAAAGATCGATCATCGATCTCATCCCAAAATAATGGAATGTTCTGTTTCAGCAACCGAGTAAAACCTTTTGTAAGCTCAGCATAGTTAGGAATGAAACGACGTAAAAAGTTTGCTTTGCCCTGCAAAATTTGGAGTTGGCGTAAAGTCATAGGAGGAGGTAATTTGAGAATAGCCTCAACTTTCGACGGATCGACGTGAATACCTGCTTTCGAGACAATAAATCCCAGTAAATGACCCGACTCTAAACAAAAAACACATTTGTGTGGATTCAACCGAATTCGATAATGTCGACATCTCATAAAGATAACACGTAAATGTGTGAGATGGTCAGCCATGCCCGATGAATGAGCAGGTAAATCATCGAGATATGGTTGTACAATGTGCTTAATTTCATGAAATGCATAAGACATTGCCCTTTGAAAAGTTGCTCCAACGTTTTTCAATCCAAAAGGTAATTTTCAATAATAAAATGTCCCCCACGGACAAATGAAGGTTGTCTTAGGCTGATCAACAGGGAGTATGTTTATTTGATTATACCCTAAAAAGCCATCCATAAAGGAAAACATTTCACTGCCGGCACAATCATCGATTATTTGATCGATATAGGGAGTTGGATAATTGTCTTTAGGACAAGCTCGATTAATATCCCTATAATCGATACATACTCGTATGGTTCCTTGTTTTTTAGTCACAGGAACAATATTAGATACCCAATCTGTTAAAGGGATCGGATAAATAAAACCTGCATGAAGTAATTTTTCAACCTCTGCTTTAATAGCAGTAGCTTTCCTAGGATGTATTTGATGTAAACGTTGAAGAACAGGTTTGGCATCCGGGTAAGTCTTGATTTCATGTACGACGATTGACGGATCAATTCCTCGCATTTCTTCGTAGGACCAGGCAAACACATCACAGAATTCTTGAAATAGGGCTTTATAAGTTTTAATTTCTTCTTCAGTACAACAAGCGCCTATATGAATGTTTTCAATTATTCCTGGTTTTACTGAAATGTCTATTGGAATTGTTCGAGAAATATTTTCCAAATTTAACTCAGAATCAGAATTTTTCAATGGATTCTGTGGTTCCTTGACATATTCAGCAGTAAATATTGAAGTGAAATCATCTTCAAAATGATCTAGTTCAGGTAAAAACGAAGATCGATGATGTAGATCTTCCCATGGTAAATCATCAACGGACAGTAACTCACGAATCTGCTCATCAGAATGAACAGGTTCAGGAAATGTTGTTGTGGCTGAGCTAGATATTGAGATTGATTCCTCGTGGATCCCATTCACTGGATCAATTTCGGTTGAAAAGGGGTCAGAAACAGACTGTACAGCCTGGTATGCAAGTTCAAATGGACTCAAAGGCATCATGCCATCAATTGAATCTAACTCGGATTCAGAAGGTACGATCCAAGGATCATCAAACATAACAGAGTCTGACGAAATCATATGAATAGTTGCAACAGAAGGTGATACGTTAGGAGGAGGAATGGAAAAAGTTCTTAACAAACCAGAATCTTTCATCAATCCTACTCCAACATCCTTATAAGGGATAGTCATTTTACCAATGTGCTGGATTGTTGCTGTAGAGGCTGGGTCAGAAGTAACATAAGTTAACTGATCAATTATAACGATCCTCACTTGATATGGAAATTTTATGAGTCGGAAGACCGAAGAAACAACAACAGTCATAGCATAAGACCAACTACGACCCAAAAGAAGGTTGTAATCTAGAGGGGCATAAACCACTTCCACATCTATATTTACAACTTTACCTTCAACCCCTATGGGTAAATCCTGCAAAATACCAAAAGGGTGGAAACCTCGACCATCAAAAGCCTTAAGAATCGTCGGAGATTGGTTCAGCGTAGGAGAACCAAGCGATTTCCAACACTGAATCAACATAATACACGTTGAAGCTCCCTCATCAATCACAGTCCGATAAATCGGTCTATTTTTTACAAACACTGGAATCTAGAATGCCATTTGATGAGGTAGACGAGATGTACTATTTTCTAGAGCGAAGATTATAAGATTAGAATCCTGAATATCAATAGCTCCTATGGTAGACAAAATAAATTTACGCTGTGCTGGGCATGATTGCAGCACTTCCAAAGCCGACATTGCTGAAGGAGAAACAACCAAGTCTTCAACAATGTTGTAATTCTGAGCAGCTCTCGCATGTGGATTGAAAGCTGATTTACGAAGAACACCTTTAGCAGGCAGTTTGATTATTAAGTCTGGATTTGGTTTCTCGATTTTTAGCGGACCAGAAACAGGAGGAGGTGTAGTTGATGTATTGGCATTAGAATATTCTGCTTCTTTATCATCAACAGGATTCTTAGTACCATAATCTTTCGTTCGCGTCGCAATCCTTACATGAGACATCATCAAAATAGGCACTTCTGAAGCAGTCGAAGTAGAAGCAACCATCTTACTATCTTGAGTCGGAAAAGGATCCTTCAAGACAGCAAGTTGTGAACCTTTGAAGAATTTCGCAACCTCTGCCCGATGTGGGCATTCCTTGGTAAAATTATCTTCATCACAAATGTAACAAGGATAACGTGGTTTACGCTTTTCATCATTGGATTCATTTTTATCAGTTTTTTCTTTCGAATTCTTTTTTTTTTTATTCTTCCCCTTATTTTTATTACCAGATTTAGATTTAGCCGTGGATGTCTCCACAACATGATATCGGCAGAAATTTCGGGGGAAGATTCTCCTTTCGGGGAATCAGGTAAAGTTATAATTGGAGAAGAATTCTTTGAAGATTTCTTCTTACTTTTAGTATTGACTGTACCAATCATACCATCAGCGGCATGAGACCCTGAAGGAGCAGCAGTTATTTGACCTTGTTTTGGAAGGTCTGGGATTTTTTCATGTAAAGTACCTGACTGCGTGTAAACGAGGTCAAGGTACTGAGCTTGAGAAATTACTTTCTCTTCAGTAACAACACCAGCCTTAGCTACATCTTCAGTAATCTTGGGTAACAATGATTTAACAAACCATTCTGCCAAAATTTGATCCAGAATGTATACTTTCACCAAACGTCTTCTACGTCGCCATTCATGAATATGATCTGAAATATACGTAGACGTAGATTGTTTCAGCGAAGTTAATAATTCCATGCCATTATCGTATCTGACTGGCAACTGAAAATGAGTTAAGAAGGAAGTTGCTAACTGACTGAAATTATGAAATGAGCCTCGTGGTAACTCAATGTACCATTTGGCTGCAAGACCAATAAGAGTTCTTTGGAAAAGACGTAAGCGAATCGAATCATCAATGATTGAATTAGACGCACACCAAAGGTGATAAGTCATGACATGATTTGATGGATCCTCTCCTGGCTTACCTTCGAATTTTGGTATATCACTGGGAAACTTATGTGGCATTGACAGCTAGTACTGATAATAGAAAATTGGATCATTAGTAAGGTGCGTCAAATCAGGTAAGTCCAAAGTTGCGATAAAGGGTAACTGACGGTTAGGATCACGAAAACCTTGAGTAGCCAAAGTAGTTCCAGGAGGTGGATACCCAGGGTAGCTGGGAATCGAATTAGCATTAGGAATTGTATAACCCCCTGGAAAACTAGGATTAATCGTACCGAACTGGGGTTGTTGAGGCTGTTGATAAGTATAGCCAGGGTACGGTTGATACTGATAGTTTGGATTTTGTGTATAGGGACCGAATTGCGGCTGTCCTTGGTACGGTTGATATGTAAAATGCGGTTGACTTGTGACAACTTTACTTGTACCGGCTTGTCCCGTAGCCATCTGAACCGAAGTCTGAACAGAAGATCCTGGCTGGGGTACAGAAACTTGAGGGATTTGCACGGAAGCAGGGATAGAGGAACTTGGGGTTACAGATACTCCAGAAACAGGTGTTGCAGGTTGAACAGACGTAGCAGCTGTTGCAGCAGTTTGAGGCGGAGTCTTAGGTGAACTAGGACCAGCCGGCTGAACAGGACTAGGTGCAGGAGTTTGAATAGTAGGCTGGACAGGTTGCTGAGTTGGACCAGTAATTAAAGGCTGTCTAGGTTGATAAGGAAACTGCACATTAGGCTGCATAGGCTGTTGATATTGGGACGGATCCCACACCATATTCATTCCGGGGTATTGCCCTGCAGAAGGCTGAACGTAAGGACCATAACCTGGTTGAACGTAGGGTTGATAAGTCGGTTGACCGGCTCCTTGAATAGATGGCTGACCAGAAGGCTGTTGGAAACCTTGAATTGGGTACTGACCTTGAGGTTGATAACCCTGAGGCGTGTACTGAAGCTGGGGTTGATAAGTATTATGAGGAGCATATTGAGTTTGATCCCCAGTCTTTCCTGAAGGTTGATACCCTTGAGGTACGTACTGCCCTTGGGGTTGTCCCCCAAAATTATATGATTCCACAGTTTGTGCTGGGAAAAAGTTACCTTGAGGTTGACCTCTAGGCAGTAACTGACTTCTTGAAGGTTGCCCCCCAGGTGGTAACTGACTACCTGAAGGCTGCCCCCCAGGCGGTAACGTATTTCCCTGTGTTGGCCCCCCAGGTGGTAACTGACTGCCTTGAGGTTGAGTATTCGGAACGTTACCAGACATCATATAAATTTGTGCTGCGTTCAACACTTCAGTTTTAACACCACTATTACCAGATGACAACACTTGTTCAATGGGTTGAGAAGCTACTCCCGAGAAAGTACCAGACAAAGACTGATATCAAGCAGGAACAGAAGGACCACCATGTAAAAATGATTCCGGTGTCTGAGAAAACACGGATGACTCTCCAGCCATAATGGATGGTGGATAATAACCTCTGGGTGTTGGATGAAATGGAACTCGAGGTGGATAAACAATAAGACCCGGATTCTCTAAAAAGTTTGTTAAAGATAGATACCAAGCACTAGTTCAAATAGGGCTGTAGAAAATAGATTCACGCTCCCTAAGATTTAAAGATTGAGGGGAGTCAGGAAGAGATATATCTTCGTCTAGATTAGTAAGTTCTTCAATAGAAATAAGACCAGCCGGAAGATCTCCAGTTATAATATTTCTTACCCTAGGTGAATCAAAATTGCTAGAATTTGGTGAAATAAATCTCGAGGATGTTTCCAAAACAGAAGGTTCAGTTTCAGGTTCAAAGATTTCAGGTTCGTCAGCTAATTCACTAATAGGAGAAATACTATCAGTAACTTTAGAAACTGAAATCGGTTCTTGAATGTATTATGTTGTGGGTATTTGATGATCAGGATGAACAACTATGGATGAAGTTCCAACTTCTGTTGATCTAATTCTACCACTACTGGATGATACCAGAGCACTAAGCCCTTCAAGCTGACTTGGTAAAAATTCAGGGGGTTTCCCTTGTAGTCTCCGAGATTGTCTCGGCAATTCCGCCACGATTAAATATTAACTAATCACACATAAACAAATAAAATTCCAATGAAAACACCTAAAGTCTCTAAAGAAACAAACAATTGAATCAAACGCTTAAAAATCTAAGAGTTAAAACCACACACAAACAGTAACTTCCCGTACTAAAAACACTAGTTGGTGATGAAATCCAACTTAGTAGAAATTTAATACAGAAAGGGCGGTTGGAACAGTTACCCTGACAACCTGTTTAATGAAACAGACTGGCACAAGTTTCCTCACAAAACCATCTCATGTGAAGAGAACCCCCCAGAAAGTCCAAGTGAGTCTAGTCGACGTCCGCTCTAGGTACAGTGAGATCTTTCCTTCACCGTCACCTTAGGAAATAATCTTAATATAATGGACACTAAGGCTACCAACAGTAACAAATATAACTGGGGGAATAGTCTACGATCCGATTTCACACGCAAGGGCAGAGTAGCAAGCTCAATCCCCTTGAAGGCTCCTCGACATGGTTAATCCGAGGTTTACCAACAAGTGACCCCAGGCTCCTCGACAATGGTTAATCCGAGGTTTACCATTTGTAATACGCACAAAATCTTCTATCTTCCCCAATGAAACAGAATTTATTGTCTCAAAGGTTCAGATATGATCTCATGATTGACTTCTTTAAGAGAAGCTTCCCAGATTGTACAAATTACAATTGGATTTTATCCTACCGCAATATTTGACTACTTGTTGGGTTTTGTTACCTTGGAGAGTTAATTACTCCCTAATCCAAGATACTAGCCTAAGCTATGTTGGTGATAAGAGCCCTAGAAAATAAAAAGATTGCTAGATGAATTTTAATTAAGCGTTACTTTTAAGAGTTGTTCTTTAAGTCAATGGGTGCGGAAATGAAACTTTGATGGTGTGAAATGACTCGATTTCCAAAAGACACTAAAAATGCACCTAAAAATGATAATCATATTGTTTTCTTTCAATGAAATTCTAATTAAGGAAAAGTTAGAGAATGCAATTCTTTTAATGAACAATTCCTTCTTTAAACATAAAGAACAATTGAAAGAAACTATTTTTTGTCTTTTCCAATAATTTATCAAAGCTCACAATAAAAATCCTTTCACTTTCCAAAAACTTGAAGCTACAAAACAATTTTCCTTCAAAAGAAATCTAGGAATTTTAAAAGCACTCAAAACTACAAACTAATTTCGAGATCTACGAAGTTTAATGGCACTCAAAACTATAAACTTTAATAAGCTAAATGAATAAAAGCTTTTAAGATTGTTTTTTGAAGAATGTTTTAACTTAGTTGTTCAGCAAACTAAGGATCTATTCATTCAGAATAACAAATAGATCAAAAACACTCAATTATGTTTTTATTAAAAAATGAGATTCAGAAACTAATAACAAAGTTTCTTTTCGAAGATTTGCAAAGAAAAAAGTGACTTTATTTCTTAATAAAGGATGATTTCACAATCAGGTCAGATCCAGCAAAAAGACAAAAATACCAAGGTAATCTGAGGTACTTCAAAATGTCAAATGCTTCAAATCGCTACAAAGACCAAGTGAAATGCAATCCAAAACGCAAAAATTCTAGAAAATCATCAAAACACTAATACTGCTGAGATTTATAAACAGAAAGCTTTTGACAGAAACAATCATCAATCTGGGCGGAAAACAAAAACTAAAAATTAAAATCAAAATAAACTAAGAAAGAAATCTGGGTTTTTCAAAAAAATTTAACAGGGTCCGCAGGCTCCAATATATCACAGGTGCGGTCCCGCACTATTTGCACAGGAAAAGTGCGAAACTGCCCGCACTGTGAAAACAAAGCAAAGTGCGGTCCCAGGAAAAACTAAAGAAAAACTTAAAGGATTTCAAAATTTTCAAAAACAGAGAAAACCTAAGCTACCCAGGCAGTTGTCAATCAATCAAAAACCAATAAAAACGTTTCCTCAAATCAAAACAAAAGAGAACCAAAAACAACAAGTTCTTTCCCCAGTGGAGTCGCCAATTTGTTGTGTTGACAATCCGTCTTGCAGACAAGACCGATCTCCCTAGTACTAAAGTATCTAGCAACAAACAGCCAAATAAACTAATCTTTCTCTAAGCATATATGATCTACGAAAAGCTCTATATAGGTGTAAAAGACTTACCATTTGTCCAGTGCTTTTTCGAAGTCGTCGTTGTCCCTCGCGCGCTTGAAGGAGTTTTCCTTATAAATCTGCAGTCACAAACAAGAAAAATATTACATAGCACTTGTATAGAAATCATCATAAACCATGCTTATCATAGTGATCAAGGAGTCTATGAAATAAACCATTGATTGAAAGCTTATTGAGAAAAATGAGTATATTTGTATTAATTTCAAAAGAAGAAAATCCTTACAACCTGAGCCTTGATGTTGCACAGGACTTTCCGGGGTCCGAAGCAGGAATCTCTTTTACTTTGACAAGTTCTGTACTCCTCAAACCAAGACAAATAGAGGCATGTAATCTCTCCTCACAAAAGTCTTAGTTAACCAAGTCTAAATCTCAACAGCACTTAACTTCAAATATTCTAAAAGCTTGAACTCCCTTTGAGGCTACCCAATGCCTCTTTTTATAGTAGAAAGGAGGAGGTTTGTTGTTCCAAGGATAAAGGGATAGAATCCTCCTTCAAAGGGATATTTCCTTACATCAAGGGGTTAGCTCCATAAGGTAAGGGATTCATGCACCTCACAAGAGCGGTTCTGCCACCGCAAAATCCATTCTAGAAGCTTCCAGAATTCACTTTTATTGAGCTTTTTGGAATTTACTTGTGCCTTTTTAATCTTACATGGGTCCGCACCTTTAACAAAGATAAAGTGCGTTCAGGAACGCAGGAAAGCTAAACATTGGGTGTGGTACCGCAGGCAAGATAGCCAGAAAGTGTGATACCAAGTTTAAGAGACTTTTAGGAACTTTTCCTGATTTTCAAGGCTTGACATGAGGAACTGATATGTTAGACTTGCAAAAGGGGGAAGTATGAGTAATAATGAGCTCATACACATGGCAGAATGTCAGTGTGACAATTTTTAGTGTAACAAATGTAGGAATAAATCTGTAACTTTTGCATAAGTAAAATTTGTACATTCTTTTCTGAGCAAAGCTGTCCAGAAAATGACAAAAAGAGGATTTCCCTCTATGTCAAGCTTTTGGAGAGTGACTGGAAAATTATCTGATTGAAAGTATAAAAACATATGGAACAGGAAGGAAGTATATCTAAATACTCCTTCAATTGGAAAATTGATCAATTGATAATGAATACTATCTGCAATAAAACCAGCATAGTCAAATATTACTGATGGGGGTGTCCCTATGGAAAAAGTGGATAAGAACCCCAAGATGGACTCATCTGTGTGTTCATCAGTAAAATATCCTAGGATGAAGGAAATCATGGAAATCACATGTCTTGAACCTTTTGGGAATTTGGCAGTAGAATATGGGGGATTTAGCTTAGGAATTTCTACATGTGAGGGCATAAAGGTTTGGAAAATCATGAATCTCTTGGGAAAATCTAGGCCAATATACAACTTGGTGAGGGCCTCTATAGATAAAGAGATTGCTTGAGGGTCCGTTGAAGTTGTAGCATTTGGTTAATTGATTCAGCAGTAATGGTAAGAAGAACTTCTTTATTGGCATTTACTATGGTTCTTTGCTCATGCACATGGTACTGTTGACATAACCTAATAACTTCTTGGCATGGATGAGTTAATGGAACAACATACTTAGGCAAATGGTATTCCCAAATATGGACTTCTTCTTCATTATATAAGGACTTCTCATAGCACACCAATTATGAATATCTAGTAGATTCAATTCAACACTGGGATTTGTTATCTTATAATCAACATCAGCCAATGGAATGTGTTCAATGTCTATCACTGGGGGTTGAAAAGGATTGACCACAATAGCAGTCTTAGAAGTCATGGAAGGTGTTGGTTTAGGCACTTTGGAAGCTTCAGGTTTGCTAGAGATCTGCTTTTTAGGCATTTTGGGCTACTTCTGCAAGTTTAGATAGTTTGCAGAGGTATTTTTACTTTTAGCAGAGGCTTATTGGATAAACAGGAAAAGTATGGTATTTTCTTTTGTCTTTATTTTCAATTAGGTCTATCAAAAAGGATTTACAGGCTTTTGAATTGGCTTAAAACAAGAAACAAGGGTTTCCTGAGTTTTTTAATGAGAAATTGGGCTAAAAAAGTCTGTTCAATTTAGGCATAGAGGCTTATGATACCTTTAGAGGATTTCTGGCTTAATTCAGAGCTTAAAATAGTTCATCCAATTGAAAAAAATCGCAACAGTAAAATAGGGTTTCTGGAAAAAATTTGACAGGGTTTGGCCTATTTTTTGGGATTTTTGAAAGTTTATTTAATTGGTTTTTAGGCTCTGAATGTGTTTTTGTTCTTTAAAGGCCTTTAAAATTTGATTGTAGGCTTGAATTTCAGAGAAATACCTGTTATACACAGGTATTGGGCTTCAGAGAAATTTCTGAGGTTTTTTTAATGAAATAACAGGTTCTGTAGAGTTTCTAGGGCAATGTAAAGCTCCTTTGTGGTCTTAAATGGTCACTGGGAAAATTTTTGCAGGATTTTTGGGCATAAAATGGCGAAAAAATGATGTTTTTATAGTCGGGGAGGCATGTGTAAAGGCTTGCGCGCAGGAAAGAAAGGAAATGAATTGCATTTCCAATGTTTATTATGCATATTAGGTCTAATGGGGAATAGAAATTAATGGCAGTTATGTCATGAAAATAGGCGGTTTTCGGGTTCAATGGTTTAAAACAATAAATGGCTATCGTGTGCCCTATCGACGGTAAGTGGTTTCAGGGCTAATCCACGTGATCCAATGAGAAATGTGCACGTGGAGGAAAGAGGAAACCACGAAACCGCCTATTTCACGCATATTTTACATGGGGGTGATTGTGCAACTTTTCTATGGGATATTATGTTTCTGCCGTCAGATCTTGGCTATGGAACGCAAACGGTCGTGATTGACTGGTGGAGTTGTGTCAGAATGGATTGGGGCCGGGGCTTCATATGTGGCGGGGTTAACCTTTGGAGTTTAATAAATAAACATTTAATCAAAGTCTAAAATTGATTTATATGGTCAGGCGGGAATAACGTATGTATCAACCCTTCTAAAACATTTATGAAATGTTTCAACCATATATATGAGTGGGCACAACTTAATATTTATATAGTTTTCGAACACTTTTGACATTTTTTCAAAACCCATAAGGGGCGGGATATTTAAATATAGATATGTTAAACTAATGGAATAAGGGGGGGATTAATATTGCACACATGGGATATTACACATTGGTTTAACTTTAAAATAGTGGGTTTAGAGGGTTATTTAAATTAAAAGGGAATTAATACTATAAAGGTAGGAGTATTTAGGGATTTAATAAAATAAAAAGTTAGTAGTTAATATGAATAAAGGGATAGTGAAAAGGAAACAAAATACATGTTAACTCTAAGTAAAGTGCCAAAAAATAAAGCATTTCTTATTTTGTTGTATTACTTCACTTTAACTTAGGAAAAATGTATTTTTAGTGTTTATGAATGATTTTTGAAAGGGAATGAGATTATCTATTTAAGGTTTAACTTTTACTAAGTAAAAATGGTTTTTTACTTAGGAAAAAGGGATTATGATTCATGAATGGAGGGTAAATGTTGATGAATGTGGGTCTAGTGTGGGAATTCAATATTTTTAACTAACCAGTCATTGAGCCTTGGGTCCGGTCCCAACAAAAGTCAGAGAAATGCTCTGAGCCTTTTTCACTAATAGTTTAGAATACTGAATATTTGGAGGGGAGGGGAAATTAGTAATTTTTGCTCGATGATGCTTTATTACATGATTTCTCAATTTCTTTCTACCTACCCATATTTATTTCTAACATTTTTACTTCATTTTCATGGGTGCATTTAGGCTTGCAACCCTAAAACATTTTTCTTTCAAAGCATAAAACTATCTAAGTCTTACCTTATTTCATTCAAGGGCTCAGATTAAATTGTCGATTTCTTCATTATTCTCTAGCTATCTACTGATTTTTCAAGTTTAAACTGTTTGACAAATCTTTATTCTCTATCTAAGACATGAAATTGAAAGCATGAAAATTTAAGATTAAATTGTTTAACTGATCATGGATTATGGCATTTATTGACAGGCTGCACATAATCATTATTCTGGCAGTAAAATAAAAAGTAGTGGTATTTGGATTTGCTCACTTTCAGATCTTATTTTATCTCTTTTTTCTTTTGGGGTCTATATTTTTCTAAGTCCTTTGATCTTTCTTTTAGGACTTTTTACCCTCTTTTTGGCTTTTTATTATTTTTCATTTTTTCAAAATATGGGAAAACAACTTGCAGAAATCAAGGTATGTACATATTTACAAGACTATCGAAGTCAATTCAAAATTTATGAACCCTATTATTATAGGAACCTAACACCTCCCACAACCCCCTAAAGGGTAGAGGATTGCTACCCATTTAGGAAGTTAGTTGAATGCACAATAGGGTACATCGCAGAAAAACCCTATTCCTAACTAGAACATTGTGTTTTCACAAGTTGCAATGGCTACAACCTCGCAGTCACCTTTTCTAGCTTCGTTAAATCTACCAGATTTAAACAAGTTTACAAATGACCCCATTACACACAACTCCATATGGCCTCCCATGCCCACGAAGCTCCCTTTGGAAATTCCAATGTTTGAAGTAAAGCAAGCGGAAGACCCCAGAAATCATATTATGACTTTCCACCTGTGGTGTTTGTTGAACAACATCATTGATGATACTATTCGTCTGAGACTATTTCAATGCACTCTAACCAGAGTGGCAGCGAAATGGTATGTGGAGAAACCCTCTGCTACACATGGAACCTTTAGCACTCTCACCAATGCGTTCCTGGCCTATCTTCAGTTACCTATCCATCATGATTCCATAATGAAGTTACTGACCCACTTTAGGCAAACCCCCACTGTCCATATCTAAGACCATCTCCACGAATGGTGGTAGCGTCTTAGTTTGTCCAAATCCAAACTCGACGATCGAGTTCTGTTAGACCTGTTCTTGAAAACTCTCACTGCAGATATTTCGAAGGATGTGGTACAACAAAAGCCCATATATGAAGAGAATGCCATCAGTAAGGCCCAAAAAATTGAGCTGATCTATATGCAGTCAAGGTATATTTACAATATCCTACTGAATGCCCTATGCCTGCAAACTTACAAATAATTTCTAGGCGTATCGAACTCTACAGACAGTTTAATTGGGTCATTGACCCAAAGTCACCCAAGAAACAACGTTCAATACCACGGTTACACGTACGATTCTACCCAAAACATACCACAACCTGGCTACCAAAGTCATCACATGCCTCTGCAAAATTTGACCAGTATGGCATCATCATATCACCATCAGCATGGAGGGCCCTATCCTCCAGCTCAGGTGACCCAGTATGCAGATGATGGAAGAGCTCCCCCCAACAGCCATTTACGAACTAGGGAACACATTATACATAGTCCCCAACACAATACCCACCCATGGAAAATAATGCACATGTGAACTTTGTGCAACCCTCCCAAAACCAACCATGCCAACCATATAACTAGGAGAATCATCCTCCTAGTGCGGTTAAGAAAAAAGGAAAAAACAAGCCTAAAGTAAATCCTGGATAGGGGGGAAACAGTCAACAATGCCCTCCGCGATCTCAGGCTATAGGCAACTCCAAACAAAATCAAAACCAGGAGCCAAGCAACTCCCAAAGGCAGAACAAAAGGCCACCTCTTCGAACAAACCACTCTTGTTCGATCTGTGGTGAGTACGACCATTACACTCACCACTGTCCCGACCTCCCTGAGCTGAAGAAGCTACAGAGTAACCGTGGACAGGGGGGATACTCTCAGCAGCCAACAGTCATGCAGGAGCCCTTCCCCCATCAAGGGATAATTAGCACGCAACAACAAACTCTCGGCGACTCCGGAAATAACAACCACGAAATCTACATGACTGGCAAGGAAACATTTTTCCAGACACAGAATCAAAATTACAACACCCCACCAGACACCAACACGTCAGGGGCTAGTACCAGTGCACCTACAACACCTTTCACCATATCAAATATGCCTATTGAACCTTTGCCAAAGATGGCTAAGTGACCAACTACGCTAGCATGAAACTATTCCAAAGAAGCCCATAACTATAGCATTGTGGATGATCTAGCTCAATCTCTCGCCACTATGTCATCTTCGGAGGTATTACAGTCATGCCCAAAGTAGCGTAAAGCCTTACTTTCTTCATTAGGCGCTATCGACCCTGTCGATACACGCCTAATGGCTTTTGATCTAAACAAAGCCACCCCTAGGCTTCCTTCAATGGTTGCCTTCCAGATACTAGTGGTGGTTCAAAACATTACCATTCATCGATGTATCATTGAAAAAATTGCATCCACATGCATCATGTAGAAGAACATTTGGAAGAATTAAAGCCATCAGACATCACACTTAGAGCATACGATGGTCGCCCTTCAGCGCCCGTCAGTCTCTGCCAAAACATCCTGGTCTGCTTAGCTGGAAAGAGGGTCCTTATAGACATTGAAGTCTTGGATGCCCAGTTGGACTACAATATACTCCTTGGTCTGAGTTATATGTATGCCATGTTAGCCATCGCCTCCTCCGTCTTCCGGACTATGATGTTCCCCCATGAGGACCGCATCGTTACTGTCGATCAATTGACGCATACTGAAAAGCGGACCCTAACAAATACCGATGTCATTCTACCCTATGTAGACACATCTAAGGACACGCTTTCATGGTACCAAGAATATGGCTCTAGCCAGTTCAAACCATCGTCCACCCTAGGATCATTCCTAGGAGATCCCCTTGTTATACCTGAGTCATCACATGATGTCACACGGGCTTCAGTGTGCATGATGTCAACATCAAGCACCGAAGCTAGTCAGGACACGGACATGAGCAGTAATGACACTGATTCCTAGGCCATGACAACCTCTCTAGCATATTTCGTTTCGTAGACCCCTTTCCTCTACCCCCTAGCTGGTTTCGTATCCCAGCAGGTCTTGGCGACAGTGGTGTTATCAAAAATATCTTTTGCAATACCAGTTTGGTACCTAGTTCCCCCTACTGGGGCGGGAGCCATGTACATCATCACCACAGGGTTAAAGCCTCTCAGCCCCGAGGAGGCCCCACTTATTTAGGAAACTGTCAAAAACATCCCTGCAATTGAAATTCCCGTTGCAAAACTGATGAATTTTGCTAAGAAAGGAAAAAGGGTGGAGACTCCCGCCATGCAACGGGAATCACTAGGTTTTGCCATATGTGACATAGTATGACACCCTACCCACATCTGCCGAGAACTAGACGAATTAAAACCACTCCTTGGCTCTGAGGCAGACATCGCGACACCAAGTTCCCATAAAAAGGAACCTACCACCAAAACTAAAGACAAATCATTGCATACCAATCACGCATGTGCTATCTGTAGAAATTATGGGCACGATACCCATCATTTCCCAGAAATCCCATGATATAGGGATGCCTTACACATCATCAAGCGATCCTACCAAGAGCATCCCTCCACCCGGTCATCTGGAGATGAACCTCGCACCATCCTGTACCTCTAGGAGGAATGATAGCCACCACAAAGACTCCCAACCATACCCGCTCCTCCCATCGAGTGTTGTGTACTTTTCGATGAGCTCGATCATTTCATCATCCATTTCTCAGTTTTGGAAATGTTCTAGCGATGGTATCCAGTTCACGTAGTCCATCGAACTGACATGAATATCATGTATTCATGTCAAATATATGGTGATAATCACCTGGTGCACCATTGTCACTACATACCCAGATTCCATGCAGCACTAGCTTGTATGCGATCAACCATAGTCTGCCTCTCCCAAGAAGATGGCACAGACTCGGAATCCATGAACAACTCGACAACCCAAGAATATGTGATGAGCAGATCCATCCTCTTTCTATCAACTAAAAAGCGACCAATCTGAGAGCCCTTAGTTACCGCCAACTGCTCTCTACAGATAAGACCAACATGTGCATTATGTAAAATGCCCAATCATGTGGTCACCGCTTTCCCTGATTTAGAAACGTTACGACACTGGTACCCCTCAAGATCACAAACTGAGCACGACAGGACCCCCATATCTAGGATATTTTTCCCAGTATGTCAAGGCAATCACTGTGGGCATCATTGTACTTCTATTCCGCAAGTTCATCCTCTCATTTATAGGATCCATACATTAGAGAATAAATAACATGATCTCCTCAAACTGTATAGAAAGTATATCACCCCCAGACCAGCAACCCCACACCCACATGGGTTGATGGAAAAACTAGGATGGCACACCAACCAAGCATGACCCAGGCCCAACCTAGGATAACATGCTAACTATGCGACCTGACTAACCACCGGGTCAATTAATGCAAAGAACTGAAGCCCCTCGCAAATAGTTTTTGCATAGTCTCTTCTCTCCCTCAAAAAATTCTCTCTAACCAAGAGAAGATCACGCGTACTCATTTTCGGATTTTTTCACACTTTTATCATACAATTAAATGTGAACATATCCCAAATCTAAGAGAGGCAAGAGCAACATTAAGTCTACACTCCCCCAAAGAGCTAGATGCACCCAAGCCAATGACATGAAAATGGAAGCAGAAGACCTCATCTTCTAAAAGAGATCCTTTCTAGGCGTCCACATCTGGGACAAAGAGTAGTGTTGATTCCCACACAATATACTCATTTGGCATAGTGGTACCATGCACCATTTGCACTGGCCATAACCATGAACTAGAGGCATGCTCATTAATAGAAACATTTAGGCACCTTTGCACCAGGCACAATTTCCACCAATAGGAAATTGATCATCCTAACGGGGGACCCAACCTTGTGCTTACGCAAACTCCCATCATGGAGATTCTTCCCCCACCAAACGCTGATGACATGATACACCATATACGATTCATATTTTCATGTATCAGAACTATGAATCTAGCTATTTGCTCATCTGCCATACATGTC
Source organism: Pinus albicaulis (assembly GCA_034641835.2). Taxonomy (NCBI): domain Eukaryota; kingdom Viridiplantae; phylum Streptophyta; class Pinopsida; order Pinales; family Pinaceae; genus Pinus; species Pinus albicaulis. The sequence continues at coordinate 548,762,785 of CM076577.1, read as the reverse complement.
GATTTAGCTGCAACTACGAGAGTAGTTGCTCCTACGACAGTGCAGACCCAATTTTTCTACACTCTATCGACTGCATCTGGTTCCACCATATCGAGGATGGAATCCTCCTTGTATCTATCAACTAGCTCCACGAGGATTGAACCTCTTCAACAAAACCTTACGCATGATCAATCCCCCTTAGGGCTCCTATTTCATTCAAATGAGGACATCCTAGAGGTAATGACAGAGCCAGATTATCCATGGGATGCAATGCATCACCATTCACTTTTTCTCTGCAAGCACGCGTTCAGTCCTGACAAGACAAAAGAACAAGAGATATATGCGATCGAATCAAAAGATTTCCTCCCATCAGGAAAATTCAATTGGTTCAAGAATCCCATCCCAATGCCTAATGTGTTCGAGGAAGGAAGTATGTCAAAGATATCACCTACCGTCAAGGTGAATGTCATATCCCAAAATCCTGGAAAGGTCGAAGAAATCTCACTGGGGCTAGCATGCTCTCCAGAAGAAATAGCCTCTTATACCCAATTGCTACAATAGTATTGAGATATATTCGTGTGGGACTACTCAGAAATGCCCGAGCTTAGTCCCACTATCGTAGAGCACCATATTGACACTTGGCCTGACATACCTCCAGTGTGCCAGAAACAGCGTCAACTTCACCCATCAAAAGAAAAATCAATAAAATGAGAAATCGATAAGCTTCACAAAGCTGTGTTTATCTACCCCATTGCTTACACATCTTGGGTTTCCAACCCTATTCCCGTCATGAAAAAATAGGGCACCATACGCATTTGCACCGATTTTCACAATTTGTACAAAGCTTTTCCAAAGGACAATTATCCCACCCCATTCATCGACCATGTCATCGATTCTTGTGCGTGTTAGAAGGCTCTCTCCTTCATGGATGGATTCTCTCGGTACAACCAAATTCAAATCTTCCATACAGACCGGTAAAAAACTGAATTTACCACCCCCTGGGGAACAATTGCATACAAGGTAATTCTATTTGGCCTAAAAAATGTTGGAGCCACCTTCCAGAGGGCCATATACTATATATTTCATCACTTTTCACACCTTATCCTCGCCTACTTGGATGACCTGACCGTCCACTCCAAGAAGCGCTCAGACCATCTTCAGGATCTGTGATTGATATTCCAACGATGCCATCAATACAACCTATGCTTGAACCCTCTCAAGTGTGTCTTTTGCATCATAGCAGGTAGAATCTTAGGTTTTATCATGTCCCAACAAGGGATTTGCGTGGACCCCCTCAAGGTCCTAGCCATCAAAGAGGTACCTCCACCTCGAACCCTCAGGCAATTGCAAAGCCTGCAGGGGAAGGCCAATTTCTTGAGATGCTTCGTCCCAGATTATGCCACTTGCACTTAAGGGTTCCTACTCCTCCTTTGCCAGGACATCCCATTAAAATGGGATGATCACGCCCAACAAGCATTCGATGCACTGAAAGAAACATTGTCTTCAACACCACTCATCAGTCCCCCAAACTATAACAAATATTACATCCTGTATCTATCAGCCTCTGAGTCCGCCTTGGCCAGATTTTTGATCCAGGAAGGCCCCGATGGGAAAGAGCACATAATTTATTACATTAGTAAAACCATGTTGGGCCCAGCACTAAGATATGAGCCTGAATAAAAGACTTCTTAGAATTAATACATGCAGTCTAGAAGCTTCACCACTACATCATCTTAAAAACCACTACGGTCATCGCGGATATTAATCCCATCAAATATCTGCTCACATGTTGCCTAATGAACCATAAGTATGCCTGCTGGATAGTCATTCTCCAAGAATAAGACTTACAGTTTCGCTCCCCTAAAAGCAAAAAGGCGCTTATCTTAGTAGAGTTCATTACGGACCTCCCAAGGGATACCAAGGGATCACTAGTAAAGGATTCCCTACTAGACGACCATCTCTTCTTCGTAACAACCGATGACCCTTGGTATGGAGACATTCTCCTCTTCCTATGAACTCAAAAGTTCAGACCTCATCTCACTAGAGATGACTTTCAGTGCATTCGCCATCAGGCCCCTCAATATCTCCTCATGGGATATGTTTTGTACTGACGGGGCATCGACGCCATTTTACATCAATGCCTCACTCACGACCACGCGGAACAAGCCCTTAATGACTGCCACGGAGGACCTTGCGGCAGGCACCTCTCCGAGATGGCCACCGCCCAAAAATTCATATGGGAAGGATATTTCTGGCCCCCCCTGTTTCGCGATTGCATTACAGCAGTCAAGATATGCTAGCGATGCATGCGCTTTGCTCATAAGGCAAGAGTACCTCCCTCTCCTCTGCACCCTATCATCGTCGTCGGCCCCTTTTGTAAATGGGGAATCAACTTCATGAATTGCAACCCCGCATTGTCTGGAAATCATAAATACATCACAGTGGTTGTCAATTATTTCATCAAGTGGGTAGAAGCCATGCCCACATACAAAAACACCGCAGAAACCAAGGCTCGATTTTTGTTTAACCACGTGATTCCCCGGTTCGGTGTTCCCAAAGAGTTAGTCTCCAACCATGGGAAACTCTTCAAGAATGAAGTATTCGAGGAGCTACCTCACCACCTGGGATTCACCCATGAATTCTCTTCACCATACTACCCCTAATCCAAGGGACACGTAGAATCTGTAAACAAAGTCCTCAAAACAATGTTACAACGCATGGTGAATAACCATAAAACCAACTGGCACCATATGCTCTCCTCTGCCCTGTGGGAATACTGCGTTGCTGTGAAGACATCCATTGGTTTCACTCCCTTCCACTTGGTATACGGGGTCAAAGTCGTGATTCCCCTAGAACGCGAGATCCCAAATTTACATCCCGCCATCGAACTCCTAGATGATACCCAGCCTCTAGAACAGTGCCTAGTAAAACTAGACCTCATCGATGAAAGCCGACGACAGTCATTGCAACACAACGAGGCCCACAAGAAAAGGGTAAAATAATTGTTCGACTGCCACATCAACCCTCACTCACTAAGACATTTGGCCCAATTTCCAACGGCCACTTTGTCGCTATTCCGACACATAGTCTTCGTAAGAGTGATAGTCTTAGGCTGGAAAAAATGTGGTTAGCCTTAGATTCACACTTCTGAAACTTCAATAAAGTGTTGGAATAGCGACACTTCTTTCGACATTTTCCAAACCGTCATTGTTTCGACGTTTTCCAAATCGTCGCTCTTCTGACGTTTCCCAAACCATCGCTCTTCCAATGTTTTACAAGTTGTCGCTCTTCCGACGTTTTTCAAAAGTGTCGGTCTTCAGACTTTTATCATTTTTTCACACAACTGTCGCAATTCCAACGATATGTCTTCGTCGCTCTTCCGACATTTTCCAAGTCGTCGCTCTTCCGATGTTTTTCAAAAGCGTCGGTCTTCCGACGTTTATCAATTTTTCACACAACTGTCGTAATTCCGATGATATGTCTTCCAAATTTTAGAACGCCTCTCTTCCGACGCTTATGTAACGTCGCTTTTCTGACGAAAAAGTAAAAATATTTAAAAAAAGAAACGTTTCTCTTCCAATGCTTATGTAACATCACTTTTTCGACGAAAAATTAAAAATATTTAAAAAAGAAATGTCTCTCTTCCAACGTGTAAGGCGTCGGTCTTCCGATGTGTAGAGCATTGGTCTTCTGAAGTGTAAGGCATTGGTCTTCCGACGCTTGGATAAAAATATTTAAAAATAAAATTCCCCCAAATGCACTAGTTTGAATGTATATCCTCTGCCTTGAGTCAATTTTGCATTTAGAGCATAATTGTAAGTTCCATCTAACATATTTATTCTTGCAAGTCTTAGATAATTCTCATTCATTTTGGAAGAAGTACGCACTTTATGAAGATGATAACTCTTCACACTACCTCTTTTTCTTTACTTATTTTAGTGTTTGTATTATTTAGAAGTCAAGAATACTAGTTTCCTTTTTCCATTCTTATTGAAGTCCCTAAAAGATCCATCCTCATCATTCTTCTGTAGTGAAACATGCACAAAAGAAAATATTTTTTTATAACATAGATGCATACAAGTTTTTAGATAACAAGCAATAAGCCCAAGATACACCTTGTCACTGTCCACCTGTCAGAAAATCATGTTGAATACGTCACCTTTGAAAAAGGATACCATTTGGAGACAATGCCACATACATTTTTGCTTCCGCTGGGATTTCCTAAAGATTAAACTACTAATAGATTATAACCGAAACAAATTAATATTACATAAATAGATTAATAACATTAGGGTCATTGTTTGTGTAATTTATTGCAGACTTTCAAATAGCCTTTGGGAAAGTTATAAAATTCATATGAAAAGATATTAATTTACATATCAATAATTACATCATATAGATTTTAACTTGTATAGGTCTCGTGAGGCAATTTTGGCCTTAGTGAGCCTTACATAATCATGTCAATTCATGAAGTAAGCCAAACTAATAGCAAGGAAGCTATAGAATTGCATATGAAACCTATGTAAACATAATACAATGAGAAATTATGTCATAGTGATATCTCTATAATTAGTTCATTACAGATCAAAGTTATGACTGTTGAAATGAAACATAGCTATGCTTCTCGAGTTTCTCAAGTTTCTTAAGTTGTATGGCCTACATTCCTTTGCTACGCTTGTCTCTAAACTTTCAGGACCACATACAAAAACACCAATGTCAACATTCTACCACTCATTTGAAACTTTCCCAAATATATCTGCATTCAAAACCATGTAAAATGTTGTCAGATCTTGTGACCATCTTGATCAATGTAGCAATTATGAGCTTCCATGGGGATAGTCACAAGTAATTGGTTTAAATGTTACAAACCATATATTAAATAATCTCAAATTAATAAAATCAATCCCAATGCAATTAACAAAATTATTATTTCGAAATAATCTTAATTATTTATTTTAACATTATTGGCATGCCAAGATTAGCCGATTTTTCCCTATTATTTCCTGATTATTGCAGATTGAATCTTTTCAAGGCCCTCACTGATTAATTGCTGATTACAAATTATTTCATATATGTTCCTAACAGTTGTTTCCCAATGTTATTTATATTATTTATAGATATATAGATATAGATAAATATTCCTTCAAATTTGATCTATTAAAATTTCTTATATGTTCATTTTGCCTTCTCAAGGATGGCATTTGACAACGGTATGCCTCTTTGGCAGTGAATCATCATGATTTTCTGGTTACTCAAAGCAGACAAAGTAGGGGTTCTCAGCTATGAAATATCTTTAGTCAATAAAAATATAACTTATTTTCACTAACAAATAAGCCCACATATGATACATTTAAAGATGGAAAGGTTGAAACACCATTTTTAAATGTGATTAGAACTCAGGAACTGGGATGCAATAAGACATTTTAAATGCAAAAGACAAGAAGGTCCAAAAATGCTCACGTTATGCAGATAAAAAATGGATGGCTGCAAGATGAATTGACTTGATAGCCCATGCCAATTTAAAATTCATATCAAAAGGCAGGCTTGGAATTTGACAATCGCCCCTAGATATCTAGCTAAACTTTGATGACAGTTGCAGTTATCACATTGCCATTCATAATATTTTGACGTTTTAAAAAGTCAGTCTGCAAAGAGGCCCATTTTTTCAAGACAACACTTAACCTATCTTCGAAAGTCACTGTTACCTTAAAACTATTATAAAAGTCTAAATCTAAATCAATGGGTTGAAGATCTTCAAAATTAGAGAAATTTCAAGCATAAATTGTAAATAAAAAAACAAAAGGAGAGAGCCATCACGACATCAAATTTCCCCTTCTACAAGCCTGCTTTCTCTCCTTATCATGTAATATAGGTATAGAGATTGTTTACAAAGGGAAAATTTAGACAACAATATCTTGATCACATAAACTTCAATTCATAGGCTATCTTACCCAATTATACAAACATGGATATTTCCCCAAGTCTAGATTTGATGGAAAATCGAAGGATAGCCCCGCTCTAGCATGGGAAGGAATCATCCTAGAAACCAAAATATTCCTAACTGCCTCGGCCTCTTGCTAGAAGAAAACAGCCCATTAGGGATGACTTCAAGCCTCTCCCTTCGCTGAGGATCTTACTGCGGCCTTTTTTCAGAGAGAAAAATCATAATATAGTTGTGTGAAATGAGGATGGGGATTCCCTTATATACAATTTGACATTTTGGAGGAAAAATCAAAATTCAATTTTTCACCTAAACAAAATCATGACTTATAGTTTTTCCTTTTGAATAAACAAATATTTTCCTTGACCAAATTTGACGACCTTTAGATAGATTTTGGTCCTCTCAAAAATAGGAAATCAATGGGATTATTATCTCCATCAACTAAGCATACCAAAGTAAAATCTAGCCCCTAGCTGCCAATTTTAACACAGCTCCTATTCCAGCAAGAAAATTCACAAAAAAAAAAACCAAAATACACCTCATTGTATGATATTCTCAGACACTTTATCACTGAGAACTTGAAATTGCCTCAGCCATGCCAACAGATGCAATACAGAATCTATTTTTTAAACATGTCTCTGTTGCATGTGAAATCTTGTACTATAGCAAGCCTGACAACCAAGCCTGAAACAGATTTTCTCCAACAATATTCAAAAAGTAACTAATCATTAAAATGCATGCAACTCAAACCACCCAAAACAAACAAGAAAAAGGAACACTTAAATTTTAATGGTTCAAAGGCTGGAATCTTCAATTCTTTAAGTTGATGGCGATTGAAAAGAACATTAAAAAAGCAAAAAATTATGTGACCTAGAGTTTCTCTCTCTCCCCGCCTTGATAATCTGATGGTGCAAGGCCATAAGCTCTGACTCTAAACCTATAAAGCCACTTAGGAAAGTATTAAGAAATACATACAAATGAAATCACCCAATACATAAGAGAAATCTTAAACTGATATAGTTACTACAAATAACATTATAAAGCCATAAAATGAAGTAACCTTCTCTTTCTCTCCCCTACACCTTCCAGACTCTAGTATCCTGATTTTACAGAGGTCATAGGCTCTAATCTAACACCAAAAATATAATATCACCCAATACAGAAAAGCAATCTTCAGTTCTTGAAACTGAGATAGCCACTGAAACAAACATTATAGTATCATAAAGTGAAGTAACTGAGATTTTGTATGACACACAGACATAAAACCCTTCAAAATCCTGGAAATCTTGTTGTACACAGGTCATAAGCACTGATTCTAAAACAGCCTTAACGAAGTATTGACAAAAACATATAGATAGAATCACCCAATACAGAAAATCCTTCCAAGACCCTGATAACCAAAATGGGTATAGACTCCAAAAATCTGTATATTTTCATTTTATTAATACTCTGAATGTACCACCAAAGGCAGTCCCAATAGAACAAATTACAAGCAGGCCCATGAGACAAGATCCTGAAAAAGAAGCTAAAACACCAACCAAAATTCTTGTTGTATTGAAGAATAAGAGTACCTGTTTTTGGAGTTTAGAGCAATGCAGAGATCCTCACACTGTCCATGGTGCCAGGCTCTAGATCCATGAGCACGGCCCAGGACACAAATCTCCCACAGCTCGCCTCATTGTAGTAAAAATTAACCCTTTCAAGCTGTAGATCTGAAGTGCCCTGATATCTCCCAGTAGGATCGATCCCGTGTTCTTCACATACCACTTCCCAGAACTTGGAGCCGATCTGGTTACCACATTGGCCCCCCTGAATGTGAAGGATCTCTCGCATTTTTTCTATTGACCCAACTTAGATTTGGATCAGATCTGAACTACCCCTCGAAATGGGATTTGTTATTTATAACCTAATGTATCAGAGCAGAAGGAAATAAATCACCGGACTTCAACCAAATGGATCAGAGTAGACCTGCAACAGGCACTCGAGATCAATTTCCTTACTTACCCATCCTTCCTCCAAACCTGCGAGAGTATGGCCACATCCTTCCTCCAAACCTGCAATAGTATGGCTGCATCCTTCCTCAAAACGACGACAGTATGGCCGCATCCTCCCTCATTCCCTGGACAAGCCATGCAACCAGAGGGAAATGAATGAGGGAAATTACAACTTTTGATATTTGAAATTTTTTAACATTTTGAAATGAAACATGTGTGTTTTTTTAAGGCCACTCAAATTAATTTAAAAATATATATTTTTTAATAATTATAATAATTTTTAAATAATTAAAATAATTTCTAAATAATTAAATGTTTGTTTATTTTGATTGTTTAAAAATATTTACAATCAACAAAATAAAACATATCTTTTTGAGAAGCAATTAAAGTTATATGAGTAAATAATGGACTGATTTTTGCATATAGTAATCCTTCTACCCTACTAAATCATCATGCATTATTAAAAGGAGTTTTAAACTTTACACTATTAAATTATGTTGTATTTTAAATATTTGGAGTTTTAATCTCTCTCTTTTTTTTCTTTATAATTTATGTATTATTTTTCCTTATTTTTAAATATTACTTTAAAAGTGAAATTTACATTTTTTTTCTTTAATGATAGTAGTGTATGTATTCATTCATTCAAATTAGATAAATTTTCTATAATAAATAATAGTGTAGTCTAATTAATAGATGAAATGGTTTTTTTGATTGAAACCTGACAATATCAAGATTGTGATTTCTTATTGTTTATAATCAATTTTTGAATACATAAATGAATTAAACACCTTAAAAATCTCTTTAGAAATTAAAACTTAATAAATTAAATAATTTAAACTGGTTTGGGTAAATAAGTGGTATTGTTGATTATAAATAAGTATTAATTAGATTAAATCTAAGACATTTATTTAAATTATTAATTATATAAAGTTGCTGAATTTTTATTTCATAAACTAAGGATTTTGGTTGATTTTTTAATCTAATTATGTGATATTAAAGATGAATTATGGTAACTTAAAAATAATTTTTATGTGGTTAAAAGGGAAGTAGTAATGTTATGGTATGAATGATATGCTCAGGTATCATATGAGAGAAGAAAGCGATTGGCAGAATTGAGATCAAAAGCAGTGGAGTTAGCCGAAAAGAAACTTGCCCCAAAGATGGAGCTCTTAGCTTCAATAAAGTATTAGATAAGTTGCATGTTGTGCTCAATGAAGCAATCAATTTTGAAAATGACAAGAAAATATTTCTGAAGATGAGGTTTTTGACTAGAAAGATATAACAACATAGAAATAATTACACTGTTGATACAATAATAATATAATCCGCAAATAGCCTTCTCACATTCATGATCTGAGTATATAGTGAATTAGACAAAAGTAAGAACCTTATGAGTAGCAAGGAAATGAATGATTTGGGGTCTGTTCAGCAAACCCTTGAAGCAGCAATAACGCAATAACGCGCCCTAAGCCCTGTATTGCGATTTTCTCCGTTAGGAAACCCTTGAAGCAATAAATACTCGTATAGATAATGAGATTCAAGATCAAAATCCCATAGACATGAAGAGTGTCATACGCCTTGTTCAAAAATTAGTAAATGAAACTGTGGATCTAAAAAAGAACTCTAGAGAAGATACCTTTATTTAAATAACTTACAAACCATATTGCAGAAAACAATTACTTCTTCAAAGCTAATTCATCGAATTTGGAGGGCTTAGGGGATTGGGGGTTAGGGTTTAGGGGATTTAGGTGCATTTAGGGGTTAGGGGTCGAATAATGAGTTAGTAGTTAAGGGATTAGGGATTGGGGGCTTAGGGGGCTAGACCCAAACTCGTTTGGGCGGGTGCACTCAACCAAAACGACCCTGACCCAAACGGGTTTGGGCGGGCGCCCTCAAACGAAACGACACAACGCACCTAACTGAATGAAGGCACAAGGGTTAAAATGACAAACGAGCTACATGAACATGCACAAGGCGCTCGTGCAGTCATAACTTAGCAAATTTGATACGACCGCCCTCAAACGAAATGACCTAACTCAAACGTGTTTGGGCGGGCACCCTCACATGGCGCGACACAACATGCACGACCGAACAAAGGCACAAGGGAACAAATGGCAAACGGGCTACACGAACGTGAAAAAAGGCACCCGTGCAATCACAACTTAGCAAATTTGATACGACAACCCTCAAACGAAATGACCCGACCCGACCAGAACGCGTTTGGGTGGGCGCCCTCACAATATGGCATGCCCGACTGAACAAAGGCACAAGGGAGCAAAAAGCAAACAGGCCACACGAACGTGCACAAGGCACCCATGCGATCACAACTTAGAAAATTTGATATAGCCGCCCTCAAATGAAATGACCCGACCTGAACGCGTTTGGGTGGGCGCCCTCACACGGCACGCCCGACCGAATGAAGGCACAAGGGGGAAAATGGAAAACGGGTAGCACGAACATTCACAAGGCACCCGTGAGGTCATAACTTAGCAAATTTGATACGATCGCCCTCAAACAAAACGACCCTACCCGAACGCGTTTGGGTGGGCGCCCTCACACAACGCGACATGACGTGCACGACCGAACGAAGGCATAAGGGAGCAACCGGCAAACGGGCCGCATGAACGTGCATATGGAACCAGTGCGGTCACAACTTATCATATTTGATATGAGTGCCCTCAACCGAAACGACTAGACCCAAACGCGTTTGGGCCGACGGGTGCCCTCAACCAAAACGACCTGACTTGAATGCATTTGGGAAGGCACCCTCAACCGAAAAGACCCGACCCAAACGAGTTTGGGTGGTGCCCTCAAATGAAATGGAAAATGGGCCGCACGAACGTGCACAAGGCACCCATGCGGTCACAACTTAGCAAATGTATTAGGGTAGGGGGTTAAATGGGTTAGGGTTTTAGGGGGTTAAATGGGTTAGGGTTGGGAAATAGGGTTTAAGGGGTTAGGGGTTAAGGGTTTAGAGGTTTAGGGTTTAGGGGGTTAAATGGGTTAGGGGTTTAGGTGTTTAGGGGGTTAAATGGGTTAGGGGTTAAGGGTTTAAGGGTTAGTGGTTAAGGGTTTAGAGGTTTAGGGTTTAGGGGTTAAATGGGTTAGGGGTCTAGAGGTTTATGGTTTAGGGGGTTAAATGGGTTAGGGGTTGGGAATTAGGGTTTAATGGGTTAGGGGTTAAGGGGTTATAGGTTTAGGTTTTAGGGGGTTAAATGGGTTAGGGGGTTAGGGGGTTAGGGGATTTAGCAGTTAAGGATTTTAGGGGTTAGAAGTTAGGGGCTAATGGGGTTAGGTTTTAGGGGGTTAGATGGGTTAGGGGTCGGGAATTAGGGTTTAAGGGGTTAGGGTTAAGGGTTTAATGGTTTAGGGTTTAAGGGGTTAGGGGTTAAGGGTTTATAGGTTTAGGGTTTAGGGGGTTAAATGGGTTAGGGGTTTACTAGGGGTTTAGGGGGTTAAATGGGTTAGGGGTTAAGGGTTTAGGGGTTAGGGTTAAGGGTTTAGAGGTTTATGGTTTAGGGGTTAAATGGGTTAGGGGTTTAGAGGTTTAGGGGGTTAAATGGGTTAGGGTTTTAGGGGTTTAGGGGGTTTAGGGTTTAGGGTTATAGATTTAGCAAAGCGAAGGATTTTAGGGTTGGGCTAGGGGGATAATGGGGTTAGGTTTGAGGTTTATATGGGTTAGGGGTTGGGAATTAGGGTTTAAGGGGTCGTGGTTAAGGGGTTTAAGGAGTTAGGTTAAGGGTTTATAGGTTTAGGGTTTAGGGGGTTAAATGGGTTAGGGGTTAAGGGTTTAGGGGTTAGGGTTAAGGGTTTAGAGGTTTATGGTTTAGGGGTTAAATGGGTTATTGGTTTAGAGGTTTAGGGGGTTAAATGGGCTAGGGGTTAAGGGGTTATAGGTTTATGGTTTAGGGGGTTAAATGGGTTAGGGGTTTAGGGGGTTAGGGGATTTAGCAGTTAAGGATTTTAGGGGTTAGAAGTTAGGGGCTAATGGGGTTAGGTTTTAGGTGGTTAGATGGGTTAGGGGTTGGGAATTAGGGTTTAAGGGGTTAGGGTTAAGGGTTTAATGGTTTAGGGTTTAAGGGGTTAGGGGTTAAGGGTTTATAGGTTTAGGGTTTAGGTGGTTAAATGGGTTAGGGGTTTACTAGGGGTTTAGGGGGTTAAATGGGTTAGGGGTTAAGGGTTTAGAGGTTTATGGTTTAGGGGTTAAATGGGTTAGGGGTTAAGCATTTATAGGTTTAGGGTTTAGGGGGTTAAATGGGTTAGGGGTTTACTAGGGGTTTAGGGGGTTAAATGGGTTAGGGGTTAAGGGTTTAGGGGTTAGGGGTTAAGGGTTTAGAGGTTTATGGTTTAGGGGTTAAATGGGTTAGGGGTTTAGAGGTTTATGGGGTTAAATGGGTTAGGGGTTATAGGTTTAGGGTTTAAGGGGTTAAATGGGTTAGGGGTTTAGGGGGTTAGGGGATTTAGGAATTAAGGATTTTAGGGGTTAGAAGTTAGGGGCTAATGGGGTTAATTTTTAGGGGGTTAGATGGGTTAGGGGTCAGGAATTAGGGTTTAAGGGGTTAGGGTTAAGTGTTTCATGGTTTAGGGTTTAAGGGGTTAGGGGTTAATGTTTTATAGGTTTAGGGTTTAGGGGGTTAAATGGGTTAGGGGTTTACTAGGGGTTTAGGAGGTTAAATGGGGTTAGGGGTTAAGGGGTTAGGGGTTAGGGGTTAAGGGTTTAGAGTTTTATGGTTTAGGGGTTAAATGGGTTAGGGGTTTAGAGTTTTAGGGGGTTAAATGGGTTAGGGGTTAAGATGATAGTTTCATTGGTCTCTGTTTGTGCACATTAGTTGCTTATTCTTTGCATCTCAATGTAACAATTTTGTAAGTATTGTTGCTTGTTGCCATGTCTTATTTATTTATTAATTTATAGTATTTTTTAGCTATTTCTTTACACTTATTGATGAAAATGTCTATTGAAATCAAACCAAATGTATGTTCAATCCCTAATTTCAAACTCAGCCACAATGTTGTCACACAATTTAAGTCCGGAGAATGTCCATCTGATGATGTCTTAGTAACCAGACTGCACCTCATGACTACTCCAAAAAATCTTAAGTTCAAGTGTCCCACATTCACGAGAAATTTAGCTCTTATACTCTTGCTCCACCTGATTGTGTCCTGGAAACACCCTTGTCGACCTTGTCCCTTATGAGGAAGCACTGGATTTTAAGGCGGTCACAATTTGGCATTTTTTATACGACCACCCTCACACGACCAGACCCAACCCAACCAGACCCAATCTGACCCTCCCGAACGCGTTTCCTTGAGCGCCATTAGTACATGACTCGACCTGACCCGTACGAACGTGTTTCCTTGGGCGGCCTCACACGACACGACTCGAACAGACCCAACTCGACCCAACCCGTACGAACGTGTTTCCTTGGGCAGCCTCACATGACACAACCCGACCAGACCCAACTCGACACGCCCGAACGCGTTTCCTTGGGCGGCCTCACACGGCATGACTTGAACCGACTGGAAAGGGATAGCTGAATGACCGAACGATGCCACAAAGGAGAAAATGGAAAATAGGCCGCCCGAACGTGCACAAGCCACCTGGGTGGTCACAACTTAGCAAAATTGATACGGGCACCCTCGAACGAAACAACGCGACCCAAACGTGCTTGGTCGGGTGCCCTCACATGGTGCGACATGGCGTGCCTGACCAAACGATGCCACAAGGGAGAAAACAGAAAATGGGTCGCCCGAACGTGCACAAGGCACTCGGGCGGTCACAACTTAGAAAAACTGATACGGGCGCATTCAAACGAAACGACCTGACTTGAACGTGCTTGGTCAGGCGCCCTCACATGGCATGACACGACGCACCCGACCGAACAATGCCATAAGTGAAAAAATGGCAAATGGGCCACCCGAATGTGGACAAGGCACCTGGGTGGTCACAACTTAACAAAACTGATATGGGTGCCCTCGAACGAAATGACTCGACTCAAACGCGCTCGGTCGGGCGACCTCACATGGCGCGACACGACAAATGATACCACAGGGTAGAAAATGTAAAACAGGCCGCCCAAACATGCACAAGGCACCCGGGCGGTCACAACTTAGCAAAACTGATACGGGCGCCCTCGAACGAAATGGCCCGACCCGAACGCGCCCAGTTGGGTGACCTCACACGGCGCGACACGGAGCACCTGAAAAAATGATGCCACAAAGGAGCAAATGGAAAATGGGCCGCCCAAATGTGCACAAGGCACCCGGGTGGTCACAACTTAGAAAAACTGATACAGGCGCCCTCAAACGAAATGGCCCAACCTGAACGCGCCCAGTCAGGCGACCTCACACAGCGCAACACGGTGTGCCCGAATGAATGATGCCGCAAGGGAGAAAATGGAAAATGGGCCACCCGAACGTGAACAAGGCACTGAGCGGTTACAACTTAGAAAAACTGATATGGGTGCCCTCGAACAAAACGGCCCGACCCGAACGTGCCTAGTCGGGCAGCCTCACACGACGCAACACGGCGCACCCGATCGAACGATGCCACAGGGGAGAAAATAGTAAACGGTCTGCCCAAACGTGCACAAGGCACCTGGGCGGTCACAACTTAGCAAAACTGATACGGGCACCCTTGAACGAAACAACCCGAACCTAATTCGCCCAGTCGGGCGACCTCACACGGTGCGACACAGCGCGCCCAACCGAACGATGCCACAAGGGAGAAAATGACAAACGGGCTGCTCGAATGTGCACAAGGCACCTGGATGGTCACAACTTAGCAAAACAGATACAGGCGCCCTCGAACGAAACCGCCCGACCCGAACGCACCCGGTTACGCAACGTCACACAACACGACACAACGTGCCCGACCGAATGATGCCACAAGGGAGAAAACAGCAAATGGGTTGCACGAACATGCACAAGGCACCCGAGCGGTCCAACTTAGAAAAACTGATACGGGCGCCCTAGAACGAAACGTCCCAACCCGACCTGAATGCGCCCAATCGAGAAACCTCACACGGTGCGCCCGACCGAACGATGCCACAAGGAAGCAAACGGAAAACAGGCTGACCAAATGTGCACAAGGCACCTAGGTGGTCACAAATTAGCAAAACTAATACGAGCGCCCTCTAATGAAACGACCCGACCCGAACATGCTCGGTCGGGCAACCTCACACGACGCGACATGACACGCCCGAGCGAACGATGCCACAAGAGAGAAAATGGAAAACAAGCCGCCCGAACATGCACAAGGCACCTGGGTGGTCACAACTTAGCAAAACTAATACGGGCGCCCTCGAATGAAATGGCCTGACCTGAACATGCCCGGTCGGGTGACCTCACACGACGCGACACGGCATGGCCAACCAAATGATATCATGAGGGAGAAAATGGAAAATGGGCCACCCAAATATGCGCAAGGCACCCGAGAGGTCACAACTTAGAAAAACTGAAACGGGTGCCCTCGAATGAAACAGCTCGACCTGACCCGAACACGCCCGGTCGGGCTACCTCACACGGCATGACACGGCGCACCCAACCAAATGATGCCACAAGGGAGAAAAGAGCAAATGGGCTGCCCGAACGTGCACAAAGCACCTAGGTGGTCACAACTTAGAAGAAACGATATGGGTGCCCTCGAACGAAATGACCCAACCTGACCCAAACACGTCTGGTCAGGTGACCTCACACGACGCAACACGGCACGTCCGACCGAACGATGCCACAAGGGAGAAAATTTAAAATGGGCCGCCTGAAGGTGCACAAGGCACCCGGGCGGTCACAACTTAGCAAAACTGATACGGGCGCCCTCGAATGAAATGGCCCGACCCGAACGCACTCGGTTAGGCGACCTCACACGACACGACACGGCGCGCCCGACCGAACGATATTGCCACAAGGGAGCAAACGAAAAGTAGGCCGCCTGAACATGCACAAGGCACCCGAGTGGTCACAACTTAGCAAAACTGATATGGGCTCCCTCGAATGAAACGACCCTACCCGAACATGCCCGGTTGGGTGACCTCACACGGTGCGACATGGCGCGCTCGACCAAATGATGCCACAAGGGAGCAAACGAAAAACTGGCCGCTCGAACGTGCACAAGGCACCCAGGTGGTCACAAGTTAGCAAAACTAATACAAGCTCCCTCGAATGAAACGGCCCGTACGAATGTGTTTCGTTGGGCGGCCTCACATGACAAGACCCGATCACGAAAAACAACTCCCAAACCCTAAACCCTAATATTGTTCCTAAACACTAACAACACTTGCCTCTTAAACGTCGCAATACCGACACTTGACACAACTGTCACAATACTGACACTTGTTCTTGTTATCTAAAAACTTGTATGCATCTATGTTATAAAAAAATATTTTCTTTTGTGCATGTTTCACTACAAAAGAATGATGAGGATGGACCTTTTAGGGACTTCATTAAGAATGGAAAAAGGAAACTAGTCTTCTTGACTTCTAAATAATACAAACACTAAAATAAGTAAAGAAAATGAGGTAGTGTGAAGAGTTATCATCTGCATAAAGTGCGTGCTTCTTCCAAAATGAATGAGAATTATCTAAGACTTGCAAGAATAAATATGTTAGATGGAACATACAATTCTTCTCTAAATGAAAAATTGATTCAAGGTAGAGGATATACATTCAAACTAGTACATTTGGCGGAATTTTTTTTTAAATATTTTTATCCAAGTGTCAGAAGACCGACGCCTTACATGTTGGAAGGCCCACAAACGTGCACAAGGCACCCGTGCAGTCACAACTTAGCAAATTTGATACGACCGCCCTCAAACGAAATGACCCGACCCGAATGCGTTTGGGTGGGCACCCTCATGCTGCGCAACACAGTGCGCACGACTGAATGAAGGCACGAGGGAGCAACCAGTAAATAGGCCGCACGAACGTGCACAGGGCACCCGTGCAGTCACAAGTACTTCGAAAATTTGATACAGCCACCCTCAATCGAAACAACTCGACCCAAATGCGTTTGGGCCAACCTGACCCGAATGCAATTGGGTAGTCACCCTCAATCGAAACGACTTGACCCAAACACGTTTGGGCGGGTGCCCTCAACCGAAATGACCCGACCCAAACAGGTTTGGGCGGGTGCCCTCAAACGAAATGACACGGTGCGCCCAACTAAATGAAGGCACAAGGGAGGAAACAACAAACAGGCTGCACGAACATGCATAAGGCACCGTGCAGTCACAACTTAGCAAATTTGATACGACTGCCATCAAATGAAACGACCTGACCCGAACGCGTTTGGGCGGGTGCCCTCACACGGTGCGACATGGCATGCACAACTAAATGGAGGCACAAGAGAGAAACTGGAAAATTGGGTGCACGAACGTGCACAGGGCACCCGTGCGGTCACAAGTACTTAGAAAATTTGATACAATCGCCCTCAACCGAACCGACTCAACCCAAACGTATTTGGGCGAGAGCCCTCAACCGAAATGACTCGACCTGAACGCGTTTGGGCGGGCACCCTCAACCGAAATGACCATACTCGAATGGGTTTTGGCGGGCGCCCTAAAATGAAACAACCCTACTCAAATGGGTTTGGGCAGGCGCCCTCAAACGAAATGACATGACGAGCTACCAAATGAAGGCACAAGGGAGCAAACGGCAAACAGGCTACACGAATGTGCATAAGGCACCCATGCGGTCACAACTTAGCAAATCTGATACGACCACCCTCAAATGAAACGACCCTACCCGAACAGGTTTGGCCAGGCACCCTCAAACGAAATGACATGGTGGGCTACCGAACGAAGGCACAAGGGAGAAAATGGCAAACAGGCTGCACGAACATGCACAAGGCACCCGCGTGGTCACAACTTAGCAAATTTGATACGACCGTCCTCAAACGAAACGACCTGACTCAAATGCATTTGGGCAGGAGCCCTCACACGGCGCGACATGGCGCGCACAACCAAACGAAGGCACAAGGGAGCAACCGACAAACAGGCCGCACGGACTTGCACACGGCACTCGTGCGGTCACAAGTACTTAGCAAATTTGATACAGTCGCCCTCAATCGAAACGACTAGACCCAAATGCGTTTGGACCAATGCCCTCAACCTAAACGACCCGACCCGAATGCGTTTGGGCGGGCGCCCTCAACCGAAATGACCCAACCTGAACACGTTTGGGCGGGCACCCTCAACCGAAACGACCCAACACGAACGGGTTTGGGCGGGTGCCCTCAAACGAAATGACACGGCGTGCCTAACTGAACGAAGGCACAAGTTAGCAAATAGCAAACGGGCCGCACAAACGTGCATAAGGCACCCGTGTGGTCACAACTTATCAAATTTTATATGTTCGCCATCAAATGAAATGACCCGACCCGAATGCATTTGGGCGGGCGCCCTCACACGGCGCGACACGGTGTGCAAGACCGAACGAAGGCACAAGGGAGCAACTTCCAAACGGGCCGCACAAACATGCACAGGGCACCCGTGCAGTCACAAGTACTTAGAAAATTTGATCAACCACCCTCAACCGAACTGACCCAACCCAAACACGTTTGGGCGAGTGCCCTCAACTAAAACGACCCGACTTGAACGCGTTTGGGTGGGCATCCTCAACCAAAATGACCCTACCTGAACAGGTTTCGATTGGCGCCCTCAAATGAAACGACCCTACCCGAACAGGTTTGGGCGGGTGCCCTGAAACGAAACGACACGACGGGCTATCGAACGAAGGCACAAGGGAGAAAATGGAAAATGGGCTGCACGAATGTGCACAAGGCACCTGTGCAGTCACAACTTAGCAAATTTGATATGACCGCCCTGAAAAGAAACGACCCGACCTGAACACGTTTGGGCGGGTGCCCTCACACGGCGAGACACGGTGCACATGACCAAACGAAGGCATAAGGGAGAAATGGCAAACGGGCCGCACAAACGTGCACAGGGCACCCATGCGGTCACAACTTAGCAAATTTTGATGGTTAACATTTCTTAAAAAAATTTATGGTTAACATTTCTTTGATTTGCCCCAAACCGTCGCAATACCAACGCTTTTCTCCGAACATCGCAATAGCAACACTTAGCTCTAAGTGTCGCAAGACCAACACTTTCCTCCAATCTGTCGCAATTCCAACTCTTTGCTCCAAAAATCTCAATAGTGACACTTAGCTCTAAATGTCGCAAGACCGACACTTTTCCCCAATCCATCACAATTTCGATGCTTTTCTCCAAACATCGCAATAGCAACACTTAGCACTAAGTGTCACAAGACCGACACTTTCCTCCAATCCATCGCAATTCTGACGCTTTTCTCCAAACTTCGTAAGACCGACACTTACCTCTAAGTGCCACAATACCAACACTTGTCTCCAAACGTCGGTATAACAACAGTTGTGGGCGGGATTTGAAAAACTGATAAAATTTGGGGAAATTTCCGACATTTGGTCAAAAGTGTCAGAACTAAAGTGTCGGAATTTCCGCCAAATGTACTAGTGACTCATTCACCAAGGGAGATCTAGTCCTCCGCTACGATGTCGCAAAAGAAGCCCTAGATCCAGGTAAGTTCGAAACTTTGTGGAAAGGACCCTACATCATAAAGCATTTCCTCCGCCAGGGGGCATACATCTTGACAGAACCGGACACGACATGCCTCAGCAACCCAGTCAATGGCCTTTACCTCAAGAAATTCTACCCATAAGGGCCAAGAAGGCCCTACCCTAGAGTCAACGTACACAAACCCAACCACTTTAAATTTTTGACTAAAATACTTTTTAAAAAATGTGCTTGAGTGTCACAATGGATTACCGACCCGACCCTTACTTCGGATTTGCTGATGGAGCATTGAGATGGTCTCAAAGTTTAGTAGTAGCCACCTAGGTTATCTATCACCATGACCGATCACCACTCTACACCAATGGTGTGTGCATCGGATCAAAAATAAACAATGAAGTGGAATATGACGTCATTATCGGACTTATGTGTGACGCCCTCCATCAGGGCATACACCATATGCATATCTACCTCGATTCCCAGTTATTAATATCGCAGTTAAACCGAACATTTGAGATATGAGATTCACATCTACTTAGAAAGTATTTGTGTGCAAAAAGATTAAGCAGACAATTTGAATACATTACATTCACACATATACCAACAATTGATCGCATAGCTAACCATCTTCTAAAATGGAATGCATCTCGAATAGACCATCATACATAAAAAACAAAAACATAGAAAACATAGATATCCATAAGCAAAAATAGGGGGCACACCATGTAGAGCCACAAAAATAATCTCTTATATATATATATATATATATATATATATATATATATATATATATATATATATATATATATATATATATATATATTTGAGTACAAAAAATAGTGTCTCTGGCCCATCGGTCAGCCCAAAAAGATACACATATAAGTCATAAAAAAATAGGGGAAGCATCCTCATAATGTGTGCTTTCCCCGTGTACAAAATTACTCTAGGGTGGTGCTCCCCCAGGTGGGGCACCTGGACCCATTGTCGCTCCCGGGTACCACTACTAGAGCCACCGTCAATAACGAGACCGCCACTCAACGTAAAACTGGCCGATAGTCCCTCTCCCAGGCCATCAAGATCTCCAACCATACCTCCTCAAGGTCATCTAAAAAGCCTCAAGTCAGCATCCCATGGGTCAAGTGGTCCACTTGATCCTAGGCATCCTCCAAAACTGACACCTGCGTAGTCAGCTCAGCAACACGAGCGTCTGCCGCATCAACACAAGAACACTCAGCTGCAGTCTCGGCAGCAGCCCAAAGGGCCAGCCTCACCACCGAGTGCCCCACCCTACTCCCCAAGCTCCCCGAGGTCTCCTAAGAGTACCATGGCCAACCAATCGAGCCACAGGGCGACCAAACTCACCAACATGTACAAGCGTAACCAAAACTATGTTAGTGTCATCATAAAAACACATATAAAAATAAATACTCAAATAAATGCAGAAGAAACAAAAGGCATACTTACTGGCCCCTAAGTGTATTCAGGAGGAAGACCCATGTCTGGATCCCCTCGGAAGTCCATCCCTGCAGAAACATCTAGGGGTTGGCCTCAAACCAGGCCTCCGTCGTGGAATTCCAGTAACATCCCACCCTACCCCCACCTCCTTGAGGAATCATGGGAGCCCACCTCCTCATACGAGGCTCCTGTGGCCCCCCAGTAGGCACCGCCACCACCTGTCTCATTAGCACCACCCGCTCATACATGGTGCTGCATAAAATGCTGGCATAAGAAAACATCTTTGATCAATCCCAGATCTTGTAAAGTTGTGCCAGCATCTTGCCATAGCAGACTCAAGAAAATTCAAAAAAGTGTCTGGCCCTAAGCCGACGCAAGACACCAACCTGCGGGCCTGATGCCCGATGTGGAGCAGATGACCCTACCAGTCGAACAATGGCCACTAGAGCACACAACTCATCCAAGTTTGTCACTGTCACAATAGCTATGCACCCCTCCGTAAGGGGCGGCCTGCCATAGTGACGTGCTGAAAATGCCTCCAGATCCACCCTCCTAGAAGGAAGTGGATACCGCAACGCCTCACCCTGAGGCAGCAACCCAGTCAAAAAGTAGATATCCATCTCAGTACAGATAGCGAGGTCACACCCACGTAGCACAAAAACCTTGTGCCGCATGTTCCAATGTTGTATCAAGTAGCGCAGGAGTTGGTCCTGTGACCGAAGAAGGTCATTCTCCACAAATTTTAAGAGACCTCATCTCGCTAATTGTTGGCGTGCCTGACCATTGGTGGCTAAAGTAGTGTGGAGCTCAGGCCAATCCCACTCCCTCCACAACATCCTGTCAACAAAACAGGAGCACATCAGCAGCATAAAAACATCAAAAAATAGGTAAAAATTTTCAAAATTTTGGACAAAATTTGCCTCGGCTATTCACGTGCCTATCCCTCAAACATGCACACGAAAGGCATGTCTGTCCCTTCTTCAAGCGCACAAAAGGCACACCCAAAATTTGGACAGGTGCGCCTTCTACGCGCAAAACCATTTTTTTGCACGCAAAAGGCGCACCCTCACCCTGATCGCCCGTGCAATCCAAGGTAAGACTGGCTCTGAATCCATACAAACCAGTATTTTACGAACCCTGGCACCCTAGACTAGAAAAAAATTAAAATGCGGGACGTCATGGAGTTTACCTGGCTAGAAAATCACTAATTTCGGGTGCTCAGGCTGATCGTAATGTCAAGAACTACTCTACAGAAGCCTCTGACCTCCTAATACTCAACAAACACAAATGAACTGAATTGAGCCATATTCACCTATATGTCGCCCTTTTTCAGAAACTTTGGAGGAACATAACGAGAGCTCAGAAGGCTCAATCACCAGACCAAAAGCAGCACTGTGATCAACACTCCATCATGTCCAAGGGCGGTGCCACACATTGACACCCTCGAAAAAATAAATTTTTAGCGTCGATAGGTATGCCCTCTCTCATCTTCTTTTTAAAGTGCATGTCTTTCAATAATATTTGAATAAAGAAGATGATTTCACTTGGGGTAGTTGTTTTTGCAGATAATTTGAAAACCATCCACTGCTCCATCCAATGAAAGTTCCAGAGCAAGTATCATTCTACCCCTAGCATGATAGAGTCCCAGAAAAAATCTGCATATCCTAACATCATTTCTCCATCAGAAATTAACCATAGGTTCCACACACTCGACTATGTTTATCATCACCTCACCTTGCACATGATAAGCATCCTCGTTGGTCGGTAGAGCCTCCCCTCAATGGCGCTTGTCACTAATGGTAGACCACATATCACAACAAAGGTGACGCCATGGCCATACCACTTTAGTCCAGGAAGAACCCCATGCCCATTCAGTCATCATGCATAAGGTCAAGTATTACCATATAAAATAAAACCGCTTTCCCGGACGACCAGGTTGTACAAGCAGATCAAAAATCACACTACCATGCCTCGTATTTGGCCCACCATACCTCCATCAATATAACCCATCTGCGATACTTTTTCATCTTCTTCATCAACCTCACACATGAGACCAACCAATGGGGCCCCCACCCTCAGCAAAACACTTTCCTCACATCATAAGTGAGCAAACACTTCCACGTTTTGGGGCACCCATCTCTGTGTTTTTTACAAACCAAAGCCCATTATTTTATTCTTATGGTAAGTGTACAAAGATTGCAAATGATGCACTATGTCAACCACGCACCCATTCATTTTTTCTCCCATGGCAGCAATACCACGTCACCCTTGGTCAGAGTATCACATCCACACCTAAAATCCACCATGGCATTCATAACCAGTTTATACCCACCCTATAAGTCTTACCGACTCTAGGGATTTCCCCATCAGAAATAGTTATGACTGCCACCAAGCTGCGTTTTATACTCCGACTTTGGGCTACTAAATCCCCATCATCAGTTTTCAGTCACCCCTCGCCATCATGCCTATGTTAAACCCATCGCATCTAGGATCTTGATCCTCCATATCAATTACCCCCTTGTTCAGTTGAGGCTTCCTTTTTGTTGACATCAATGCCTCTTTTCCAAAAAGGAATTTGTACCTTGGATCACCCCTCTCCATAAAAGGGACATCCTCAGGTAGCACTGTGGGAGGCATCATTGCCCACATATGTCATCGATCCTCCTGACATTCGACTACAACACAATCTTTTATGTCAGGATGGTATTATACCTTACAACCATTGCACTTTGATCAAATTCGTTAAAGACCCGTGCCTTTATAAGTGTCTCTTTTAGCAATGCTTACATGGGAAGGTCCCAACCAATGCCTATGCGTGAAATGCGCATTTATATGCCATACCAAGTCTATTCATATGGGTATCACTTTCCACCTATTTTCAAAGAAGAAAGCGCCCTTGAGGGCGTCAATAGTCATCGTCACCAATCAACAGATCACTACCATATTAGTGACATAAACAAAATATGTATCTGTCAGATAGATTTGTTTAACTAGCCAAAGCATCACGAGCATGGGACATGCCCGCCTCATAGAAAATTTGTATCTATTCTATTATACCATTTCTTGTAGGAGTCCCACAGGACATGGTCGCTCTTCAACCCGGTGCAGGGTGTCTCCAATTCTGAGCTACACACAGGACTCTCTCTCTCTCTACACACAGTATACAGAAAAGAAACTATAATGTGTTTCGCCTATATAGTTCTTCCTAGACCTCACACATTAGGGGGCAACTGTTTTCACTGGAAAATATTACAATCAAAGGTGACATTATTTAATGTCAGGCAGAAGGATTTATAGGGCTGAGAGACATTAGAGAATCTAAAAGTATTTAAAAATCTCTAAGGTTTGAGGAAAAATCAAATTGCGTACAAGAAGAACCAGTCAAATGTGCCTTTGTGTGCAAAAATCTTCGATAAACATGCCTTTTGCTAAAAAATGTGCACAATCCTGGGAGTGGCGGAAGTCACATTCCGGGACCACAAGGCACACTCTAGGACATTGATTCCACACTTGAATCTACCTAAGGGTAGCCACCAGAGCCTCCTTAAGACATCAAGGGAGCACACAATGGAATAAATGTGGCACACAATGGAATCACCCTCCTCTCTTGGGTCACTATCCACAATGTACCAAGAGAGGGAAGGAGGATTTTAATTCTCCTATAAAAAGCCACTAGGAGATGAACAACATGAGAGCAAATTGTTATGCTGGCCATAATTTCCCCAAGTAATACTAGCAGTGTGTGATCCAGAGCAGAGATAGAGGGGACATCAGTTTTTGGCCATCCAAAAACTCCAGTCCACCATAGTAGAGAGCGGGAGAGTTTGCGCCAAGGCAGCTCGGAAGTAAAGACATCCTTGCATCGGGACTTAAAACCCCTAGTCTTAAGGGCCCCTTGGCAAGTGGGTTAAAGTTTCATCCTCATTCCTACCAGAAATCAATAAGAGGGGATGTAAGAGCCACCGTTTGGATTATTGAAGTTGTTTGACTCTATTTAGAGATTTTGTTTTATTTGTTTTAGTTTTAGTTTAATGTTATGTTTGAATATGCATGCTATTTCTCTATCTAGTATGTTTATGTTTGAGCATGTTCCACTAACTTGCTTGCCTCCATCTATTTTCTACCTGTGACCAATAACTTAAGAGGGAAAACCACACCCCTTAAGTTGGTGTGATTTCATACGTACGTGCACCAAACACACTAACACAACCCTCTGCCACCTCCACGACGTGTATCAATGCTTCAGTGGTAGTCTCATCTACCAATTCCGCCAAGTAAGACACAAGACCTGCCATCTATCCTCATCTATTTCCAGGTCAGTCAGTCCATAGCCGTAATGGGAAAGTGATAGCCCACTCTAAGAGAAATTAAAAGTGCACATCCCTCAGGGGTACTACCATCCCAAAAAACCTTATAATATGTTTTATAATCACAATACATCTCATTCCATTATTATAAATATGTGAACTGCCACCCCGGAACATATACCAAAAAACCTACCCCTTCCTTAAATGTATCAAACGTACACCATGGCTGTCAAGCAGTCACCAACTTCGAAAACATTCATATTCTGGGAATAATTTAGCTGCTCTAGGTTGTATGTGTCGCCCATCATATGACAACCTTAAATGAGTATCTACCACCCATACTCCGATTCAATTTTTTTGGGACCATGAAAACTCCCCCGCCACCATTAACCGACACTATTACCACTGAAATCATCGGAAAAGTATAAGGTTGACAACCATGAATTGTGGATATGAGAAGAAAAGAATCTGCTACACAAAAGTATCATCCCCAGAGAGCCAAAATCATAATATTAACACCAGCATAAAACAAGCATGTCCTAAATAAGGAGCATTATCCTACCCAGAAAACAAACTGTCACTGAAGTGTTATACCACATTGCTTGGCCCTATGGTAGAGTCGCCAAGAAAACCGCCCAACATTCTGACTCAGTCCCCTGTCAAGAGCTGTAGAGGTCACATAGAGTTACTGACAACAACAACAACATGAGCACCCACATATATTCCACCACTAATCACAGAGTTACACCTCAAAACTCCTACAGGGTTTGGATATGATAGAAATTGAACCCACTTATCCCATAAAGAGGAATATTTTTGTTTAGTAACACTAATCCCTTGACCAATGGCGATATGATAAATGTGTTTAAAATTATTACTGAGACAATCACCCATGTCCCAACCACAGCACTGCAGGTATAATACCAGAAAGAGCCCAAATCACATAGTTCAAGGAAAAAACATACCCATACAACGGAATGTCTTCCCACACGACCTATTGGTCATCACCTCCATCATGGCTCCCTGCCATCAATCCAGGCTTGTCAAAAGCTCCCCCATTGCCTCCAATAAGTCGAGTAATTACCCCCACTAGTTAGTCTTGCTTCGAGCTTCAACTCTGTGGTAAAAAAGGAAACACAAAATCGTGTGCAGAGCGGATTGAACTGGTAAAGGAAAATTGCACTTTAGGTTTGGGAGGCAAATGTTAATGGATGTGATGGCGAAACGGGCATAACCAATTTTGCTACAAGGAGTTGCCACTTAACATGTGGCATAGAAACTACCCCAAAATTTGAAAACATAAAATTTAAAAAGCTCGGTTCGGTACCTTATGAGATAATGTTGAGTGAAACAGGAGCAACTCCCATTGAAGCAATTTCTATGGTGCGGCTCATAATATATCTAAAAAGAATTGAGCAAATGGGAGTAGGTAGAGGGCCTAATGTTATCTTCAAAGAAGGCATGAGTGAAAGAAAAAAAACATGGATGCGACAAAACTACACATGGATGAAAAAATGGAATATCTACCTCAATGCTTGTCCCACAAATAGCTAGGAGCTAAATAATTTTGTTATGGAGGGAAAAGAGTTGGGTAGAAAGAAAAAGTACTACATTGAAAAATTCAACCCTGCGTATGATCTCCAACAAAAAGAGTACATTGGAGATAACATTCCGTGGAGGGCAAAGGTTCTTATTGCTCAATTAAGGACCAACTCGCATCAACTTTGGTGTGAAACAAGATGGTGGAAACGACATAAAGAAGCTTGGGAAGAACAAGTGTGTACAATTTGCACGTCTGGGGCAGTGGAATCGAAAAAACATTTCATTTTGGAATGTGATGCATTCAAAGACATCACAGAAAGTTTCAACGATGGGATTGTTGGAAGGTTGGGCCAACTCACCATCAATTTGTTGGAAGGTTGGGCCACCTCACCATCAATTTGAATAAGAAAAAGACTGAAATGCAAAAAGCTAAAAACAGAGAACTCATAGTCCGAGAAACTATTTTTAATCTAGTAGACATTAAAATTTCATTTCATTTTCATTATTCAATTGCTTAATTTAAAAAGAGAAAACTATAATCATTCATTATTCAATCCCTTAATTAAGTCCGTTGGATTGTCACTTCAATATCCAAACATTTTTTCAATTTTAACGAATCAAAATTCATACCTTTTAAATCCCTTAATTCAGTCCGTTGGATTGTGACTTCACTATCCAAACATTATTTTTTCAATTTTAAAGAATCAAAATTCATACCTTTTAAAGAATCAACATTCATACCGCCTCATTCCAATATAAACCACCCCTAAAGAGGTAACTAAAAATATTTATACCAAAAACAATTCTTATCTTTATTTTAAACATAGAGATTCATATCATTCCTTTACAAATTATTTTCGGTGAAACCAAATACATAAACAGTTTCTATTACACACACAGCTCATCACAGGCTATAGGTTTGAATTGCATAAAGACCGTAATACGTTAACAAAACACTTTCGGCTCCCTGTAGATGGTAGTGCGGATAGTGGGCGTCAATTAAGGACGACGGGCCGTCATCATGGCCTTGAAATCTTGAAAGGAAACAGAGTCACGATTGTTGGAATCGACGCTCTTTATCATCTGCTGGCACTCCTGGAAGGTGGTCACTTCTCCCAAATTCTTCAGAATACGATACAGCTCCTCAACGGAGATCCTACCATCGTTGTCCAGATCGTACATCTTGAACGCGCTCTCTAAGTCTCGCATCACACGCTCGTTGTCGACGCCGTTGGTGTTGGCGGCCACGAACTCGTCGAAGGTGATGAAGCCATCCTTGTTGGAGTCGGCCTCCTTCATCATGCGATCGATCTCCTCCTCCGTAGCCCTGCACTCGAGGGCGCTCATCACGGAGCTCAGCTCCGATCTCGATATTTTCCCGTCGCCGTTGCTATCGAACTTGCGGAACACTTCCTCCAGCTCCCGGCGGCTGGGCAGGGCGGGGGCCGTCAATCGCGAGTCTGAGGAGGAAGAAGGCTTGGCGGAAGCAGCAGCAGCAGCAGATTTCATAGGGGAAGGTTTGGCGGCAGCAGCGGGCGGAGGAGGAGGTTGCACAGCGGGGGTCTTTGGACGGAGCGAAAATCTCCCAGCCCTCAAACCAATGACACGCATTCTCACAGCAATAATTTCACCAAAACAATACAAAATGGAGAATGGAAACCAAACAAATAATATTTCACAAATACAATACAAAATGGAGTTGCAATGACAGAATGGATAGCAAGTGTCATTTATTATACCTACATTTGGGGCAATTTATAAACTTTGTTCGTACTACTTTCCTAGAACAAAATATTCTTTTTGAAACGTGTCCATGGAGGAAGTAAATATGTGGTGCGCTGAGAGCTGAGCTGCTTCGTGGATGCTTCCCACGGTTTTGCCAGTTGCGTACATGATAGAGACATGACGTGGCATGCCGACAGTTTTCAATGCAAAATGAAAATGCAAAGAAAAAGGTGGGTAAAGAGAGGGAACCGACTTCCTTTTTTTTAATAAAGATTATTCTTTCGAACAAAAAAGATTATTCTTTCAAACTTTTTCTGGTAAAAGGAATATGTCGGTAATGGAATAATTATCTACCCTTCTTTTTTATCAAATCTTTGTTAGTTTAAAAAATATTCATAAAATATATATTATTTAGATATATTTATTTTGCGACATTTTATAATTATAAAAATATTTTTCAATAGAGTTACTTGGGTATGAAGCATGTAAATGGATTGCACTCAAAGAAATTTACTCTTACATATATGGTTCTCTTTCTACATGTCCGTATGACAAGTGGACCATGTCTATGTGGAAATGAGAGGTTTTTTTTTTTTTTTTTTTAAATAAGATTAAGCGTTTTTCTTGGACTTTTTTTTAACCAAATATTGACTTGGGAGAATTTGATGAAAAATGGTTTTGAGGGTCGGGGTTGTTTCCATTTTTGTCATTCAACTTTCAAAGATAATATTTATTCCTGGACTGCTCCTTCGCAAAGGCTATTTAGGATCATGTGGTGGATTTGCCGAACCTTAGGATTGATACGGGTTGGTCCTCCATCTTTGATTGCCTTTATGTATTGGTCCTCGAGCCATAGACCCTACAGAGCGCTTCCCCTATATGTTTTATGGGGGATCTGGCATTCGAGCAGCACCTCTGTTTTTTAGAATTGGATTCATGGTTGCCATTATGTTTGCGTCAAAATTGTCGATTATTTTCTTGAGATTGGCCCTTGATCCCCTAGGTCTCCTCAGCATTCTGTTCAATTTCAGGAGTTGGGGTTTCATTATCCTTTTGGCTTCTTTGATGCAGCCTCTGCTGATGGTAATTGCGGTTGCGGGGCCCTCATCAAGCTCTGACCTATCAGGGAAAAGTACAAATCGCCAAGCAGAGGTCGTGGCATTGTGGGGATTACTTTAGATCGTTGTGTAGCTAGCCATTGACTTCATAAGGATCTCTAGTGACTCAAAACTTGTCATTGATTGGTTGTTGGAGCTGAATTCTTTGGAGGTTCCACTGATTCACCACTGGATGGCCTACATTGTTGTTCTTCGCTATTCTCTGTTGGGTGTGTTTTATTTTCTTTCCACGATTAGAGTCGGGCATGAATCAGAGGGTGCAAGGGGGCTGGTAGCCCCCTTGCACAGGGTCTGCGGCAGCGCCCCGAGAAATTTTTTTGGGACCTTATATTAGGTGGATGGACCCGCCTATGGTTTTGTGCATGGGTTTGCACATGGTTTTGGGCATGATGGTTTTTTTCTCCTGGTATTTTGTAGATCGAGTCAAGGGAAATACAGTTATGTTCTAATCCAAGGTTAATGGATTGGAGTTTATGAATGCTTCGGCATGTGTATATATGTGTTGCAACACTAAAAGGAATATAATGAAAAATCAAGCTAGTAGTCTCGGTTTGGGATCTAGGGAAAATATATGTGTATATATATTTTATGTTTTATGTTCTCACTATTGTTTATTTTCTATTTTTTAATAATTCATTTGTAGATAATTTATGTACAGGGTTAAAACAAACATTCTTTCAGTGACATATCTTTCCTCCACGAATACAGGAAGAAAAATGTGGAATAAGATGCTTTGTCTAAGCGTGGGATCCCTCTTCCTCCTGCCAGATTTTTTTTTGAACTCTTGGTTGATGGGTCCATCCTCCATTCGGGCTCCTTTGAGTTATGATTTCTTCAATTGCTTGGACTCATGGATCCTTTATGTTTCCTGATTGGGCTGGGCCAAGTTGCTGCATGCTGATTTTATGGTGTTTTTCGGTCCTTCTTGATCTTACTCTATTTTTTTTGTCTCTTATCTTGTTATAGATGCATCTTCCCTACGACTGGGCATTTTTTCCCTTGTTCCTAACTTTTGTAACTTCTCTTACTTTAATGAAGAAGCTCTATTTTTTTCTTTTGAAAAAGAATGAAGGATATGAATGAGATTAATATTCTGAATTACCAACTTCAAACTATATTAAATTAAAGAAGACATTGAGGATGAAAGACGTTGATGATGAATTGTGTTGGTTGAATATTTCAACAATTGGAAATTATATTCCTAAGCTTGGTTATTCTTGTTTCGATAAAATGATAGTGGAGTTCTTTATGAAAATTTTACGCCTATTAAAAAATAAGATTACAAAGTGGCCTCCCTTAAAGAATGAGCTATTACCCTCGGATAATGGGTTAGATATGTACAAAACATTATACTCTCTTTGAAAGGTATGAAGAATGTATTGCTGAGATTCAACAAAAAGATTTAGCACCCACACTAATGAATAAAACATCTGGTTGCATTAAGCACTTGGTTGCATTAAGCACCTACACTACGCTGGGGCCCACACGGCTATTTTTGGGTGCATATCTATTTTTATTATCCCTTAATTTAGATGGACATTAAACTGTAATCTATTCTCAATTTGGACTTAAAATAGTTAACTGAAGTGGAAAATTCAGTTAGCTAGTGGATTTCAAGTTAGAGGTTGGTTGGTGGGACATGAAGAGTAATTCTAGTTGTAACAGAGTTTGAAGTGCAGTGGTGTATGAGTTGGTGCAAGTTGTAAATAGTTTAACTTAGTTAAGTGAGTTAAACTCAGCTGTGCTAGTTGTAACCAAAGATACACTGGTGAGAGATCTAGTGAATTAAATATTAATTAATTTACAATCAGTGATCTCACATGCAACTGAGGATTTACTCTTATTAGCTTCATGCATATCAAATCTAGTGGAGACCCAGTTGATTTCTAGGTGAAAGGGAAGTTGACTATCAGTTGTGACATTATCTGCTTACACACATGCAGGAAAACATCCATTGGATGTGCCCATGATACTTGCGCAGTCAAGGAAGGCAGGATTGCATCAATTCAGGGATTGCGCAGTGAAGGCAGGTTGTTTGGAGACAGTCAATTGGCTAAGGAGCTTGCAATTTTTGTATGATAGTGTGAGACAATTAGCTGATGTACTAAGGGCTCTTGTGAGAAGAGTTTTTTATGTAATTTTTTCATGATCCATGATATAATATAAAATAGAATATAGTGGGGTTTTTAGATGTAATTTTTCCCCAGGATATTATTTGTGTTGTGTGTGATTGATCTTTCTTCATGTTCATGTGATTAGCAGTTGTGTTTTTAATTCTAAAAAATATTTGTAGAAGTGATTCAGTATTTAACTATAATACATTGTTAGATTGGGTGAATCCAAGATATACATGCTTGTTGTATAATTTCTACATGGTATCAGAGCACAGGAAATTGTAGAAGTGAAGCAGGAGCTGAGTTTGTGACTGGATAGAATTTGAATTTGCAGAAAGACTTTCTTGGTGCTATAGCTGATTCAAGATCGAAATGGCTTTCAATGGCTTGAGGTTAGAGTATGCACTCTAGGGAAACTCGATCTACATTCCTTGGAAGGAAAAGATGGAGGCAGTACTCGAAGACAATGTCTTGAAGGAATTCATTGAAAAAGATGTTCCTAAGAGAGATGCTGCAGATGCTGCCAATCTTGATGCATGGAAAAAGAAAGTGGCAAAGGTGAGGAGGATCCTGTTGGAGGGAGTATGAGACCATATTGTCTCAAGCCTCCATGGGAAAGCCACACCATATGCTATGTGGAAGGCTTTGATAGATCTATTCCAAAGTAGCAGCGACCATAGGAAATTGGTGCTCAAAGATAAACTCAGGAAGGTCAAGATGGAAATGGGCAACACCATTCCAATGTATCTCACGACATTTTTCCAATGTTGGGATGAACTGGGGAGTGTGGGAATAACAGTCGTTGATGATGATTTGGTGAGTTTGGCTCTCGTAGGACTTCCTAAGAGATGGCACAGTTATGAAGACTCTGTCAACGGACGGGAAAAATTGCCAGATTGGGAATGATTGTGGTCAGATCTGGTGCAGGAGGAGTTCATACGGAACATTAGAGATGGATCTTCATCAAAGCATGATGATGGAGAGGATTGTGCTTTGGCTTCCTAGGTGAAGAAGGGGAAGGGGAAGAAATTCCATTCTAAATCTGAGTCTAAAGGCAAGAAGCAAGACATGTCCAAGGTGAAGTGTTTTCACTATCACGAACATGGGCATTTTGCAACTAACTGTCCACAAAAGAATAAGAACAAGAAGGTTGTTGGATCTGCAGATGGTGAGGTCCTTACCTCGCAATTTGAGCTTGACTTCTCCTTGATTCATGCATGTTTCCAAGTGCATTAGGATCGGTGTGGTATTTTGATAGTGGCACTTCCTTTCACATGACAGGAGATAAGGAACTTTTCAGTGACTTGGAGGAGAAAGATCTCCAAATGCAAATTGAGATGGGCGACAATGTACGGTATGATGCTACCGGTATTGGTACCATTACCTTTCAGAGGGAGTCAGGTTAACCATTTCAATTAAAATATGTAATGCATGTATCAGGTCTGAAGAAAATTTTGATCTCAGTCGCAATGTTGGAGGAGAGGGGCTATGAGTTTGTTTTTAGTGATGGAAAAGCTTTCTTGCGACATAAAACAATGGTTCAAGCCAAGAGGATATGGATTTGAGTTAAGAATCTCTACAAGCTAGAGGTATATGGCTACACTGCCATGATGGGAAAGGTAGAAAAAGTGGTGAGTTGGGATGAGGGCGAATTATGGCACAGGCGATTGGGCCATCTTCATCATGGAGCCTTGAAAGTCATGCATCAAATATCTACTGGACTTCCAATGTGAACACTTGCTCAGTTAGATCAATGCAAGGTTTTCACCATGGGGAAGTATGTAAAGTCCACCTTTCATGAGAAGGAGAACCAAGCTTTGGGGGTCCTTGAGAGAGTTCACATAGATGTGTGTGGACCATTCTCGGTTGCTTCAACAACAAAACATATGTACTATCATTAGGGGAATTTTGAGGTCTAAAATGGGCCTCCTAAGAAAAATGTACAACCAAAATAAACTTTATAAGAACCAATAGGATTCAAGATGATGATGTCAACCATGGGGGATGATTCACCATTTTTTAAGTAAAAGGGTAAAAAGATTAAAAGATAATAAAATAATAAAACTATTTTTTCAACTCGTATTTTCAACTTATCTCCCAACTTTTTTACTGAAATTTCAAGCGGGGATACTCATTGGATGCACAATTTAATTCCTCATCCAAGGAGTACCCATGTTGCATACTTTTGATGGACCCTGCTATGCGAAAAATGAGAAATACATGGAAAAATGTGATTGCAATCATGTTTTTCATGTATTTCTCATTTTTTGTGTAGCAGGGTTCATCAAAAGTATGCAACATGGGTACTCCTTGGATGAGGAATTAATTTTTTCATCCAATGAGTACTCCCACTCAAAATTTGAGTAAAAACTTTGGGAGATAAATTGAAAATACGAGTTGAAAAAGTAGTTTTTTCTTTTTTTCCCTCTAAAATTTGATGATGTCATGAAATATTATTTTATAATTTCCACTATTATTTTATAATTTCCTTAGGAGGCCCATTTCAGACCTCAAACTTCCCCTAATGGTAATCTTTGTTGATGAATTTTCTTGTAAATTCTGGGTCTTCTTCATGCAGAAGAAAGATCAAACATTCACTAAGTTCTGTGAGTTTAAGGCATTGGTGGAGAAAGAGTCGGGGAAGAAAGTGAAGGCTCTTAGGAGAGATAATGGTGGAGAATACATCGCTAATGAATTCAATAAATTCTACAACAAAGAAGGAATTCGAAGAGAACTCATAGTGCCTCATAACCCACAACAAAATGGGGTCGCGGAGAGGAAGAATAGAATGATCGTGGGTGCAGCACAAGCGATTTTGCATGATCAGGGCCTACCAATGCATTTGTGGGTGGAAGAATGCAACATTGCAATCTATGTGCAGAACCGTTGTCCTTATAGAGTAATTTGCATGAGTACACCTAAAGAAGCTTTCACTGGTAAGAAACCTGATGTTTCACACTTTAATATTTTTGGCTCATCTGTTTATGTGCATGTGACCAAGGACACCAGGAAGAAGTTGGAACTAACTGTTGAAGTTGGGATTTTTTTGGGGTACACAGAAACACTCCATAATTATCATGTGTATTTTCCAAACAAAATAATGACTGTTTTGTGACGAGATATAAAATTTGATGAGGGGAAAGCCATGTGGTTGTCCCTTGAGAGGGATTTGGACTTGCATGCAGAGGAGGAACTGCTGGTTCCCAAAGATAAGTCTCAAGATGTGAATCTGCCACGTGAGGAGGTTCATGGAGCGAAGGAAATCACTCATGCAAAGCCATCCATCAGAAATGGAAGAAGGTGCACCATGAAAGCTGATAGGTTGAGACTTGATGCTGCACAGAATGTAGGAGCCCCTACTTCACAATGCAGACAGAGACAGTCTCCTGGCCGATTTACTGGATACATGGCTCTTATGAGCAAATGTGTTGTGAATGAACCTTCTTCCTTTCAAGAAGCAATGCCTACTTGGTTTGATGCAATGGTGGAGGAGTATGAATCCATTGTCAAAAATAGTGCATGGGAAAATTTCCCAAGACCGGTTGACAAATCAGTGGTAGGTTTGAGATGGATCTACAAGGTAAAGAAAGATGTTGATGAGAGTGTGGAGAAATACAAGGCCAGATTTGTGGCCTAGTGTTTCTTACAGATTGAGGGGATAGATTATGATGAGACCTTTGCACTTGTCGCAAGGTACTCTTCCACAATATTCATCCTTTCACTCTTAGCTCAGATGGGTTGCGCATTAATCAGATGGATGTGAAAACTGTGTTTCTCAATAGGATCATTGGGGAAGAGGTGTACATAGATCAACCTGAAGGTTTCAAGATATTCAATAGTGAGTCGCATGTGTGCAGGCTCAAAAGAGCACTGTATGGTCTAAAGTAAGCACCCTGTGCTTGGTACACTTAGAAAGACAACTATTTCACTGGACTGGGCTTCACCAAAAGTGAATCAGATTCAAACCTGTACCAGATTGTGGTTGAGGGTAAGCTATTGACCATTATTATTTATGTTGATGATTTAATTTTTACTGGTGATGAGCAGATGATACACTCATGCAAGAAGGATCTTGCAAGGGAGTTCAAAATGAAGGATATGGGCCTCCTTCATTATTTCCTTGGATTGGAAATATGGCAGCGGGATGGTGAAATTTTTGTGTCTCAAGGAAATTATACAAAGGAGATACTAGGTAAGTTTAACATGGAGAGATGCAAACCCATGGATACTCCTCTTCCAGGAAAATGGAGGAAAGAGGATGCTACTTCTGGAGAGGTAGTGGAGGCTACTATCTATCAATAGTTAGTGGGTTCGCTAATGTATCTAGTGAACACGAGACCAAACATTTTCTATGCGGTTAACCAGCTGAGTCAAGCTATGGTTAAGCCTACCAAGATCTTTTGGAAGGAGGGAAAGCATGTCCTAGGATACCTAAGGGGCACGTCAGAGCATGGTATATGGTACAAATAGAAGGATGGAGTGAAGTTGCATGGGCGCTTCACGGATGTAGATTGGGCTGGAAGTCCATCTGATAGAAATAGAACATTAGGGGGGATCTTTAACATTGGACCTATAACTATTTCTTGGTACAACAGGAAGAAGAGATCCATGACACTCAGTTCAGTGGAAGCGGAATACATGGCAACAATTCAAGTTGCATGTGGGGCTATCTGGATGAGAAAGATCTTGGTTGGTTTGTTTGGTTCTTAGAAGGACCCGACAGTGACTCATTGTGATAATCAGAGTTGCATTAAACTCTTGATTAATCTTGTGTTTCATGATAGGTCCAAGCATATAGATATTCGGTACCATCATTTCAGAGATTGTGTGTAGAGGAGGATCATGTTTCTTCAGTACATTCTCAAGAAAGATCAGGATGCAGATATTTTGACGACGGTGCTCACTTGGAGAAAATTTGAATACCATAGAGACAGGATCGTGGTGAAGGATAATCCCTTTCTTGTTGAGAGGAAGTGTTGAGATTCAACAAGAAGATTCAACACCCACACTAGTTCATTAAGAACCTGGTTGCATTAAGCACCTACACTAGGGTGGGTCCCACAGGGCTATTTTTGGGTGCATGTCTATTTTTATTATCCCTTAATTTAGATGGACACTAAACTATAATCTATTCTCAATGCGGACTTGAAATAGTTAACTAAAGTGGAAAATTCAGTTATCTAGTGGATTTCAAGTTAGAGGTTGGTTGGTGGGACATGCAGAGTAATTCTAGTTGTAACATAGTTCGAAGTGTAGTGGTGCATGAGTTGGTGCAAGCTGTAAATAGTTTAAATTAGTTAAGTGAGTTAAAATCAATTGTGCTAGTTGTAACTAAAGATACACTAGTGAGAGATTTAGTGAATTAAATATTAATTAATTCACAATCAGTGATCTCACATGGAACTGAGGATTTACTATTATTAGCTATATGCATGTCCAATCCAATGGAGACCCAATTGAGTTGTAAGTGAAAGGGAAGTTGACTATTAGTTGTGACATTATCCACTTGCATACATGCAGGAAAACATCCATTGGATGTGCCCATGATACTTGCGTAGTCAAAGAAGGCAAGATGGCATCAATTCAGGGATTGCATTCAACAAGGATTATGCAGTGAAGGCATGCTGTCTGGAGAGTAAATCGGCTAAGGAATTTGCCAATTTTTGTATGACAATGTGAGACAATTAACTGATGTACTGAGGGCTCTTGTGAGAAGATTTTTGTATGTAATTATTTCATGATCTGTGATATAATGTAGAATAGAAGATAGTGGGGTTTTTAGATGTAATCTTTCCCCGGGAAATTATCTGTGTTGTGTGTGGTTGGTATTTCTTCATATTCATGTGATTAGCAATTGTGTTTTTAATTACGCAAAATATTTGTAGAAGCGATTCAATATTTAAATTTAGTACATTGTTAGATTGGGTGAATCTAAGATATGCATGCTCACTGTATAATTTCTACATGTATAACCTTTTTCTCTCTTGTTTTTATAACTCAGTTAGATCTCAGGGAATTTGATTAGAGATCAAGATGGTTATATATCATTTTGGAGGACATTATGATGGTTAGATATAAGTGATAAGTTAATTTCTAGATTTTTTACTTGTATTTTCGAATATATAGGCCCAAAATTTAAGAGAGTGTTATCACCAAAATAGGACCCTGATAGGTTGTTGATCAAACTACCTTAGTGTAACAATTTCAAACCAACCTTTTAGCTGAGGCTTAGCCTCCTCAGCCTGAGAGGGCTCTCTCAAGGGTTTATGATATTGATTAATGATAATATAAATGGCTAACTCTATCTTGGTTTTGTGTGTTTGTAGGTTGAAAGATGAAGGCTTGCTACCATTGGGCTATGGGGTCAATAAGTCAGTAGATTCAGTGGCAAAGTTTCTGGAAATGGAAGCTGAGGCAAATGGGGTTTTAAAAAAAATATAATTCACTCAAGAACATAGGTCAACATAGTAATTCCATTACTAAAGGAAGTTAGAGCATAGGGTTATGAATTCTGAGTAATAGCAATGGAATTTACTACTAGGGCTTCAAAGGTAGTTTACTCACAAGATACAAGAAAAACATAGCCATCCCATTGCTAAAGGAAGTTAGAGCATAAGATTATGAATTCTGAGTAATAGAAATAAGATCTACTACAAATGATTCAAAGTAACATATAAATCAAGAAAACATTAAACCCATGAGAACTCAGTTCTGTTCAGGAAAACCTCTCTGCATTTTTTTATTGTGGTTCATAGCATAAAGCAGCAGCTGGGCCAAAAAGTCTTCAACCCCTCTTGAATTCAACCTCATGTTTGATATATAGCATTTACAATATTGGATTGCATGATCCACCACTAGGAGAATTCGAATTTCCTTTCTTGACACCTATTCTACCCATAAAACAAACTTTTAATTACAAAATGACAAGTAAACCTAAACAGAGTCCTATTACAAATAGGACTAAAACTCTTTAAACTCTATTCAAAACAACCTTATATAGATTAAATTACATCATTTTTCGAGTGTATTCAAAAAATGGTTGAATTTGGACTATTAGCTTTAACTCTTCCTAACCATATTTCTGTCCTCCACTAAAACAGGAAATAGTCTCCTATTTTCTAGGCATAGGGTCCTTTGAACTCTTGAGACATTCTAGCCATCATAAATGCATAATTTCGAAGTCCTTTTGCTTTTATAAAATGAAATAAAACATTCCAAAATCATCCCTAAGCTCCATATGTCCAAAACCATCTCAAAATCTCCAAAATTCATATGAAAAAATGCAAAAAGACATCTTTAGCAGTTACAAGTTATTCCTATTTTTTCCCTGAAAATTAGGTCTTGGGACAGAGCCTTTATCTTTTCATCCAAAATGTATTTTTAGAAACTGAAGGAGGCTTTTGGAGACCATGATGTCTTTAACAAAAACCTATCTTTTGTTTTTTGAAATATTTCTCCTACTGCCCAGAAACTGTCTTTGAAAAACCTGTATAAAACTGGAAAATCCTGATTTCTGAAAATATGGCTTCAAATAAAGCCTTTTATCTCCCAACTGGTAACACTTGTGAGAAAAGGGAGATAGGTTATTGTATTTGGAGATTTTATAAAGAGAAAAATCCTTCAGAATTCCAAAATAATTTTTCTTGTGGCCAGAAACTGATCATGAAGTTGACTACTAAAAACAGAAAACAAAGTTTTTCTCTCAATGACTTTCAGCTGTTTTCGTAGCGCATGTTGAGTGATCAATTTCTCCCACCTCATAATGAATTTGAAGAAACTGAAATAGGTATCTTTATTTGAGTATTTTATGAAGAAAAACCTCTTTCATATTTCAAAAATGAGGTTTTAGTTGCTCAGAAACCCCTCTAGAAAAAGACTACCAAAAACAGAAAAATAGGGTTTTTGATGAAAAAAAAGGCTGCTTCAGTGGTTTCATACCGTGCTACAAAAATAGAAACGTTTTCGTAGCGAAAAATAGGATTTTTATGTTGTCTACGCTACGAAAACGTGGATTCGTGTCTAATTGAAAAAAAAATATTTAAATGGTTTGAAATATGACTTCTAAAGAGGGTTGTGTGATCTTTAAGACATGAATAAGGTTGTTTAAGCTTTATTTGGACATAAAAATGAGACCTTAAGACCTTTAACCTATCACTTACCCAATTCATATATGAAATGACTCAATACCTACTTGAAACCATGACCAAAGCAGAGTTGACACAATGATGTTTTTTTGTTGAAAATTTAGGGTGTGATAACAGTGGCTCCACTAGGGATAGTGTGCCCCTATGGTACATTAAGAACTGATAGTTCCAGTGCTGCTATCCATCCTTTAGGGTGAAATTCTGAAATTTTTCCAAGCTTCTCCTCAAGCTTTAATGATTTCTGCAAGAAGGACTCAAACTGTACCTACTAAAAAAAAAATGCTTAGTCAACCTTGAGCTTATTTGCACATACTCCTACCTACCCTAGTAGCTGCAATCTCCATTTGTAGCTCAAGGAACATGAAACTTACAATGAATCCAATCAATTGTATTTTATGATATATGAAGCTCTTGACTGCACTCGAACCCAAAGTAATCATGATACTGTGATGACCAAGGTAGCTTAGAATGTATCTGAGCTTCATAATGAAAATAAAACTGAAATATTGGAGTGCAAATCTCTTCCATGTATTTAGCTATAGGGTCAAAGAAGACATGATCAGTTTGATGATCCTCATAACTTTCTGTAACTTTAGACAACTGATTCTCAGGCACACAAGATTTCTTTTGTATGCTATACAATTGCTTTTCAAACTAGTTTTCAAAAACAATGTATTCTTCTTCAAAATCAAAGGAGAAAGGTGACAACAACACCCCCTCCTTGTGTTCTAGCATTAAAAACTCTTGAAAAAACTAATCTTGATCATGAAACCTATAAGGCTAAATTTGATCTTTTAGAATTTCAATATCTTTTTCACTGTTCTCTGCAACTTCATCCACAAACTGAATCTTATCTTTTGTCTTGCACTCAAATGATTTCAGATTAGAGGACAAGGATAAAGATAAATTTTCACCCACTTCTTGATTAATGTAATCATCATTTGATGTAGGGTGATGCAAGAAATGACATGAAAAATCAACTTTTTCCTATACCTGAGGTTTATAGCAAGCATTTTCCAATATTTCCTCTTGCTGTTTGAAATGATTCTCATACTCCTGATGATCAAAGGATTGACAAGTTTGCTGCAAATTTTACTCAAACTCAAAGGATGTGACATGATTTTCATAAGTAAACTCTTGTTGGGTTTCATTTTCATCTAAGGGAGATATTATCCTTTCTTCTTGGTGTTCTTATTGTTGATGAAAGGTATTGTCATGAAGGGCTTCTAAAATTTCCTCATCCATGAACTCATCATCTTCATAACAATTCTCCAAATATTCAATAAAACTCTCATAGTGTTTACAATAGTATTTGACCATCAATAAAGAGGGATGACACTCTTTATACATATCATAAAATACTTCATGGAAATTAGAAAGAGAATATAATGAACCATTTGCTAAACCTTTATAACAAGACCATGCTTTTCCTTCTAGAGTGGTCATAAACATCTTCATAAGACAGTCTTCAGAAAACTGAACCTTAAGACTATGTACATGTAGATGAAACCTAACCAAATGAAGAGCAACATTGTCTTTCTTTTCATCTTTGAATATTGGAAGATCATCTAACCATCCAACCTTTGGCATAGGATTTGGAAAACCAGGGATATGAGACCAATTCATAGGGGCATACCTGACATTAATTATTGCAATGGAACTCATCTTGAAACTTCATCAAGCTACTCATCTTCTAGCAGTGGAGTCACCTTCCAATTTGATTATTTGATGTGTGGAGTCGCCAAGGTAGTGATGCAGCCTCTAACAGATTCTGAGCTCCTACTACCTTCAAAAGTTCAGCTTCTTGATTTCGGGAATGAATAATCTTCAGGCTCCCGGTAGACACACCAAAATATTATCACCAAAATAGGACCCTGATAGGCTGCTGATCAAACTACCTTAATGTAACTATTTCAAACCAACCTCTTAGCTGAGGCTTAGCCTCCTCATCCTGAGAGGGCTCTCTCAAGGGTTTAGGATATTGATTAATGATAATATATATGGATAACTCTATCTTGGTTTTGTGTGTTTGTAGGTTGAAAGATGAAGGCTTGCTACCATTGGGCTATGGGGTCAATAAGTTAGTAGATTCAGTGGAAAAGTTTCTGGAAATGGAAGCTGAGGCGAATGGGGTTTTTAAACAAAGATAATTCACTCAAGAAAATAGGTCAACATAGTAATTCCATTACTAAAGGAAGTTAGAGCATAGGGTTATGAATTCTGAGTAATAGCAATGGAATTTACTACTAGGGTTTCAAAGGTAGTTTACTCACAAGATACATGAAAAACACAGCCATCCCATTGCTAAAGGAAGTCAAAGCATAAGATTATGAATTATGAGTAATAGCAATAGGATCTACTACAAATGATTCAAAGTAACATATAAATCAAGAAAACATTAAAACCATGAGAACTCAGTTTTGTTGAGGAAAACCTCTTTGTATTTCTGATTGTGGTTCATAGCATAAAGCAGCAGCTGGGCCAAAAAGTCTTCAACCCCTCATGAATTCGACGTCATGCTTGATATATAGCATTTACAATATTGGATTCCATGATCCACCACTAGGAGAATTCAAATTTCCTTTCTTGACACCTATTCTACCCATAAAACAGACTTTTAATTACAAAATGACAAGTAAACCTAAAATAGAGTCCTATTACAAATAGGACTAAAACTCTTTAAAATCTATTCAAAACAATATTATCTAGATTAAATTAAATCATTTGCCAAGTGTATTAAACACATGGTCGAATTTGGGCTATAAGCTTTAACTCTTCATAACCATATTTCTGTCCTCCACCAAAATAGGAAACAGTCTCCTATTTTCTAGGCATAGGGTCCTTTGAACTCTTGAGACATTCTGGCCATCATAAATGCATAATTTCGAGGTCCTTTTTCTGTTAGAAAATGAAATAAAACCTTCCAAAATCCTCCCTAAGCTCTAGCTGTCAAAAACCATCTCAAACTCTCCAAAATTCATATGAAAAAGTGCAAAAAGACATCTTCAGCAGTTGCAAGTTATTCCTGTTTTTTCCCTCAAAATTAGGTCTTGGGACAGAGCCTTTATATTTTCATCCAAAATTTATTTTGAGAAACTGAAGGAGGCTTTTGGAGCACATGATGTCTTGAACAAAAAAATATGTTGGTTTTTTGAAATATTTCTCCTATTTCCCAAAAATTGTCTTTGAACAACCTGTATAAAACTAGAAAATCCTGATTTCGGAAAATATGGCTTCAAAGACATCCTTGTATCTCTCAACTGGTAACACTTGTGATAAAAGTGAGATAGGTTATTTTAGCTGGAGATGTTATAAAGAGAAACCTTCTTCCAAATTCCAAAAGACCATTTCTTGTGGCCAAAAACTGATCATGAAGTTGACAACTAAAAACAGAAAATAATGTTTTTCTCTCAATGACTTTCAGCTATTTTCGTAGCGCAAGTTGAGTGATCGATTTCTCCCGCCTCATAATTAATTTGAAGAAACTAAAAAATGTTTTGTAGTTCAGTATGTTAGGAAGAAAAACCTCTTTAAATTTTCAAAAATGAGTTTTCAGTTGCTCAGGAACCCCTCCGGAAAAAGACTACTAAAAACAGAAAACAGGGTTTTTAATGAAAAAAAAAGGCTGCTTTAGTGGTTTCGTAGCACGCTACAAAAATAGTAGTGTTTTCGTAGCACAAAACAGGATTTTTACACTGTCTGAACTACGAAAACGTGGATTCATGGCTAATTCAAAAAAAAAATTCAAATGGTTTGAAATATGACTTCTAAAGAGGGTTGTGTGATCTTTAAGACTTGAATAAGGTTGCTTAAGCTTAATTTGGACATAAAAATGAGACCTTAAGACCTTTAACCTATCACTTACCCAATTCATAAATGAAGTGACTCAAGACCTACTTGAAACCATGACCAAAGCAGAGTTGACACAATGATGTTTTTTTTTGAAAATTTAGGGTGTGATAACAGAGAGTATGATAAGTGAGTATGCTTATGAGCTAGTCTAGTACCACCAACCTCACCCTAGCCCTTAGGTTGAGGAGGAGAC
This sequence comes from Pinus albicaulis, assembly GCA_034641835.2. Classification (NCBI taxonomy): domain Eukaryota; kingdom Viridiplantae; phylum Streptophyta; class Pinopsida; order Pinales; family Pinaceae; genus Pinus; species Pinus albicaulis. Next base: position 548,718,876 of record CM076577.1, on the reverse strand, counting down.
TCTCTTTCCTAGAAAATAAAGCCCATAAATTCAAAATTTTCAAATATTTGGATGTTTGTCTGGAGATAACAAGAAATATGATTCCAAAGAGTACGTAATTTCCCAAAACCAAAGAAGATATAAAACCTTATAATTCTACCATCCACTATGAAATTTCTAGATCCTCACAAGGACATACCCAAGTCTGTGGAGAAAGAGTAGTTGTACATTTATCTCATTCACATTAATCTTTAAAGTCTATTATGCTCTAGAGAGAGGCTCCAATAACCAAGTCAAATCTATAACATTTCATAGTGTTCTATCACTTACTTTCTTGAAGGGAATAAACAATTGTACGTGCTTGTGTGTTGAGATTGCAACAAGATGATGAGCTTAGTGAAAAGATTCACCTTCACTATGTGGGCCCATAGGCTATTTTTGGCGCAAGTCTATTTTTAGAGTATGTTTATTTTTAGACATGTCGATCATATTCTATGAGTTGCAGGATGCTATTTGTGGATGGTTGGTCAAGTTGGAAAAATATATGGACTTCTATTTTTAGACATACTGGGCGGAATCTATTTTTAGATTTGCAGTCTAAAAATAGATATGTCGAATATTATTAGCTCTTAATAATATTTGGACTATAAACATTATCTTATTCTCTTGGAGCACTTCAGTTAAGTGCACAGATGTGGCACAGGAGCTGACAGAAGGAATTACGCTATTCCTGAAGGTTAAGTGGAGCTATTTCATGGATACTTCAATTAGAACTCATGTGACAGAGTTTGGTGGAGTTAATGAGGTAGTTTGTGGAGTTGTGTTCAGTTTAACTGAGTTAAACATAGTTGAGCTAGTTATATCTAGTCTAACTGATTGATACACTAGTGAGAGTGGTGTGAATTAATTATTAATTAATTCACTAATTATTAAATCATTAATCAACTAAAGAATACATCAGTTAACTATAGTGCATGGACAGTTTCAGTGGAGACCAGTGAAGAGGTAGGTGAAAGAGCAGTGTGACTATCAGTTGTGACTATAGTGTTGCATGAGTTTGCACCACACATGGTTGGAGATGCCAATGAGGATTGCGTGAGCAAGGCTGGACCAATTCGAGTTCATTCAAAGCCATTCTTCAGCAGTGATTGCGCAGTAGAGGCAGGCTAGCAGGTGGCAGAGATTGGTGCATGGGATTTGCTAGATCAGACCTGATTAGTGTGTAGCAATTGGAGATTGTACTTAGAGCTTGTGAGGAGCTTTATATGATGATTGTTACATGATCTCTATGAGATATAATATACAGATAGTTGGGGTTTTTCATCTTTAAGCTTTCCCATAAATTAATGTGTTCATATGTGTGAATTTTTATGGTTTTAATGTATGCATGTAATTGATTTTATTTCCGCAAGTAATGATCAATAGTAGAAGAGATTCTGTATTGTGCATGAAGTCAAATAGTGTGTGATCAGGAGAATCTCAGATGTATAACACATCAGTTATATAATTTCTGCATGGTATCAGAGTGATATTGATGATTGCAACAATTGGAAAGCACTGAAGCAGTTGAGTTTTGTGCTGGTGGAATTTGAATTTGCAATAGTGTTTTCTTGGTGTCAAAGTTGAGATGTCTTTCAACGGATTGTGATTAGAGTATGCCATTGAGGGCAGATCGAATTATATTGCATGGAAGGATAGGATGGAGGCAGTGCTGGAGGAAAATGGGTTGAAGGAGTTCATAGATGCAAAAATTCCAAAACCTGCTTCTAGCGATGTTGCCGCACTTGACGCATGGCAAAATAAGACAACAAAATGTCGAAGGATTCTGTTGGAAGGTGTGAAGGATCACATAGTGTCTAGCCTTCATGGTAAAGCTTCTCCATTCTTGATGTGGAAAGATTTGACAAATTTTTTCCAAAGCAAGAGCGACCAGAGGAAGTTGCCGCTCAAGGATAAGCTCGGGAATATAAAAATGGAGAAAGGCGACAATATACCCAAGTACCTCACAAAGTTTGTTTAGTGCAGGGATGAGCTAGGAAGTGTGGGGGTTACTATAGATGATGAGGACTTGGTGAGATTGGCTCTCCTTGGGCTTTCGAAGAGTTTGCATTCCTATCAGGACTCTGTCAATGGTCGAGAGAAACTGCCGGGATGGGAGCGACTTTGGTCGAATCTTGTGTAGGAGGAGATAAGGTGAAGTACCAGGAACGGATCTTCATCAAAGAATGTAGATGAAGAAAATTGCACTTTGGCTGCCAAAGAAAGGAAGGGGAAGAGCAAGAAGAATGCTTCTCAATCCGATGTGAAAGGCAAGAAGCAGGACATGTCCAAGGTGAAGTGCTTTCATTGTCATCAACACGGACATTACGCCATTAATTGTCCACAGAAGAAGAAAAATAAGCAGGCTGCTGGATCTGCAGCTGGAGAGGCCTTAGCCTCGCAGTTTGAGCTGGATTTTTCACTGATCGCATGCTTGGTCTAAATTATGATGGGTTCAGTGTGGTTTCTTGACAGTGGTGCATCTTTTCATATGACCAGAGACAAATATTTTTCAAAGGATCCTGATGAGACCGATCTTTGGAGTGCACATCGAGATGGGCGATGATGGTAGATAATGCGACCGGTGGACGGACCATTTCCTTTGAGAGAGAGTCCGTAAACCTTTCATCTAATACGTCATGTGCATGTTCCGTGATTGAAGAAGAATCGATCTCGGTAACAAGTGTTGGAAGACAAGGGATATGATGTTGTCTTTAGCGAGGGAAAGGCTTTCCACGCAAAGTTAGCAATCAGAACCTTGAGACAGGGTTCGACAAGAACCCGTATCACCAGCGGTAGATGGGTCGCATAGCAATGGCAAAAAGGCAAGGAGGGTGAGCGAGATGAGGAAGTACATACACAGAGATTGGGCCATCTTCACCATGGTGCTTTGAAATTTTGCAGTAGATTTCTACCGGGCTTCCCAAAGGTACACTTGCGTAGTCAGATCAGTGCAAGAAATGTACTTTGGGAAAATTTGTGATAGCCACCTTTCATGAGAAGGATAGTCGTGCCACGACGATCCTTGAGCGAATTCACACAGATGTGTGTGGACCTTTCTCACAGATTGAGGGGATCGACTATGAGGAAACCTTTGCACCTATCGCAAGGTATTCTTCCATACAGACGATTCTTGCTCTCTCATCTCAGATGGGGTGGCACATTCATCAGATGGATGTGAAGACTGTGTTCCTCAACAGAGTCATTGAGGAGGAGGTGTACATAGAGTAGCCCAAAGTTTTCAAGATCTTCAGTAGCGAGTCGCATGTGTGCAGGCTCAAAAGAGCGATGTATGGGCTGAAACAAGCACCTCGTGCTTGGTACACACGGATTGACAGTTATTTCACCGGACTTGGATTCTCCAAGAGTGAGGCGGATCTGAACCTATACTAGATTTTGGTTGAGAGTAAGTTGCTGATCATTGTACTTTATGTAGATGATTTGATTCTGACAGGTGATGAACTGTTGATACACTCATGCAAGGTTGATCTTGCAAAAGAGTTTGAGATGAAGGACTTGGGCCTCCTTCATTATTTCCTGGGATTGGAAATTTGGCAGCGCAGTGATGGATTGTTTGTGTCTCAAGGTAAGTATGCCCGAGAGATACTGGAGAAGTTCAACATGCATGGCTGCAAGCCAATTGACACTCCTCTTTCTGGTGGATGGAGGAAAGAGGATGCTACATCGACAGAGGTAGTGGATGCCACTGTTTACCGACAGTTGGTGGGGTCGCTTATGTATCTAGTCAATACATGACCTGACATATGCTACACTGTTAACCAGCTTTCACAAGCTATGGTTAAGCCTACCAAGCTCTTTTGGAAGGCAGGAAAGCATGTATTGAGATATCTCAAAGGAACATCGGGATATGGACTTTGGTATAGACAGCTGGATGAGGTGAAGCTGTGTGGCTTCACGGATGCAGATTGGGTAGGGAGCCCAACAGACAGAAAGAGCACATCTGGAGGGATTTTTAGTATCGCACTACAAGAAAAAAGGACATTGGTGAGGGTCATGCTTGTGATGGACCTTTAAGGTCCGTCACCAATGTCACATATGGTGACGGTCCTTAAAAAAGCATTGTTGTAAGTGTATATAGTGATGGTCCTTTAAGGTTCGTCACCAAAGCCATTTTCAATGACACTTTTGGTGAGGGTCGTTAAACACCCATCACTAATTGTCTCTTTGGTGACACTTCTAGTGACGAACTTTTAATGACCCTCACCGATGCTATTTTTGTTACTTTTGGTGACGGTCAAAAGATGTTCGTCACCATTGATCATTCCAATGAGTTTTTGATGACGTCATGTGCTTGTTAATATATTTTTTGTCAAAAGATAATTAATTAATACCATTATTGTGGAGTCTTTTTTATAATATGTCCAAGCCCATAGTGGTTAGAGTCAGTCAATTTTTTAAGAAGTAATTAGTGTGTATCATTCCCTCAAGTAATGACTAGTCGAATAGAGTTTTCCTATGAGTAAACACATGATTCATATCTATTAATTTTATTATCTAGAAAATTCCCTTTAGATAAAGTCCCACTAGTGTGTGTAGGAAATATATTATTCAATACATAATCAAGCTCTGTCAATTGTATTAATGAGAAAGACCTAACACTCCTCAACAACCTGGGCACACCTCAAATTAATGCTTTGGAGCACACTAACATTTCTTAGCACCTCTCATGTCTTGGAACATATTTGTACGTAGAACATCTTGTCATGACACTGACGCACAAGCACATGGTGGCATGTGCTAGTACAACATAGAACTCTCCTAGAATATGTTGGCATGCATGTAGTCCCTAGCATGCCCTGGAACACCTTGGTTGAATGCATTCACATGCATTAGCACTTGCCACACAATGCCACTTGGCATGTATTGGGAACTATTATTATTGTGGTTAGCATGCCCCTTTTTAAAAAGATAAAGTCCTGACTTATTAACCCTCTTATTGGTTCTTCCTTTTGTTTCCTTGGAACTTCTTGACACATATTGACATACCCTAATGCCTTGCACATCCTTAGCACCTGGCATGTATTGGCATATCTTGGCACTATTTGACACATATAATTAGCACACCCCGGAACTCCCAAGCACACTTTGAGACTTCTTGACATTCCTTGATATTCCATAGCATGCCTTACCAATCCTTTTCATACCTTGTCACTCCCTCCTTGGCATCACAACTAGCAATCATTAACACTAGTCCTTGGCACACGTTCCTCATATTCATTAACTTCCATGAATTTTGACCTAGTGCTCCCTTAATGTTTTGTCCTATTACTCCTTAACACTCCTCAACATGCATTAGCACTCTCCAGCACACCTTAGCACTCTTCAACATGCTCTTCCACTTCATAGCATGAATAACACTCTATGATACATATTGGCACTTGGCACGTGTTGGTGCTTAGAAAGTATTAGCATGCATGGAATATGTTGACATGCCTTGGTATAATTTGGCATGGTTTAAGATTAAATTTATTTGATATCAACTGTTGGAAAGTAGATGAGAAGCAACAAAGGAAGACTTGGCACTTAGAATGCACTAAGACTTTTCACTTTGCACCTATTGGCACCTAGTGTTCATTTCCTTGTAGTTTAACTTTTTTCTCCCTTTCGGTGCATTGATAGTCCCTGGCATGCATTGACACACCCTTGCACATCTTGGCATTCCTAATCACTTGGCACATATTAACATGTTTGACATGCCTTCGCACTATCTGACACATCTTAGAACTCCCTAGCGCACCTTGGCACTCATGTCCTCATAGCTATTCTTTACATTTTTTCACAACTTGGGAACCCAATCAATTCCTTGGCTACTGCAGTTCATGTGACAATATTCACTTGCTTCAACCGCAACAACTTGACCAATTGCACCTACTACAAGTAGATTGTGCCTTATTCACATAAGAACTACCTATAACTCATCTTATGCCACTCATGTCCAAGCTCAACTTGTCCCACTTGAATAGTTACCAAGACAAGGATCACATGATCTAGCCATGGCCATAAAACTACTAAGCAACATAGCTTACATAGGAAATTTTTCACATGTATGTTCATTTCATAAAAATAGTAGAAAATTAACTGAGAGTTTGCAAGAACCACAAGATGCACAAGGCACATGAGATATAAGACGAGTGCCACAAAACTTATACACAACAATGTAAAAGATGCAATTATCTATAATAGTTTAAAACATGAGCATGTAGCCAAAGTGTGCTATCTCATATAAAAAAATAGCTAAAGGCAAAACAATGTTGTGCCTAGCACAAAGTGATCTCCCTTTGTCTAAAACTGCTATGTCGAGCCCCGTGTAACAAACATAGGCTTGCCTCTTGTAAATCATATTCTGAAATTCTCCTAAAACACTTCGTCCTTAATACACTTGAATTCATTGACACTCCCTAGCACACACTCTTATTCGTTCCTTTCCATGAAATTTGACCTAGTTATCCCTTGATATGCCCTGAAACTCCCTAACACTCTTCAGCATGCATTGACATTGTCCGAAATGTGTTAGAATACCTTTTCATTCCTAATGTGAATGCACTGACCATCCCTAACTATCATGCCCTCACAACTACCCTTACTTAATTTGCAACTTGTGAACCCAACCAAGCCCTTAGATGACTACAAGAGATTTACCAAGTTACAGTTACTACAACTAGACTATGTTTTTGAATTGTGTATATTTGGAGGTACTCCACAAGCCTAGTGAGATGGTTTTGTGTGAGTTTGGTCACAAAAGGATTTGTGGGAAAATAAGCCAAGCAAAGGTATTTTGGACCCAAGATGGGGTTTAAAATCTAAAAGAAAATTAAAAAGGAAAATTAATATTTCATAAGGTCTAAGTGGATAAAACCTGTAAGTTCTAGAGAGTTACTAAGATGTCTACGAAAAAATATTTAAGGAGGCCTTAGGATGAAGGAAAGAACATCAAGTGAGAAGGAGCTCATTTGATCAGGGGGGCGAAGATAGATGTAGTCCTAAAGTAGGTCAAGTAAGAGGTTCGAGTAAGGGTTGCTAAAGGGAGGCTGTGATCATCCTCCAAGACCAAGATCATCATGTGAGGGTTCACAAGAATGTTGCATACCTTAATGGTCGGTTCGAGCTAGGAAGTAGGATGGAATATTGTTGTTTCTCTTCTGGAAAATCGAGCTTAAGAGAGGTTTCTCATGAGAATCCGGGCATGTGATTTTAATGGTGTCTTTGAGTGAAGGCCACTTCAAATTCTGAAATGTTGAAATTTGCAACAAGAAACATTGAAATTGGAAACCAGAAAGGACAAAAAAAAAATGCACCCACACTGGTGAAGAATTTTGATGCACTGGGAGTGAGGAATGTGGGGGCATATAATCTATTTTTCCCTTAAATAAATTGGACAATAAATTGTAATTTCATCTCATAACAACTTGTGTCAGTTAACTAAGTCATGATGACTGAGTTAGCTCAAGAAATTCAAATGGAGGGTCTAAGACGAGGCATGTAGAGGTATTAATATAATATTTTTGGAGTCCAGTTGCAGTTGATGCATTAGTGGGGTGCAGGTGCGAATTAGTTGTCTCAATTAAATGAGTTAAAATCACTTTAAATAGTTCTAACTAAGTGATGAGCTAGTGAGAGGTCGGCCAGTGAATTAAATTAGATTTAATTTAGAATGAGTGATCAATCAGATAACTGATAATTCAATATTAATAGTTGCATGCATGTCAGTTCTGAGGAATACCCAGTTGAGACAAAGGTTAAAGGGAACATAAATATCAGTTGTATTTATACAAAATTTCCCATGTGCAATTATAAAGTCGTTGGGATGCCATGATGAGTTGCACAATCAAGGAAGACTAGTTTTCCTAATTAATAGGGAGCTAATTCCCTAGGAATTACATGAGTAAGGCAGGCTGAAGGAAGGTTGAGAATTGGCTAAGTACTAGATCGAGTTTGCCTAGATCAGTGAGAGGAAATTGGCAGAGTGTTGGAGAATCTCATGAGAGATTAAGCATTGTATTGGTTCATGATTCTTTGACTCAATACACAATAGAGATAGATGGGTTTTGAGCAGTTGCTTTCCCCAGATACATCTTGTGTTGTGTGATTGATAATTTATTTCTCTTACTTATATGTGATTGTGCGATCATGTTTTGTTTCCAAAAATTGTAGGAAAGATTCAATATCTTGTTTTAGTACATTATAGATCAGATTGAATCTCATTGGTTAGATTTTCTACATGGTATCAGGGCATGAATTTTTTGGGCGACGAGTTTGCAGAGAATATCTGAAGATTTTGGTGTAAAATTTCAAAAACAAAATTAGCATATTTGGATTCCTTGCGAAAAACTACCCAAATGGAAAATCAATTTGGAGCTCCGATGAGGGAGGTATCGTCAATTTGAAACCAACTCTTTTTTAGAGACTTTTTTAATGGCGGGACAATTACAATGTGCGCGATTCAAGAACCTATATGCGCTTGAGGTACCAGATGCATGCAAAGCTTTGAGGAGCAAAGCAGAGGTTAGAGACTTGGCTATTGAGAGGGAGTACAAATTACCTCCCAACATGCAGCCTTAGAAGTAGTCTCAGAAGGTTGTGGAGTAGCCACAATTGGGGAAGAAGAGAGGAGACTAAATGGAAGCGTCCACTCAAGCAGAGACCTCCATGAGGGGGGGAATTTCAAGCCAGATGGGTAGAGGGATCACATGCAACCATACCTCCTAGTGAAAGGTGGGGTGATGTGTAGACATAATCCCAAGGTAAGAAATTTGGGGAGGGTTCATTGAGATGGTGTGTCTCATGGATCAAAATAGCTACGAGGAGTCCACAGTACAATAATAGCAAGAAGGATAAGTTAGATTGATGTAGTCAGATGTCAGGAAGACATAAATCAGAGTGATAGATGTTAGATACTAGAGCGCAAATCAGAGTTGGCAACAGTGCAAAGGGCACAAATGCATATGTCAGCAACAATGCAGAGAGTCTAGTAGACAGGTGTAGTAGCTAGTAGCAGTCAGGAGAATATTATGACAAATGAATTATATTGATTCAGTTTTTCAGAGGCTATTCAATTTCAGGATTTGTAGGTACAAACAACACTAGAGAATTGTTGCATATAGAATTCCAAAGGTACCGGATCAGGATAGATTTAATTCCTTTATTGTTGAGAGGGAGTGTTGAAATTTGCAACAATAAATAGTGAAATTGGCAACCAGAAAGGACAAAAAAAAAATGCGCCCACACTGGTGAGGAATTTTGATGTACCAGGAGTGAGGAATGTGAGGCATCTAATTTATTTTTCCCTTAAATAAATTCGACAATAAATTGTAATTTCATCTCATAAAAACTTGGGTCAGTTAACTAAGTCATGATGATTGAGTTAGATCAAGAAATTCAAATTGAGGTGATCGACATGGATATTGGTGGCCACCCGTCTATTCCACTTGGGCCATCACCATTGTCTCTTTCAGTTTTTCAGTTTCATTAATTATAGCACAATTTACTATTTTTGTCAGTTTTTTGGGACCTAAACTTCCAGAGCAGTTTTGAGGCCCCAAACAACATTTTTTGGGCATGAAAGGTTTGGCGATTTCAAAGAAATCGAATTAGCATGTGTAGTCCTCGGAGAAATATCTTTCTAACTATATATCATGTGCATCAAACAAAGATCATATGACCAAGTTACGACCCCAGGAAGTTGGCTGCCCAACTACCCCCAATGAGGCCCATAAACTCTTGGTGTTACATCTCCTTGGGTTAGGGTTTTCTCTTATTTTTTAATAATAAAAAGGCCCTTAAGCCTTATTGTAACACAATTTATAAGCATGTAGCTTCCACATCTCTTCTTAGAGATAATCTACCATCGCCCAAGCTATTTTTTTTTCCATTCTGTCTGTAAGCATTTTTCAATATTTGATATTAATGAAATGAAGTGTTATTCCTAATGCATCTATGTGTTTATGTTTATTTTTGTATTTCATTCCATTCCTGAATATGTCCGGATCATGAGGGTCTAAGTTGAGGCATGTAGAGGGATTCTAATATTTTGGGGGTCCAGTTGCAGTTGATGCATTAGTGGGGTGTAGGTGTGAATTAGTTAACTCAATTAATTGAGTTAAAACCAGTTTAACTAGTTCTAACTGAGTGATGCACTAGTGAGAGGTCCACTTAATTAAATTAGATTTAATTCGCAATGAGTGATAAATCAGATAATTGATAATTCACTATTAATAGTTGCATGCATGTCAGTTCTGAGGAAGGCCCATTTGAGACATAGGTTAAAGGGAACATAACTATCGGTTGTATTTATACAAAATTGCCCATGTGAAATTATAAAGTCATTGGGATGCCATGATGGATTGCGCAACCAAGGAAGGATGATTTTCCTAACTAATAGGGAGCTAATTCCCTAGGAATTGCATGAGCAAGGTAGGCTGGAGGAAGGTTGAGAATTGGCTAAGTACTAGATCGATTTTTCCTAGATCAGTAGGAGAAAATTGGCAGAGTGCTAGAGAATCTTATGAGAGATTAAGCATTGTATTGTTTCATGATTCCTTGACTTAATACACAATAGAGATAGAGGGGTTTTGAGCAGTTTCTTTCCACAGATACATCTTGTGTTGTGCGATTGATAATTTCTTTCTCTTACTTATATGTGATTATGCGATCGTGTTTTATTTCTGCAAATTGTAGGAAGGATTCAATATCTTGTTTTATTACATTACAAGATCAGATTGAATCCTGTTGGTTGGATTTTATACAAGAAATATAAGAGAGTATTGATACAATATTGACTTGTGGTGGTTAGTAGGCCGCAAGGTCTGTGATAAAGACCAAAATAAATGGAGGAGGGCTTGCACTGTAATTTAGAGCCATAACAGAAGTAGGCGTAGGCGTAATATTGACTGAGGTAACCCTAGTTTGGGGGTCGACATTGAGATCTTAAGTTCATGTCAAGATTCAGTCAAAGAAATTCCTGAATCTATGGATCCATATGAGCTAGGTCGAGTCTCGTATGGAGGCAAGAGTCGTGCCTTTTTATATGGGTGGATAAGGTTTGTTCTAAAACAATTAGAAGTACATAAGTATAGTGCCCTAGTTAGGACAGTGTCCTAGCATATTTAGTTCATAAGGTATGCCCTTAAGACTGTGAAAAATTTGCGTAGAAAAAGAGCGGTTGTGACCCTTAGAGCGAGGTTTATTTCCACAATATAGACCGTAGATCTGGAAGATGGTTTGCAGATTCAGTGTATATGGAGATAACCTATCCAAAGGAGGGTGGAAAGTGAGCAAAATATTGAGCATGCAGAAGAAATGTGCCATATGAAGAATGGATTGACATGCAGAGGAGTTGATTTTGATGGACTATCCATAAAGTTTTAGATAGAGATATTAAGAAGCCTTTAAAAAATTAGTCAATGGATTGTTAGTGGTTGATTTGTGACCCTAGTTCAGTCATCTATAGATTGTTAGAAGGATGATAAGAGGGGTAGTTAAAATTTTTCAATAGATAGGACAACAAAGATAAAATTGTCGATACACAATAACAATGATTTTGAGAGGACTCAAACCATTGTTAGGTGGAAGATTTGAAGAGCCCTAGATGAAGAAAATATTGTGAGCCCTAGATCAGTAAAAATAATTGACTGTGGATGGGTAGATTGATGGTAGTCCAAGAATAGTTGGAGGGTTGTTAGGTGACTGTCAAAGAAGAGCCCTAACTCTTGTACTTGTGAAGGACAACAAGATTGGTAGAAGGGCAGGTGTATAGGGCCTAAGGATGTGCAACCATTGAAGGACTAATGTAGCATTCAGGTGGGCCATCCAACTAGCCCTAGTTAACTATATTGTAGAGGATTAATTCAGTGAGAAGAAGGGAAACCTCCATAGCCCTAGAATTCTCATATTGGAGCCATAGTATGGAAAAAATGGGCATACCAAAGAGTTGTTCACAAATGGAGTTGCGAACAACTTATTACCACTCAAACTAGTAGTGGACCTAAAAGGGGTTCCTAAGAGGGAAATTGCTAGGACAAGGGCAATGGTGGAGGCTTAGCCCATTGCCACCACAACTAAGGCTCCTTGCTCTTCACAGAATTTCACTGATGGAAGGAGTCCTGGTAGTTTAGGAAGTCACTTGTAGAGTATAGGTCAATGAATAGTTGGGAAGCGACCGTAGAAACCCTTTCCCTAAGATAGAATAAGGAGTGAGGCATGCTTTCCTTTTATGCAAGGGACTTGATCTTCTAGGGAGAGAGGAGGGGGATTGAAGGGTTGAGGGAGAATAATAATACTTATGAAGGAAGTTATCAATCCCTAAAATCCTTTGGGAACTTGGATTCCAAAATGGTCCATGATGAAAGGCCTGTGACACCAAATGGGACCACACGGATCCAAGTGGACCCAGCCTAGGTTCGGGGATGGAATTTAGCAACCAATGATATTTCTATCCTAGAAAATGTGAGGGGATAAGATCAGACAATATTTTTTACTTCGATGGGTCAAACTGATCCTACTAGGTTCTAGTCTTGGGAACACATATGCAAAACTTGATCCTAGAGCTAGGGCTTGAGGCAAAATTCAAAATGAATTTAATGCATAAAAATTTATGGGGTTTGCTAAAAGGAATAGAGCCAACACCTCAAGACCCTAAATTATTAGTTAATTGGCTAAAAATGGAAGAGAAATCTAAGTCCATTATAGGCCTCTCATTGTCAGATTCACAATTTCATCTCATAGTTAAGCCATCCTAGAATGGAGGCTATAAAATTTTTTATAATTAAGCCATCCTATAAAATTCTAGTTAAGGCATCCCATAAAATGGAGATTATAAAATTCTTCCCTTGCAGTGCATACTTAAAAGAGGAAAATCCACTAGGGTTTTTGATGCTCAAAGCTCCTCCATGCAACCTCAAATTTAGAATAATGGTAGATTTCCTTGAAATGTCACATTCCATCATATGGTTGGAGTCCCACATTATCTTCCCCCCAAATAACATACATTGAGACATTGCAGAGATGCCCATATTGTTCTTGATGTGTTGTTACAAATTTTCCACCAATTTTGAATCTCCAGACCAGAATAGGGAAGAATTCCCATTGATATTTTTTATGAATATCTAAAAAACTCGTTCGTCCATTTCAGTTTACCTTTCATACATACCATATTTTGGGGAATGGGGGATTACCATGGAATCCATAATAAATATGGTGGGGCAAATGAATAATCACGTGACAGAGAGAAAACAAAGTTTAGACCCTAGACCCCAGTATAGAGCTTTCCCATTGCAAGCTCCCTAGGCTTAATGAACCCCTGTTAGACAAAAAATATTTGGAACAAATGTACAAATTTTGTACCATGACACTTGGCATGACTAGAGCCCAAATGAAGGAATATTTAATGAGGCAGAGCCATCGCTCATCTGTGGAGTCTAAGAGAAAATCTAGCAGAGTGCTACTCGTTCTTCAGAGAAACAAAACCAAAGAATCCATTGTCCATTGCCATGGAGTGTAGTGGGTTTGTCGACTACAAACCTTTTCCTTCCATCCTTGTATGTCGCATACTCTTAACCAATGACAATGCCAAACAAAAAATCATAGAGAGAAACCCTAGAGCATCTTGTAGAGTCCATTTTTTCTCGACGTTTCAGCTTCCAAAAGTGTCTCTATTTTCTATCATGGAATTCATGCAATTATTTTCAACACACTTATCATCATTGAATAATACTTGCAATTCAAGTAAAAAAAATATGTCAAAAAAAAAATTTCAAAATCATCATTTGTTGTACTATACTATGTAATACATATCCCCAAGAAACTCACTAGGTACTTCTTCTCATTTTGAGAATGATACCCAATGTAAACTATATTTATTAAAAGCTCTAGGCTCTGCAACATGGGGTTCAAGGCCATTCTAACAATATACTTGTTAGGAGCTCAACATCTCACTTGTGGGAGTTGAATTTAGGTGGGGATGATAACAATCAATTCTCCCCATTTTAGACCCGAATAATTATTTCTTTCTAGTAGACACTCTAAGGTGATTCCTAATATTAATTTACAAAGCATGGAAACTAATGAAATATGTGTTTTTTGATGGCTTCATCTTATTTACTATTGGTAGGGTGGGAATTTTTATTGCCTAGGTCCATGTCTTTCGTTATTTGATGTGTTTTGTTTTCTTTGTTGAGGTCTTATTGAGCTAAATTAACTAGCATTATGTGGTTAGAAGAAGCTAAGTATGATCTTTTATCATTACTGAAAACCATGTTTCTTAGCATGAAAATATTCTATTTCCAACATTTTTATTTGTTACCTTTGTTAAACTAGGGTGTCCATGACCAAAGCATGTTGATAAATACATTGATGTTCTTTTTCACAAACCTTGGTGGTTACTAAGAAAATTGAGATTCTATTTTTTTTATAGATTCATCATGTCTATAGATCTCTCTATTAAATTCTTGGGTTTCACTTTAGTACATCTTTAGGAAATATTTCCCAATCCGGAGGGAACTACGAAGTGCCCAAAAATGAGAGTCCTATAAAATAATCATTATATTTCTTTAGGGTGTACTTGCAAACAAGAATTGTGCTAGGGGGATAGAGTATGGTAGGCAAGGTATGGTATGTAGAGTCCAACAACTAGTCCAAACAACCCAAAAGAATCCGGAGGCCACAAACACCTAGAACCTAGACATCACGAAAAATATAGGATTCTCCAAAATAAAACATTGATAGGGTATCGCAAAACCATCAAAACATTTACCATAAGATAACATTTCTAAAGAAAAAGCCATAGACATTGAGAAATTCTTACCAAGAAGGAATATAGGTTTAAACCTAATTTCCATCAAACTATGTCACCAAGACCACTCACAAACTGCTCCATTATGCCACTTGAGTCCTGATATGTGACACGAAGGATTCAAAATGCCAATTAAGAGTAATTCTAACATGTGTGAAGATGGTGAATAAGTCCCATTACATCTCATCCTTTTCTTTGATATCACATAAATTGGGAGTATCGTGACATGTGTTGATTATGAATATCACAATGTTCCTTCATGTTTGATAAAACACAAGTGAACTTAAAAGATGACTTGAACATATAAACCCTAATTTTTTTAAGGACCTCCATTTGATTTACTACTTTTTTTTGTAAGACACGTAGCTTATCCACTAAAATCTTAAAGATTTGAAAGGAAAAGCCTAGGGAATCTGATTTTGAATCCTTATAATGAGATGCTATAGAGGTATTTAAAATAATTTCATTTTAAACTAAGAATGGTACTCTAGTTTCATTTTAAACTAATTAAAATGGTACTCAAAATCTCTAAAAGCTAAAGAACATTCATCGTCCTTGCTATCTTTATATTTACTAAAATAGTTTCCAAACCGCACAATACATATGATTTAGATTGGTTAAATCGGAAGGAGGGGTTGTGTATCATTACGAGAAGAGGGAAAGAGGGAAAATTAGGAGATAATTTTTCATCTGATCAATTCATCTATGGCGGAAGGTGGGTTGAGCTTCCCGGACATGGGGATGGGGAACCTGTACGTGCAGCGGTGCCTCCGCCAGATTTGAACAAGAACACATCATGGTTTATGTATCCCAGCATGTGGACGACCTAAATTCTGATACTCTTCTTCAGAAGGATCATCATATTCTCTCTATTCGGATGCACTACTGACACAGCTTGGACAATTTTCAATCTCGCCCATTTCGCGATCAATATTCAATTTATTTCTTTTCTGTCATTAATTTCCTGAGAATTGACTCTTTATGGTTTTTGTTTTTGGGCCATAACAGGTTATGTGCAAACCAATTAATTTTCATTATGTTTTTATTTCCCACGGGCTTGAACCCTGGTCGACTGCAATCCCCTTTGTTTTCCCCTTTTTTGGCAGTTCGATTGCTTAAATTATGATGGAATGATCTCCAAACTTTTTTCAAAAACTGTTGTTCCCAAAATTTATTTATATTAACACAAAAATAAGATCACTGTGATTTAACAGGAAGAAATTTTCTCAAAATACTACATTAATTCGAAACCAAAATAGCTACAAATTACATATGTAAACTAGAAATTAAAGGAAGATATTTGTATATTCTTAATACGATTTAAATTTAAAATAGAAGTCTATGAGCCTTACATTATGCTCTCCATAGGAAGGGGATAATAGGCTAATCAATGCGAGTAGAGGCCTCATAAGTAGTGCATGGCTTTAGAAAGTGTCTCTTGAAGAAAATTGTTGGTCTGTAATATGTGTGATGTTCTTAATACGAATCCAGTTTCTTGTTTGCAAGGAATTTTAGGGGAATTGGGTGGAATTATTTTTTTAAAGGCATTTGGAATGCTTCTGATGAGATCGATAATCTCACGAATATGCAAGAAATTGAAAATATTTTTGAAATTTAAGCGGAATACATTCCATGCACATAATATATTTGTGTGGTATAATGGAATCAACGCTGCAAAATTTAGCTTGGAAAAGGACCCGATGAGGCTAGAGTGCAAGAGTTGGACTGAGACCTTGCAAAAACTTAGCAGGAACAATTAGTCACAAATGAGGGTTTTTCATCTCCTTTTTGGTGTTGATTTTGATGTGGGTGATTTCACAATCTTTCCACAAGTTGGATTTGTTAGGTAGTGAACGTCAGGTTGTCACCCATGAGTACTTGCAAGTTTGTTGTTCCTGAGTTTGACTTGTCATTAGGGAGTCAGACTTCGCTTCAGCAACAGGGCCTTGCAGGTTTGTTGTTTCTGAGTTTGAATTGCCATCAGGGATTCAGAATTTGCTTCAGCAACAGGGTTGAGCTGAATTGTGATCTCTAGTAGTACTCTGAAAACTTGACATTTTTTCCCAACTGTGAATGGAATTGTTCTAGGTTTTTGCTATTTTTTACCTACGTAGATTATAAAGTTAAAATTTTAGAATTAAAAGTTTTCTAATATTTCTGTCAGTTAGTTTGCTTATCTTCTTTAATTAGTGAATCTGGATCCTAATTAAATGGCTTACTTATTTAGTGCTTTATACTAGGGGTTTTTTCATTTTTTCTTTAAGTTTTAAAAGCTCATTTTATTCTAATTTGATATTTATGGTGGATTTTTTCTTGCTTTCCAAGCAATGGTGTTAATTTTAGATAACAATGTTTTTTTTTTTTTTTTTTTTTTCTGAATCGGACTAATTCTATTAAGCAAAAGTATGGTACATAGGAAAGTACATTCAAGAGAAACAAAAACACGGCCAACCGGAAATGATAAAATATCAACTTCGGTCCCCGGAGAGAGAGAAAATAGACAAGCAAGGAGCAGCAACAAGCGACTGGAAGGCAGAAAGGAACCGACTCGTACCCAGAATTGGTAGAGTTTACCACTCGGAGTTTCTTCCCTTTCTTTTTGTTGACTTTGACCCAACCATCCTGGTGAATATGTGCTGGGACAATTTGAAGACTGGAGTTCTCCAAAAGAGGGGCCTCCTTATCTGAATCAGAGGAGGCTGACTCATGACTACGCTTCTGAGTAACGGTAGAATCAGGGGGGTGCTCAGGAGCATCAGTGGACAAGTTCTTAGTCGGAGGAGCAATTTTAGATAACAATGTTATGTTCTATGCTTAAGAGAAATTAACTTCAATTTTCCTTACTAGCCCAATATCAATTTCCAGATTAGCAATCACAGTAACATTGATAGTAAATGTAGATAGAACATAAACAATAAGCATAAGAAAAGCCAAGACAAGACACATTATTTGGCGGATGCCAAGGAAAAACCCCAATGTGGGGAAAACCCTTTGATCGAATTCTTCTTATTATTATTCAATAATTCAATAGAGAGAGAGAGTACAAAATACAATTTTACATGCCCAACACTGTCAAATCAACTCTGACATAATGATATAAAAAATAAATAGCAGTTAACTAGAAGCCCTAACCATAAAGACAACGGTGATCAAATCAACAATAAATCCTCCTCCATGTAGCTCGATCAACAACAAGCAAATTCTATCTTCCAGGAGAGAGAAATTTAGCCCAAAACAGGGAAGTCAAACCCAGTCAATGTTGCTGTAATTTCTGCAGTCAAAATAGAAGTCAATGCTGAAGTCAACTTCGGTCAAACTTCTCCAAATTCTTTGGGATATGTGCCAGCCAATGAGGCCTCAAGAAATCAGATGAACTACCTAAAACCACAATCAAAAGAGAGGTGTTGACCCTCGGTAAACGCTGGTCAATGCTCCTGCAATCAACCCTAAAAACAGTCCTGAAATCCTCTTGCTTTTTTCAGTCTTCTGATTTCACATGTGAGGGAGAGCTTCTCCTTGTTGTACGACCCAATCAAGAGAGGAGAGAGAATGTTATGTAATGAGATGATTTCCAAATTATGGGAGGGTATCTCTTATTTATACAATTATTTGAGGGTGGAGACACATCTATTGGGGCTTTAGGAGCCTACATTAGATTCTGGAAAACCTTGAAAATTTCCACGTGTGAGAAAATAAATTCAAAATCACACTTCTTCTCATCCAAACAAGATGATATTTAGATCAATATTGCACCTCTTGGAAAGAGGAATCCAATAAATATATCATCTCCATCATATGAGTTGTCCAAGGTAGATTTTGGCCCAAATTGCCAATTTTAACACTCCCTTTCAACTAGGGAGAAATCTACCAGCCAATCCATCTGTCAACCTGTACCATCTCTGTCATCCCTACACTGATCTGTTGAACTATGAAGAAATAATGAAGAAGAATTGATTGAGAGTGAGTCACAAGACCTTGCCACTCTCCACTGACCCAAAGTCAATCCAGAGGTAAACCTTCAATCAGACTTGATCCCATATCAAGTTGTTGAACACCATGCATCCTAGCATAGGGAGTACGACAGTACATGATGTGTCCATTGGTAGTGTTATGGTCTCTATCCTAATTTCCCAACTCATTGGCTAGATGAGAGGTACTTCCCATGAGTCTCGGACTACATGGGTAGGATGTCTGTTGGGGCACCACAAGGAGAAGGTGAACCACTCATCCTGCTCATATATTAACCAAAAAAAGGGGTATCATAGGGGAAGGTGAACCACTCACCCCGTACACATCGCACCACTAGGGAAAGGTGAACCATTCACCTTATGGTTGCTCATAGCTCCACGAAGTACCCCCAAGCCCCCCGGAGCTCCTAGAGTTCAATGTCCAACTCATGCAGGACCCTCATAGGAGGGTCTTTTCACAACTCTAAGTCTCTCACGGAAGGTTAAGAATTTGACCTTCCCCAGGGGATTCGTGAGAATATCTATGATATGTTCATAAGTTCCAATGTGATGGAGCCTTACTGCTCCCCGTTGTACCATATCTCGGATAAAGTGGTACCTGATATCAATATGCTTGGAGTGGTCGTGGAACGTGGAATTCTCTGAAAGGAGAATCCCAATTTGGTTGTCGCAGAATATCATGGTGGTATCTAGCACATGCTCAAAGAACTCACTAAAGAGCTTCCTCAACCAAACAACTTCACAACAAGCTATACTAGCTGCAATGTATTCGGCCCCAGCGGTGCTCAAAGCAACCAATTTTTTCTTATGCTCATCCAGGATATTGAAGCAGAACCTAGTGAGAAGCAACATCCAGATGTGTTGTTAGCCTGTTACAATCCACCACACTGCTAGCCCAGTCAACATCAATATATCCATGGAGCCTCAAATTCCTGACAGTGTATGTCAATCCATAGTTGATTGTGCCTCAGATATATCTCAAAAGATTCTTCGCAGCAATGCAATGTATGTGATGAGGCTCGACCATAATTGACTCAACGTATTCACTGCAAAGTATATGTCAGAACAAGAGTTTACCAAGAACATCAAGGCCCCCATGAGATGACGATATTCAGAAGGATTTCCCAAATCAGGCCTAACAACACTTCCTCATAAGACTTGTAGTCCAACATCCCAAATCTTTCGAGCAACTTCACAATATATTTTACTTGAGAAAGGAAAACCTCACATGGATTTTGTCAGACCTCCAAGCCTAGGAAGTAGTGCATCAGTCCTAGGTCTTTCATCTCGAATGTAAAAGCCAAATCCCTCTTGCATTGATGAATGAGAGGGTCTACACCTGTCAGAAAGAGATCGTTCACATAGAGAACAAAAATGAAAGGCCTATAATTTTCAACCTGGAAGTAAAGGTTCAGATCAATTTCACTTCTTGTAAATCCCAACTTCATAAGATAGTTGTCGATCCTCTCATACCAAGCCTCGGGGGCTTGCTTCAAGCCATAAAGGGATTTCTTCAACCTGCATACATGTGACTCTAAATCCAGAACTTCAAACACTTCGGGTTGTTTTACATAAACTTCTTCCATTTTGACATCCATTTGATGTAGATTCCATCCTTGGGAGGAAACAAGGGCAATAATCGAACAAATGGTGGTATATCAGGCAATCGATGCAAATATCTCATCATAGTCCACTCCTTAGATAAAAAAGGGCTTCATTAAGTTTCTTATTGAAAGTAGTAGATATTGTGGAGGCCAATGTGGGGGAATAGAGGATATAGATTGTGATGAGAAATGACCATGGATCTTGTATTCGGAATTTGATTAGGGATCATGATGTCATGAACCCTATTTTATAGGCCCGATGGGTGATGACAGTGTTTCTAATTGTGTCCTTTGTATGCCAAACTTTGTTCCCCTGCCACTATCTCACCAACAAGCGCACATGCATAAATTATTAGTTTATTATTGGTACGATAAGTTTTTTCTTTCAGGGAATGGGTTTATTGTTTTGCTCAGTACTGATCCAAGAAAAACATTATATAGATTATAAAAAATTTGGGATCTGAGGTTCATGAATAGCAGAAATACATGATGTCTTAGAATGGGAGAGGATACAAGGAAGGATCCTATTAAGGTGATCTCACTTAGTTTCCATTGTTCTTTGTTATTGCTTTTTATGCATGGAGAAATATTGATCATCATTTTGGATTTTTATACAATCATTTTGGATTTTATGAATCTATGACCATTGATTAGCAAGTGGTTAAATGAAAGTATCAAATTGATTTTTCTTGGAAATTATTTCAGGAGGAGCCTTATTTTAACGATTGTATATAGTTGATAAGTTTTTCTCTATGTATCTTGTCAACAATGGGGACATATGAGTGTGTTATGTATTGGATTCTACACATACACATGCCTAGTATGAAATTCTTTGGTCAGGTTGATGTGCCTTATATGGAAGCGTTTTAGAAGTTTCTACCATCCAATGCAAATTTCAAGTCTCATTTGACATGGGTAAGAAATATTATAATGGACATATCATTTGCACTGGGTGGACAACAATTGCCTACTATGTACATTTTCATTATTTATCATGTTTAAAATTAGAATTGAGTCTATGTTAATGAGGGCTATAAGCTTTTTTTCCAAGTCAACAATGAGTTGAAAGCTATTGGAAATAACCCTGGTATTCCTGGTTCACGTCCCCATCGTTTGAGTGGCAATCATGTTTAAAATGATAGCAACAGGAGGGATGATTTGTTTGTAAGAGTTCCATAAGAGAGTCAAGAGTTTGGGTTACAAAAACGGTAGGATTTTCTTTGTGTAGTACTGTTGATCTTTGGTTTCTTGTACATGCCAGGATTTCAAAAAATTTCTTCACCCCAAGCAATCTTCAGCGACTTCTAACATGGGTGTAGGCATTTTTTTTCTTAGATGTTTGAACCATCTGGGTAGTGTGGATTAATATTTGTGGTTGTGTTTTAGGTTATGTTTAATTTTTTTTGTGGTAGTGGAATGTAGTTTGTGTCATAAAATGGTTCCCTGAAGCTCATCTCTTTATTTAATTTTATAATTAATTAATTTTTTTTTTGTTCTTAGTTGCGCGATCTAAATTATAGATAATTTTTGCTGATGCACTTTGCATCTCAAAATTCATGTCTGACTATTGGAATTTGTTTAGTAATTGGTCAAGAAACATAACTTTTGAGTATGATATAATGTCGGGGTTATAAAAATATGCTTGCAAGTTTGCAACATCTCATGCACCATTAAAATCAAGATTCAGATATTTGAGACTTGTTAACTTTCTCAGTTGTTCGCAAGTAGATCCAAAACTTGAAAGTAAGATGAAAACATGATTCATGTTGGCATGAAATTCTGATTTTCTTTCAATAGTCATTTCCAAAAATACAGATAGGAAATTGGGACGATAGTGGGATTATTCCAGGAATCTCAAATTTAAGTTCCATTCCTAATTGTTTTCTCACCTTTTACCCTGCATGTGTGGATTTACATGGAAATTGGGATTAATTTGTTACTTTGATACCTTTATGACAAGTTATAAAATTTTAACTTTTTTATATTTTTTAATGGCCCATGATAGATATGGCTGAAAATAAGCTCGTTGAAGGATTCAAGCTGGTGAGGACCTCCATAGTAACAGTTTTGAACCACAACACATTCATTGTAATCTGAACCTAATTACTAAATTGTTGATTGGGATATCCATAGTTTGTCTTAAAAAGAATTGATAGTCTGAGAGAGGCTATTTCTGAAAGGAACTCCTTTGGAAATGAAGGGTTCAGACCTTGAATGCATTTATTTGACAAGGTGCCATGCTTAATACTGCTTGCAACTTTGTGGCCTACATACTGCTAATCGTTGTATGGAAGTGGGATTGTTTCATAAAATAAGGCATTCTTTCTATTCTGCCAAATTGTGTAAGTAGTGGTCTTGTGGGATAATGTTTTTAGGCTTTTGGCTTGATTGAGCTTCCCCAACCTCTCTTTCAAATTATCACAGATTTGGGAACGTGGAAAATCTCTAAAATATTGATTTTCTTGGAATGTTTTCATTCCTAGGTTTTATATATTGGAAGCTTCAAGCCATCTGACCCATAGTATTTGGGTCCAACTGCATCCCCAAAGGAATATATCAACTAGATGGAGTGCTCCTCAAGAAAGGCTTGGTAAAGCTTCCAACTTTTTCAAAGTAGAAAGATTCGTTATGGACTCTTTCTCCATTGTGGAATTGCCTCAATAAATAATTAAATAACCTTTGAGGTACTTAAAACTCCATAATAATTGTGCAAGGAAAGAGTCAAAAACAATTAATTAATTAATCTCCCACCAACTTCACATGAGTAAATCCCAAGCCACCAATTCCATGGATGAATGTGCAAGATGAAATAGGCAAATCTTGAAGTTGTAAGTGGGAAAACTCAAACAAAATAAATCCAGGGAGAAAAGGGCGAAATGAGTGTATTGATATTTTGGTACTTAGCAGTTATATTGAACTATTTGTTGTCATTTGTTGGATATTAATAGAATTATCTTATCTTATTAACATGTAGCACAAATATGACTATTTTCTTATCTAAAACTAATTTGGAATCCTGCATTTTTTAAATATAAATGCATTATAATATATAAAATATATATTATATAAAAAATGGGTATGCTCCGCCTTAGACACTTCCATATAGCTCGGTGCTAATTTCAACACTCAAGCCTCCTCCTTCATTGTCTTTCGTCAATATCTTGTGGATTGATCTAGAAATTGTTGTGTTGGAGTGGTCTGTTTTATGCATAATGGGTAATATCATTTGGATGGACTGCCTAGCTGGAATTTAAGTTTTATCTTCTGTTAGTATTTACTGCCTCAAATTATTTTAGATGTTTGTTAAAAATTAAAAGCACTTGGTTTAAACTTTAAAGCGTTGTATAGTGGTGATGTAATGTGAATATGGGAATGTGTTTTCAGAGGTGCATTCATAAAGTTATTGAATTTAGTGTTCTTAAGGTTGGATTTTTTAGATTGCATAATTGGCTGACTTCCATAGTCTATCTCTTTGCCAAAAGATGAATTGGATTCTATAGAGATTGAACTAATGGCACTTCCACTTATTTTGTGATGAAGTGCAAGGTTCCAGTGAAGCTTTTGCTGAGCAGCTGGATACAGGCCATAGAGTTTCATGTCCCTGGAAAGGAAATAGCTGTTCTCAAAGCCCGGGACAATTTCCCCCCACCCCTCCATCCGCACTAATTGGAGGTTATAATGATCAGTGTGAAGAACTTGTATAATTGTCGGCTCTTCCTGTCATCTCTAGTTTTTCCATTGACAGAATGAATGTTTTGTTGGAATATTGAGAATTCCAAATGGAGAGAGTAAGCTCCTCTCCTCTAAACACAGAGAAATTTGAAATTTGACAGGAGACAGAGTTTTCAATCCTTTCAAAACAAACTTCTATTTCTTTGACAAAAAAAAACTGTTGCAAATCTTCCTCAATACAGAGGGATAACATAAAATGGTGACTGCTACAGACGTAGTGCACAAGAAGACATTCACTGTCTAACAAACATCACTCTCTGTCCCTGTAAACCAACACTGCTGTGTATTTTTTCTTTCTGCGCTGTTGTGCGAAAACAAAACAATAATAATACAATGCTCTCTCTATCTGACTCGCGGGCCTTTTATTTTATTTTATATGCCATGCATATATTAAAACATTACATAAAAATAACATTTAACCAAAGTCTAAAAATATTAAAACAAATCCATAACCCCATCGGGTCCGCGCTTTAAACAAACAAGCGCATAAAACAAAAGTTCCGATTGCGATTAAAAATCGGATGCGATGGCTCCTTTTACATCCCATATAATAAACTTGTCGGGTCCCCGCTTTAATCAAAACATGCGACCAAACACAAAATTGCGATTGCGATTGGGCCACGGATGCAATGGCCATAAAACTCCAGTATAATAACCCATCGGGTCTGGCCTTCGATCGGAGCTCATAACAAAGACGCCTCGATTGAACCTTGCGATTTGAAACCTGCGATTCCAATAAAACATCACCACATGGTCAAGTGGACCCACGGGCCTCCCCTGTGGTGGGGGCGATTTATAACTTAAAGTTTTGGTTGTATCATGTACAACTGTTCCGCTTGCGGAACTCTCCATATTAAAAAGACACTTGGTTTATGATTCATATACATTGCGATTGGATCGCATCGCATCACAGAACTCCTCATCAACAAGAAACTTCAAAAAATTTGCGATTCCGATTAGCGATTAAGTGGTGGGGACCACTTGTCCCGCCAATTCAGAAATTAAAGAGGAATTCTGCCTATTTGAACAATTTTCTCCATTCTGGTTGTTGAGGGCTTTAAACGCTCGAAATGAATATTTTTAATATCTCTGCTCCTCCGTAGTTCAGATCTACGGGAAATCTCCATTCCCTCTGTAATAAACGGCTATGCCCGTAACAAAATCAAATCTCCTCTGCTATTGTGGCTGCGGCCCATCACAATCTAATTCTTCCTTACAATTCTTCCATGCCTCTTAACTGTAGGGTACTGTGCAATCAAAACTCTGCTTTTGCTGCCTTTTACTCTTTTCTTCCTGCCCAAGGCTGGCAGGTGACTTTAATATTTTCAACACTCCTCCTTAAAGTCAGCTGCTGGGTTATCTGTCATACCCAAACATTTTCTTAAAAATTCAAAGGTCTTTTGTCCCAATGGCTTTGTTAAAATATCTGCATATTGCTCCTCTGTTTTACAATGCTGTAAAACAATTTCTCCATTGTTCACCAATTCTCTGATATAATGAAATTTTGTATCTATGTGTTTTGTTCTTTTATGAAACACAAAATTCTTTGACAATGCAATAGCTGAGCTATTGTCACAATAAATCACTGTCCCTTTTATCTGTTCTTGGCATAAACTTCTCAACATTCTTCAAATCCAAATTGCTTGACACGCTGCTGCTGTAGCTGCCACATACTTTTCCTCTGTTGTAGATAATGCTACAATCGGCTATTTCTTAGAAGCCCATGAAGTGGCTCCTGAACCCATATGAAAAACATAACCGGAAGTGCTCTTCCAATCATCTACACTTCCAGCCCAATCACTGTCAGTGTATCCAACTAATTCTAAATTTTCTGAAGCTGTATACAAAATACCAAATCTTTTTGTTCCTTTCACATACCTCAGAATTCTCTTTGTTGCTTGCCAATGTGATTCTTTTGGCTTCTCCATAAATCTGGAAATTAAACTAACAGCATGCATAATATCCGGCCTAGTTGCAGTCAAATACATGAGGCTTCCAACTATGCTTTTATATAGACTTGGATCAAAATCCTTGTTGCTATAATCTTTACTCAACTTCAATCCCATTACTGTGGGAGTAATTGCAGCTTTGCACTCCTGCATATTAAATCTTTCTAAAACTTGATTCACATACTTTGCTTGAGAAATGAAAATTCCTTTTTTTATTTTGTTCTACTTCTATTCCTAAGAAGTATCTTAATAAACCCATGTCAGTCATTTCAAATTCATCTTTCATGACTGTTTTAAAATTCTCAATAAGGTAATCATCATTACCTGTAAATATTAAATCATCAACATATAAAACAACAATGAGCATCTTACCATCCTTTTCTTTGATGTAGAGGGTGGGTTCTCCCTCACACTTTTCAAATCCATTTTCCAGTAGATAGGAATCTATTCTACTGTACGATGCTTTTGGAGCTTGCTTCAGCCCATAAAGAGATTTCTTCAATTTGTAGACCTTATGCTCTTGGCCTTTCTTCTCATATCCTAGAGGCTGTTCCACATATACCTCTTCCATTAAAACTCCATTTAAAAATGCAGATTTTACATCCATCTGGTATACTTTCCATTTGTTTTGTGCTGCTATGGACAACACTGCTCTTACTGTCTCCATTCTCGCAACTGGTGCAAAAGTTTCTTCATAATCTATCCCTTGCTTCTGCTTGTATCCCTTGACAACAAGTCTGGCCTTGTGTCTCTCTATCTTTCCTTCAGCATTGATTTTGGTCTTATAGACCCATTTAACTCCAATGACTTCTTTGCCTTCTGGGAGATCAACCAACTCCCATGTTTTGTTCTTCTCTATGGCTTTAATTTCATCATCCATAGCTTCTATCCATTTTCTATCTTTAATAGCATATTCAAAATGAATAGGATCATCAACTTGAAAATACAAATCAAATAAGGAATTCATACCTTCATTTGCCGCTCCTTGCTCACAGATTTCTCTAATGCTTCTGAACCTTGTTCCACTTTCACTTGGTGTAGTCGTGCTTGAAGAAGCACTCAAGTCTGCTCCATGTGGTGTGCTTGAAGATGCACTCTCGCTTCTTCTCAAGGGTGTTCTCGCTGCCGCTTGAGGTGTCCCTTGTTGTCCTTGCATTGCTGGAGGTTGTGCAGTGGATGGGTTGTTAATTTCAACCACATCTCCTTCATCTTCATCATGAGATAAACAATTTTTAACATTGACTGTTTTCTCAATGCTTCCATCCCATGCTTCCTCTTCAATGAATTGCACATCTCTACTTATCACAAAATTCTTTGTGGATGGGTTATACAATCTGTATCCTTTGGAATCTTCACTATATCCAAGGAAAATGCACTTCTCCCCCTTACTGTCCAACTTCTTTCTCAACTTGTCTGGAATGTTTGCATATGCCACACATCCAAAAACTCTCATGTGGGTGTCTCCTTGTTTTCTGCCACTCCACACTTCTTTTGGAACTTTGTTCATCACATCTTTTGTAGGGCATCTATTTAAAATGTACGTAGCACAGTTTGCTGCTTCTACCCAATACTCATTCGGCAAGTGTTTTGCCTTTAGCATGCTTCTCACCATTTCCATTATGGTTCGATTTTTCCGTTCATCAACTCCATTCTGTTGCGGTGTGTACCTTGTGGTAAATTTCTTGTGTATGCCGTTCTCTCTGTAGAAATGCAGAGATTCCTTTGATATGTATTCTCCTCCTCTATCAGTTCTGAGGACTTTTATATGCAGTCCGCTCTATTTTTATACAAGAGCTTTAAAATGGCGAAATTTTTGAAAGTCTTCACTCTTATATTTCAGAAAATAAACCCACACTTTTCTTGTGAAATCATCTATGAAGGTCAGCATGTAATTGCTGCCTGAAACTGATGTTGTTTGCATCGGCCCACATAAATATGAATGAATGATCTCCAAAGTTGCTTTCTCCCTTATGCTTTTCCCTGAAGGAAAATTTTCTCTGTGTTGCTTTCCCAAGATGCAGCCTTCACATAGGTTGTCAGGCTTCTCAATCAATGGTAAACCTCTTACCATTCCTTTTCTATGCAACAAGTTTAATCCTCCAAAATTGAGATGTCCAAATATCAAGTGCCATAACCAATTTTCATCTTTCTCTTCCTTCTGAAAGGCTTCTTGTGTTACAGCTGCTATACTCTTTCCTTTTTCCTTCAAGTCAATATTGAGCTTGAGCGAAAATATTCTATTGCTGGTCATTTGAATTTCAGCAATGATTTTCTTGCTGGGAGGTATATCTTTAATTGTGCACACATCATCTTTAAAAATTACATTGTAACCTTTGTTTATGAGTTTCCCAACACTCAAAATATTACATTTCAGACCTGGAACATAATACACATCAGGGACAAATTTCTGCTCCCCATTTCTTGCTCGAATACTTACTCTGCCTTTTCCTTTGACAGAGATCTTAGTATCAGTCCCTGTGGTCACTTCAGATTTTACTTCTTCATCTAGATTAGAAAACATTGCTCTGTTTCCAGTCATGTGATTACTACATCCTGAATCTAAGAACCAAACATCATCTTCTCTATCCTGTGCTACATTACAAGCTAACATCACATTACTTGGGTTCTTTTCCTCTTTTTCTACATTAGCATTTTGCTTATTTTTCATGTCACTTTGCTTCTTTCTACATTCATTGGCATAGTACCCATATTTCTTGCAATAATGACATTGGACATTGGATTTGTCATACCTTTGTCCATGAGCATGTTGGTGTTGATGTCCACCTTGCTGGCTGTTGCATTGGCCGTGGTTCTGACTCTGACTGTTGTTCCTTCCATGTGAATGTGAAGGGTTGTTCCTTCCACCTCTGTTTTGGCTTCTGCCTCTTCCTCTTCCTTTGCCTTGACCTCTTCCTCTTCTTGAAGGCATCTGGGTCTTGAAGGCGTGCTCAAGAGATGAGTTTTCATCTCTGCTCAATCTCTGTTCATGAGTTATCAACGAGGCATGAAGTTCATCTACCATGAACCTTGAGAGATCTTTGGTCTCTTCTATGGTGGTTACAATAACATCAAACTTTGAGGGTAAGCTTCTCAAAAGTTTCTCCATGATTCTTCTTTCTTCAAGACTTTCTCCATGGGATCTTATCTGATTTACAATCCCAATCACATGTGTAAAAAATGTGTCTACATTATTTGACTCTTTCATGCAAAGAGTTTCAAAATCTCTTCTCAGCAACTGAATTTTTGCTGTCTTAACTTTCTCCATGCCTTGATAGGCTACTTTCAAAGTTTCCCATGCCTCCTTGGATCTCTTGGTTGCTGCTATCCTTGGAAACACACTCTCATTTATTGCCTGATACAAATAGAAGAGGGCCTTAGCATCCTTCTTTCTATTGTTCTTCAATAAATCCTTCTCTTCTTGAGTTAAGGCATTAAAAGCCTGTTCATCAGCTGGTTCAACAAAACCATCTTCTACAAATTCCCATAAGTCTTGTGAGACAAACAGGGCTCTCATGGTAATGGCCCAATAATCATAGTTCTTTCCATTAAATTGTGGAAGTTGAACATTTCCAATGTTCATTCCTATACTTGGTCCAACCATTGCTCTTAAACTGAGCACTGAACTTAAACAAACTGTCTTTCCTTCTCTGAAAGAACAAACTCTTTTAAAACAAAACAACAACTTTGTTATATTTGAGAAATACCTGATCTTTTGACTTCTGTTGGGCTTTCACACTGCTGGAGAAAATGCTTCAACAAGTCTTCTTCTTCTTCAGCTTCTTTGAAACATTCAAAGAGCCTAAACTAGCTCTGATACCATGTTGGAATATTGATAATTCCAAATGGAGAGAGTAAGCTCCTCTCCTCTAAACACAGAGAAATTTGAAATTTGACAGGAGACAGAGTTTTCAATCCTTTCAAAACAAACTTCTATTTCTTTTACAAAAAAAAAACTGTTGCAAATCTTCCTCAATATAGAGGGATAACATAAAATGGTGACTGCTACAGACGCAGTGCACAAGAAGACATTCACTGTCTAACAAACAACACTCTCTGTCCCTGTAAACCAACACTGTTGTGTATTTTTTCTTTCTACGTTGTTGTGCGAAAACAAAACAATAATAATACAATGCTCTCTCTATCTGACTCACGGGCCTTTTTTTTATTTTATATGTAGCGCACATATTAAAAAATTACATAAAAAAAAACTTTTAACCAAAGTCTAAAACTATTAAAACGAATGCATAACCCCATCGGGTCCGCGATTTAAACAAACAAGCGCACAAAACAAAAGTTCTGATTCCAATTAACAACCGGATGCGATGGCTCCTTTTACATCCCATATAATAAACCTGTCGGGTCAGCGCTTTAATGAAAACGCATGACCAAACACAAAATTGTGATTGCGATTGGGCCACGGATGCGATGGCCATAAAACTCTAGTATAATAACCCATCGGGTCCGGCCTTCGATCAGAGCTCATAACAAAGACACCCCGATTGAACCTTGCGATTTGAAACCTGCGATTCCAATAAAACATCGCCACGTGGTCAAGTGGACCCACGGGCCTCCGCTGTGGTGGGGGCGATTTATAACTTAAAGTTTTGGTTGTATTGTGTACAACCGTTCCGCTTGCGGAACTCTCCATATTAACAAGACACTTGGTTTATGATTCATATACATTGCGATTTGCAATTTTGATTGGATCGCATCGCATCGCAGATGTCCTCATCAACAAGAAACTTCAAAAACTTTGCGATTCCGATTAGCGATTAAGTGGTGGGGACCACTTGTCCCGCCAATTCAGAAATTAAAGAGGAATTCCGCCTGTTTGAAAATTTTTCTCCATTCTGGTTGTTGAGGGCTTTAAATGCCTGAAATGACTGTTTTTAATATCTCTACTCCTCCGTAGTTTAGATCTACGGGAAATCTCCATTCCTTCTGTAATAAACGGCTATGCCCGTAACAAAATCAAATCTCCTCTGCTATTGTGGCTGCGGCCCATCACAATTTAATTCTTCCTTACAGTTCTTCCATGCTTCTTAACTGCAGGGTGCTATGCACTCAAAACTCTGCTTCTGCTGCCTTGTACTCTTTTCTTCCTGCCCAAGGCTGGCAGGTGACTTTAATATTTTCAACAGGTTTGTCAGGGCTCACAAATAGATCGTATTCTGGCCAAGCAACAATCGGTTATTGTTAGCGAGTCTAGTGGTAGAGCGGATAATATGCCCTTAGTAGAATTTTCTCGAGAAGAGGTTGCGAGCATTTTTTATTAGGTTTGTTCTCTTTCTGTTGCAAATTGTCTTGATTGTTCTTGTTTCACTTGTAGTTGTCTTCTTATTTTTCTCACTGAAATAATTAAAATAAAACATTTGTTGCATCATCAAGCACAAAGGCTAATGAATTTATGTGGGTGGGAACCTCGATTGCTCCCAAAGGTGGTAGTCTCTGAAGAGCATTCAACTTACTTAGCAAGAAATGCATGTTCTGTTGGTCCAGGTCAGGGTTAATTTCATCCAACATGTGAACCAGGCCCAAGCATGTTACAGTTGTTTTCAAGGTCAGTACAACCTGAAAACAGAGAAATCACAAAGAAAAATATTTCCACATCTGAATCTCAACATAATCTTTCAGCAACAGTTTTAGATTGTAGCTTATGTGGAGTGACCGTTAGGCTCTAGGATTTTGTTACAGCCCCTCGTCCATCTCGTGTTCTTTCTAGTGGGAATGATCTGCTAGAGACAAGAAAAATGTTAGTACTTACTTGTGGGGTACGTGCTGCGAGTGGAATTGTATGATGGTATGCTATTGATTCAAGGGATAGGGAAAATTTTGAAGGTCGAGATGAAGCAGAGGAAGGTGCAACTACAGTTGATGGAAAATCACACTCGAATGTAGGTATGTACTTGAATCTGAAAATAACTGCAGGG
The DNA here is from genome assembly GCA_034641835.2 of Pinus albicaulis. Classification (NCBI taxonomy): domain Eukaryota; kingdom Viridiplantae; phylum Streptophyta; class Pinopsida; order Pinales; family Pinaceae; genus Pinus; species Pinus albicaulis. The sequence goes on along the minus strand of CM076577.1, from coordinate 548,686,869 downwards.
CCACCTCTGACACATTTCAACACTCCTGCTATTGTTGCACCCTTGGAAGATCCTGTAGAAGACATGGATCCAATGTTAGGGAAATCTACTGGCAGTGAAGTTGGAGATCATGCAGCATCATATGATTCATGAGGTCCTCAAGCTCACAAACACAGTATGGATGAAGAAGGAAGAACAATGGATAGGCTGGCAATCACGGTCTAGCATGTTGATAGTGTGGAAGGAACTGTGGTTAATTGCGATGCCGATGAAGTCAATGATTGAAGTCAGTATTCTGGTGGAACATCAAAGTGCACACGGAAAATAGAGATCTTGGTTGTAGATCAAACATACTATGGAAGAGATGTTGCATACACAGGTCCCAGCCATTCAACAACACTTGAAATAGACATTGGAGTAGATGGTCTCAATCCTTGTAAAAAAAGTGCCATGGAAGCATTCAGAAATCAGCAACCAATTGGTGGTCATTCTACAAGAGATTCAGCTCATGTCTCTTCTGTTGTTGCAATGGGTACGTTTTATCATAGTCTACAAGAGAATTCTATGAAAAGCATAGAGAATTTCCCAGTAGGTAATTATGACGATGTATATGGGCCTTCTCCCATTGATAAGAATGCTGAGGTAAATGAGATGTCAGGACTGAATTTCAGCATTCAAGCAGAACAAAGTATATTTCTGCCGCCTGATGCTGGACACACTGCGAAAGAAAAAATATTGAGCACTAATGATGAAGGTGATGGGACATTAAATGCTAAAATTCTACTTTTGAAGCACGAGGTGGGTTTAGTTTAGGAATAAGTGGTGGAAGTATTGGGATGGGTGCCAGCCATGAAGCTGAAATACACGGGGTTGAGGTTTCTGTCCATAGAACTAAGAGCATTGTAGGTGAAGTTGAACTGGTGGTTGAAGTAATAGAAAATCAGGGACAAACAGGTGATTTTGTTCCTGATCGTGGATTAACAGGTGAATTTCTTCCTAATGGAACAGAAAGGGAAAATTTTCATGGGGATAGTCATCATATCACGATGTTTCATTTAATGGGAAAGGTGTTTACTGGTTCTAAAATTGGGTGATCAACAGAAGGGGAGTCATGGGAAAGTGACCAAAAAAGCAGTCACACACTTCACCATGATGAGGAAACCAACCAGCAATTACACACAATGTTGTAATAGCAGATTCTGATTATGAGGTGTCTAAAGAAGAGGTGACACATCGAGTGAATTTCTCTGCTGATGAAGGTTATATGATTCCTGGATATTCTTCTGGAGTTGTCAATGGAGCAGGTAATATATATATTGTTTGCAGTATATCTAATGTTCATTCTAGTAGGAACATGACTAACACCTTATATTGAGCGTGTTTTTCTCATATTTTAATATTTGGGAATTGGGTGGTTCTAGGTGGGCCTAAGATGTGATCTGTCAATAGTAGATAACTGAAATGGTCTACACATGGGCCTTTTCTGATTTTCACAATGGGCAATTTTATTCTAGAAAGTAGATGGGATACCTTAGGGGTGCATTGTGGCTCTTCTACTGATCCCATGTGCTTCCTTGAATTATGTCATATTTTCTTTAGTACTAGGAGATTAGAGCTAATGTGTCAACTAGAATTCACCATCTCTGCAAAAGATGATTTTTATTTTGCAAAAAACTATTTATGCCTGGACTTTGCTTTGATATCGTCTGGGACTAAAATATATGTTTGACAATGCCAAAACTCCATGGAATAAATAAGTATACACCTTCAAGAATAGTAAGAAGTGACTCCACAAGTTTTCCCTACAAGGATATGTTCCAAATTTAGTAAGATGACTAAGTAATGTGCCACCTTCCATTTTCAAGTGTGAAAAGAAACCCAATGAAGTAGGGTGCCCAAGCTATTAACCTTAATTTGGATAAATTAGATTCATTTAACCATTGAACAATTAAATCAACCTCAAGATGAATTTACAAAGGTTAATGCTAAAATATGGCCATAATTCCCTTCCAATGACCAATTAGTCACCAAAAAATTAAATCACTATGAGCAGGTGTGCCAAAGAGGGGTGCACTTTAATAAATTGTTGTACCATGATACCATGTAAATAAAAGATGTTCTTCCTAGAAAAACTATCATGATAACAACAAAACATAAAGCCCAGCTTAAGATGCACCACTACCAAGGGATTATTACATCAAAAGTAGACTGCAATTTTTGAAAGTTGACCTTTGATCCTCAAGCTTCACAAAAGATGTCAAGGGAAATCTTCTAGCTATTTGCTTATGCTCGGAATTGTATCATCAACAAATGATTTGTGGTTTACCTTCACTTTTTGGCTACTGTATGCCTTGCCTTGTTGGATTCTTGCTTCTTGGATCCATATCAAGATGTTAGAAAGGTCTTGTGCTGATCAAATGCAAAGAATTGATACAAGCTGACAGCCTTGTTTGACTTCTCTTTAAGTGGGATACAAACAGGTTGGAGAGCTACTAACTGGGACTGAAATGTTGGTTGAGTACCAAATGATCTTAATCCAATTGAAATTATGCTAATATATGTTGTTCAACTGAAGGATTGAAATTAGGTAGTGTCAGCTTAACTTATGACAAGCCTTTTCCGTGTCAAGTTCTAGGAACATGGAGGCCAGTTTCTGGGTTTTGATGGTATGAAGTGCATCTCTAGTGATTGTGATTTTTTCCATTATATTCCTTCCATTGAAAACTTGTTTGATGAACAAATACCATAATAGACATAAAATAAGAGAGCTTGAATGATAAGTAGTAAGTTCCTAGCAAGTATTCTTTGTAGCTAACATTGCAAATTGAAATTGTATCTTTATTTCATGTTTCATATGAGGCCCTTCTTCTATGTTTTATGGCCACAAAAGTGGTATTTATTGAAGGATTTGTATCGAATGAAAAGAATTGACACAGGCTGACAACCTTGTTTGATTCTCTTTAAGCGGGATACAAACAGGTTGGAGAGCTACTAACTGCGACTGAAATGTTGGCTGAGAACCAAATGCTCTTAATCCAATTGAGATTATGCTAATATATGTTGTTCAACTGAAGGATTGAAATTAGGTAGTGTCAACTTAACTTATGACAAACCTTTTCCATGTCAAGTTCTAGGAACATGGAGGCCAGTTTCTTGGTTTTGATGGTATGAAGTGCATCTCTACTGATTGTGATTTTTTCCATTATATTCCTTCCATTGAAAACTTGTTTGATGAACAAAGACCATAATAGACATAAAATAAGAGAGCTTGAATGATAAGTAGTAAGTTCCTAGAAAGTATTCTTTGTAGCTGACATTGCAAACTGAAATTTTATCTTGATTTCATGTTTCATATGAGGCCCTTCCTCTATGTTCTATGGCCACAAAAGTGGCATTTATTGAATGATCTGTATCAAATGCAATGAATTGATACAAGTTGAAAACCTTGTTTGACTTCTCTTTAAGTGGGATACAAACAGGTTGGAGAGATACTAACTAGGATTGAAATGTTGGTTGAGTACCAAATTCTCTTAACCCAACTAAGATTATGCTAATATATGTTTTTGAACTGAAGGATTGCAATTAGGTAGTGTCAGCTTAACTTATGACAAGCCTTTTCCATGTCAAGTTCTAGGAACATGGAGGCCAGTTTCTGGGTTTGATGGTATGAAGTGCATCTCTAGTGATTGTGATTTTTTCCATTATATTCCTTCCAGTGAAAACTTGTTTGATGAACAAAGACCATAATAGAAATAAAATAAGAGAGCTTGAACGATAAGTAGTAAGTTCCTAGCAAGTATTCTTTGTAGCTGACATTGCAAACTGAAATTGTATCTTGATTTCATGTTTCATATGAGGTCCTTCCTCTATATTCTATGGCCACAAAAGTGGCATTTATTGAAGGATCTGTATCAAATGTAAAGAATTGATACAAGCTGACAGCCTTGTTTGACTTCTCTTTAAGTGGGATACAAATAGGTTGGAGAGCTACTAACTAGGACTGAATATTGGTTGAGTACCAAATGCTCTTAACCCAATTGAGATTATGCTAATATATGTTGTTCAACTGAAGGATTGGAATTAGGTAGTGTCATATTAACTTATGAAAAGCCTTTTCCATGTCAAGTTCTAGGAACATGGAGGCTAGTTTTTGGGTTTTGATGGTATGAAGTGCATCTCTAGTGATTGTGATTTTTTCCATTATATTCCTTCCAGTGAAAACTTGTTTGATGAACAAAGATCATAATAGACATAAAATAAGAGAGCTTTAATGATAAGTAATAAGTTCCTCGAAAGTATTCTTTGTAGCTGACATTGCAAACTAAAATTGTAGCTTGATTTCATGTTTCATATGAGGCCCTTCCCCTATGTTCTGTGGCCACAAAAGTGGCATTTATTGAAGGATCTCATTATGATTACATTATGGAAAATTACATGGCTTGGTGGTCTTGACTAATTGCAATCCCAGACCCTCATAATGTTACATGAGAAACTCCAGTGCCAACAATCATGCCAACCCTAAAAACCTGACATTTTTGTTTATATTACATTTTCTATCCTTTTACTTTAAGAGAAATTTAATATTACCATTAATTACCTAGGTGATGAACTCTACAAAGCTCAATCCCTTATTGTTGTTTTGTCACAGACAGGGTGATATTTTCCTATAAGTCCCATGCCCCTCTTGCACACTGAGGTGGGCTCAGGTACTAACAAAAAAGTTTTGAAATGCCTTAGTAACATCATTGGTAAAACTGTATGTTTGGTCATACTGCATGGCATTTCCATATTGGGGAATGCTTGAAATATGGGTATTATGCTTGTATGTTGCATGCTACTGTATAGTGACATGGAAATGTGGAATGCTGAGATGTTTTCACTATTAGGCTAAGAGCTAAGCTTCTGAGCTTGGACAAATACTACTATCCTTCTCATGTTGAGCCTCTGCTATTGCTATACTAATTTAGGAATTACAAATTATGATCACTCTTTTAGGTATGAGATTAGATTTCATTGTTGCCTAAGAAAGATGGTTTGCCAACAATCTCATGTAGGTGTAATTTTAAGTTTTATGCATAAAAAATGGAGAAACAAATATTTAAAGGATGTTCATACAAGCCATCACTGCACCAACATATGATGTTGATGAAGGCGTAGTGACAACAGTAATATGTTGGCAACAAAATGGAAAAGGCAAGCAAGCCAAAGTACTCTTAAAGCAACAACACAAATACAAAATTTCCATTGTTAATTTGCAACAAAATATTGTCAATCCTCATGTTTAGAATTGTTTATTAGAGAGATATGATCATATCTTATTTTAATTGGAATGGTATACTGGGTTCTATGTATTGAAGGGGACTATCCTGATTTATTTTTTAAATTAAATATGGTCCTAGATATATCAAAGTTATGTTCTTTCTGAAGAAGGCCATATACAGCTATGTATTTTATTTGGATAGGGAAAATATTTTTTGAAGGAGGAGGGATGGGATGTTTATGGAAAAAACTTTGACTCTGATCAATTATCTGTTACAGGCTGAGATTTGGAGTGAGGACTTTGCTAGGTGTCTATTTGTGGGTATCACTAGCCATCAAGCTTCCAGTTGGACATTCCATCTTTCCCTTTTTGCTCATCCTACATTCCATCCCCCCCTTCACACTTGCTACTTGGAAGCAGACCTTGAATAAGTCTTCCAGTTTTTAAAGCATCATGCTTCTAGTGAGTTGCCTACTTCTAGTGAGTTTGTTCTAAAGTTGCCTACTCCTAGACATCTTAGGTTTCTTCATCAATTATGGGTGGGAAAAATGCGATTATAATAACTAAAACAAATCATGTGATACAATATGCACTCACAACGGTTTGTAGAATCTTCACTCTTAGTTGTTAAAATCTATTTGTTGTCTTGCATGAAGAAAAGGAATGGGTGGAAGGAAATATTTATTGTATATATATAGTTTATACAAGAAATGGTTGGCTCTTGAAAATTATGAGCACACTTCCACATACTTTCAGTTAATACGGTGAACAACAATCTCTGCTCCCAGAGAAGATTACCTTTAGTGTTGACACCAATACAAAGAATATTACATGATGCTTAGAGATTATTGACATAAGAAACACTGGTTCATTCTTAGGTATAGGTCAATGAATTAGTCTACATAACAAAAAATTCTTACACATCAAAATAGATAGTGGATATGGTAATTAGCTAGAACAAATATTTGTCTCTTTTACTGGATTAACATCACTCATGTAGCCATTTTTTTTCCTTGTTCTTCTTTGGATCTATCATGCACAGTTGTCTTTCTTATTGAGTGTGTAAATAGTCTAGAGATGGATTACATATTATTGACATAAAAAAAACTAGTTCACTCATGGCTACAAGTCAATGAATTAGTCTACATCCTAACAAACACATACACATCAAAACATATAGTGGATATAGTAATTATCTAGAACTTATATTTGTCTCTTTTATTGTATTAACATCACTCTTGTAGCCATTTTATGCCCTTGACCTTCTTTGGATCTATCATGCACAATTGTCTTTCTTATTGAGTATATACATAGTCCAGAGTCTAGGCCATCTATTTTTTGTTATGATTTCATCAGCGTATTTATTACATATTGCTAATATCTAGTGTAACTATAGTTGGGAAAATGCTCTATTACTGTCTTTGTCTTCTCACCGTGAGTCACATATTTGATCTTTACAGAAGCGGCCTTTTTTATTTCTACTTATGCAATTTATCTCTTCTACAGGGTTACTGTTCTCAAGGTAGAATTGTTGGGGGAGACATATACTGCTTCAACCATTTCTTATTCAGATAATGGCTTTGTGTGGTTGAGATATGGAGATTAACAGGTAATTTGTGCCTATATATTCTAATATTGAGTTTGATGTAGATGAAATCCATTTACTGATTGCCACATTTTCCAAAAGTTTACTGAAGCTAAATAAATATCAAAACATTTAAGATTCTCATGAAGCCGCTACAACACCACCCAAAATTTTGGTTATATTTGAAATTTTGGGTCCCCCTCTGCTCGCTTAGTCATTTAGGTCGTTCACCCGACCTACAGTCAGTGACATCCCAGCGACCTATCCTGAACCCCTCATGAGCTTTCTCACCATCATGATCGATGTTGTTGTTGCAATCACGCCATGTGTGGGAGGGATCATCTAGCATACGCTCGAATAAGAACTTTTCTGTGCATTGAGGATGTACTAGCAACCCTCTCACCATGGGTCATTAAGCATGTTTCTTGAATACTTCTCTTAAGCTCGTTAGTCTCCTATTTTTTATCTAGGGACACCATTATCAAAGAGTAATTGTGATATTGTAATGTTTCATGTAGGTAAATCCCACAAGATGATATACTCATTAATGTCATCACCATACCGAGGAAAATGCACCGAAACCGAACAACAAGGTCAACCGTAAGACAAGACACTTTCATACCCTATCCACTCGGAGATAAGAACTAAGGCTACAATGGAAAACCTCATCGAGGTAGATGAAAAGGATAAATGTGGTTCGGAATGATATAAGAAGTAGAAAATATGCATCACATGTATGCAGAGCAAGAGCGCACCAGTTGAGGAAATTTTCAAGTCACAGCTTCATTCCTAAACAAAGTGGGGTACCTTTTTAAATAAGTTATATGATTAAATGAAGGATTGAATTAGCAACACCGATTTTCCATGTGATAGTAGTAGCAAGGCTTCTTAAGGAAACCTTCGGCATTCCAATTTCTCATGTTCACAACATTTGGCGGAACCCTAGTAGGTTAAGAAAACACGCTCAAGGACATATATGGCAAAATACCACTTTATTTATTACCATGACGTGAGGATTGATCAAAAGTTGCCCAAAGTCGTGAATACAAGGTTTAACAACGATATTGGTATATTTTCAACTTTGGCATTTTAATTTGGTCTCCATAATTACTTGAGGCTGATATAAAACGTATTCAACTTTCCTATCAACACCAATTATGATCGTTACCAACTGTTTCCTGTTCTGTGCTTGATTTCTATTATGGAAGGCTCACTTGTCTCTTCTATTCGTGATTAAAGCCCCACATGGAGGGTAGTTTCCTTTGGTTGCTCCCATTACACTTACCATTACAACAATGAATTAAACTATGAGAAGCGCAAGCAAAACGCGCATGAAGCAGTCCCCGGCATGCATTTTGGCTCCCCGCCACGTGTGAAAGGTATGTTTGACCCAGCTCGAAACAACACCATTGTTTTCCACCTCAAGGAAGAAAGTTGCAAGTGCCGAGCGTTGCGTTCAGCACCTCCCCGGAATGCATTGATAATATTCAGTCACTGCCCATATTAAGGTCTCGATCGCCTCTCCATGCATGACACCACGTGGACCGTGGCACTAACCAGTGTTTTAGTGGAGACAGGAAGTAAGTGTTATCATCCAGCGTGGAAAAGTGGAAATATAATCCCATCCTGAATGCATGCATGTGGATTCAGCTGTGACGGTTTTGTCATTGCCAAAGGATGCAATCTGAGGAAAAGCAAAACGCTCTAATTGAACCAGCATAACAATGAATGTGGAACTTCATTTTCGTGGGAAACAACCATTTGTTTCTTTCTAATTTGGTAGAAGAAAGATTTCAGTTGCGTTATGCGTGAAATACTTGCTGGTGCAGGATGGTGGCCTTCAAGATTTATCGTATCCTCCATTCGAACAGTGATCACCGCACTGGTTTACAATGCATGCAAGGCTGTCTAATAAGTCTTACAACACCCATGAATCCATCGACACTTGGCAGAGATAATAACAATAAAAATTTACGTACTTACAAATTCATTTTTTCATAATTATAGTTTTAAAAGTCTGTTTTTAGGACCGGGCACATTTCTGCGTGATTTATGGATGATTTTTCGTGTACGATCTACAAGCGATTTAGGGAGAGAAACAAAAAATATGAAATCGACGACGATGCCTTCAAAAAAATGCCACCGGAGAACTTCAACAAGTGAAGGGAAGCAAAGGTATTTTATGTGCCGCGTACTATTGGAAGGGTTGAACTTTAAGCTTTGTTGATTTTTTCCAGCAAAGCAGCTAGTGCAACAGTTGCTTCAATGAAAGTTCAAAAATTCATGCACCGGATTTCCTTGCCTGGATGTATGAATATTCGACATTGTCATCAGCACATGCAGGCTGAGTTTTCTAGTACAGTAAATGAAGTGTGGATTTGGTTACAGTAAATAAGCGCATAAGAAGCAGTCGCTGAGTCGCAATGTTCCAAAACAAGCGATCTTCTCGACTACCCAACCATGCGACCTCCTAGTGGGTCACAGTTGCTCATCGGTCGCTGAGTCGCATAAATGATAGAGAAAATGAAAATGTGGCTTGCGACCCTACGACCTTTGTAAGAGCAGTCGTGTTTAATCCTCTAGGTCGCCGAGTCGCAAAACTCATGAAGCGAAGGACTATGCGACCCAGATGGACTTGCGATCGTACGACCTGTATGAGATCGAATCTCACTTTTAAATACAGTCGCGCTACTGCAGAGGTCACAAAGCCTCACCTCAAGAAGGAATCTAGAGTTGCGACCTTAAAGTTCGATAAACCTGCGATCTGAGAATTCCATGGTTTGTAAATGTGAAAGGAAAGGGCCCGCCGATGGTATCTAGAGAAAAGACATGACGAGCAACAACACCATGGCTCCAAAGAAATTAGAAGTGACAAGATGTAGCCTTGTGGGCAAAGGAAAACTAGAAGCTCTCGCTCAAAATGCCACTCATCATTTGGCCAAAAGAAAACTTGCACTCCCCCATGCATGCGACCAATGTGTGATTAATAATTACACGTATAAACAGGTTTCGATTGTCCATCCTTAAGATGTCCATTGCATGGACCAGATAGAGCCCTAATTTGAAATGCGTTGCAACATAGTGATAGTTGAGGGCATTATCAACCTTAATCCATTACGGTCATGGAAGAAGTGGTTTTGCATGAAATCACATAGCTGTCATATGGTTGGGATCCACGCAAATGTGCCTCCTTTATGTGGTCGTTGAAGTTTTCCTTGTTGATATTCAGAAAACTCCAGCTGTGTCCAGAACTTCAAAGAGTCATATACGGGGAAGGATCTCCCTCAAGTGAAGTATCTGCATGCCACACTCAGTCCATAGCGATACCAAAGGACGTTACAAGCGGTTGAACAAGCGCAAAGAAAACCCACTTGAGCCATTCTCCCTAATGACATAATGGCACAACATTTGAACACACAGGGGTCCAACTGATTTTAGCTGTGATAAATTATTGCATTTCTTGTGTTGATTCCATGACATGTGTGTATATATATATGTATGTATATGGCTAATGTAAATTCATTTATCTGCAGGTAATATGAGAAGAAAAAAAAGACTATGCGGATTTACTTTGTTTTCTTGTAGGTAACATAAGGGAACAATAATGTCTGCCCAAATGAAGAGAGCGACTAACTCTCTCTAGAGGATGCATAGCTGGGATTCAAATCGACAACAAAACCCACGTTCTGCGGATGCTCAGTATCTTGCTCGAAACAGAAACCATTCTCCCACTTATCATCACATGCAAATTCCCTTAGCACGGCAATGACATCATCAGAAAATAGAAGTTGTTGTTTCATGGCGAGGGCTAAGGCTGGCCTCTAGAGAACAAGGTTATGATATCTCTGAAAGATAAATGTAGAAGGGATAACCGAAGGTCTAAAGTCACAAATTTCCTCAGGTCGCTAGGTCGCATAGTCACACTTCCTATTAAAATCCTGACGGTGCGACCCAACGACCCAGCGACTAGGTTGCAAGGTCGCATGATCTGGGCAGGTCGCAGGTTGCAGATTTCCTCAGGTCGCAGGTTGCAGATTGCTGGAGGTCGCAAGTCACAAGATCCAATCAGGTCACAGGTCACGGGTTTCCTCAGGTCGCAGGTCGCAGATTGCTGAAGGTCGCAAGTCACAGATCTGCTTGGGGTCGTAGGTCGCACATTTACTCGGGTCGCAAGTTGCAGATTGCTCGAGGTCACAGGTCACAAAATGTGCTAGGTCGCAAGGAAGCCCAACAGTCTGGAAGACGAAAAGCTAGGGTAGCCCAAAGGGAAATTTTTTCTATAAATAATCCCTTCGAATATTTGTAAAAGGCCTTTGTTTTGGGACTCGAGCTGAGTACATTGTATTACCAGAGGATTATACATTTGAGCATAAATACAAGCATTTTGAAAAATCCCTTTGTGGATCTAGTGTTGTCATATGTCTGAGCCCTATTGAGTATATTATTTTCAGTTTCTGAACATCTTTAGATTAAGGGAACTGTATCTTCAATTCATATCACAATTGCATAACAGTTTGCTGAGTATGTTAATGGTGGTTGAGTTCATTTCACTTTCTTAACAAATGCTGATGGCTTTGTTTATTAGCATTTGTGTTATCATTTAAAACTTTTAGGAAGTGAAGGGTGTTCTTGCCATGAGGAATTGTTTCTTTCATGGTCAGAACAGTTTACAAGCATGACCCTAATGAAGTGTTGTTAACAACACTTCCTTCGGTCTTCATGCTTTATTATTTCCTCTTGCTACTCATAGTGTTATATGTACATTTAATGCATCAATCATATGTCTTGTATCATTTGATTAGGTGTGTATCCACTGTTTTAGAAAGTTTAAGCTAGACCCAAAGAAAGGAGAAATAAGCTGTAGCCGGACCCACACCCCAGACAGGATCCCTATTCCAAACGGTTCAAGGTCTAATTGGGACCTTTTACCCGGGAGATCCCCTGCTGTTGGCCAGACAGATTTTCCCATCAACAGAATTCGCGCTAGAAGGAGGGCCAGATGACAAGCTGAGCCCTTAGAGCCTGCAGTTAATCTGATATCTGTAATGGCTCATTCCCAAATCATTCTCCCGAGATGTTTGTCGTCGCCTGTTGGCCCCGCCGATTTTCCCGTCAATAGAATTGGTGCTAGAAAGAGTGCCAGGATGAAAATTTGAGCCCCTAGAGCCTACAATGACCTCATATCCAGAATTTTCGCTCCCTAAATCATTCTCCCGAGATGCTTGGTTTGAGTTTTATGAGCCCCGATGTCTCATTCCCGATGAACTTATGTATCACTTGTCCCAGTTAAAATTCGATGGTGAAAACGGAGTGTCCACAAACCAACACCTTTTAGATTTCTGTGACTTTGGTGAGTGCTATGAAATTGATAATGAAGGTTTGATTTGTTTGTTTGAGGTTTCAGAATGGAACCTCAGGAACCTCTAGATGAATTCTCTATAAGATTTTTTCATTATTGTTTTGAGTTACCTGAAAGGGATGTTGATTGGAAATGTTTAAGTGAACAATTCAAGTATGTGATTCTCGTTTCTCTTGAACAATTTCAGTTAGATCCTAGTGTTCCCTATGACGACCCGCAAGTTACCGGCTATTCAGACTTTGTCCCTAATGCTTCCTTGTCCATCTCCCTGAGTCCAGACCACATTCAGGCCTCCAAGGAGAGTGTTGCTATTTGTGATATTCTCGCCCCTCCTCCTGAGTTTTCGGGTAGTGGAGTTGTGACCTCGAAATTCCTGAGCAAGAATAGACACTGGAAAGAGGATAAAGCCTATTGCACTACCTTTGAATCTTTCACGCACCATGTAAAATTAGAGCTTGAAAACCATAGTGTCTCATTACCTCTCCCAATTCATGAAACCTACCTCGAGCCCACTCGATGTCTCCTTGGACACAGTCCTAAATCTGTTTCGCATACTGAATACGAATAAACTCCTATCCTGGATGAAGTTGATTCCCTTACAAGGTCTGCCAGATCATTGTTCACTCCGAATAACATCAGTATGCGAGATGGAAGTCCTTGTACGGTTAACACCCCTGCGGCTCGATCTTTTCGTTCATTATTCCACGATTTATTTCATGAGTCCACCACACCAGTAATTTCTTCGAGACATTCAAAATTTCCTTATACTAGTATTGGCGACAATCATAAGCACACAGATGGTGTTTCACAATGACAATTCAAAATCAATCAATCTTTTAGATCCGATCTTTCTCACTCAGAATATTTATACAACCGTAGGGGTGATTTCCTATCTGGAAAACCTCGAGATGTCCTCTTTATTGATCCATCCCAGTTGGTAACTCCTGGGGAGCCTAACATGCCAGGTACCCAACTTGATCAAATTGATGGTTGCAGCGATCACTCCTTATCTGAAAACATATTCAATCATACTGCTGAGGATTGTCAGTTGGTTCTCTTTGCTGACCATATGAAGACACCTGAGTTCGATAATCTGCTTTGGCAAGATTCAAGTACCCATCAAAAAATCGAAGTGCTTCAGCTTCTGCTGACTGCTACCCCAGGTTCTTCCGATCATGACAAGACCCCTCAAACAACTCCAACTAGGGTTTCTCAGCTTAGGGTTCCTGCTCTCAGATTCGAAAGTATCTATAATTTTCCTGGCACATGATTATTGTTTCCATTCCATAGAACTGATCATCCTCAACACCATGATGAGGTTTTCGTTTGGTTCAATGGATCCTATCCGGCGGATGTGCCCGCAAATAGGTAATGACTCACCCAACACCCATCAGACCTAGGATTGTGCACAAATGGAGGCGTGTCATTTATAAATGTCGAGTTTCAAGAACATATTGCTGTGTATCAGGATGAGAGTGGGATTCAACTTGCACAATCTATTTTGGCATGTTCTTTGGTAAGTACCCATGATCTTCTTGCCATTGCAGATGCTCTTCAGGTAAGTTTTGTTGTTACTGCACTTTTTTGGATGCTAGCTCTGATCCTAAGCACTGTTGTTGTTGCAGGATGGGAACTATTGCGGTGGCTTCACTAGAAAGCTGATTTCACATAACCCAACCGCATCATTGATTAAACTAGGGTTTTAGGTGTAGGCTAGCTAGGACCTGTTAATAAAAATTTGTCAGTTCAAAGTTTTTAATTAGGTTTACTTGCCAAATTTTTACGTTATAATTTAAAATTGTGTTTGCTATTTTTGTTTACGATTAATATCTTAGGCATCATCATGTTACAAGTATTTTCCACTCATTTCTTTTTTTTAGTTGCTTGTTGCTGCATAAATAATCACTGCTTGTATTGCGCCTCTTATCCACCTACAACTGGTTGATCGTTCTCGCACATGGCGTTGCGTTGCATCTTGAGCCTCACCTATTACATTGCGTCATACACTATCTTCCTCACATCATTTCTGCAGATTGTTGATATGGCTTTGAAAATACTCCAAATATTGCCGATCACTGCATGAGCCCTCATTGAAAACCTACCACCTTGCGGATTTGTTCTGCCCCAACTGCTGAAATAGTAACCCCATTGTCTGCGTGAGGTTGCGGTGGCTATCTCAAGAGGTAGCTTTCTCTTAGGACAGGTCATCGAAGTCGCATCCTCAACAAGATGCCCATGAGTCCAAACTTATTTAGCCAAGGGAGATACGAGCCGATTGCTTGTGGGAGACCTAATGAGTTTGATTGGTCTATACCCGTAACCTAAGCCTTGTACCCAATATAGACTTGGACATCTTAATGATCTGTTTGTATGCTTCGCCTACTGTGGTGAAAGGGATGTGAAGGTTTGGCACAAGGGAAAACCCAAATCAGGATATCTTTCAATTTCTGTAAAACAAGGGACAACCTCTCTTGCTCGTAAAATAAGTCGGGATCCCTCATATGCTCATGAAAAATAAGTGCCCCGAGCACATGAAAATAAGTGCTACAAGCACATGAAACAAATAAGGGTAAAGGATTGAGAAAGGCTTCCTGCGCAGAGAGGTAATGCAATGACTCCGCCGGGGTACTGACCAGGCTCGTTGGCAGTGGAGCAACGTTTGTGATTTCTTGAAGTGACTCTGTCGGGGTACTGTCCAGGCCTGCTGGCAGCGGAGCAACACCGGAAACTTACTTTAAAAAATCCTGAGAATAATAAACTCGCTGCCTTGCTCTTCACATCATCAACAAGCTACTGGTGTCTGTGAACTTTCTCTTTGATGTGTTTTGATTAGCGAGACCTAGCTGAGGCATAAGGACTAGGCATACTTGTAAAGGCCAAAGTAATTCAAAGGGTCCCCGCAGAACTTGTTCATTATTCCCTTGCATCACTATCTTGACTCAAAATCTTGTTGTGATATTGACAGAGATGATGGATTCTACCAGTGGTTTGTCATTTTTTGTAGCCACTACAACACCACCCAAAATTTTGGGTATATTCAAAATTTCGCATCCCCCTCTGCTCGCTTAGTCATTAAGGTCTTTCACCGGACCTGCAGTTAATGACATCCCAGTGACCTATCCCCAACCCCTCATGAGCTTTCTCACCATCATGATCAGATGTTGTTGTGGCAATCACACCATGTGTGGGAGGGATCGTCCAGCATACGCTTGAATAAGAAATTTTCTGTGCATTGAGGATGTACATTAGCAGCCCTCTCGCCATGGGTCTTTAAGCATGTTGTTTGAATACTTCTCTTAAGCTCGTTAGTCTCATATTTTTTATCTAGGGACACCATTATCAAAGAGTAATTGTGATGTTATAATGTTTCATGCAGGTAAATCCCACAGATGATATACTCATTAATGTCATCACCATACCGAGGCAAATGCACTGAAACTGAACAACAAGGTCACAACTGCAAGACAAGACACTTTCATACCCTGCCCACCAGGAGATAAGAACTAAGGCTACAATGGAAAACCTCATCGAGGTAGATGACAAGGATAAATGTGGTTCGAGCTAGGATATAAGAAGTAGAAAATATGCATCACATGTATGAAGGGAGCAAGAGCGCACCAGTTGAGAAAATTTTCAAGTCACAGCTTCATTCCTAAACAAAGTGGGGTACCTTATTCGAATAAGTTATATGATTAAATGAAGGATTGAATTAGCAACACCGATTTTCCATGTGATATTAGTAGTAAGGCTTCTTAAGGCAACCTTCGACATTCCAATTTCTCATGTTCACAACATGTGGCAGAACCCTAGTAGGTTAAGAAAACATGCTCAAGAACATATATGGCAAAAGACCACTTTATTTATTACCATGACATGAGGATTGATCAAAAGTTGCCCAAAGTCGTGAATAAAAGGTTTAACAATGATATTGGTATATTTTCAACTTCGGCATTTTAATTTGGTCTCCATGTTTACTTGAGGCTGATATAAAACGTATTCAACTTTCCTATCAGCACCAATTATGATCGTTACAAGCTGTTTCCTGTTCTGCGCTTGATTTCTATTATGGAAGGCGCACTTGTCTCTTCTATTCGTGATTAAATACCTGCATGGAGGGTAGTTTCCTTTGGTTTCTCCCATTACACTTACCATTACAATGATGAATTAAACTATGAGAAGCGCAAGCATAGCACGCATGAAGCAGTCCTCGACATGTATTTTGGCTCCCCACCACGTGTGAAAGGTATGTTTGACCCAGCTCGAAACAACACCATCGTTTTCCACCTCAAGGAAGAAATTTGCAAGTGCCGAGTGTTGCGTTCAACACCTCCCCGGAATGCATTGATAATATTTAGTCACCGCCCATATTAAGGTCTCGATCGCCTCTCCATGCATGACACCATGTGGACCGTGGCACTAACCAGTGTTTTAGTGGAGACAGGAAGTAAGTGTTATCATCGAGCATGCATTTAGCTATGACAGCATGGAAAAGTGGAAATATAATCCCATCCCGAATGCATGCGTTTGGATTCAGCTGTGACGGTTTTGTCATTGCCAAAGGATACAATCTGAGCAAAAGAAAAACGATCCGATTGAGCCAGCCCAACAACGAATGTGGAACGTCATTTTCGTGGGAAAAAACCATTTGTTTCTTTCTAATTTGGAAGAAGAAAGATGTCAGCTACGTTATGCATGAAATACTTGCTAGTGCAGGACAGTGGCCTTCAAGATTTATCGTATCCTGCATTCGAACAGTGATCACCGCACTGGTTTACAACACATGCAAGCCCATCGAAGAAGTATTACAACACCCATGAATCCATCGACACTTGGCAGAGAGAATAACAAAAAAACTTTACGTATTTACGCATGCAGTTTTTCATAATTGTAGTTTTAAAAGTCTGTTTTCAGGACCAGGCACATTTCTACGTGATTTATGGATGATTTTTCGTGTACGATTTACAAGCGATTCATGGAGAGAAACAACAAATATGAAATCAACGACGATGCCTTCAACAAAACGCCACTAGAGAAATTTAGAAAATGAAGGGAAGAAAAGGTATTTGATGTGCCACGTACTATTGGAAGGGTTGAACTTTAAGCTTTGTTGAGTTTTGCCAGCAAAGCAGCTAGTGCAACAGTTGCTTCAATGAAAGTTCAAAAATTCATGCACTGGAGTTCCTTGCGTGGATGTATGAATATTTGACATTGTCATCAGCACATGCAGGCTGAGTTTGCTAGTACAGTAAATGAAGCGTGGATTTGGTTACAGTAACTAAGCACATAAGAAGCAGTCGCTGAGTCGCAATGTTCCAAAACAAGCGATCTGCACGACTACCTGACCACGCGACCTCGTAGTGGGTCGCAGTTGCTCACCGGTCGCTAAGTTGCATAACTGATAGAGCAAATGAAAATTCAACTTGCGACCCTGCGACCTTTGTAAGAGCAGTCGTGTTTAATCCTCCAGGTTGTTGAGTCGCAAAACTCGTGAAGTGAAGGACTATGCGACCCAGATGGATTTGCGATCGTGCGACCTGTATGAAGTCGAATCTCACTTTTAAATACAGTTGCGCTACTACTGAGGTCCAAAGCCTCACCTCAAGAAGGAAGCTAGAGTTGCGACCTTAAAGTTAGATAAACCTGTGATCTGAGAATTCCATGGTTTGTGCACGTGAAAGGAAAGGGCTCACCGACGGTATCTAGAGAAAAGACATAACGAGCAACAACACCATGGCTCCAAAGCAATTAGAAGTGGCAAGATGCAGCCTTGTGGGCAAAGGAAAACTAGAAGCTCTCGCTCAAAATTCCACTCATCATTTGGCCAAAAGAAAACTTGCACTCCCCCATACGTGCGACCAATGTGTGATTAATCATTACATGTATAAACAGGTTTCAATTGTCCATCCTTAAGATGTCCCTTGCATGGACCAGATAGAGCCCTAATTTGAAATGCGTTGCAACATAGTGATAACTGAGGGCATTATCAACCTTAATCCATTAAGGTCATGGAAGAAGTGGTTTTGCATGAAATCACATAGCTGTCATATGGTTGGGATCCACGCAAATGTGCCTCCTTTATGTGGCCGTTGAAGTTTTCCTTGTTGATATTCAGACAACTCCAGCTGTGTCCAGAACTTCAAAGAGTCATGGAAAGGGAAGGATCTCCCTCAAGTGAAGTATCTGCATGCCACACTCAGTCCATAGCGATACCAAAGGACGTTACAAGCGGTTGAACAAGCGCAAAGAAAACCCACTTGAGCCATTCTCCCTAATGACATAATGACACAACATTTGACCACACAGGGGTCCAACTTATTTTAGCTGTGATAAATTATTGCATTTCTTGTGTTGATTCCCTGACATGTGTGTATATATATATGTATGTATATGGCTAATGCAAATTCATTTATCTGCAGGTAATATGAGAAGAAAAAAAAGACTATGCTGATTTACTTTGTTTTCTTGCAGGTAACATAAGGGAACAATAATGTCCACCCAAATGAAGAGAGATACTAACTCTCTCTAGAGGATGCACAAATGGGTTTCAAATCGACAACAAAACCAACGTTCTGTGGATGCTCAGTATCTTGCTCGAAACAGAAACCATTCTCCCACTTATCATCACATGCAAATTCCCTTAGCACGGCAATGACATCATCAACAAATAGAAGCTGCTGTTTCATGGCGAGGGCTAGGGCTGGCCTCCAGAGAACAAGGTTATGATATCTTTGAAAGATAAATGCAGAAGGGATGAGCGAAGGTCTAAAGTCGCAAATTTCCTCAGGTCGCCGGGTCGCATAGTCGTACTCTCTGTTAAAAGCCCGACGACACGACCCAGCGACCCAGCGATTAGGTCGCAAGGTCGCATGAACTGGGTAGGTCACAAGTCGCAGGTCGCGGATTGCTGGAGGTCGCAAGTAGCAAGATCCAGTTAGGTCGCAGGTCACGGGTTTCCTCAGGTCGCAAGTCACGGATTGCTGAAGGTCGCAAGTTGCAAATCTGCTTGAGGTTGCAGGTCGCACATTTACTCGGGTCGCAAGTTGCAGATTGCTTGAGGTTGCAGGTCACAGAATGTGCTAAGTCGCAAGGAAGCCCAACAATCCAAAAGACGAAAAGGCAGGGCAGCCCAAAGGGAAATTTTTGCTATAAATACTCCCTTCAGAGATTTTTAAAAGGCCTTTGTTTTGGGACTCGAGCTGAGTACATTGTATTACTAGAGGATTATACATTTGAGCATAAATACAAGAATTTTGAAAAATCCCTTTGTGGATCTGGTGTTGTCATATGTCTGAGCCCTATTGAGTATATTATTTTCAGTTTCTGAACATCTTTAGATTAAGGGAACTGTATCTTCAATTCATATCACAATTGCATAACAATTTGCTGAGTATGTTAATGGTGGTTGAGTTCATTTCACTTTCTTAACGAACGCTGATGGCTTTGTTTATTAGCATTTGTGTTATCATTTAAAACTTTTAGGAAGCGAAGGGTGTTCTTGCCATTAGGAATTGTTTCTTTTGTGGTCAGAAAAGTTTACAAGCATGACCCTAATGAAGTGTTGTTAACAACCCTTCCTTCGGTCTTCATGCTTTATTATTTCCTCTTGCTACTCATAGTGTTATATGTACATTTAATGCATCAATCATATGTCTTGTATCATTTGATTAGGTGTGTATCCACTGTTTTATAGAGTTTAAGTGAGACCCAAAGAAAGGAGAAATCAGCGGTAGCCGGACCCACACCCTGGACGGGATCCCTATTCCAAACGGTTCAAGGTCTAATTGGGACCTTTTATCGGGGAGATCCCTTGCTGTTGGCCCGTCAGATTTTCCCGTCAACAAAATTGGCGCTAGAAGGAGGGCCAGATGATAAGCTGAGCCCTTAGAGCCTGTAGTTAATCTCATATATGTAATGGCTCGTTCCCAAATCATTCTCCCGAGATGTTTGTCGGAGTTTTATGAGCCTTGATGTCTCATTCCCGATGAACTTATGTATCACTTGTCCCAGTTAAAATTCGATGGTGAAAACGGAGTGTCCATAAACCAACACCTTTTAGATTTCTGTGACTTTGGTGAGAGCTACAAAATTGACAATGAAGGTTTGATTTGTTTGCTCTTCTTCCTCACTCTCGAAGGTCACACTAAGCAATGGTGCCACACATTGCCAGAAGCTTCCATCCATTCGTTTGAACAACTCGCCAGTGAATTACAACAATCTTTTCATAGGTAAGATTTTCAAAGCGTATTGATAAAGCTGAATGACATTAGAATGGAACCTCAGGAACCTCTAGATGAATTCTCTATTAGATTTGTTCATTATTGTTTTGAGTTACCTGAAAGGGATGTTGATTGGGAATGTTTAAGTGAACAGTTCAAGTATGTGATTCTCGTTTCCCTTGAACAATTTCCGTTAGATCCTAGTGTTCCCTATGACGACCCGCAAGTTACCGGCTATTCAGACTTTGTCCCTAATGCTTCCTTGTCCATCTCCCTGAGTCCAGACCACATTCAGGCCTCCAAGGAGAGTGTTGCTATTTGTGATATTCTCGCCCCTCCTCCTGAGTTTTCGGGTAGTGGAGTTGTGACCTCGAAATTCCTGAGCAAGAATAGACACTGGAAAGAGGATAAAGCCTATTGCACTACCTTTGAATCTTTCACGCACCATGTAAAATTAGAGCTTGAAAACCATAGTGTCTCATTACCTCTCCCAATTCATGAAACCTACCTCGAGCCCACTCGATGTCTCCTTGGACACAGTCCTAAATCTGTTTCGCATACTGAATACGAATAAACTCCTATCCTGGATGAAGTTGATTCCCTTACAAGGTCTGCCAGATCATTGTTCACTCCGAATAACATCAGTATGCGAGATGGAAGTCCTTGTACGGTTAACACCCCTGCGGCTCGATCTTTTCGTTCATTATTCCACGATTTATTTCATGAGTCCACCACACCAGTAATTTCTTCGAGACATTCAAAATTTCCTTATACTAGTATTGGCGACAATCATAAGCACACAGATGGTGTTTCACAATGACAATTCAAAATCAATCAATCTTTTAGATCCGATCTTTCTCACTCAGAATATTTATACAACCGTAGGGGTGATTTCCTATCTGGAAAACCTCGAGATGTCCTCTTTATTGATCCATCCCAGTTGGTAACTCCTGGGGAGCCTAACATGCCAGGTACCCAACTTGATCAAATTGATGGTTGCAGCGATCACTCCTTATCTGAAAACATATTCAATCATACTGCTGAGGATTGTCACTTGGATCTCTTTGCTGACCATATGAAGACACTTGAGTTCGATAATCTGCTTTGGGAAGATTCGAGTACCCATAAAAAAATTGCAGCGCTTCAGCTTCTGCTGACTGTTACCCCATGTTCTTCCGATCATGACAAGACCCCTCAAACAACTCCAACTAGGGTTTCTCAGCTTAGGGTTCCTGCTCTCGGATTCGCAAGTATCTATAATTCGCTTGGCACATGATTATTGTTTCCATCCCATAAAACTGATCATCCTCAACACCATGATGAGTTTTTTGTTTGGTTCAATGGATCCTATCCGGCGGATGTGCCTGCAAATAGGCAATGGCTCACCCAGCGCCCATCAGACCTAGGATTGTGCACAAATGGAGGTGTGTCATTTATAAATGTCGAGTTTCAAGAACATATTGCTGTGTATCAGGATGAGAGTGGGATTCAACTTGCACAATCTATTTTGGCATGTTCTTTGGTAAGTACCCATGATCTTCTTGCCATTGCAGATGCTCTTCAGGTAAGTTTTGTTGTTACTGCACTTTTTTGGATGCTAGCTCTGATCCTAAGCACTGTTGTTGTTGCAGGATGGGAACTATTGCGGTGGCTTCACTAGAAAGCTGATTTCACATAACCCAACCGCATCATTGATTAAACTAGGGTTTTAGGTGTAGGCTAGCTAGGACCTGTTAATAAAAATTTGTCAGTTCAAAGTTTTTAATTAGGTTTACTTGCCAAATTTTTACGTTATAATTTAAAATTGTGTTTGCTATTTTTGTTTACGATTAATATCTTAGGCATCATCATGTTACAAGTATTTTCCACTCATTTCTTTTTTTTAGTTGCTTGTTGCTGCATAAATAATCACTGCTTGTATTGCGCCTCTTATCCACCTACAACTGGTTGATCGTTCTCGCACATGGCGTTGCGTTGCATCTTGAGCCTCACCTATTACATTGCGTCATACACTATCTTCCTCACATCATTTCTGCAGATTGTTGATATGGCTTTGAAAATACTCCAAATATTGCCGATCACTGCATGAGCCCTCATTGAAAACCTACCACCTTGCGGATTTGTTCTGCCCCAACTGCTGAAATAGTAACCCCATTGTCTGCGTGAGGTTGCGGTGGCTATCTCAAGAGGTAGCTTTCTCTTAGGACAGGTCATCGAAGTCGCATCCTCAACAAGATGCCCATGAGTCCAAACTTATTTAGCCAAGGGAGATACGAGCCGATTGCTTGTGGGAGACCTAATGAGTTTGATTGGTCTATACCCGTAACCTAAGCCTTGTACCCAATATAGACTTGGACATCTTAATGATCTGTTTGTATGCTTCGCCTACTGTGGTGAAAGGGATGTGAAGGTTTGGCACAAGGGAAAACCCAAATCAGGATATCTTTCAATTTCTGTAAAACAAGGGACAACCTCTCTTGCTCGTAAAATAAGTCGGGATCCCTCATATGCTCATGAAAAATAAGTGCCCCGAGCACATGAAAATAAGTGCTACAAGCACATGAAACAAATAAGGGTAAAGGATTGAGAAAGGCTTCCTGCGCAGAGAGGTAATGCAATGACTCCGCCGGGGTACTGACCAGGCTCGTTGGCAGTGGAGCAACGTTTGTGATTTCTTGAAGTGACTCTGTCGGGGTACTGTCCAGGCCTGCTGGCAGCGGAGCAACACCGGAAACTTACTTTAAAAAATCCTGAGAATAATAAACTCGCTGCCTTGCTCTTCACATCATCAACAAGCTACTGGTGTCTGTGAACTTTCTCTTTGATGTGTTTTGATTAGCGAGACCTAGTTGAGGCATAAGGACTAGGCATACTTGTAAAGGCCAAAGTAATTCAAAGGGTCCCCGGAGAACTTGTTCAATATTCCCTTGCATCACTATCTTGACTCAGAATTTTGTTGTGATATTGACAGAGATGCTGGATTCTACCAGTGGTTTGTCATTTTTTGTAGCCACTACAACACCACCCAAAATTTTGGGTATATTCAAAATTTCGCATCCCCCTCTGCTCGCTTAGTCATTAAGGTCTTTCACCGGACCTGCAGTTAATGACATCCCAGTGACCTATCCCCAACCCCTCATGAGCTTTCTCACCATCATGATCAGATGTTGTTGTGGCAATCACACCATGTGTGGGAGGGATCGTCCAGCATACGCTTGAATAAGAAATTTTCTGTGCATTGAGGATGTACATTAGCAGCCCTCTCGCCATGGGTCTTTAAGCATGTTGTTTGAATACTTCTCTTAAGCTCGTTAGTCTCATATTTTTTATCTAGGGACACCATTATCAAAGAGTAATTGTGATGTTATAATGTTTCATGCAGGTAAATCCCACGGATGATATACTCATTAATGTCATCACCATACCGAGGCAAATGCACTGAAACTGAACAACAAGGTCACAACTGCAAGACAAGACACTTTCATACCCTGCCCACCGGGAGATAAGAAATAAGGCTACAATGGAAAACCTCATCGAGGTAGATGACAAGGATAAATGTGGTTCAAGCTAGGATATAAGAAGTAGAAAATATGCATCACATGTATGCAGGAAGCAAGAGCGCACCAGTTGAGGAAATTTTCAAGTCACAGCTTCATTCCTAAACAAAGTGGGGTACCTTATTCGAATAAGTTATATGATTAAATGAAGGATTGAATTAGCAACACCGATTTTCCATGTGATATTAGTAGTAAGGCTTCTTAAGGCAACCTTCGACATTCCAATTTCTCATGTTCACAACATTTGGCGAAATCCTAGTAGGTTAAGAAAACACGCTCAAGGACATATATGGCAAAAGACCACTTTATTTATTACCATGACATGAGGATTGATAAAAAGTTGCCTAAGGTCATGAATAAAAGGTTTAACAATGATATTGGTATATTTTCAACTTCGACATTTTAATTTGGTCTCCATGTTTACTTGAGGTTGATATAAAACATATTCAACTTTCCTATCAACACCAATTATGATCGTTACCAGCTGTTTCCTATTCTGCGCTTGATTTCTATTATGGAAGGCACACTTGTCTCTTCTATTCGTGATTAAAGCCCCACATGGAGGGTAGTTTCCTTTGGTTGCTCCCATTACACTTACCATTAAAACGATGAATTAAACTATGAGAAGTGCAAGCACAGTGTGCATGAAGCAGTCCCCCCGGCATGTATTTTGGCTCCCCGCCACGTGTGAAAGGTATGGTTGACCCAGCTCGAAACAACACCATCATTTTCCACCTCAAGGAAGAAAGTTGCAAGTGCCGAGCATTGCGTTCAACACCTCCCCAGAATGCATTGATAATATTCAGTCACCACCCATATTAAGGTCTCGATCACCTCTCCATGCATGACACCACGTGGACCATGGCACTAACCAGTGTTTTAGTGGAGATAGGAAGTAAGTGTTATCATCCAGTGTGGATTTAGCTATGAAAGTGTGGAAAAGTGGAAATATAATCCCATCCCGAATGCATGCGCGTGGATTCAGCTGTGATGGTTTTGTCATTGCCAAAGGATGCAATCTGAGGAAAAGCGAAACGTTCCGATTGAACCAGCACAACAACGAATGTGGAACGTCATTTTCATGGGAAACAACCATTCATTTCTTTCTAATTTGGTAGAAGAAAGATGTCAGTTGCGTTATGTGTGAAATACTTGTTGGTGCAGGACGGTGGCCTTCAAGATTTATCGTATCCTGCATTCGAACAATGATCACTGCATTGGTTTACAACGCATGCAAGCCTGTCGAAGAAGTCTTACAACGCCCACGAATCCATCAAGACTTGGCAGAGAGAATAACAATAAATTTTTATGTATTTACGCATGCATTTTTGCATAATTATAATTTTAAAAGTCTGTTTTCAGGACCGGGCACATTTTTGCGTGATTTATGGATGATTTTTCGTGTACGATTTACAAGCGATTCAGGGAGAGAAATAGAAAATATGAAATCGACGATGATGCCTTCAACAAAACACCACCAGAGAACTTCAGAAAATGAAGGGAAGCAAAGGTATTTGATGTGCCGCATACTATTGAAAGGGTTGAACTTTAAGCTTTGTTGAGTTTTGCCAACAAAGCAGCTGGCGCAACCGTTGCTTTAATGAAAGTTCAAAAATTCATGCACCGGAGTTCCTTGCATGGATGTATGAATATTTGACATTGTCATCAGCACATGCAGGCTAAGTTTTCTAGTACAGTAAATGAAGCCTGGATTTGGTTATAGTAACTAAGCGCATAAGAAGCAGTCTTTTGAGTCGCAATGTTCTAAAACAAGCGATCTGCACGACTACCCGACCACGCGACCTCGTAGTGGGTCGCAGTTGCTCACCGGTCGCTGAGTCGCATAACTGATAGAGCAAATGAAAATGCGACTTGCGACCCTGTGACCTTTGTAAGAGCAGTCGCGTTTAATCCTCCAGGTCGCCGAGTCGCAAAACTCGTGAAGCAAAGGAATATGCGACCCAGATGGACTTGTGATTGTGCGACCTGTATGAGGTCGAATATCACTTTTAAATATAGTCATGCTACTGCTGAGGTCACAAAGCCTCACCTCAAGAAGGAAGCTAGAGTTGCGACCTTAAGGTTTGATAAACCTGTGATCTGAGAATTCCATGGTTTGTGCAGGTGAAAGGAAAGTGCCTGCCGACGATATCTAGAGAAAAGACATGACGAGCAACAACACCATGGCTCCAAAGTAATTAGAAGTGACAAGATGCAGCCTTGTGGGAAAAGGAAAACTAGAAGCTCTCACTCAAAATGCTACTCATCATTTGGCCAAAAGAAAACTTGCACTCCCCCATGCGTGCGACCAATGTGTGATTTATAATTACACGTATAAACAGGGTACGATTGTCCATCCTTAGGATGTCCTTTGCATGGACCAAATAGAGCCCTATTTTGAAATGCGTTGCAACATAGTGATAGCTGAGGGAATTATCAACCTTAATCCATTACGGTCATGGAAGAAGTGGTTTTGCATGAAATCACATAGCTTTCATATGGTTGGGATCCACGCAAATGTGCCTCCTTTATGTGGCCATTGAAGTTTTCCTTGTTGATATTCAGACAACTCCAGCTGTGTCTAGAAATTCAAAGATTCGCGGATGGGGAAGGATCTCCCTCAAGTGAAGTATCTGCATGCCACACTCAGTCCATAGCGATACCAAAGGATGTTACAAGCGGTTGAACAAGTGCAAAGAAAACCCACTTGAGCCATTCTCCCTGATGACATAATGGCACAACCTTTGACCACACAGGGGTCCAACTGATTTTAGCTGTTATAAATTATTATATTTCTTGTGTTCATTCCCTGACATGTGTGTATATATATATGTATGTATATGGCTAATGTAAATTCATTTATCTGCAGGTAATATGAGAAGAAAAAAAAGACTATGCTTATTTACTTTGTTTTCTTGTAGGTAACATAAGGGAACAATAATGTCCACCCAAATGAAGAGAGCTACTAAATCTCTCTAGAGGATGCACAGCTAGGTTTCAAGTCGAAAACAAAACCCACATTCTGCAGATGCTCAGTATCTTGCTCGAAACAAAAACCATTCTCCCACTTATCATCACATGAAAATTCCCTTAGCATGACAATGCCATCATCAGCAAATAGAAGCTACTGTTTCATGGCGAGGGCTAAGGCTGGCCTCCGGAGAACAAGGTTATGATATCTCTGAAAGATAAATGTAGAAGGGATGACCAAAGGTCTAAAGTCGCAAATTTCCTTAGGTCGCTGGGTCGCATATTCGCACTCCCTGTTAAAATCCCGACGGCACGACCCAACGACCCATCGACTAGGTCGCAAGGTCGCATGATCTGGGTAGGTTGCAGGTCGCGGATTTCCTCAGGTCAGAGGTCGTGGATTGCTAGAGGTCGCAAGTCACAAGATCCAGTCATGTCGCAGGTCGTGGGTTTCCTCAGGTCGCAGGTCGCAGATTGCTGAAGGTCGCAAGTCGCATATATGCTTGAGGTCACAAGTCGCACATTTACTCAGGTCGCAAGTTGCAGATTGCTTGAGGTCGTAGGTCAGAAAATGTGCAAAGTCGCAAGGAAGCCCAACAGTCCGGAAGACGAAAAGCCAGGGCAGCCCAAAGGGAAAGTTTTGCTATAAATAATCCCTTCAGAGATTTGTAAAAGGCCTTTGTTTTGGGACTTGAGCTAAGTACATTGTATTACCAGAGGATTATACATTTGAGCATAAATACAAGCATTTTAAAAAATCCCTTTGTGGATCTGGTGTTGTCATATGTCTGAGCGCTATTGAGTATATTATTTTCAGTTTCTGAATATCTTTAGATTAAGGGAACTGTATCTTCAATTCATATCACAATTGCATAATAGTTTGTTGAGTATGTTAATGGTGGTTGAGTTCATTTCACTTTCTTAATGAACGTTGATGGCTTTGTTTATTAGCATTTGTGTTATCATTTAAAACTTTTAGGAAGTGAAGGGTGTTCTTGCCATGAGGAATTATTTCTTTTGTGGTCAGAACAGTTTACAAGCATGACCCTAATGAAGTGTTATTAACAACCCTTCCTTCGGTATTCATGCTTTATTATTTCCTCTTGCTAATATTAGTGTTATATGTACATTTAATGCATCAATCATATGTCTTGTATCATTTTATTAGGTGTGTATCCACTATTTTATAGAGTTTAAGAGAGACCCCAAAAAAGGATAAATCAGCGGTAGCCAGACCCACACCCTGGACGGGATCCCTATTTGAAACGGTTCAAGGTCTAATTGGGACCTTTTACCAGGGAGATCCCCTGTTGTTGGCTGGACAGATTTTCCCATCAACAGATTCATAATGTTGTATGGGTTGCCCAACTAGTGATACAGGATGACAAAAAGGAAATTTCCCACACACTGTTATATAATATTGTCTTTTTCATTTATAAAATAATAATATACATGCACTATTGAACACCTATTAGATTTAAATTCATAAATGTCATATGATTTTTTCTTTAGAAAATGTCTTTTGTAAATCACAAACCTTTATTGTTTATGTTGGTACTCCTGGTTGAATAGATGATATGTAACACATAAAATTAGAAACCTACTTATCAAAAATCCTCAACAACTAAATTCTTCTTGAAGTGCAGTGTGCCCAAGGAAAAAGGGTATGCACTTCCTTAAGAAGGTAGACTGAGTAGATCAGGATTTAGATCCAAGTCTAGTTGTAACTTATTAAGTTTCGCTAGTCTTGTTGAACCCACGGTAAATTCTCTAGATACCTACATCAAATATGACCTTTGTATTCATTTCACCATGACTGTGATAATATTGTGGAACCCACAATAAATGTTTGAGACATATGCAAAGCTAACTTCTGTAATCATTGTAGTCCTTTTTTCTGTAATCATTGTAGTCCTTTTTTCTTCTGTAATCATTGTAATCATTGTAGCCCCACCGAATTAAGGAGCACTTTAACAAGAGTTGAATGTAGCCATTTATGAAAGTGGAACTTAATCACCATTAACTTCTTATTTACTTTGGAAGGTTTCCCCAATTGGGGTAAGGAGTGCCTCAATGAGAATTGAACTTATATCTTTCTGCAAGTGGAATTGATTCACTGTTGATTGGAAAGAAACTGACATGCTTTTCTGTGGTCAAGGTGACTTACAATTATAAGGGCTTCGATGACTATTTCTCTCTAGCTTGTATTGCAAATTGTTCTCTCATGTAGTTCTCACAAAGCACATTTTGCTATGTTTAATATGTTATCATTATCCCTGTGTTTAAGTTTCGACAGAGTTTTCAAATCCTTTAATGATTTCATGTTATTGAGGTCTTATCGCATTTGAATTCTCTGCATGTAGATGCCTTTATTTCCCAATAATAGATAAATTTTCCAAAGAATTGTTTCAATTTTGATATCTTTTACTGCCTAGGCTTTCCACTTGGTTGCCCTTCATTGAGGGGTTGTCATAGTAACTTTTATATTTTTTATTTACTGATTGTATGTTATTGAATTCTTGTTTCATTTTAACTTGTTTGGAATCAAATGTTTGTCCTTTTTCGTTTCTCTGTAGAAGTAATGTCTTCTTGAAATCCTTGCATTGGGGACATTTTTTGTAGTGCTTACTTCAAGTTCACTCAAAAAAATAACACTAACAAACTCCACCATGCTGATAATGGTAATATAGAAAAGGAGGGAACATAAGGAATGAAGTACGTCTCATTGTCTTGTATCTCCTAAAGACAAAGGCATGATAGTGATGCAAATGCAATGACATATTTGGCAACAAATTTCTTGTGCTACTTTAGTTTTCAGACTCTGATTGTCTTGCATCTAGATGTATTATTATAATCCCTAAACAAGCTCATACTTGCACCCAGTTAAATCAAACATCACAGATGGAAGTAATATTGTTGACACCTTCTAACATTTAATGGGTTTCACAGATGCAAATACTATTTTTAGCACCTTTCGACAGTGAATTAAAAATGGAGGTTGGAAACCAAAGTCAAACTTAATATTCCTAACAAATAATATGGTAAGTCTTGAAAACAGTGGAAATATTAGTCAAGGTGGCCTTTCCTAGCCTGTAATTCTGGTTTATTGTATGGACATTAGGATATGGAGGCCATCTTAGGATATGTGGAGTCAAAATTAATTCAATACATAGTTCTTTGCTAAATGATGTTTCTACTATGACGAACTGAACTTGTTGGAACAAGAAAATGAAATTGTCATGTTATGTTGGGACAAGAAAATGAATTTGTCACGTTCCATCATCTTATTTTCTTCTTTTGTTCTTTTCGATTGCAATTGTATAGTAAATCTTTATCACCTTCTTCCATTGGAAAGTGCTTAGATCATTAGTGCTTAGATAATTGAGAGATTATGTTTTGATTAATTATTTCTTCTAAATTGAGCATTTTCAATGTTACATTTTTTCTATATTGTTGAATCTATGAGAGTACAGAGCATGGAAATGATGGAAAAACTATGCAACCTTCCTTTCCTGACTTGTGTTTGCTTCATATAACTCTAGCTCTTGCATATTGCCACATTAGGGGTGTTAGTTTCCCATTTCAAATGATAGACTGAAGTGACAAAACACCTTATGATGTCACATGATTATTTAAAGGGTGCTAGCTCAATCGAAGAGCACCTGCTTTATAAGTAGAAGGTTGGTGGTTCGATTCCATTGTGCCCTGATATTCACATGAAATGACAACAATCAGTTTTTGGTGAAAAAATATTTTTACCATCACTAATGAGCTTATGGTGATAGTTTTTGACCCTCACTAAAATATGAAATGGTGATGGTCAACGAATGCCACCATATATATGCATCAATAGTGACAACCATGAAATGTCTCACCATAAATCGTAATTGTTCATATGAAATGGT
The DNA here is from genome assembly GCA_034641835.2 of Pinus albicaulis. NCBI lineage: Eukaryota > Viridiplantae > Streptophyta > Pinopsida > Pinales > Pinaceae > Pinus > Pinus albicaulis. Next base: position 548,656,038 of record CM076577.1, on the reverse strand, counting down.
GACGGTCAACGAACGTCACCATATATATGCATCAATAGTGACGACCAATAAAGGTCCATCACAATAAATCGTTGTTATTCACATGAAATGGTGATGGTCACTATCTGTCATTATAATCATTATTCATGACGGACCTTGAATGTCACCACAACACATACTTTTGGTGATGCTGCCTTTAGTGACGTTTAATTTTTTGGTGATGGAAACTAAGGTCTGTCACCATTGCTCATATGAAATGGTGACGGTCACTATCTGTCATTATAAATCATTATTGGTGATGGACCTTGAATGTAACCACAACACCTATAATTTTGGCGATGCCACCTTTGGTGACGTTCAATTTTTGGTGATAGAGGCTTTTTTGACCATCACCAATGCACTTATGGTGACATTTTTCGACCCTCACCAATGTCCTTTTTTCTTGTAGTGTCAGGTCGACAGTAGTTTCTTGGTACAACAGGAAGCAGAGATCTGTGGCACTCATTTCAGCGGAGGTTGAGTACATGGCAGTGAGTTTGGCTGCATGCGAGGCTATATGGATGAGGAAGATCCTGGTCGGGTTGTTCGGTTCACACTTAGATCCTACTGTGATATATTGTGATAATCAGAGTTGCATCAAAATCTTGGTTAATCTAGTATTTCATGATATATCTAAACACATTGACATCCGGTATCATCATATCAAAGATTGTGTGCAGCAGAAGATCATGTTACTTTCTTACATTCCTACAGAGGATTAGGATGCTGATATCTTGATGAAGGCGCTCACCAGGTGTAAATTAGAATACCACAGAGGCAGGATCGGGGTGGCATATAATCCCTATATTGTTGAGAGGGAGTGTTGAGATTGCAACAAGATGATGAGCTTAGCGAAAAGAGTCACCTTCACTAATTGGGCCCGCAAACTATTTTTGGCGCAAGTCTATTTTTAGACATGTCAATCATATTCTATGAGTTGCAAGATGCTATTTGTGGATGGTTGGTAAAGTTGGAAAAATAGATGGACTTATATTTTTAGACATACTGGGTGGAATCTATTTTTAGATTGTCATTCTAAAAATAGATATGTCGAATATTATTAGCTCTTAATAATATTTGGACTATAAACATTATCTTGTTCTCTTGAAGCACTTCAGTTAAGTGCACAGATGTGGCACAGGAGCTGATAGAAGGAATTATGCTATTCTTGAGGGTTAAGTGGAGCTATTGCATGGAGACTTTAGTTAGAACTCATGTGATAGAGTTTTGTGGAGTTATTGAGGTAGTTGGTGGAGTTGTGTTCAGTTTAACTGAGTTAAACATAGTTGAGCTAGTTGTATCTAGTCTAACTCATTGATATACTAGTGAGAATGGTGTGAATTAATTATTAATTAATTCACTAATTATTAACTCATTAATCAACTGAAGAATACATCAGTTAACTACAGTGCATGGACAATTTCAGTGGAGACCAGTGGAGAGGTAGGTGAAAGAGTAGTGTGACTATTAGTTGTGACTATAGTGTTGCATGATTTGCAACACACAGAGGTAGGAGATGCCAATGAGGATTGTGTGAGCAACGCTGGAACAATTCAAGTTCATTCAGAGCCATTCTTTAGTAGTGATTACGCAGTAGAGGCAGGCTAGCATGTGGCAGAGATCGGTGCATGGGATTTGCTAGATCGGACCTGATTAGTGTGTAGCAATTGGAGATTGTACTGAGAGCTTGTGAGGAGCTTTGTATGATGATTGTTACATGATATCTATGACATATAATATACATATAGTTGGGGGTTTTCATCTTTAATCTTTCCCATAAATTACTGTGTTCATATGTGTGAATTTTTATGGTTTTAATGTGCGCATGTAATTGATTTTATTTCCGCAAGTAATGATCAATAGTAGAAGAGATTCTGTATTGTGCATGAAGTCAAATAGTGTGTGATCAGGAGAATCTCAGATGTATAACACATTAGTTATATAATTTCTACATTGTGGACTCCAAGCTGGAGACGGATTGGGAAATAGAAAAATTACGGGGGATTTTTTTTTTCTCCAACCACTATTATGTAACATACATTGAGAGTCCATGCTTTATTATGACTGATTACCCTTTACCCAGGGCATTGAATTCCAAGGTAGGTGAAATTTTAAAAACAACCGTAGAAATTATTATTAGCAAATTGTTATTCCATGGTTTAATGAAGTCACAATTTCAGCGAGAAAACAATGGAATTTTTGGCATGATTTTAAAAACACCCAGCATAAATTTTTGGAAATCCAAGTTAAATCTAGTAAGGTTCAGGATTTTTGTGTGTCCCATGGGTTCTTGATGGTGTTGAATCCATTTCCATCATCCAAAAAATGATTCAAACATTCCCAGAATTGATTTTTTTGAAAAAAAAATCACCAGATTCTAGGGTGTATTTAGTTCTGAACAAAATTGTGGCCTCAGTAGACCAATCCAATTGCTATTAGAACCTTTGGTATTCCAAAACAAGTATTAAATGTGGTGGATCAAGGGTACTTGAGTTTCCATTTCTAATTTCACATTTAACAAGTTTAGATTAAATGCAACGATGAAACATGAATATATGAATTTCCATTTCTAATAACACATTTAACGGGTTTAGTTCAATGGAAAAAAAATTAAATATAATGTTTACATTCAACATACCAAGACCATAATGATGAGGATTTCCTACATATTTCTTATTCTCATGATATTTGCAAAATTAATGTAATTTTTTGTTTTTATGTTCTTATACAATGGAATCCGTCACATGTTCTGATTTAGCATACTAATCACTTCATTAAGATCACAAAGCTGGAAACCTCACATTTTTGTGCTTAGACCACAATATTACTTATCGTCTTGAGAACACAAATCTAGAAAAAAACTTAAGAGAATGAAATTATATATTTTCTCGAAAAAAATTATAAAAGCTTAAAAAAATCAAAAGAAAAAAATTTCAATTTCCTTTATAAAATACAATGATAGTGAAATACTTTTATTTGTTTTTTTGTTTTTTGTCTTACTTCCTGTTGTCCTTTGAGTTGATTGTGGTCAATAATCATGCCAAAGAATCTAAAATGTTTTGTTTGTGTTTTGAAATATTTGGAGGACCAAAGCATAAGGTAAAATTTAATCAAACAATTAAGGTTTTTAAATCTTGCAGATAATATCAGTAATTATAAGTGAGGGCTGCTTGTTTATCTCACATAGTAATTAAGATTTAATCATTCAATTAAGTGGACTTGTGTAAGAGAATATGATTATTAAATATTCATATCAAATTTTTAAATAAATCATAAGCCAGAAAGCCTTTAAACAATGTTCAAAGATCCAACGAAATATACCTAATATCATCAAGAGACTAACAATTAATAAATAAAAGGGACTTACATTAACAGATTGTTAAGTAAATCAATATTTATAATGATAATAACTTCAGGAGGAATTATAAGGTTGTTGAAACACAGTCAAACTCACCTATTTATCTTGACAATAATTAAATATATGAAGAAACAAAATTATTTAAGAAAACTGGAAAAAATTACGAAGGAAAAATAGAGCTGTATGAAATAAGTTCAGAATCCTTCTTGTATTAATGATGATTGGAAAGACTTAATATAATTTCTGATTTACAAAAATCTGATAATGTAAGGGTGCAACCTCGAATACTTCTATGAATGAAGTATTTATACAAAAATAAAAACAAATTACAATCAATGCCTATATGTCAAGGCATATTAGAAATATATAAAAACTAACTAGAGAGGAAATAAATCAATCTAAAAGGAGTGCATCTGCATTTCTGGCCCTGTTCTGCTGGAAGACTGTTACTAAGTCACCACCTTTTAGTAACGCGTTTGCAAACATAATGCTGTGCTGGCGAAATATGTTGTATGAATGCCCTTTGCCCATTTTGACCTATGGTGTCTATCTACTACTTGAGTCCTTTTTGCTGTGTTTAACCTTTTTTTAAACAAAACAGTGTAAAAAACCCATATACCCAAATTTGAAAGTTTGTAGACTTTTATTCTGAACTTCATCGCATCCATATAAATATCGCATATCACATGTTTTAAGGTTTATGGTATAAGGAATGGAATCGATGATGTGATGCGATGCGAAGTACAGAGGTGACATGGCGGGAGGGTGACAGTTTCCATGATGTGGAACAATGGAATGAGAATGGTAGCGATGGAATGACGTATAGTGGTGAGTGGAGGATTATGGTCAGGCCAACGCATCGCAAATCACAATCGGGACCGGATAGGTTTTAGAAATATGGTTAAATGTTAAAACTTGCGAAATGTGTTGAGAAAAAAATTAAGATATGTGCGATGCAATACATATCGCACATTGATGATCGCACGATTTAACTTTCGGCAGAAATGGAATAAGTTATTTTCGCCGATATGTGATGATGTATGTTTTCCAAACTGCGAAGTATCATTTGCGATGCGAAAATGTATGGTTAAATAGGTAAAGCTGCAATCTTGAGATGCGATGGATATCGCACATCGCAAATTTTAAGGTTTTGTGGCGAAGTGTGAAATGTTATAATTTCCGATCTGCAAATTTGTATACTTTGCGATGTGCGATGGATGGTGGGGGAAAGGGTGACGTGTCAGGGAGAAAAGGCCCCACTTTAATCGTAATTGGGGAATCATGAAGGCAGAGGTAAGTGAAAATAATGATATAATGATGTAAAAAGGTAAAGTAGGAAGATAAAGCGGAAAGGCGAAAAAAGGGTAAGTTTTATATGTGCGCAACGGTTGAATGGGTCCTGTTAGAGTCGGTCCTTACAGCCCTCCGTCAGTGATCATTTCGTTTTTTGCATATTCATTCTTAGGTGTCTTGTTTGTTCCACTTCGTTGCATTTTGCTAGGAGCATGCCATTGACTGACGAGGGGGTCTGTTGTCTTATGTTTCCTCATGCTTACACCTGCAGGGCTATTTAAAAATTCCTCAAAAAATCATTGAAATTCATCGTCATTTCACTTATGGTCATTAAATGTCAGTTTTGTTAAGAAGTGTCTTTAGTCCTAGAAGTCTAGGGTTTTCGAGTCTTTTGCACACATGTCATAAAGCCCGCAGGCCATGAGGTCGGTTTCGCAAGTTTGGATTTCATATTTTTATTATCATCAGCATTTGAAGACATTTCTAGTCCAAAACTCTGTTTTGGAACTAGAAATTGTCCATTTTCAATTTGTAATAAGTGTATTTATTTCATCATCAGAAGACTTCACTGCAAGCCTCTGATCTTTTCCAAAGCCACATGCCACGTCCCTGCAAAAGACAGCAAAATTATCAGTTCAACAATTCAGAAAAGCCAAAGAGAAACATTGTATTTAAAGACCAAATGCCAAAATGAAAAAACATTATAATGTGGGTTATCAAATAAATTTGCATCAAATTTGATTTGGAAAGATATTTTCCTCATATATAAATATGGCAAACATGATCATTTACCAAAATCCACAGTACAAAGGTTGAAATGAAGTTCTTGAAGGCCGAAGCCGTGATTTCCTAAGTGATTGACAGAGTTGAGCCGTGCGCTACCCATTGGAGCTGCGCGCTACCCATAGAGGTGGGCGCTACCCATTGGGCACATACAGCCTGTGCAAATTTACACGGGCGCTACCCATACAGGCGCGCGCTACCCATTGGGCAGAGGCGCTACCCATAGAGCAACAACACCCAGAAATTTGTTTTTGCGCCCAGATTCGATTCAAATTAACTCCGGCGGCGTACAAACAGGTTTTTATCATCGCCCAATGGATTTTTAATGTACTTGGGATGTCATTGATGTTGAAGAAACTAACCATGCTTGGAGAAAATTGTGTAAACCCTACGTTCACCATGCAAATGATTCCTCAAGGGTTTTCAATTGTATGGACAGTTTATGAAGAATTTGGAAGCTTTTGAATGGTTCACACCCTAACTCATTGTATATGTGACCCTCACGCCCTCAATCATCATTTTATCATTGCCATTATACCCTTTCATGTTTTGCGCAGTTTTCATGTTGACTTGTATTTAACCTCCATCACTATATCACTGCTGTCATCATCATTCGACTGCCATTGTCATGTTCATTTTGTCTTTCATATGGTCTTTGCAATGATGGTCTTATTCTACATTACATAAAACACAATCCTTTGACAGATTTTGGCCACTATTAAAACTTGACTACACATTTGCATTTGGTAGTCATTTGTCAAACCTACTTGCAATCTGAAAACAGAGATAGTGTTTATACCATTAAAACAAAGCCATCCCTATAATGATTTTGGTTTTCCCTTGCTACTTGGGTATATGGGTGATATCTGTTGGGTTTTGAAAATACATTAAAAACTTGATTTTCCCTGCACCTCTATCAACAGCTATATTACAGCTATCTTATTCCATCCATGTCAGAGACAGATTCAGCTTATGAACGGGATTCAAACAATGATTCCACGACAGAGGGTAATTTGCCACGGAGGCCTCACAGAGGTGGTAAAGGCGGTAAACATCTCACGGAAGAGCCTACTTCTTTGGCTCAGTTGCAGACATGTACGCTTGCAATGGATTGTTTCAGGTATCAGTCATGTTTTCGATTCTGTGAGATGATTTCACAAACTCAGCTTCATCGTGAATTAGCTCGTCTCTTTGTTCTTCATTTACATGATAGCCGTGTAAATCTTGCCGGGGTAGAGTTCATTCTATCACCAGAGACCATTGCTCAGGCCACTGGGATACCAAATATAGGAGAGGAATGGAACAAACGTCAGCAGCTAGAGAAATCCTGCTATGAGCCATACATCAAACCCGGACATATGAACCATTTGAGCAGGGTTTTTCCTTTCATATTTCTGAGGGATGAGTTTGCACCACTGATGAAACTCATCATTCGGTATTTCAGTTGCGAGGGTAGATTCGCATGTCTCTTTGCGTACCATGTTCGTTTGTTGATGCACTTCACGAGGGTACGTATGATGAACATTCCGTATTTCATGTATCGCAACATTGAGAGGATGGTGGTTTTAGTACAGAGGAGGACCCCAACACATCAGCATAGGAGTATATATCATTACGCTCTGATCAAGATCGTAGTGGTACATCAGTTGACACAGCAGGGTATCACTTGGGAGGATTTCATCTCCCGTGAGTTCTTCATAGTGCCACAGCCACCTCCTGAGATAGCGCATGATGAGGGAGAGCCTTCACACCAGTTTGACATTCCTGAGACCGGGCATATCAGTGCTCCAGTGTGTGCTACATATCAGAGAGGCGCTAGAGCTTTGTTTGCAGCATCCCGACGAGTACTATCTCCACCTGGGGTGGAAGGGGTCTCGTTGACGTCATCAGCAGCGTGAGTACTAGCTCCACATGGCGTGGAAGGGGTCTCACCTTTTTTAGCATAGGTACAGATACAGGACAGGGGCAAGAAGCCTATGCATGATGAGGGCCCATCAGGAGGCCGGGACACAGATTTCACAATCATTGATGTTGATGCGAGCTCTCCTAGCTCGAAACTGAGGGAGATCATCCAGGAACAAAGGGCCGAGAATGACAAGCTGAAAGATAAATTGCAGAAGGCTCAGTGGGTGATAAACTATCTGGAGCAGTGCAAAAAACAGCTTGAGGATGAGCATACACTTTATGAGCTGCGTCGAATCCGTGAGGATCGACAATTGGCCAGGAAGAGACCTGGTGATATGACACCAGCTGATCGAGATTCTGTACTCACGCATGTGAACATTCATCTGGAGAAATTTTTGGCGAAGGCTAATCGAGACAAGGACATGCTTCGTCACATGAGAGGACATTATTGGGCTCGCATGCATGTCTGCAAAGCGAGGATGAAGATTCTAAAGAGGAGGTTGAGTGAAGCACTAAAACGGTAGAAAAGGCCTGATCCACTTCGGATTTTGGCCGAGGCTTCGTTGGCTGGTCATGATACATGATGGAGGATCTTCGCTCCGAATTTGAGCAAATTCGGAGAAAATTTGGTCGTTTTGAAATTTTTTGGGCCTAAAACAGATTTTTCAGTTCTATGGGTAGCGCGCCACGCGCTACCCATACGATGGGGACACTTTCTGAAGAAATTTTTTACATTTTTGGATTTTTCATGGTAAGTTATGCATGCTTAGGCAGGGTCGAAGCATTTCATCAGATTCTGGACAGTCAAAAGGCTCAAAAACATCATGAAAACCACCTTGCTGCCACTTTTTGCACCAGCAGGAAGTACTTCTGGGAGAATGAAGTTTTGGAGGGTCAAATGAGCTCAAAATTGGGAAATTCTACTTGGGTTGGATAGCCAACATCCAGGGCTTGCCAACGAGCTATCATGAGCTCAATTTGGATGTCTGGAAGTACTTCAAAATCAGGTTGAAATGCGCGCTACCCATAGAGATCAGGGGCGCTACCCATAGAGATTTTTGGCTGAATTTTCAACTTCCAGCTCAGATTTTCGGCCAGTTTGGACCAGTTTTGCTTGTGGATGAAATTTTTGGGTTTTTATGATGTAAATTGATGGTTGGCATGTAACTTTGGTTTATTTTTATCTATTCTAGAAGATTCACTCTCAAAAAAGTAAAAATCATGTAAATGGATCAGTTCCCACTCTTTTAGAGGCAAGTTGTTAGCTGCCTAGATTGTAGTTCCATGATTAGAATTTGTTGAAACTGATCCCTGAAGGAGGAATTCGACCCCTAGAGGTGGGGAAAGGTGTTAGAGTGATCTATATATTGTAATTTCTGAGACATTCTACAGGTTGGACTCTTGGGAAACTTTTGGCACCATTGTACATATTTTTTCATATTTTGGCTAAGGAAAGATCAGACGTTTTGCGGCACCTGTTGGGATTCTTGTGGTGTTCTGTTCTTGATGGTGTTTTCTCTTTTTTTACTGTAAGTTTCTTCATGTTTAATGTATGCCATCCTTTCATATGCTTCTGAACTAAATTGAATGAGTAGATGAGGTTGAATTCATTGTTTACAGTGCTCTGCCTTTGAATTCATTTAGTTCTATATGTTTTCGACTGTTTGAAGAGGATCCAAGTTCTTCTTTGCCCTCTTCATCTCCTCGTCGGTCTGATCTGTTCGTATATTCAATCAAAAGCATAAAAACATTCACCTACCTCGCCCCAACTCGAAATCTACAAAGGTCTAACCTTATCCCCGGACCCAAAATTTGTTTTCCCATTTCTCCAGCGAAAACCCAAAAATAAAAAATCAAACATACCTATCTCTTTACTAGCCTAAAATCAGTTCCCATTGTAAGTCATCTCGCACTCTATTGTTCATTATATCGAGATTGACGGAGAGAGCCCTCTCCTGTCCTCGTAGGGCTAGCTACGAGGCTGAGCGTGGTTTGATGTGGCCTTGAGTTTTACCTCATTTCAGCCTGAGGTAGATTTGAGCGCTAACAGGTCCCACTTATCATTTCATATCACATTTCAGAAGGTTTGAGGAGACGAAAATTAAAGGATTTCATGATTTTTCCAATGCGAAAAGAAATTTGAGTGTGTGGCAAATGAAAAACAAAAAATGAATGACTTAGGGAAAATAAAAATGAAAAGGGATAAATGGTGGGGTGATTTATTATATGGTTTTAAAAATTGGAAAATGGGAAAAAACTCTTAGGATAGTGTTTTTAAACCATATAAATAAATCTTCTTTATTGGGCACATTTAGACTAGTGGCCAAAAATTTGTTTAAAACATAAATGAAGCTTTCATTTTCTTTTTGCTTCCCTAAAATTTTATTTCATTTTCTTTCTTTATTTAGGGCAGCTAACACCTATCATTTTATTGATATGGATGTCTATAAAAAAATCAAAATTTCCTAATATTTTTAACTTTTTTCATTCTTTTGCATCCATGTCCTACCTTAACATTTTCAAAATTATTTGACTACTTATGCTAACTTATCAAAAACAAATAATGTTACAACATCGGCTCCAGTTGGGGACTGCTTGCCCCTGTGAGATGCAGATAACAAGAAGTTCTATGTGCATTCTCCTTAGGCTATGGAGTCTTTGCTGTAGAAAACAAACAGACTTCAAGTGATAAAAGAAAATGATTATGTACAATGATGATGTAGGATCTCCTTCAGTACTGGATATAGTGTTTCAAAAATCTGCCATTGACAAGTAGTGTTGAACACTGTCCTTCAAGGTTTTGTAGAAAAAATGTATTTTTTCCTTTTACTTCTACAATTCTGAGTGGCCCAAACCATAAATTTTCAAAATTTCCATGTTTTCCTTTATCTTCTCTCCTAGTATTCCATATTATAACTAGATATCCTTCTCTAAAATCTCTTTCCCTTGCCTTTCTGTCAAAGAGACTCTTCATTTTATTCTAATATTTCTTTAGTTTGTATGTAATATCATCTCTATTTTCATTCAAATTAATAATTTGATTAATCCTTCTAGAGAAATCATCAGGTTCATCAGTAGATTCCTGTAGAAACTTAAGCACAGGGAAAGCTAAATTTGTAGGAAAATAACATCTTTGCCATAAAATAATTGGAATGGAGATTTACTTGTTAATCATTTGGGAGAAAATATGTTTTCCTAAACTGCATAAATCAAATGGCTATCCCAGTTTTTCTTGTGGTATTCTAAAGTTTTCTTGATTACTTTCACTAAAATCTTGTTAGATGATTCAGCAAGACCATTTCCTTGTGGATAATAGGGAGTTGAGTGATGTAGAAGAATATGATATTTCTGGAAAATTTTTATCATTTTTATGTTGCTAAATGTTGTGGAATTATCAGTGACTATTTGCTGTGGGCAACCAAATATGGATAAAATATTCTCTTTAGTGAATTTTATTACAACTGAATCTGTAGCATTTCTTATAGGAATGGCTTCCACCCACTTGGTGAAATAGTCAGTAGCAGTCAAGATCTATTGGTGTTGATTACTGGAGGCTGTGTGAATTTCTCCTATAAAATCTAATCCCCATTGAAGAAATGGTGCTGAAACAACTACTGGAACTAGTGGAAGGGCTGCTAATTTCTGATTTCTAGCAAACATCTTACATGGAACACAGGCTCTAACTTTTGATCCTACCTGTGAAAAAAAAGTAGGCAAATAAAATCCTGCCCTCAGTATCTTGTATGATGTTACTCTCCAAGCATAGTGGCCTCCAAATATTCTTGCATGAAAATGATCAATGATTCTTTCATTTTTTGATTCTGTTAGGAAAAGTAGTAGAATATTAAGAGGATTCTTCCAACATAAGTTGGCATTGATAATGCAGTATTTGATGGATTTCAACTTGAGTTTTTTGCACTGGTTTTGGAAAACTGAGCTGGACATTCAAAATGAATCAGAAAATGAACGATGTCTGCATAGTAATCTGATAAAACAAACTTCTCATCAATATGAGCAGGGATTCTCTGAGTTGAAGGAGAAGGTTATTGTGTATTATTTCCTTGCACTTCATGGGAAGGTTCTTGTGGATTCTCCCTGTTACGCAACAATTTTTCACTGTCCCTGTATTCCCCGTTCCTTGACCCTAGATGACCCATACAGTGACCCTTGTGTACTTTTCTAGGCATGGAATACATATCCCTGAACCACACTTTGTCTGCTAATTCATCTCCCTTTACAACTTTTCTGGAAGATCCCTATATAAAACTGATTTTCAAGGTCGACACTTTGTCTCAGTGTCTGACCCACGATGATAGCAAATATTTGCACTTGGACCCATGCCGATCCTATTTTGGAAAGTTTTTAAAATAGAAATGAAGTTTCCATGACTAGAAGCTTCACGAGACGACGAGCTGGAAGTCTGTTTTGAGGATATGGCCGAGGAATTTCCCTTTGGGCTTCTTGTTCCCAAGAAATAGGAACTACTCCAAAGGATAAGCTCTTCTCCCATTATTTTAGGGCCCATATCCTCCTCCTCCATTGTTATATAATCATACCTCTTTCACCTCTGCTACTTTAGATAGGTAGCTAGAGAGAAGAAGAAATTATAGCTTTGGGAGAATAGAGCAGAGTGTGATTGTTTTTGTGTGTTAGGAACATAGTGAGATCTTGGACCTTTCTGTGTGAGGGTGTTGAAAACATGATTGGATACAGACCTGTCGAAGGAGAGCCTCAACATCAAGGCTTGGTTGTAAACTCCCCTTGTCTTTATCATAATAAAATGCAACTGATGTTTATCTTCCACCATTGTTTACATTTATAATGAGATTTATAGCATACCTTGATTAGTTAGATATGTTGTAATTGTTTTATTTTTGTCATGATTTTACGCTTCTAGTGGTGTCTTGATTGTCTATACAGTTAATCAGATGTTGGTAGCAGCGTGTATCGAGCTTAAGAAGAGCAACGCATCAAGAAGCTTCGATGGAAGAAAAAAACATAGCATCAGAACAAGGTAGGTCATATTCCTTGCTCTGAATTTCATTTACAATCTAGGAAGGTCAATGTTAGTATGTTACTGTAGTTATTAGACCCACCCTAGGGCTAGAGGGATCACCTCTGTCTGCAGAGGGGATTTACTTGCACAATAGATTAGCGACTCTGTTGGGGAGTTTCCTTTGAGTTTGTCACTCTTTGAGGTCCGAGTATTCAATGAGTTTAGTCGAAAAACCATTTCCCTATTTGTTCCTATGTTTTTAATCAATCACAATCTTTTAGTTTTTGCTTGAAGTGGTGAGTCTGGTCTCGGTTAGGAGAGATTATTTGTTTTTTATTTTTCAATAATTGGTGATTTTATTTGTCTGACAGTCACACTAATTGGCACTATTTGTCTATTATAAAGCTGTTCCAGTGGGCCGTTGGCACTAGTTTCAGCCCCTAAACTCACGCCAATTCCAGTGTGTGTGAAAAATTAAGGTTTTTTTCCCTAAGTCTTTCACAAGTCTGTCTTGCCCTTCTGGTATTTTTTTCTGTATGATTTACATTTTCTCCCCTTCACTCAAGTTGGTTTGATTGGCTCTTTGTCTTGGTTTTCGATTGTTTTTTGGGACGTGCATCCTTACATCCTAGGTTTTTCTAGGATTGTGCATCAATTGCCTTGCTGCATGCTTTGCGGGACATCACCCTGCTGATTGAGTCAGTCTCCTTGCTTGGTGAGCTATATCTAGTTGATTGCCTTTTGCTTTTTGGTTGATTGAGTGATCAAGTCTCAAGTGTCTATCCAAGTTCAGTTGGTCTGCTTGTTCACTTGTGAGCATAGATTACATTGCTCATTGTTCAGCTGAAAAGTCTTCTTCTAATTGCGTGATTTAAAAGGGAATGAATTCCTTGTTTTGAGCTCACACTTTGGAAGTTATCTTCGTGCTTGAAATCATATGTCTTGTAGCTTTTTGAGGAATTTCGTTACAAAGTTTTCAAAATAGGATTGTATTCTTAATTTTTGTTTCATCCTTTTTGCATTAAGGAAATTTGCGTTTATTTAGTTTTCGTATCAAAGTTTTATTTTCGTTAGAATGCATTAGATCAAGTTGTATTGGAAAGCCATATTTGGAATTTATCATTGAACTTAGATTACATTGTTTAATGATTGAAAACTAAAAGTATCTTTGAGTTCATTCTCTTTCATTGAAAGCATGCATTAAGTAGATTCTCATTTCATCAAAAAATGCATTGAGTCCATCCTTATTCATTTGAAAGAAAAGGAAATTGTGTATATATTACAATTGCATAGTTTTCAAAAAGAGGATTTTGCATAGATTACATTGCATAATTCACATCGTTGAATGTTTTAGATTAATTTTTGATAGTGAAAGTCATCTAGTTAGGAAAACGTTTTGTTTGCAGCATTACTGTTTGTTGCATCATTGTTTCAGACTTTTTCCTTAACTAGATAACATTCATCGAAATGAATAGTTTTTTTCTCATTTTATTTGCATATATAAGTTTTCAGATGTCAACGGTAGAGACTTGGAATTGAAACCTAATTCAAGATAAACTGTTAAAATCTACTAAATTAACCTAAGGAAGCATTGAAACGTAATGATCACATTTTAGAGGTCTAGGCTAGTGACATGTTCTGGTGTTATTAAACCTAGTAGCTGTCATTGGCCATTTGGCATTAGACAGAACTAGCACAGACTTGTGCTCCCCGTACCATCGAGTATATAAAGGGAGACCCTCATAAGTTGCAATCCTTTATCATTGGAATCCGAGTCTGCTGCCTTGTAACCGTGATACATCGAACACAACATTCGGGGAGACTGCCTGCACGTACGTTAAGTCCTTGGTCATTTCTCTTTCATTTGATCACTAAGGTGTATATTGCAGTTCACAGAATCTTGGTACACCCTATTTCTTAGATTCCTTGAGTAGTCATTTTGGTATTTTTGTGACTCTCTAAAATTGAAAATATCCTCGAGCACTTGTACTTTCAAGCTCGTTAAAATCTGAAAGTGACTAGAGTCACCTTTTGTCCTTTTCTCGACTCTTAAAACATGAAAAGTAAGATTTTTGTTTCAATGTATTAAAAAATTAACTTCCCACAAAATATTCTTGTTTAAAAGTTATCTTCCTTAGTGATTTCTTGAGGGTTGATTCCAATGGTGAAATTTACAGATTCCATCAACCTAGGGATCCCCTCGGATGGGAATCCTAGTTCGTTTCCTTCTTCTGGAAATGTTGGTGCCCCGTACATGGCAACGTTGTCCCTCCCGAGATTAACCATTGGTCTACCAGTTTGGTTATTTCCAACCCCAATGGTGTCGAATATAGCAACTGTCTCTCAACCGAGTTCTCCTCTTCCTCGACCATTTCAACCCCATGTTGATCCTAAGGTTGACCCCTCACCTTCTCCACCTATTTCTTCACCTCATTATACCTCCTCGCTTGGTGAAAGTCTGGATTCTAGTAATCGGGTGGCTACGAAGAAAAAGAAGAAGTCAAAGAAGAAGAAAGAAAATAAGTTAGGAAGAAAAGCAACAACTATTGCTACCCATTTAGCTACTGTCGAGAAACCTCCCACTTCATCTCATAGAGTCAAATTCCATTACAAGTTATGAAAGGGTGATCATATTCTTAGAGACTGACCTAGTATTCCGAAGGTGCTAGAAGTGTGGTCCGTTGGCCCGATTCGTCCTTCATCATCAACCTCTGGAGATCATGCTGATGATGAGCCTTTAGATAAAGATAATGAGACTCGTAAGAAATAGGGTGAGATCAAATTTCCCTGTAGGTTGTGTGAAGGGAACCATCCCATTCACCTCTATCCTTATATGGATGAATCCTCTAAAGTTTTGGATACCCTTTCGGCTTCTGAGTCCTGTCTTCTTGTTGGTTACTGGAAGTTTTCGTTGAGTCCTCCGATAGTTGATCAACCCATTGATCGGGATTCATCCTTGGTCAATTCTGATCTCTCCAAAAGTCAGTATCTTGAGTCCATTTCTAACCAATCATTGGTTGAGAAAAAGGTCGACTTGATTCCACCTACAGTTCATCAGGTCTTTTCCGTCGAGAGTAGGTCTCATCCGAGTCAGGTCCCTTTTGTTTCCTTTGATTCTCTGGGATCGGAGGCTAATCATCCCATTTCCATGATCCAGGAGGGTGATCCTTCGACTCCAGTCACCACAGTTCTAGAAAGTGATCCTCCTACTCTCATTCCCAAAGCTAAGGAGGGTGGTATTTTTGCTCCCATAATGCAAGGGGATAATCCTCTTATTCCTATGGCACCCCCTCCGTGTATATTGGTCACTTCCTTTGATTAGAGTTGATTAATAGGATACTGTATTCCTTCTTAAGTGCCCTTTGAGATCACTATACTAGCTTAAAATATGGTCATACCAGGCACGATTATAGATGAAGGCACCTCGGTTAGTATTCTATCCTCAACTACATGGAAAGCTTTGGGTTCTCTGCAACTTGTGCCTGTTACTCAGAATTTGTTGGCTTTTCACATAGGAAAAAGTCAACCATTAGGGATTCTTCCGAAGTTTCATATTAATTTGGGAGGAAATATTGTCTATATAGACATGATGGTCATCCATGGCCCTTTAGATTTTAATTTACTCTTAGGGAGTGGCTAGGCTTATGCCATGGGCGCACTTGTCTCTTCTCTCTTTCGTGTGATATTTTTTCCACATGAAGGTCGAATCGTGACCATTGATCAACTTTCATTCTTTGGTCCTGATGCGACATATGGTCCACCGTCATCCCTTCCTGGTCCTTACCTGCCGGTAATATCTTCCCCACCATAGGTCAATTATGTGGCCACCTATTCCATGTCCGCATCCACTAATAATTCAGTCAGTGAGGTAGTACGCAATGTGCTGGGGGCATTGGATCCTAATTTCCAGAGTGTTGTTCTCCCATCATATGAGAAAATACTGGAAGCCATGACTTCTTATTTATCATGATCAGAGTTCTTACGGAGCAAAGTTCATTTTCTTGTGTCAAGCTCCTTAAAAAATGAAATAAGGTATTTTTGAGTGCAATTTATTTTTTTGTGTCAAGCTCCTTAAAAAATGAAACAAGTGCATTGGAGCATAGTTCGTTTTATTGTGTTAAGCTCCTTAAAAAAATGAAACAAGATTGTCTGAGGATATTCGTTTACTATGTCAACCTCATTAAAAAGTGAATTAGGTCACGAGGATAGTTCTTTTACTGTGTCAACCTCATTAAAAATGAAACTGGTTCACTTTGTAATTCGAGTATTTGATTAGATCTCATAAAATCCCAGTCAAGTATTCCACTTAATCTCACAACTGAACCTTAATTACATCCACCTGTTAGTGACTAGCAGTCTACTTAGGAGAATGGACAAAAGCTTGGGGGGCATGTACCTCAAATTTAGTCACCATGCTGGGGGCATGCAAATTTTTTTTCAAGCATAGTTTATCTTTGTTTCAAGTTTGTATAAAAATGAAACCAACTTCAAGCAGAGTTTCCTGATTTCAAGCTTGCGTAAAATGAAACCATTCTTATTTTACCTCTCGTGATTTCCATTTTTTCAGTCTATTTTTCCAGATGAGCCTTGGTTTTCTCATTCCATCGTTACCATTTTCTTGGTCAATCATATGCCCTCACTTGATTGTTTTACCCATTCTTGAGAAAAAACTGCAATGAGTGGTATTGTTAGCCAACCTCTTAACCTTTACTTGTTCTAAGAAGTTCCACTATCACTGGAACCAGTTGCTACCCTTAATACCACTCGTTCCTACATGAGGAGTCAACTTACAACTCTTTTCTGACTCTCTAAAATTGAAAATATTCACGAGACTCTTGTTATTTTTAACTCGTTAAAGGCTACAAAACGTTTTTTACCCAGTGTTGGAGAGGTAAATCCCCTCTGCGGACAGAGGCAATCCCTACTAGCCTAGATCGGGTCTAGCAACAATCAGACACGTAGTGACGCAGGTCTCTAGTTACAAAAATGACAAAACATGATGAGTTGCCTACCTCAGGTCCTATGCAATGGTCGTCGAAGAAAGGATGACGCTTCCCATCCTCCGCTTTGGCAGATCATGATCCTTCCGCTTAACACATCCGAACACGTGCACACATGTGAAGAAACACAACGATACACAGCATAGAATCTAAATCTTATAACCATACATCAGTCAAAGAGGATGTAATTCATTTCATCAAAGACAAAGACACATGAATGAAACCATAATAAAAGTCGCTTATCATTAATAGTAATAAAGGAAAGATACAACCCAAAGCTCTGACGCTGGATCTTCCTTCGGCGGGGCTGACAGTGGAGCACGTCTCAATGAAGCTCAGTGGGAATAGGACAAAGCTCTCTCTCTTCGGCTTGGATCTCAGAGGCTATCTGGTGATAGTCTCCTTGCTACTGATTCAACTCTTAGTTCTCTGACCACTAGCTTGCTAAGGGAAAATGGAAAGCTTATATAGATGGTGGAAGGGGAGTTGGGATCTCTACAATGGTGGGATTGGCCCTATCCTCAAGGAAGCTTCCATGATAGGTGGAAAACCACTTCCCCTACATGGAGATCCGGAGCCAAACCTCCCAACTCATTTTAGAGACTCGTTCAGAGTTGGTTGGAATCACACTTTTGCCATTTATTTAAAAAAAAATCCTTATCAAGCTTGGTGTGAGAAATACACTGGCACAGAGCACCAGTTGGCACGCCCTCTTTGGTGGATTTCCCCCATTGGCGCGAGGGCTGAACTGGCTGGTCGCGCCAAGGCCAAAAGGTCTATTTTTAGGGTTTTTCATAGGAAACTGTCTTCAGAGGAATGATTGCCCTTGTCAAGGGGGATTCCATGAAAGTATTTTCAGGTCATGTCACTGCTCATAGGTCATGGAAAAGGCCCTCCAATGTGCGAGATGGGGGATCGCAGGGACGGTGAAAAATTACTATGTAACAGATGCCCCCTAAAGCATGAGGCCCGAGAGAGATAGGGGTGAAATGCTTTACGAGAACGTGCCAAACTAAAAACACTGCCGTCAGAAAACCTGCGTAGACAAGTACAACTGATATCTCAAATATATGATATGTGGTATGGGTGCAGCCATCCATAATAGAGTATATAGTAATCAAGATCCAAGGTATGGACACAGCCATCTAAAAAGGATCAATAAGTAGACTCAGGTATGGTCGCAACCATCCAATCAATGAGTCATATAACCAATCATGATAATCCAAAAAATCTGCAGCTTGGATTCCATCAGAAAATAACCTAGGGTCTTGCGCTCCATCTCGACCCAAACAAAGTACAAGTCCCATCATGTGAATATGTGAGTTGAAGTCAAACATGCAAGAACATCGTCTGATTACCAGCCAATGATGATATATGTTAATAGACGTGAGAGGAACAACTAATAATGAGGATGGCCCTCAAGGTACTATAGGTACAATCCACGAAATGTGAACAGTGAGCTGGCGTCGAACACCCGTAGAATCATTCGATCGAAGGCCAATGATGAAAACCTTGCGTCAAATTTGAAGAACCTGCCATTGAGGCATGCAGGCTCTAAGGTACTAGAAGGGAGTCTCTAGATCAGCTTCCTGGATAATGAGCTAAAGTCGACAGGAAGTGGCCTTGATCGAAGGTGGGCCATAGTGTTTCCCACATCATCGAAACGAGACAGAGGAACATAATGTTTTTGAATCAGGATTAGTAGAGAATTAGAGGAGGGTTGGAACTACAGAGGTCAACTTCTCTTGAACATATCAGCAACACGACACTAGATTTGGCAGTATTTGACATCAAAAGATTTGAGGTCATGACGACGAGGCAAAGATTAGATGAGAGGTAAAAAATGATAACCCAAACCCATGGAGGCAAGCAGATAGTGAGATGAGATGTCCCCAACCTGACACATATGCAGACAAGTGCCATGTTCAAGAGCGACATACTGCCGACACGACGATGATACTGGTTCCATTTTTCCCCCACCATTTCTGGCGAGTACCTCTTTATTTTTACACAAGCTTGAAGAGGATACCATATGCTTGTCATATAAGTTTGTCCTTCGAGCAAATCCAACCTAGTACATTTAACGAGCCCTAGGAAGGAGGAACTCGAGTAACGTCATTACGATGGAGTTTGATGTCATCAAGTTTTAACGAGCCTGACAAAGGAAGAACTCGGTGTATTTTTATGTTTAGAGAGTTTGAAAAGATAGCTAAAAAGTAAACTCCAATAGTCCCTTTTCATAGATAGTTCCTCAGATTTGAAAAGGTAGAAAACTATGTATGAGAAATCCTCCTAGTCGCGATAGGCTAAGGTATTCCTTTTTCGTAAATAACATATCCCAACCAGAAAAAAGGGTAAACATATACTGGGTAGATATCGATTCACAACCAATTTAACGAGCTCAAAACGACAAGTGACTCGGCAATATTTTCATTTTTATAGAGTCAGAAAAGAGCTGAAAGGTGACTCCTCCTGGAGGAACGAGTGGTATAAAGGGTAGCTACTGGTTTCGGTAATGGTGGAACTGCTCTAAACAAATAAAGGTTAAGAGGTTGGCTAACAAGACCACTCATCGCAGCGGTTCCTCAGGAACTGGTAAAACAACCAAGTGAAGGCATATGATCGGCCAAGCAGATAGTGACAATGGAGTGAGAAAACCAAGGCTCATCTAGCAAAAACAGGCTGATAAAATGGCAATCACAAGAGGTAAAATGGGAATGGTTTCAATTTTACACAAGCTTGAAATCAGGAAACTCTGCTTGAAGTTGGTTTCATTTTTACACAAGCTTGAAACAAAGATAAACTATGCTTGTAACCGGTTTCATTTTTACAGAAGCGTGAAATGGAAACAAACTATGCTTGAAAAATTTTGCATGCCCCCAGCATGGTGACTCAATTCGAGGTACATGCCCCCCAAGCTTCAATCCATATGAAAGAAATATGGAGTGAAGGTTTTAATTACGATATCAAGAGGAAGACTCAACTGGGATTTTACGAGATATTATCAAAGACTCGAATTGAACAAGAAAGTTTTTCATTATTTTAACGAGGTTTACACATTAAAATAAATATCCTCATAAGAGATTTTTTCATTTTTTAAGGAGATTGACACAAGAAAATGAACTGTGCTCTGACAGACCTTATCATAATGAACAAGAAGTTATCACTTCCAAGAGTTCCACTCCCTATGGGAGAACAACATCTCAGAAATCAGGACCCAATGCACCCAGCACATGATGTACAACGGAACTATCACTGAGTACAGGCACAGGGTAGGTAGCCACATAGTTGACCTGCGGTGGGGTAGATAAAAGGGGTGGATAAAAACTAGGAAGGGATGATGGTAGGCCAGTTGCCACATCAGGACCAAAGAACTAAAGCTGATCAATGGTCACGATCTATCCGTCATGTGGAAAACAGACAACACGAAAAAGGGAGGAGACAAGAACTCGCATGGCATAGGTGTAATCATGCCCCAAAAGCAGATTGAAATCCAAGGGGCCTGGAACAACCATCACGTCCATATGGATGGTTTTGCCTCCCAAAGTAACAGGTAACCTTGGAAGGATCTCTAACGGTTGACTAGTTCTTCTGTTAAATGCCAACAGATTCTGTGTAACGGGCACAAGCGGAGGCAAACCGAAAGCTTACCAAGTAGTTGAGGATAAAATACTAACAGACACGCCTTCATCTATAATGGTGCTGGGTACAACCAGATGAGAGGCCTGTACCGTGATCTCAAAGGGCACATAAGAAGGAAGGCGGTATCCTGCGAATCGATTCCAATCGAAGGAAGCGACCAAAATAATTGGAGGGGCTACCATCGAACCAAGATGGTCTTCCCCTGGTGTTACGAAAGAATAAGGAGAATCCTCCATGACCTCCATCTCGAAGGCGGGAGGAGTATCCTCCGGGACCTCCATCACGAGAGGCGGAGGAGCAGCTTCTTGAGATATAGGGATAGGAGAATCTTTCTCCAAGTCTAAGGAATCTGAAGAAACAAGAAGAACCTGAGGGATGTGAGGTCCACTCTCAACGGAAAAGACTTGGTGCATCGCAGATGGGGCTAGTTCAGGAATGGATTCCTGATTTTGAATTTTCGGGGGAGCAGGATTGGCCAAGGACGACTCTTGACCAATTGTAGGATCAGCTGGTGGAGGACTCAAAGAATTTTTTTTGTAACCAGCCAGAAGGCATGGTGTATAAACCGCCGAGCTGTCCAAAAATTGCCTGGCTTCATCCATTTATAGACAAAGGTGAATGGCATGGTGCCCTTCACACAACTTACAGGGATTGGTAATATTACCCTGCTTTTTAGGAGCCTTACCAACACCAGTTGAAGACGTGCCCCCAACTTGACTCCCGGAAGCCAAAGGCAACGACGAACGAACATTGGACCATACTTCGAGCACCTTGGGAATTCCAGGGAAATCTCGAAGAAGATGGTTTCCCTAGCACAACATGCAAGGGAACTTAACTTTCCATGGAGGGTTGGAAGGTTTAGCAAGAGCGGATGTTTTAGGAGCAGTAGCTGTAGCCTTAACCTCTCTCTTATTGGACTTCTTCTTCTTTGTCTTCTTCTTCTTCTTCTTAGCCACCTGGTCACTCGAATCCAAACTTTCACCAGATGAAGTAGAAGATGATGATGAAGAAATAGGCAAAGAAGGGGAGAGGTCCACCTTGGAATCAACATGATGTTGTTCAGGCGGAGGAACTGATGGTACGGTAGCCGGGACATTCGGGACCACAAAGGTTGAAAACAACCAAACAGGCAACCCAACGATTAACCCAGGAAGAGACAACGTTGCCATATAAGGAGCACCCACATTTACAAAAGGAGGAAAAGGACTAGGATTCCCATCGAAGGGGATTCCTTGGTTGGTGAACTCCGGAAAAGTTGCCATAAAAAACGACCTGAAAATACACTAAGGACAAAAATTATAACCAGGAATATTTCGTGGGCAGTTAATTTTTAAAACATTGAAACAAAACTCTACCATTTCATCTTTTAAGAGTTAAGAAACAGGAAAAATGTGACTCTATCGCTTTCAGATTGGAAACAAGCATGAAAGGACAAGTGCTTGATGATATTTTAAAATTTATGAGTCAGAAAAGATCAAAATGAATGTTCTAGTAATCTAGGCAGATGGGTGTACCAGATATTCGCGAATTTCCATATACACCTTGGTTTAAAAAATGAAAGAGAAATCAACCAAGGACTTGACATACGTGCAGGAAATCTCCCTGAATGTTGTGTTCGGTGTATCATGGGTACAAGGTGACAGACTCGGCTTCCTATGGAGAAAGGATAGCAACCTAGTGGGGTCTCCCTTTATATACGCGACGGTACAAGGATCACAAGTCCGTACTAGCACTATCTAGAGCCAGATGGCGAGCAACAACTACTAGGTTTAAAGACGCCGGATCACGTCACTATCCTAGACCTCTAGATATTTCGTTAATGTTTCAATGCTTCCTTAGGTTGATTGAATAAATTTTATGGTTGATCTTCAATTATGTCTCGATTTCAAGGCCCTACCACACGTCATCTGAAAATCTCCTATATGCAGCTATATGAGAAAAGAAATATTTCAATTCGATGAATGCTATCTAGTTAGGGGAAGAGCTTCAAACAATTATGCAATGGACAACAATACTGAAAATGAAACTTTTCCAAACTAGATGACTTTCACTATTGAAAAGTAATCTAAAACATTCAACGATGCGAATAATGCAATGTAATCTATGCAAAATTCTCTTTTTTGAAAACTATGCAATTGTAACGTATGCACAATTTCCTTTTTCTTTTCAAATGATAAGAATTCACTCAATGCATTTTTCGATGAAATGAGAATCTACTTAATGCATGATTTTAATGAAAGAGAATGCACTCGATGCGATTTTTAGCTTTCAATCATTAAATAATGTAATCTAAGTTCAATGATGGATCTCAAAAAATACTTTTCAATGCAATGTGAGCTAATGCATTTTAACGAAAAGCAAACTATGAGATTAAAACTAAGTGAATAGAAATCTTCTTAACGAAATATGAAGGCAAAAGGGATGCAAACAAACACTAAGAATGCAATCGTTGTTTTAAACACTTTGTAACGAAATTCCTCAAAAGGCTTCAAGACATATGAGGTCAAGCACAAAAAGGACTTGCAAAGCATGAGTTCAAAACAAGGAATTCATTCCCTTTTTCATCAAGCAATCATGGAAAGAAGAAATTTCAGCTGAACAATGAGCAATGTAATCTATGCTCATACAGAGAAAAGACTGGAAGGGAAAGGCACACTGGTGAAGGATTTAGGGAAAAAGTCTCAATTTTCACACACCCTGAAATTGGCATGACTTTTGTAGGTGAAACTAGTGCCAACTGGCGCGAATTGCTCACTGACAACTAGTGCTAATGGCCAATTGGCACAAGTTGCTAATTGACAACAAGCGCCAACGCCTGAAAATGAAAAAACAAAGAATTTCTCCCAACCAAGACTAGACTCACCACTTCAAGAAAAATCTAAAACTAACCCAGAAGCAAAGTACTGACCAAAAAAAACTCTCGAACAAGGGAAAACCCTAGCACCTACAGGAAATGGCGCGACTGTCTGGTTGTAATCTACCCCAGACAGGGGATGGCGTGAGTGATGAACTGGAAACCTGCACCAATGGGCGTGACTGTCAGTGTGGAAACCACGCCAATCAAGCCAACCATGAAAATATGAAAATTTCAGAAAAGCAAAGGTCAGACCTGATCCTCTGGGGCTGAATAGAGGTTTTACACCAGAAGGAGATAGACCATAATAGCAAGTGAAGTAGAAAAAAGCCAAAAGCAACCGAAAGAGACAAGAAAAACTCCAATAAAATTCCCAATGGATTCGCCAGTTTGTTGGAGAGGTAAATCCCCTCTGCGGACAGAGGCGATCCCTACTAGCCCAGATCGGGCCTAGCAACAATCAGACACGTAGTGACGCAGGTCTCTAGTTACAAAAATAACAAAAAATGAAGGGTTGCCTACCTCAGGTCCTACGCAATGGTTGTTGAAGAAAGGATGACGCTTCCCGTCCTCCGCTTTGGCAGATCACGATCCTTCTTCTTAACACGTCCGAACACCTGCACACATGCAAAGAAACACAACGATACACAACATAGAATCTAAATCTTGTAACCATAAATCAGTCAAAGAAGATGTAATTCATTGCATCAAAGACAAAGACACATGAATGAAACCATAATCAAAGTCACTTATCATTAATAGTAATAAAGGAAAGATACAACCCAAAGCTCTAATGTTGGATCTTCCTTCGGCAGGGCTGACAGTGGAGCATGTCTCAATGAAGCTCGTCGGGAATAGGATAGAGCTCTCTCTCTTCGGCTTGGCTCTCAAAGGTTGTCTGGCGATAGTCTCCTTGCTACTGATTTAGATCTTAGTTCTCTGACCACTGGCTTGCTAAAGGAAAATGGCAAGCTTATATAAATGGTGGAAGGGGATTTGGGATCCCTACAATGGTGGGATTGGACCTATCCTCAAGGAAGCTTCCATGATAGGTGGAAAACCACTTCCCCTACATGGAGATCGGGAGCCAAACCTCCCAACTCATTTTAGAGACTCATTCGGGAGTTGGTTGGAATCAAACTTCTGCCATTTATTTTTAAAAAACAATCCTTATTAAGCTTGACATGAGAAATACACTTGGACAGAGCGCCAGTTGGTGTGCCCTCTTTGGTGGATTTCCCCCATTGGCGCGAGGGCTAAACTGGTTGGTCGCGCTAAGGCCAAAAGGTCTATTTTTAGGGTTTTTCACAGGAAACTATCTTTAGAGGAATGATTGTCCTTGTCAAGGGGGATGCCATGAAAGTAGTTTCAGGTCATGTCACTACTCATAGGTCACGGAAAAATCCCTCCAATGTGCAGGACAGGGGATTGCAAGGAAAGTGAAAAATTACTATGTAACACCCAGTATAGGTTTACCCCTTTTTCAGTCTGGGATAAAATATTTACGAAAAAGGAATACCTTAGCCAATAATGGCTAAGAGGTTCTCCCAGATATTGTTTTTTACCTTTTTGGATCTGTGAGACTACCTACAAAAAGGGATATACTGGAGTTTTCTTTTCCACTTCTTTTCAAACTCTATAAACATGAAAATATGTTGAATTATTCCTTTGTCAGACTCGTTAAAAATTAAATGACATTGGAGCCGTCATCATGATGTTACCGCTCGTAAAATGTACTAGGATGGATTTCTCCGAAGGACAAACTTATATGACAAGCATATGCTATCCTCTTCAAGCTTGTGTAAAAATAAAGAGGTACTTGCCAGAAATGGTGGGGGAAAATGGAAGTTATTTGTTAGTTGTGTCGGCAGTATGTCACTCTTGAACATGACACTTATCTGCAGTTCGTGTTGGGTTGGGATATATTCACTCTGTCACTTTGCCTCCGTGGTTTTGGAAAATCCATTTTCCTCTTATTCAATTACCAATCTTGTCAACATAACGTCTGATCTTATTTGAGTCAAATGCTACCAAATTCCAGAGTCGTGTCGTCGATATGTTCATGATAAAATCCTTCTACAATTTGTACATTCCTTGATCCCCTATTCTAGTCTAGATTAACACTCATATTACATTCTTTGTTTCATGTCGATGATGTTGGATTCATTATGACCCTCCTTCGACAGATTGCTTCCTGTCTACTTCAGCTCATTATCTGGGAAGTCGATCTAGAGACTCCTATCTGGTACCTTAGAGCTTGCATGCCTCAATGGAAATATCTTCACATTTGATGACAGGTTCACATCATTGGCCTTCAATCGGATGATTTCACGGGTGTTTGACTTGAGTTATTTATTCACATCTCGTGGATTGTACTATTAGTACCTTGAGAGCCATTTTCATTATTGGTGGTATCTCTCGCGCCTATAAACAAATTTCAACATTGGCTAGTAATCAGGTGATTTTCTTGCATGTTCGACTTCAACTCATTCATTCATATGCCTGAATTTGTACTTGATCAGGTCGTGACGAAGCGCAAGACCCTAGATTTTATTCTCTAGAGTCCAAGTTGCAAGGCGAAGTGATTTTTCCATGATTGGAAACATGTTTCTTTCAAATGCACGCTGTGACCATACCATGAGTCTATATGTGATCCTTCTCAGATGGATGGATGTGACCATACCATGGTCTGTTTTATGGATGTCTACATCCATAACTTGATTGATGTATTTTAATGAGAGATTCTAGTTATGTATATGTATCTATGCTTGATTTGCAGGTCTCTCGATGGCAGCATCTCGTTCCTTGCACATACTTGTAAAGAATTTCACCCCTCACTCATGTTTGAACTTCATACTTTAGGGGGCATCTATTACACAACAATTTGTCACTGTCCTTGTACTCCCTGTCCCTTGATCCTTGCAGACCCATATAGTTACCCTTGTGTACTTTCCAAGCATGGAATACATATCCCTAAACCACACTTTGTCTTCCAATTCACCTCCCTTTACAAATTTTCTGGAAGATCCCTATATAAAACTAGTTTTCAAGGTCGGGGCCTTGTCTCAGTGTCTGACCTTGGTAGATAGTAGAGATTTTCACTTGGATCCACACCGATCGATGCTTTGTCTTAATGTTGGACCCGTGCCGATCCTCTTTTGGAAATTTTTTAAAATAGAAACAAAGTTTCCACTACTAGAAGCTTTGCGAGACGACGAGCTAGAAGTTTGTTTTGAGGATATGGCCGAGGAATTACCCTTTGGGCTTCTTGTTCCCAAGAAATAGGAACTACTCCAAAGGATAAGATCTTTTCCAATTATTTGAGGGCCATATCCTCCTCCTCCATTGTTATATAAGGAGACCTCTTTCACCTCTGCTGCCCTAGATAGTTAGCTAGAGAGAAGAAGAAATTGTAGCTTTGGGAATATAGAGCAGAGTATGATTGTTTTTGAGTGTTAGGAACATAGTGAGATCTTGGTACTTTGTGTGTGAGGGTGTTGCAAACATGCTTGGATACATACCTGCCGAAGGTGAGCCTCAACATCAAGGTTTGGTTGTAAACTCCCCTTGTCTTTATCATAATAAAATGAAAATGATGTTTATCTTCCACTCTTCTTTATATTTATAATGAGATTTCTATCATTCCTTGATCAGTTAGATAGGTTGTAATTGTTTTATGGTTGTCGTGATTTTACGCTTGTCGTGGTGTATTGATTTTCTGTATAGGTAATCGGACGCTGGTAGCAGCGTGTATCGAGCTTGAGAAGAGTGATGCATCAAGAAGCTTCGACGAAAGATGAAAACGTAGCATCAGAACAAGGTAGGTCATCTTCCTTGCTCTGAATTTCATTTACAATCTAGGAAGGTCAATGTTAGTATGTTCCTATAGTTGCTAGACCCACCCTAGGGCTAGAGGGATCGCCTCTATCTGCAGAAGGGATTTACCTACACAACACTCCCCTTCTGAATTCAAGGAAGGTTCTTGTGGATTATCCCTTTCCAAATTTGAAGAAGGTTCTTGTGGATGGTTCTCTTAAACTTCAAAAACAAATTTTGTGTCCAAGAATTTACATATGGATTCAGCTAACAACTTAGCTAAACCCTGCCCCTTTACTAACTTGGTAGTTTTTATGGTAAGATCAAACTCAAGGATTTGAGTTATCCATCTTCCCCTTCTTCCATCAGTGTCTGGCTGTGTGAGGAATTTTTTAACAATGTTATTGTGCACATAGGAAATGATAGAGGAGTGGAGGATATACATTCTAAAATACTTTAGGGTTTGAACTAAGGCATAGGTTTGTTTTTCGATAATATCATATCTGAGTTCGACATCTCTCATGACCTTACTAAAGAATGCTATAGGTTGATCATGGTAATCCTCATTCTTTTGAAAAAGGACAGCTACAAGGGTAGTTTTAGAGGCAAAAGGGAACATGCTGAAAGGTTCTAAGTAGTTTGGACTGGCTAAGGTTGGGGCTTCATAGATGTCTTTCTTTATCTGGTCAGATGCAAATCTTGCAGAAATGGTCCATTTAAATTCATGGTTATTTTTGAGCATATCCGTTATATACTTCACCATTTCTGCATAATTCAATATAAATCTTCTCAAAAAGTTAATTTTTCCTAAGAATTCTTGAATCTCTTTCTTATTTCTAGGTAATGATAATGAATGAATAACAGAGACCCTTTTGGGATCAATAAATACTCCATGTTTTGAAATAATATGACCTAGTAATTTACCCTCTTTGATTGCGAATAATGACTTTTTGGGATTCAAAGAAATTCCAAACTTCATGCACCTCTCAAAAATTTTATTCAAATGCTTGAGATGGTTTGGATCTGACTCAGAGAAAACATTTAAATCATCAAGATAAATAACAATAAATTTGTTTACCTTCCCGACAAAAGCCATGTCCATGGCTCTTTGAAATGTTTCTCCTGCGTTTGATAGACGAAAAGGAATCCAAGCATACATGAATGTATCCCAAGGTGTGGTAAAAGCTGTTGTTGTAGAGGTAAATCCCCTCTGCGGATAGAGGCGATCCCTACTAGCCCAGATCGGGTCTAGCAACAATCGTATCACGCTAAGGTGTAAGTTCCTAATTGCAATAGACCAAATTGCAAAGAAGGCCTACCTCAAGTCCAACGCTGTTGTTTGTAGAGAAGATGACACTCCCGTTTCCTCGCTCCAGCAGATCACAATCCTCTTGCTTGCCACGATCAAACACCTACACACACAAGAAAAATGACAAACACAAGCGTAAAACCCCATCTATGCAATCATGTATCAGTCAGAGAAGACACAACTCACGATCATAATGAATAATAAGAGTGGAACCATAACCAATAGTCGCTTATCATTAATTCATACAAAGGAAAATACAACCTAGCTCTGATGCTGAATCTTCCTTCAGCGGGTCGTCAACGGAATACATCTCGGTAAAGCTTGTCGGGAATGGGGACAAGCCTCTCTCTTCGATCGTCAATCTCCTTGCTACTGATTTGGCTCTATGAGGACTATTACAGCATTCTTTAGGCTATGAAGGCTCTCGGAGACTAGCTTGCAAAGGGAAATGGCAAGCTTATATAGATGGTGGAAAGGGAGTTGGGATCCCTACAATCATGGGATTGGCCCTATCCTCAAGGAAGCTTCCATGAGAGGTGGAAAACTACTTCCTCTACATGGAAATCCGGAGCCAAACATCCCAAATCAATTTAGAGTCCAGTTCAGGAGTTGGTTGGAGTCAATCTTCTGCCATTTATTTTTGAAAAACACTCCTTATTAAGCCTGGAGTAGGTACAACACTAAGACAGTGCGCCAGTTGGCATGCCCTCTTTGGAGGATTTCCCCCATTGGCGCAGGTATAACACTGGCTAGTTGTGCCAAGGATAAAAATGCTATTTTTAGGGTTTTTCACAAGGAGTTGTCTTCAGAGGAATGAAAGTCCATGTTCAGGGGAATGCCATGAAAGTGTTTTTAGATCATGTCACTGCTCACAGGTCACAGAATAAGCCCTCCAATGCGCAGGACGGGGAATGCAGGGACGGTGAAAAATTGCTGTGTAACAGATGCCCCCTAAAGCATGAGGCCCAAAACAGAGAGAGGGGTGAAATGATTTACGAGAACACGTCCAACTGAAAACACTATTGTTGGAAAACCTGCGTAGAGAAGTACAACTGATATCTCAAATACATGATATATGGGGTATGGGCACAGCCATCCATAACAGAGTATACAAGAATCCAGATCCAAGGCATGGACGCAACCATTCAATAAGGATCGATAAAAGAGACTCAGGTATGGTCGCAGCCATCCAATCAATGAGTCATGTAACCAATCATAATAATCCATAAAATCACAGCCTGGATTATAACAGACGAAATCTAGGGTCTTGCGCTCCATCTCGACCCGAACAAAGTACAAGTTCAAGCATGTGAATAAGTGAGATGAAGTCAAACATGCAAGAACATCGCCTA
Organism: Pinus albicaulis; assembly: GCA_034641835.2. Lineage (NCBI taxonomy): Eukaryota > Viridiplantae > Streptophyta > Pinopsida > Pinales > Pinaceae > Pinus > Pinus albicaulis. The sequence goes on along the minus strand of CM076577.1, from coordinate 548,625,712 downwards.
ATTACCAGCCAATGATGAAAGCTATTAACAGACGCGAGAGGTACCACCAATAATGACAATGGTACTCAAGGTACTATAGGTACAATCTATGGCATGTGAATCAATGAGCTGGTGTCGAACACCTGTAGAATCACTCGATCAGAGGCCAATGATGAAAACCTCATGTTGAACGCGAAGAACCTGCCATTGAGGCATGTAGGCTCCAAGGTACCAGAGGGGAGTCTCTAGATCAGCTTCCTGGATAATGAGCTAAAGTTGACAGGAAGAGACCTTGATTGAAGGTGGGCCATAGTGTTTTCCACATCATCGACGTGAGATAGAGGAACATAATGTCTTTCTGAATCAGGATTAGATGAGAATCAGAGGAAGGTTGAAACTTGCAGAGGTCAACTCCTCTTGAACATATCAGCGGCACGACAGTGGATTTGGCAATATTTGACATCAAAATATCAGAGGTCATGATGACGAGGCAAAGAGCAGATGAGAGGTCAAAAGGGATCACCCAAACCCATGGAGGAAAGTGAAAAATGAGATGAGATGTCCCCAACCCGACACAAATGCAGAAAAGTGCCATGTTCAAGAGCGACATACTGCCGACACGACAATGATGCTGGTTCCATTTTTCCCCACCATTTCTGGCGAGTACCCCAATTATTTTTGAAAACAAGCCTGAAGGGGATAGCATATGCTTGTAATATAAGTCCGTCCTTTGGATGAATCCATCCTAGTACATTTAACGAGCCCTAGGAAGGAGAAACTCGAATATCATCATTACGACTGGATCCGATGTCATCAGGGTTTAATGAGTCTGACAAAGGAAGAACTCGACGTCTTTTCATGTTTAGAGAGTTTGGAAAGATAGCAGAACAGTAAACTCTAACGGTCCCTTTTCGTAAATAGTTCCTCAAATCCGAAAAGGTAGAAAACTATGTCTGAGAAAACCTCCTAGTCGTGATAGGCTAGGGTATTCCTTTTTCGTAAGTAATCTATCCCAACCCGAAAAAGGTGTAAACGTATACTGGGTAGATGTCGTTTTGTGGCCACTTTAATGATATCAAAATGACAAGGGACTCGGAAATATTTTCATGTTTAGAGAGTTATAAAAGAGCTGAAAGATGACTCCAAAATTACTTTTTCATGTTTTTCCGAGTCCGAAAAAGTATTAAATACAACTTGTATCACCGTCGAAGCTGCAAAGAAACCTATTGTTGCACAGAAAAGCAAGTGTAAAATCCATTTTCGACAAAATATGTTAAAATATGACATTTAAAACCTAATTTTTGACTTAAAAACTTATAAATAGGCTTCAAATGGTACAACAAATTTACTTTTACTTTTTACCTCACTTGGAGAGCAACAGTGGTCTGTTTGTGTGCAAACTTGCGGCGGTGATTGCGACTGATCCGGGACATCATTAAGCTCCTCGTTTGTTCCAGCTAAAGGCGTTCCCTTAAGCTCCATTTTAATCCATTTTTTATGAGTTTTTATTGTGCATTAGACTTTTGGGGGAACCTTTTAAAATTTTAGGGCTCGCTCCATTGGCGCGGGTATCGGGCACGGACCCATGCCAATGGACATTTTCTCACAAAGGGGTCGCGCCAATGGCGCAAAAAAATTTTCAGCTTAAAGTTTTCAAAATGTGAGCTATCCATGTGGATTTTAAATTGCACCAGAGATCTAACAAGGCATTTTTGATTGTGTTGATGCAGATATTCGGACACAATGGTTATCGAATGGAAGGAGAGGGAACATGGGGAGGAAGATGAAATGGCTATGGAAAACGAAGCCTGTATGAATGCACTAAGGAACTGTGGACTCAAAAAATTCTTCCTTACTCCATGTTTACGAGCTCAACCTGAGCTGCTACAGTACTTGGTCAGCATATGGGATGAAAATGAGGAAGTGTTCAAACTTCGGGACCAAGTATTAGCTCTTGAGGTCTCTGATGTTTATTTTATAACTGGATTTTCGCGCAGAGGTCCAGTGCCAATCATAATGGGAAGCAGACCTTCCAGAGAGAAAATGGACATGGTAATGGCAATAGTGTGCCCAGGGGCACAAACATGATCGAGAATCGGGAAGGTGGACATCCACACTGTCCGCGACCTAGCAGTTAGGGTAGTGCTTCATACCATTACACGAGCTGCAGGATCGCAAGCTCCACATGAGGCAACCAAGGCCCAACTCATACTAGCCTCCAAGTGTATGAACCCCACATTTTTCGATTAGGCCACTACAGTGACAAGAAATATCAAGAGGCAGCTAACAAGATGCAATTAAGCCAAACTAAAGCAGTTCGGTTACGGTTCCATTCTGGTGTCGTTCATCCTAGAACAACTACCTATCTTCCAAGGTCAAGGGGCAATAGTTGCCGAGTCGATACCGAGGGAGACAAGGATGGCTCGCTGGGTAGCACTTATGCCCAGGTCAGGAGGAGGTCAACAGATGTCTTGGAGACCCGAGTTCTTTGGGTGGTTACGGCGTCAACTGATCGTGGTTGAAGACTGGCCTTATGCTGGGACCGATTTCACTGGAGATCCCGATATTCCGCTCCCAGAGGGGGAGGACTGGGATGAGGAGCTGGGTATGATTTTATTTTTGATTTTTATGTATTTATGATTTTTTTGGTAATACATGTTTGTTCTAACAATAACTTTATGTGAATGTAGACGTTGGCCCAGAGAGGCCCGCGGGCATGTCGCCTATTGCGCGAAGGACCCATCTCGTACATTACCCTCAAGCTGAGGGTGGTGAAGGGAGCGAGCTGATCCAAAACCTGGAGGGCATTGGCTGAGGAATCTCAGACTATGCACGGCTGGTAGACGTCCCATTAGCTTACCAGTGACACACTGTGGGGGTGCCTAGTTGCCTTCACAGACTACTGAGGCGATTGGTGCACGCGGTGGCATGCTACCATGAGCACCATGCTGATTAGCTTATTTAGGGTTTTCATATGCATATTTTTTGAGAGACATGTTGTCTCTGGCTATTATCAGACAAACATGTATATTTTTTGACTTTATGTGATGTACTGCAAACTATTCGACACATATATCTATATATCTATTTTTGGATTGATCTTTTTACATGTGATGATCTTTTTATAAATTGCGCAAATGTCTATCTAAAACCAAATTAGCTACTGCATCTGTTAATTTATTCATATGCCTGGGTATGTGTTGATATGTGATATAATCAAAATTTCTTTCTAGTAAACGAATACGTAGATACAGATGTAAAATGGTTAGGTTTCTTATTGAATAATGACCGTTAAGTTGTAATACTACAAACTGTGAGTCCAGATACACAAGTAATGCATGAATTTCGAGGTTAACAACCTTGGTTAATAATTCTAAAACAACACTATACTCCGCAACATTATTTGTGGTAGGCCCTAGACACACACCTTGTAAATTAACCAACTCACCAGCAGGATCATAGATTACCCAAGCTGCCGAGGACAGATTCCTGGTACTGCTGGAGGCACCATCTGCGAAACCCACAAACGAAGTAATAGACATCTGCACAATCAGGAAGACCCGATCAACAAAAAAATGCTTACATTGCACACCACACCAAACATGCACACAAATCAATATACACACCTATGTACACACACCACACCAAAAAATAACTCAAGCATAGTATTTTTTAAGGTACAACCCATTTCTAGGATGCGCCAACGGAACTCCTTCGTAATCAATGAGCTCATAAGCCCCATTTTTCAATACTCGTTTTACGATGTAAGGCCCATGCCACATGGGTTGGAACTGCCCTGCTCCAAGTTTTTTGTGCGCTTGGTCGTATAGGAGGACAAGGTCCCCTTCGACAAAGGAACGCGGAGATACAGATTGATCAAAATGGGCTTTGACCCACTTCTTCTGTGCTTCAATGACTAAAGCAGCCAAGCGGCAGGTTTCATCCAGCCATTCCAAATACAAGAGACGCTCTTCTTCAGGAGAAGTGTCGGGAAAAAGTTCCACAGCCAACTTTAAGGAAAGAATTTCGCACTCAATCGGAAGAGTTGCTTCCAGACCATACACCAATTGGAATGGTGTGAATCAGGTCGCACTCTTTGCTGACATCTAGTAGGCCCATAGAGCTGAGAACAATTGGAGATGCCAATTGGACTTATGAATACCAATTTTCCTTTGAAGCATAGTGACCAAAACTTTGTTCACAGCCTCAACCTGGCCATTTTCTTGGGGGTAATATGGCGTTGAGCTATCATGTCGTAAGCCCAATCTTGATGTCAGCTCGACCATCATGTAATCTCGAAAATGAGTACCATGATCGGTAACAATGGCCTGAGGGACCCCGAAACATGCAATAATGTGGTTGAAAATAAACTGGGCAGCTGTCTTACCATCGGCGGCTAGTGTAGGCATCGCTTCGGCCCACTTAGTAAAGTAGTCGACAGCGAGGATTATATATGCATGCCCCCCAGCTGAATGAGGGTTACACGTCATGAAATCTATGCCCCATTTTGAAAAATGGCTGAAAATAATGACAAGATGCAGAGGGAGAGGTGGCGCACGCATCTTGCACTGAGAAACCTGGCAAGCATGACATTTTCAGATTGCAACAATACAGTCTTTGAATATCGACGACCAGAAGTAGCCCGCACGCAGAATCTTCTGGGCGGTAGCATATATGGACATGTGACCGCCATAGGTGCCACTGTGACAGTCATTCAAGACTCTTTCAGTCTCTTCCAGGGTCAAGCACCGACGGAGCACCGAATCTACTCCAACCTGGTATAAAGTATCTCCTACTATGCGGTATGGTTGAGACTGATGGCAAATCCGACATCGGGCATCTTTGGTCAACTCAGACCGGAACGTTGACGTTTGAAGATACACTATGATGTCGCTGTACCATGGGTCGTGAGTGCTGATAAGGAAGAGTGTTTCATCCGGGATATGATCCTCGGAATGAGATGGGGTGGAGTCTGTCAGGAGGGAGCAAATGAGATCCGCAAAAACCAGTGATTTGGTCGACTTAGCAGTGGTAAACTCTAAGTCGAACTCCTGAAGGATAATGATCCATTTGGAGTATTTCCCCCCCAGTAATTGTCGAGATAGGATGTACGTCATGGGGTTGCAATCCAAAACCACGGTTACTGTACGCAGCAGGATGTAGTGGCGGAAACGCTGCACAGCTTGCACTGCGGCTAATGCCAACTTCTCAACGCGAGCGTAACGTGTTTCTATGTCGAGAAGATTATGTGATAGATAATAAACAACGTGTTCATTGCCATCATCATCATCCTGCACCAGAACCATAGCTATGGTGCTAAACGCGGCGGCCAAATATAGAGTGAAATCATGGTGATAGTTTGGAGGACAAAGCAGCGAAGCATTAACAAGTAACATCTTAAGATTCTAAAAGGATCGTTGAGCAATCTCATCCCAGCGAAAGTGAACATTTTTCTTTAAAAGATGCGTGAACCCTTTGGCCACTTCCGCGTAGTTCAGTATAAAGCGTCAGAGGAAATTAGCTTTTCCTTGCAGACTCTGCAATTGATGTAACGAGGAGGGTTATGGGAGATTGACAATAGCCTCAAATTTTAGAGCATCAAGGGGAATCCCATCCTTGGAGACTATGAATCCCAAAAGACGGCCAAAATCCATGCAAAAGATGCATTTATGAGGGTTAAGCCGGATATTATAGCGTCGACAGTGAAGGAAAATCTAGCGGAGGTGTTCGGGATGGTCCTCTCGCCGAGCTGAGTGATCTTGCAGATCGTCCAGATAAGGCTGAACGATATGGCGTATGTCGTGGAATGCGTAAGACATATCATGCTAGAAAGTAGCTCCAATTTTCTTCAAGCCGAACGGGAGCTTTTTATAAGCAAAGGTACCCCACAGACAGATGAATGCAGTCTTGTGTTGATTGGCAGGTAAAATATTTATCTGATTAGACCAGGAAAATCCGTCCATCAGGGAATAAATCTCACTCCCAGCACATTTATCAATGATTTGATCTATGAATGGGGGTGGGGTAGTTGTCCTTAGGACAGGCCTGATTAATATCACGGTAATCAACAAAGACTCTTATAGTACCCTGTTTCTTATCTACAGGGAAAATATTTGAGACCCATTCTGTGAGGGGAATCGGGTAAATGAAGCCCGCATTCAGAAGTTTTTCAACTTCTGCTTTAATGGCAGTGGCTTTGCGAGGATGCACTGGGCGTAGGCGTTGGCGCACGGGTTTCGCACCGGGATAGGTAGGAATCTTGTGCACTACTATGCTAGGATCAATCCTAGGCATTTCCTCATAGGATCAAGCAAACACGTCTCTGAATTCACGGAAAAGATCAGTATAAATTCGTATCTCATCAGGAGAACAAGTCACTCCCACATGTATATTCTCGACTATCCCTGGTTTGACGGAGATGTCGATTGGAATGGTTTGGGTAATGTTGCTCAGATTTCCTTCCGAAAGGACCTCATGAGTCAAAATGGGCGTCTGAAGAGGCGGAGTAGGAACCTGAGATGCAAAACGCTCTAGACAATTTGACATTTCCCCCATTTCGCTCCAAGGCAGCTCCTCAAGAGACATTGCTTCAACAATGGCTTCGTCAAAAGGGAAAATATCTTTTAGAGGATTAGGTGAGTTAGCCTCGCCGAGCCAGGGGGATTGGGAAGAGATATCTAAAGCTGTGCTCGAAGGAGCATGTTGAGGAGGAGGAGGATTGGATGCGGCGATGATTTCACAGTAATTAGTCTCTACTGGAGTTAAGGGCATCGATTCTCCAAAATTGGTCACCTGTTCAGGCGAAGGGATGATCCATGGGTCGTCAGACCTAGAGACCATATTAAGTTGAATGGTGTGTGGTGGTGGCGCGGGAAAAATACCCATGAGGACGGGGTCTTTGAAGAGACCGGGTCCTACACTGTCAGGGGGATTTGGGATCTTATCCATGTAAGGAATGTTGTTCTCAGGGGATGAAGTGAAGAAGGAAAACTAATCCACAGTAACAATTTTTCCCTCGTGAGGGAACTTCAAAAGCCGAAAGAGGGTGGACGACACACATAGCATGGCGTGAGTCCAACTGCGGCCGAGAAGCAGATTGTAGTTAAGCTTGGCATCAACCACTTCTACTTCTACGTTGACTGTCTTCCCTTGTAACGTAATAGGAAAACTCTCGAGAACACCCAGGGGTTTGGATTCCCGACCATCAAATGCTTCTAAGGCATTGGGGGATGATGAAAGAGCCAGAGAGCCGATGGCTTTCCAGCAGGTGGATGACATGACATAGGTGGAAGAAACTTCATCCACAACGGACCTATGGATGTTAAGACCGTTGATCCCAACTTGTATCACGAGAGCAATTTGATGTGGAAGCTGGGCGGTAAAATTTTCTAAGTTGAAGGTGAGAAGACTAGAATCGGCGAGATCGATTCCACCGATTTCAGATAACAAATATTTCGTTGTGATGGGAAACTTTGAAGAAATTCCAATGCAGACATGGTAGAAGGCACCTGTGCTAAATCCTCAACAATACTGTAGTGTTGAGTAGCACGGGCATTTGGGTTGTAGGAATACCTTCGCAGAACACCTTTAGAAGGTGGCCTTACAAAAGGTTCAGTAGTAGGCTTCTCAATTTCCAAACGACCGAAGACAGGTGGAGGAGGTGGGCCATCCACAACTTCCTTTCCAGTTTCCTAACGCGATCCGGCATAATCCTTCGAATGCGCAGCAATTGAAACAGGTGCAGCACCATTCATCATAAAGACTTGGGACCCAAATGGTGCAGATGGTGAGGGCTGCTCAACCATCTGGGTCTGCTGAGACGAGAACGGTTCTTTAAGAACTGCCGGAGTCCCTTTGGAGCCTTTGATAAGTTGACTAATTTCAGATCGTCGGGGAAAATCCTTGGTATAATGATCTCCTTCACAAATAAGGCAGGGGTACTTCAATTTACATTGAGTACCGTCCTCAGTACGAGGTTTAGAAGACTCTGGTTTTGGGGCATCGGGTTTGGATTTTCCTTTGCCTTTCTTCTTTCCTTTGGAGGCCTTTTCCATAGGATTAGCCTGAACAGCATTGACCTCCGCAGTTTTCCCAGAATTTGGAGGGGCGGGAAGAGCAGAATTATTGGAAGAATTGGACTTCTGCTTTCCATTCGAAGATTTTCGAGAATTTTCAGATACGGAACCAATAACACCATCCACTGCTGGGGTAGGTGGAGCTTTAGAGGTTCTCGGGCGTGGAGCATCAGTCAAAATATCATAAAGTGTGCCGGACTGAGAGTATACCAGATCAAGATACTGGTCACACGCAATGGCCTGTTCTTCAGTCACACATCTCCCCATAGCAATATCTTGAGCGATTTTGTTAACGAAGGATGTGGTGAACCAATGAGTTAGTAGTTGATCATGTATATCAAACTTGATCAACCTACGACGACGCCGCCACTCATGAATATGATCGGATATGTGGGTGGCTTTATCCTGCTTCAAGGAAGTCAGGAGATGCGTCCTGGCTTCATAGCGAACCGGTAACTGAAAGTGGGTTAGAAAAGCCATTGCTAAAGTATTGAAATCTTGAAAGATGCAACGAGGTAATTCAATATACCACTTAGCGGTAGCACCGGTAAGAGTGCGCTGGCAGAGACGTAGACGAATTGAATCATTGACCCAAGAATTAGACGAACACCACAAATGGTAGGTCATTACATGAGCTTGGGGGTCTTCACCAGCTTTACCTTCAAACTTAGGGCAGTCACCAGGTACCTTGGTCGGAACCGGAGGCCAATAAGGATTATGAAGAATCGGATCATTGGTTAATTTAGAAACGTCCAGTAACTCCAAGGTAGCCAAAAACGACAATTGCAGATTGAACGGCATGCCAGGCCCTCGATAAGGACCTGTACCTGTACTCCACGCTGGTTGAGTGTATCCTTGCCCCCATGGGTTTTGTCCCAAAGGATTCTGATCGTAGGGCGTATAGGGCGTATAACTAGTCTGATTCGGTTGCTGGTAACCAGTGTATCGGGTTTGATAACCAGAGTATGGACCCTGATTATATATGTCGGTCCCGTTTGAGCAGTATGTGGATTTGGCTATTGAGTATAGGTGTAGCCGGGTTTTTGAGTGTAATAATGGGAACCTTGGGGTGGATTATAAGTCGGTCACGATTGACCGTGAGAATGGTAACCGCCTTAAGGTTGAGCGGGCTGCTGATAAGTGGGACCCTGCTGAGTGCGATAATTAGGGTGCATCGGTTGATTCAGTTGTGGCATCGAGTAAATCGGTTGTTGAGAAGGGCTGACAGGATGTTTAGGCAAGCCTGGTTGGACAGGCTAGCCAGGCTGACTGGGCTGACCTGGTTGAACAGGTTGCTCCGGGTGAACAGGTTGTGCCGATTACATAGGTTGACCTGGCTGTTGTGGAGCACCAGGTTGTACCGGATGGGCCAGTTGGCCTGGTGGTGGAATAGAGCCAGGTGGTGGCTAGTAACCGGTTTGACCTGCAGCATGACCATAAGATGATCCTGGCTGATGTGCAACATTTGGACCAATAGGATACTGAGGTTGCATGGGTTGGGAAGGTTGGAATTGCCCCCCAAGACCATATATCGGCCCTGGTTGGTACCCCGATTGACCTGTGAGTCCTTGAGGTTGCCCAGGTTGGACTCCAGGAAGAGGCCTCATAGGTTGACCTGAAGGGTTGTAATACTATCCTTGCGGATCGTATAATGGCCCTTGCTGGCCCAAAGGGTAGCCCTGTAAGGGCTGTCCTTGCGGGTCATAAGGATAGCCAAGCTGGCCCGAAGGTTGGCCTTGAAGAGGTTGTCCTTGCGGGTTATAACACTGCCCAACCTGGTTAGACAGAAAACCCTGAGCATGAAGTTGAGCCTCTGGAGCGGGTAAACGTAAAGGATTCCCATGCTCATCATACTGATATGGAAAGACGTACACGGGTGTACCATCCTATGCATAATGTGAAAAATACGAGCAGTTGGGATCTTGAGAGGATTTTCCGACCACAAGGTTCGATTTTTGTAGGGACAATCGATACTCCTCAGGAGAGATGTTCTCTGGCATAGCAGATGCTATATAGACGTCTCCGGGAAGCGATGTGGTCCTTACGGACTGAGTGGTAACATCAGGTGTTGATGCAACCACACAAACAGTGGGCTTGACGGGTACAGAAGTGACCTGAGGGGATGACGTGATGGGTGTCCTAGGAGACATCCCCAATGAAGGAATAACGGGCCTCGTAGAAGGAGTTGATATCCCCATAGAGGCAACGGCGGTGATAATCTGACCTAAATATCTATACCCTACTGGTAGTGAAGGACCGGGCGAAGGCATGACAGATAATTCAGGGTTGTCTTCTGGGAACAACTGGTAATCTTCACCAGACATGGGGACTTCCTCACTAGGAGAATGGCTAGATGCACCCATATCTGAACCTACCGCTAGATCTCATAATAGACGCTGAGGACTAGGAGGAATAACAACAGTTATAAAAGGCGAACCCAATGTAAGAGGAAGGAAATGTTCCCCTACTCCAAATTCAGACCAAGGGTCGGAAAGGGGTCAATTGAACTCAACTGGTCCTCCAAGGGAAGCTCAGACAGAATAGGTCCCCCACCGGGAAACTCGGAAGCAATGGGCTGCTGCGGTTCAGCAGAGGGTTACGAGACCTCTGATGAATCGTCCGTATATGGATACCAGTAGATGAAACTGAAGGTTCTACCACTGTGACAGTAACAACGAAAAGAAAAGATCAAACACAACACACGGGTTGAAAAAGAATCAAGGCACACAATCAAATGGCCAACAAGCAAAATCTAACAGGGCGTGTGATCGCGGGTGATTTATTTTACGACATTGAAACTTAGAAACTTCACCGTTTCATGTTTTAAGAGTCGAGAAATGGATGAAATATGACTCTATCTCTTTCAGTTTTGAAGCAAGCGTGAAAGGACAAGCGCTTGGTGATATTTTCAAATTTAAGGAGTTAGATAAGATCAAAATGACTGCTCAGGAATTCTAGGCAAAGGGTGTACCAAATAACTGTGAACTGCAATATACACCTTGGTTTCAAAATGAAAGAGAAATCAACCAAGGATTTAACGTACGTGCAGGCAATCTCCCCGAATGCTGTGTCCTGTGTATCATGGGTATAGGGCGGCATACTCGGCGAACGACAACTACTAGGTTTAAAGACGTCAGAACACGTCTCTAGCCTAGACCTCTAAATATTTTGTTAATGTTTCAATGCTGCCTTAGTGTAAATTGAATAAATTTTAATGTTTATCTTCAATTATGTTTCAATTTTTCAGGCCCTAGCGAGTGTTATGTCTCAAAATATCCTAAATGCACACTACATGCCACAATATATCATTTCATTCGATGAAAGCTAATTACGAGAGAGTTAAGAGCTTTTCACACAATAAAAAAATAACCAGACAACAACCAGTGAATGTCTCTAATGCAGCTAATGGAAACTAAAAGCTTTTCTTTCAAAGTTACTAATCACTAATAACAACGAAAAGATTTAATTCACACTAACTAATCAAAAGAAAAAGAGATTTTTTTTGTATTTTCAATGTTTAAGAGCAAAGTGCACTAAAAAAAATGAAAACTAATAAGAAGCAATTTGAGAAGTGATAGAAAAAGAGTAAGAACAGTCAAATTTCACTCAATACAAGCACACAATCAAACCTCAAATTGACAAAACGTCCCTCAAATCAAAAGACACTCAAAGACTCAAATGAACCATGTAATCTAGGCCCAAAATGAGACAAGGTAGAATTCTAATGAAGAAGAATCCAATCACTCAAATAACGCAATAAAATGATAGACAACCACCAAATGAATGCAGAGAAGCAATCAAAAAGTTGACTGAATAGACAGAAACCACAAACTCCCAAGGGAGGCTCGATGCACAATAGTACCTAGATGCCCTAGGGCTAGAATGTAAACTCGATAGAAACGGGCAAACAACCAAAGGATGAAGGTCACAGTCAGTCAAAAAAGGCTCCAGAACACTCAAGCAGTCATGAAAATGACACCAAAATCACAGATCAAGCTCAGAAAGCTCAAAACAGAGCAAACCCTAACACCTTCCAGCATTGGCGCGACTGTCAGGCTGAAACTAGCGCCATAACAGGATTGGCGCGGGTAGTAAACTGGCAACTAGCGCCAATTGGTGCGACTGTCAGGCTAATAAGCGCGCCAGTCAAGTTTGCTATGTAAAAAATAAAAATAAGAAATTCAAGAAGCAGACCAGTGATGTTGGAGTTTAAACCAAAAGCCAAACACACGAAAAGAGCCAGCCAAAAGAGCTGATCAAGCAAGCAAAGTCAAGAATCGATCGAAAGACAAGACAATACTCCAATTGTTCAGTTCATAAACTAGACCGGAGATTGACTAAAGCAGCATTCATCTACTTTCGCTAATGCAGAGCAAGAGCATTTCGAAGGCTATTTGGCTAACTTCAGGTTCCGTCTGTAGTTTATAAAGTAAACAACGAGCTAACTCCCCAGTGGAGTCACCAATTTTTTGTAGAGGTAAATCCCCTCTGCGTACAGAGGCGATCCATACTAGCCCAGATTGGGTCCTTCAACAATCGTATCATGCTAAGGTGCAAGTTCCTAGTTGCAATAGACCAAATTGCGAAGAAGGCCTACCTCAAGTCCAACGTTGTTGTTTGTAGAGAAGATTACACTCCTGTTTCCTCGCTCTGGCAGATCAAAATCCTCTCACTTGCCGCAATCGAATACCTGCACACACAAGAAACACGACAAACACAAGCGTAAAACCCGATATATGCAATCATGTATCAGTTAGAGAAGACACAACTCACGATCATAATGAAAAATAGGAGTGGAACCATAACCAATAGTCGCTTATCATTAATTCATACAAAGGAAAATACAACCTGGCTCTAACGCTGAATCTTCCTTCGGTGGGTCATCAGCGGAATACGTCTCGGTAAAGCTTGTCAGGAATGGGGACAAGCCTCTCTCTTCGATCGTCAATCTCCTTGCTATTGATTTGGCTCTATGAGGACTATTGCAACATTCTTTAGGCTATGAAGGCTCTTGGAGACTAGCTTGCAAAGGGAAATGGTAAGCTTATATAGATGGTGGAAGGAGAGTTGGGATCCCTACAATCATGGGATTGGCCATATCCTCAAGGAAGCTTCCATGAGAGGTGGAAAACTACTTCCTCTACATGGAGATCCGGAGCCAAACGTCCCAACTCAATTTAGAGTCCAGTTCAGGATTTGGTTGGAGTCAATATTCTGCCATTTATTTTTAAAAACCACTCCTTATTAAGCTTGGCACAGGTACAACACTGAGACAGTGCGCCAGTTGGTGCACCCTCTTTTGAGGATTTCCCCCATTGGCGCGGGTATAACACTGGCTAGTCGCGCCAAGGATAAAAAGGCTATTTTTAGGGTTTTTCACAAGGATTTGTCTTTAGAGGAATGAAATTCCATGTTCAGGGGAATGCCATGAATTTTTTTTTAGATCATGTCACTGCTCACAGGTCATGGAATAAGCCCTCAAATGTGTGGGACGGGGAATTGCAGGGACGATGACAAATTGCTGTGTAACAACTGTCTTCTCCCTGTCTTCTGAATTCACCAATATTTGATTATAACCGGAAAATCCATCTAACATAGAGAGTCTGTTAGCATCTGGCACTTTTTGAAGTAATTGATCCATCTTTGGGATTGGATAATTATCTTTCAAGAATGATTTATTAAGGTTTCTAAAATCTACACAGAGTCTTATTTCACCGTTCTTTTTCCTCACAGGGAATAAATTGGCAACCCAACTAGAGTATCTTAATGGGAAAATAATTTGGGAATCTAAATGTTTTTTTAGTTCTTTTTCTATGGTGGGAAGTAGAACTAGGTTCATCCTTCTTAACTTATGTTGGTAAGGCTTTACATCTGGTTTTAGTGGAATTTTATGCTCAATTAACGATGTGTCATAAGTTTTTAGATCAAAATAAGACCAGACAAAGACATCTTTATAATTCTTAAGAAGTTTGACATATTTAGATTTAAGTTCTGGAGTTAATGATGCACAAAGTTTAATGTTTTAATCTCCTCATCAATGATAATATTTGTGTCTTCTATTTCATTTTCTAGTGAAGAAAAGAACAAATTTTTGGGAACTTCGTTTTGATTAAAAAAAATTTCTAAAGGAACAAGTCCCTTGGGGATAAAATTATTTGATTATTGAATTATATCGTGATAAGCTACCTTTGATTTTAGATTTGAGTTTCCCTTATTTTGGGTAGCTTCTTTAATGTTTGAATTATTATCTTCGATTTGCAATATAGAAAATTCGTCAATGACCTGCAGAAAGGATTTTAATTACTCATCGTCTTCAAATATTTTCTAGTATTTAAAGTTGTCTGGTATTGATGGCCTATATTTGATTTGTATTTGATATTGAATTTGAAATTGATCTGGAATCTTGAAAGAAATAGCTGAAATAGCTAATGAATCTGCATGCAAGTTTTCATCTCTAGGAATAAAAGTGATTTTAAAAGCATCAAAGGAATTTTCAATGATGTCCCAAATCTCATTTATGCAAGAACTAAGTATAGGGTGATTTGTTTGGCAAAGACTCCTAACTTTTCTTACTATTAGTTCTGAGTTAGTGAAAAGACTCAAATTTTTTACCTTTAAACTTCTAGCAAGCTGTAATTCTAGGATAAAAGCTTTGTGTTCAGCAACATTGTTTGTGACCTCAAAATCTAATTTGCATGATTGTGTAATATTTTCTTTATCAGGTGAAATAAAAAAAAATCCTAATCCAGATCCATCTTCGGTGCAAGGTACATCAAAAAATAATTTCCAAATTTCATTTTGAACTGATTTAGAAGTGTGAACTACATCCTCAATCTTGAGTTGATAATTCTGTGAAGTATCTGATGATACTTGAAAAGAACTAAATTCTTGATCTACTGCATAGATTGGATGATTCCTGGCTTGATTAGCATTGCAAAAAGTGTTTAGGAATCTCACTTCTCTATACAATCTAAGGCTCTCTCAACCATATACAGGGATAGTAGCAAAAGACATGTCTATTTGAAGACTTCCTCCCAATTTTGCACAACATGATCTCGATAAAAGAATTCCAAATTTAGGAGGAATATCGATGACAACTATGTATAATACTACACTTTTAACTGGTATTTGATGTAAAGCGACCAATAAATATTTAATGAGTCCTAAACATTGGACCCTCTTTGAATCAAAAGTATACAAATCATGATAGGTTTGAGTGATATCCAAATTAAGTTGTTCTATGATGACTTTAGGCATTAAGTTGTGTGAATCACCAGAATCAAGCATACAGTTGTATTGCAAGGAATCATGCACCTTTAAGTCACATAGAAGGGTGGTATGGATTCATCAATCATATCAGAACTAGGACCGAAATCTATGGTGGGTCTTTCATTTTGTAGATTGATAATATCTCCTCCAGCATCCATACTAGAATTTTGGATCCACTTTGCAACTTGACTTTTATACCATATATTTTTAGAGAGTTCAGGAAGTGGAATTGAAATTTTGATGCTTTATAATTCTTTCTCAACATTAAAGGTAATAAATATTGTTTTGTCAATTTGAGTAGAATCAGTTGATTTATTTAGAGGTTGAGAAGAAATAGTTTTAGTTTCAGTTGTTTTCAGTTGAGGTTCAATCATTACAGGGTTTTTGGGAGGTCTACCAGGACCGGCTCTAGGTCTCAAGTCATATATTTTATTTAGCTCTGCAATCAAAAACTCATAAAAAGCTTGATACTTAGAAACTCGAGAAGTATCTTGGTCTTCTTGAGGGATTTGATTTTTGGAAACATGGATAATGGTAGTCTGAAAGGATATATGATCTACATTATTAATGTCTTTAGTAATAGAATTTTTTTTTCCTCAGGTTGTTGATCGTCAATCAACAACGATGTAGGTACTTGTTGGTCATTATGAGGCCTTTGAAGAATTTGCAATGGAGCAGCTTTCTTATACTAACCTTGGGCCTGTGTTTGTGGTCTAGAAACAGTTTGTTGGACGGTTCTTGGTTGAGTTTCAAATTTTGAAATTATATTACATAAATTTATAGGAAGAGCTATGATTTCATCAATATTTGAATATTCACTTTTAGACTTAGAGGAATATGCCTCTTTATTTTTTAATTTCCTTTGGGCTTTCTCTTGTTTATCTCTAATTTTACTAGAAGCTGACCTATTGGCTTCTACCTCAATAGCATTAGATTGCATGTCTTGTAATGTATTAGAAAATCTCTCCCTTAGCATAACTACAAAATCATCATTGAATGCTTTAGAAAATCTGACTTTTGCAGCAGCTACTGGGGGTTTACAATCATTAGGTATTTTGTGGTAGATTTTGTTAAATATTTTGATAAATCCAGCAACTGGTTCACCAGGATTTATTTTTAACTCTTCAAATTCAGTGAGAAGGTAAAAAACATCTTTCTTTACCCCCCATTGGTTTTTAAATATTGTTATAATTTCATTCCAGGTTTGAATAGAATCTGCTCTAAGTTTCTTAAACCAGATCCTAAAGTTACCTTCCAAGGAATGTATAAATAATATCATATAAACATCTTCATGCTTGATGCTCATATTGTAATGTTCCCACATTTTGCAGCTAATGGGAATATTGCATTTTATTTTCAATTTTCTTAACTCCTGAATAAAAGTGTAAAGGAGGGACTCTAAAACTCCTAATCAGAAAAATAATTCAATGACCAATGTGAACATGGAAAAATATAGGCCATTTCAATAAAATACACTTACGTGTGAAAAGGAATGGAGAAGGTTGACTAGGTCAACAGGACCAAATCTCAGCAGTGTCTAGATGCATTGAACCTCCTTATTGATCAACGTAGTTTTAGATGGAGACCCTTCATGTGAAAAGGGTTAACTCATTGGAGATGGGTTAGGGTTTTCCAAACCCTAATGTTATAAAAGAAAGAGGAAGGCCACAAGAAAGGGTAGTTGAAGATAATTCGATTTTGAGATTGCATAGGCAATTCAAAATATCTGGCTGTTTAGCTAGACAGAGGAATTTCCTGTTTAGGAATTCCTCCTCCTTTATTGAGGAGCTCTTGAAGGAGTATGTTCTGAAATGCCTCACATCTAGGCTTGAGGCCAAGCTTCCTCCATCAAGACAACGTTATTTCTGCAGCAGAATAATACTGTGTTGCTGGGTGTTGCAGTGAGGGGTTTTAAACACCACTTCCAGATCTAGTTTTGCAGAAAAGGGAGCATTCCTTTCTTTGGAAGATTAGTGAGAAAGAATTGAGCTTCAGTTTCATATCTTGGCATCAGGCCAAAGGACCTTCCATCATCATCTGCGTAGTATACTTCAGAAACTGCGTTATTTTCCAGTGCATTGCTGCAGCAAGGTTTCTCCCCTAGTTTGGTACTCATTTCCTTGAGGAAGGGCCATCCCTTCTTCCAGAAAGTTTGTATTTCAGTATTCTTCTGTAATTTTGTATATTTCAGCTCTTGTACTCAGAGTTTTAGTGATTCTACATTTTCCAGATCCACATTATGCAGATCTGATACTTGTATTTTGTTCTTTCATGAAATACCATTGCCGGGAGATCTTTTGATGTATAAAAGGAGTTGAATCTCCATTTTTCTTCATGCTCAGTGATAATAAACTTTAGATATGATGTTTCAGACATATTTTGTCTAATTTATTCAGAAATTATGCTCTGCATGCTTTAGCGATTTTCTGCATACTTAAAGTCATGGGAAATTAACATTTTTAAGCATATCCGGGGATGGAGGAGTTGTTTAACATAGCTAGAATTCTTTGTTTGAGCTGAAATTTGGAGCATAGGTCCCTCATGACGTAATATGAAATAAAATCTTGGAATTTCCCCTAATTTTATGCATATTTATGAATACATCTATTTTAGGGTCGAAATCACTGCTTTTCCTCACTTTTTGGATCCTAAATTCAGATCTAAGTTGATGTTGTACTTGGAATCAGTTTCTGAGTGTCTATCAGCACCTTTTATGCATTGATGGCTCTTTGCACTTCCATTAGAGCATTTTAATTTGTTGCAACCCCTCATTGGGCCTTCTCTTGAAGATAACTAGGTGTGGGAGATCTGTGTAACCCACCTAGTCTTATTTTTTTGTGCTGAAATCTTGGATTTATTTTGTTTATTGACTGATATAAAGGATATAAGAGTCATTTTCCTGTTCCATTTCATATTTTCCTGAAAATTAATTTGTCAGTGCATGATTTATGAGCAATCCTGAAAAAGGAACATTACAGATATTGTATGCGAAATCTAAGAAGGAAACTATATGATCCTCTGCTAAGCGACATGTTTCTCCATTAAATATTGGTAAATTTTTAAGATATCCATTAGGAAAAGTTCCCAAGACATTAGGAAGAACAAGAGCAACAAGCCTAGCTTGTATAATGGGATGAAAAGCCATGGATGATGAAGATGATGTTGAAGATATAGGTGAATGAGTATTAGAAGGTGGAGGAGAATGTGAAGGGGGAGGAGGAGGAAGTGAGGATCTCAAAGGGATTTTAACAATTAGCTTTTGAACCTATGGTGTTAAATATTCTTCCTTATATTCAAACAATGGATTAGAATAGACATAAAATGTCTCTTCTGGTTGATTAAAGTCTAATGGAATAGGATGATAAACCTGGGTAACAAAATCTATAGGCTTAAATTCGTGAAAATGTAAGCCCAATTCTGTTTCAGATGTAGGTGAATCTACAGGGAAAAAAGGGACTTGATATGACTCGAGTGATTCAACCAACAAGGCTGACTGAAGATATACTCCTTTTTAATAAAGTTCAGCAACTTTAGGAGGTAATTGAGTCAAATCAGGTTGGGATGATATTACTGAAATGGGATCTACGGATGAAATTTCTTCAGGGTGTAAGGTTGAAGAGGAAGAAAAAAAAATGTTCTATTTTATTTTCAAAGAGGCTTCCCTAATGAGTCTTTTTGGATCTGGCAGAGGGTTAACAATCTCATATTCAGAACAAGATCTAGTGTGTTTAAAAGGAGCCAGTTTGAATCAATGGAATATCCAGGTGAAATTTTTTGACCTATATCTTTATCCTTTATTCACCTTAAAGGAAAAGGGAAAAATTGTTGTCCGAGGAATATTTAGCTTCCATTCTTTGTCTCCCCGGCAACGACACTAATCTGATGTTGTACTTTGAGATGATTGTGGTCAATAATCATGCCAAAGCATCTAAAATGTTTTTTTTGTGTTTTTAAATATTTGGAGGACCAATGCATAAGATAAACTTTATTCAAACAGTTAAGGGTTTTAAATCTTGCAGATAATATCAGTAATTATAAGTGAGGGCTGCTTGTTTATCTCACACAGTAATTAAGATTTAATGATTCAATTAAGTGGACTTGTGTAAGAGAATATGATTATTAAATAATGACATCAAATTTTTAAATAAATCATAAGCCAAAAAACCTTTAAACAATGTTCAAAGATCCAACAAAATATAACTAATATCATCAAGATAATTAATAAATAAAAGGGACTTACATTAATAGATTGTTAAGTAAATCAGTCCTTATAATGATAATGACTTCAGGAGGAATTATGAGGTTACTGAAACACAATCAACCTCACCTAGTTATCTTGACAATAATTAAATATATGAAGAAACAAAATGATTTAAGAAAATTGGAAAAACTTGCAGAGGAAAAATAGAGCTGTATGAAATAAGTTCAGAATCATTCTTGTATTAATGATGATCGGAAAAGCTTAATACGATTTTTACTTTACAAAAATCCGCTAATGCAAGGGTGCAACCTCGAATACTTCTATGAATGAAGTATTTATACAAAAATAAAAACAAATTAAAATCAATGCCTGTATGACAAGGCATATTAGAAATATCTAAAAACTAACCAAAAAGTAAAGAAATCAATCTAAAAGGAGTGCATATGCATTTCTCACCCTGTTCTGCTGGAAGACTATTACTGAGTCACCACATTTTAGTAGCGTGTTGGCAAATGGAATGTTGTACTGGAGAAATCTGTTGTATGAATTCCCTTTTCTCCTCTTGACATGTGGTGTCTATCTGCCACCCAAGTTCTTTCTGTTATGTTTAACCCTTTTTTAAACAAAACAGTGTAAAAAACCCATATACCCAGATTTGAAAGTTTGTAGAATTTTATTCTGAACTTCATCGCATCCATAGAAATATTGAATATCGCATGTTTTATGGTTTATGCTGTAAGGAATGGAATCAACGATGCAATGCGATGCGAAGTATGGAGGTGACATGGCGGGAGGATGAAAATTTCGATGATGTGGAGCAATTGAATGGGAATGGTATCGATGGAGCGACGTATAGCGGTGAGAAGAGTATTATGGTGGGGCCAATGCATCGCAAATCGCAATAAGGACCCAATAGGTTCTAGAAATATGGTTAAAATTTAAAAATTGCAAAATTCAATGAGCGAACAGTTAAGATATGTGTGACGCGATACATATCGCACATCGACAATTGCACGATTTAACTTTTGGCGGAAATGGAATAAATTATCTTCGCCGATATACGATGAGGTATGTTTGCTGATATTTAAAGTATCATTTGCGATGTGAAAAGGTATGGTTAAAGAGGTAAAGTTGCGATATTCCGATGCGATGGATATCACACATCGCAAGTTTTAAGGTTTTGCGGCGAAGTGTGCAACGTTATATTTTCTGATCTCCGAAGTGGTATACTTTGCGATGTGCGATGGATGGTGGGGGAAAGGGTGACATTACAGGGAGAAAAGGCCCGACTTTAATCACAATCAGGGAATCGGGAAGGTAGAGGTAAGTGAAAATAATGATATAGCGATGTAAAAAGGTAAAGTAAGAAGATAAAGTGGAAAGGCGAAAAAAGTGTAATTTTTATTTGCGGGCGGCTAGTGAATGGGTCCCACTTATCATCACATGTCACATTTTGTAAGGTTTGTATGAGATAGAAATTAAAGGATTTCATGATTTGTCTGATGCGAAAAGAAATTTGAGTGCAAGGCAAATGAAAAACAAAAAAGGAATGACTCAGGGAAAATAAAAATGAAAATGAATAAATGGCGGGGTGATTTCTTATATGATTTTAAAACTTGGAAAATGGGAAAAAATGCTTAGGATAGTGTTTTTAAACCATATAAATAAATCTTCTTTATTTGGCGCATTTAGACTAGCGGCCATACTTTTTTTTTAAACATAAATAAAGCTTCCCTTTTCTTTTTTCTTCCCTAACATTTTATTTCATTTTCCTTCTTTATTTAGGGCAGCTAACACCTATCATTTTATTGATATGGATACAATCAAATTTTCCTAACATTTTTAAATTTTTCATTCTTTTGCATCCATATCATACCTTAACATTTTCAAAATTATTTTACTACTTATGCTAACTTATTAAAAGCAAATAATGTTACAACAATTCCATTAATATATATTCCAAAATATACAATATTTCCACTTACTATGGAGGTTTATCACAAGGGGAAGATATACCTTCAATAGTATAGATAAAACATCAGTTTTTTGTGTAGATTGAAAGTTTTTACTTTATCTATAGTCTAGATAATACCAAAAAAAAAGTGTTATATGCATTCATACTCAACACCAACTAAAATCATGATAGATGACACAAGTTGTAGGCTTGAAAAACAAGACCCAACTATAGAACCAAGAAACTAAATAACATGTGAGTACAAATCATAAAGAAAATATTAAAGAAAACTAAGCCATCAAAATTCATCTAAGGATAAGGTTGGAGTTGGACCCATGATGGTAAGATCCGGAGAAGGCTAGATATTTATTTTCAAGATATTTTTAATGTGTCCAAGTTGAACATAGGTTTTTTAATGCATTGGATGTCATTGAGGGATATAGCGATCTTATTGCGGCCCTCATTTTCATGTTGGAGAAATTGACATGGTAACATTTTCATTTTCCAGTAAAGCATAACCAAAGGGAAGCATTGGTTGTGATGACCACACAAATTTCATGTGTCTAGGAGCCATTTAACAATTGTCTCCTAGATTTTCGAATCTGATTGCACCTATCCGTCCCAGGTGAATCATGTTTCATGGTCACAAAATTCTTCTTGGATATGAGGAGTGGGGTGGAATAAGGTTGCAACAGACTGAGATTGAATTACATCTATGAACACATGATCTAGACTACATCCACCAGAGTTTTTTCTAGGGTTCATGCATTGGTATGGCATATCATCCAACAAAGAGGAAGGCATGACTAAAGAGAATCTAGACACCAAAATGATCTGAGAGCAAGAGTTATAGGGAAGGACTCACATTGTAATGACTCCCACTGCACACAAGTTTTTTTTTTCCTACTTTATATTATTCGATAACTTTTTCCCCTATAAGTTTGCATCACAATTAGAGAGATTCTATTACAATATCTATATTATCATCTTTTTCATTTCATCGCAAAGTGACGAGATTATGTCACCAATACTAACATTATCATTTTCTCTCCTGGAATTCTAGTATTTTGTTTAATATTGTTAACAGTACTCTTTGCATAACCTTGTGCATTGAAGTAAGGCTAAGGTAACCACTTATGGTCTTTTTATAACAACTCATTAAATTAACTATATTTAGCCTATAACTTCACCTCATTTTTATTGTTACTCCTTTTGATGATATTTATATATTTATATATATGAGGCCTCCTCACAATATATATATATATATATATATATATATATATATAGATATATATATATATAAATAATTTTATTTATATTAGGGAACCTATTTAATTTTTAACTCCCCTATTCATTTATGTTTTAAATAACATGAACTCATGTATTCAAAGGAAACTATATAGTATTCCATAGATTAACATTATATCCATATACTATTTACTTATATGCTATACTCGAGGCAATACTTTCATTACTTCCTACCTATGTTGATTTCACATAACCTTGGTTTAGTATTTCGAGTCAACCCCGTTGCCCCCTTAATCGATTTATATCTAACTATCACTTACTAATATGCATTATTTAGATCATCACGACTTACTAGGATAAGATTAACTTAAATTTGGAGTTAGAATTCAACATGAAGGTGCCCACCAACTTATCGTTTGGTTCGAGAACATTAATGGTGGTATAAAATATGAAAGTACTTCGTTTTATACCCATTCCCACTCCAAGAAATTTGTGAAGAGACAGGTATTACCAACTCTTAATTTCTCTCTGTCGCATCCCATGTGACCCGGTACTAATTAAATGGGGAGATCTCTAGACTTTACCCCGCGGGATTTTCTATAGGTTTGACATGAACACACATTGTTTTACGAGACCATCTCATAGATCTAACTATTACCTCACATCTGCTGCCACGTGGATGGTGGAGATATTATGAACTTAGGGTTTGCTGAGGGGTATATTACTTGGGTTTTTATAGTGTTTACATTTCATTTGTCATTCTCATTTTCTTCATTCATGAGAGAGATTTTTTTCTTTCAGATATGTTTACTGTGCCTCCTCTAGCACTCATCTAAAATAAACCCACACGAATTCCAACCTTATCTCCTCACGGCATTGTTGCTTTTCTCAGGTAATTTCCTCCGTCTCTTTCCTGAAATTGATGTCAGTTTGGTGAAGGATAGATTGTCGCTTATAGGTTTTACTATTTATGCTCCTAGAATTTGCATATGGTAACATAGTTTTAGATCTGTGTTTTTTTTCTAAGAATGCTACCAAGGTGCCTTCCAGTGATATGGTTGTGGCCTTTATGGTTTCTAAATCATTTTTATCTTCAGATAAATGGGATGTTGAGTTTTCCCCACTTTGGTATTCTTTGGTTTTCGTACTACTATATTTAATAAATTCTCTGAGACCCTATGACCTGGTTTCAAGCTTAGTTTCGAGGTCCACTTACAGTGGCAGATTATTTTTGTTTGTTAATTTATGGTTCTCTAGTTCAACTTTTCATATAGTGGTTTAAATGAATCCACTTATTTCAAGTTTGGAAAGAGATTAATTATACTGTTCCACATTTGTGTGTATGTGGATGAGCCATCTAACGTTGTGGAACTAGTTTCTCCTCTCCTTAGGCAGATGTTTTCTTCCACCCATCCCAGGTTTCAAGAACGTTATTATGCTTCAGAATTTCAGTTTGAGAACTTTATTTCTTCCATATATTTCTATAGGTATATTTTTACATTAAATTCCTCTCACATAGATTTCTTTTAGATATTTCACTCAATGTATGATATACTCTTCAACTGAGTACATTACCTAACCTTCACTGGCTTGTTGTTCCTACAGATAAAACCGTCAAGAATGTAAAATTTCATAAGGTAAATTTTCTCTTATGAAATCCGAATCGATCTTTAATTTTTTCATCAGTTCCTCATTACATACATTCTAATTACTTGTGTTTTATTTTCAGGTGCATTTAACTTATGTGGGTTCCGCTCATTTCTGACGCACTAGCTTCATTCCAAAACCTCATCTTCTTTTTAACAGTGCACCTTTCCTTTGAACAGGTTGGTATTGTGGTTCTGGGGATCTCTTTTGCACTGAAATTCCCTCAGATTTCAACAGATGTGCCTGTTTGATTTTTATAGTGACCCTAGTATCAACTATGGCACTGTATTTTGTTGTTTAATTTTGATTGTAATATATAAGAATTTATTTCTAGACTTAGACCCAAGACTGGATTGTTCAGACTTTACTCTAATTTATCTCTATTTAAAATTAATGTAACTGTCATTTTTCTTCTTAATATCTATTCAGATATTGTAGTTGAATAGGTTATCTTCAGATGAAATATTACATAATATACCTTGAATAATTACAGTATGAATATAATTAAATCTTCTCTTTTTGTTTTAATAGCTTGAATCTTACTACTTCTTCTATTAATAGAATGGTTTTATTTCTGTTATAGGAAAGCCATAATAATGTATCCTCATTTAATGGGGTCTAAGAATTTCCTGTGGAAAATAAAATTTTGCAATCATCTCTAAGATGATAAGATTTTATTTTATTTCCATTCCTATACTCTAGTACAAAATTTAGAATTTCTTTTCTGTCTCTTCCTAAATACCATTCTTATATATATGTAAATTTTCTAAGATTTTATTTCAGTATACTGTATAGACCATCATGTTTAAATATTTCTGTGCATAGCACATAATGCTAAAGTCTGATTTGAGATTTCTTTTAACGGTTATTATTTTTTTTTTATATTCACTACTAAGAAATTTATAAATGATTAGGACATAAGTGATATATATATATATATATATATATATATATATATATATATATATATATATATATAATTTGTATATCTATCTCAATATCTTAGACTGTCACACTTCCATAAATTTTGGCTTATTTCATATCAGAATTTAAGGTTTCTAGAGATAGAAATAACTCAGGAACATGCATTTATGTAGTTGAATTGCACTATTCAGAATGTTATTCAGATATGAAAATTGAAATATATGTCTAATGATATTTATTTTCTATGATAATAACCATTTTATTACTTCCAGAGACTAGCAAAATTCTCGGTTATACTTCCTAACTCCAGATTTAAATCTGTAACCAGATTTAGACATTCTGGTTGTTGGAGATAACTCGAATTTATCCATACAACCATACAGATGTCCATGTTACTACTGTAACATAATATGTTAAATGTATGGTCTCTTATAGCTCATTGTACTAAATAACAATTAAATTAGGAATTTCCACTAGTCTTACTTCAAAAATTTCACACACACACACACAGACATATATCTTAACAATTTCCAAATCAGATACCATTTAACACATATGCGAACATTCATATGAAGCAGAAATATACTATTTAGGTGTGCATACCAATTTATATGACTAGTTCCACCCAGTTGTAGAGTTCTCTCTTCATAACTCACCCCCGAGCCAAGACATTAGCTCCCAGTGATAGACAACCCTTAGTCTATCTTGGAGCAACTTATTTAAGCTGTAATTTCCCAAGCTTGTTTCTAATTACTGCGTCCAGTAATTGTAGGATGTTTTCTTCCTTTTTTTCCTAGGATTTCGCTCATAGAGGTAGTTTAAAGCTGTATTTTCTGCTTTTCTAGATTTTTGAACCTCTTCTCAATTACTTTCCTCTTCATTGGGGAAATTAGATGTTTATCTCGAATTATAATTTTGGTAATATTCCTTCCAAGGTTTTCTAGAAGGTGTGGTAAAGTCTCATCACCTTATCCACATCCTCATGGATTTAGGTTTCAAATATCAATTCTCAATCTAGTCATTGCACACATAATTTTCCATTTTATTTTTATCAATTAAAATAAAATAAATCCACATACTAGTTCTCCATTGGGGTCCACTTCTCCTTTTGACTTATTCAATTATCAATTAAAAAGCATAGGAAATTGGGATATTACATATTCCCCCTATGAAAATGAACATCATCCTCGGTGTTGACAAAAATATTAACTAATTCACTGTGTAAACAGTGATGGATATTTTTCCATCATCTCAGCTTCTCGTTCCCAAGTAGCCTCTTCGGGTGTAAAGTGCCTCGACTGCACTTTTACCCTGGCAACGGTTCAGTTCGAAGTTCAATTTCTTTCCGCTCCAAGATTTGAAGCGGCTCTAAAAGAATTCCCCTTATTCTTCCACCTGAATCACATTCCAATCAATAACGTGAGCAAAATCATGTACATATTTTTTCAATAAAGAAACATGAAACACATCATGAACCTTAATATGAATGGGTAAGGCCAATTTATACGCCACTGATCCCACTCTTTCCAGCACTTCAAATGGTCCACAATATTGTGGAGCTAATTCTACACAGCTTCCGGTGTGCAAAGTACTCTTCTTAGGTTTAATCCTCAGATATACATGATCCCCCACACTGAATTCCTGGTGTACTCTCTTTTTGTCTGCATAAATTTTCTGTCTGTCATGAGCTATTTTGATATTTTTCTGAATCTGTTTCAAAACTTTTTCCATTTCTTGCAAAGCTTCTGGTCCAAGTATCAGTTTATCTTCAGGTTGAATCCAATTTAAGGGTGTATGGAACTTTCTACCATAGAGTGCTTCAAACAAACTCATCTTTATGGAAGTTTGATAGCTGTTGTTGTAGGAAAATTCTACCAAGTGTAAATAGTCTTCCCACTTTGTTGGTCTATCCATAACATACATCCTTAACATATCCTCCAGAATTTGGTTTTTTCTTTCTGTTTGGCCATCATTTTTGGGGTGGTAGGTAGTACTAAAATTTAATTTAGTGCCCATGCCTCCAAACAAGCTCCCCCAAAATCCTGCAGTAAACTTTGCGTCTCTGTCTGAAATGATCATTTTAGGAACACCATGTAGTCTTATAACCTCTTTCATAAACACATTTGCTACTTGAGCTGTCCCAAAGGTAGACTGTACAGGTATAAAATGAGTAGCTTTAGTCAAAGTATCCACCACAACCATGATAGAATCATGCTGATATTTGGTTCTTGGTAAACCAGTAATAAAATCCATGGAAACAATTTCCCACTTCCATTCGGAAATAGGTAAAGGATTCAACAACCCAGCTAGATGCTGATGTTCAACTTTTACCTGTTGATATTCAATGCATCTAGCCAAAAAAATTGCTACATCCTTTTTCATTCCAGGCCAAAATAGATTCTTTCTCAAAGCTGTGAGTAATTTCTGATATCCAAGATGTCCAGAATAGGGCCTTTTATGATATTCATCCAAATTTTCTTTCTTTAAGGAGTCTACATTAGGAATGTACAATCTATTTCGGTAAAAAATTAGCCCCTTTTGATTTTGTGTATACCCTTTCATCTCTTTTTTTCAACATTTGAGTCTGAAGCTTTTCATAGTCTTGGTCTTGGTCCACTACCCCTTGAATCAGTCCCTCTAAGTCAAAGTTGATACTACTTCCAATGTTATTCATACCTTTCCAAGAATTTCTGCTTAATGCATCTGCAATATTATTTTATTTACCTTTGATGTGCTTTATTTCTATGTCAAATTCACTCAGGAAAGACAAACACCTAGCTTACCTAGCATTTACATATGTTTGAGTGAATAAATACTTTAGGCTAATGTTATATGCCATTAGTACAAATTTCTTTCCTAGAAGGTAATGTCTCCACATCTTGAGAGCGTGTATTACAATAGCTAACTCCAGATCAGAAACACTATAATTCTACTCATGGTTCTTAAGCTTTCTGGCTTCATAAGCTATAACAGAATTTTCTTGTAATAGTACTCACCCCAATCCTTCTCCACAAGCATCTATGCATACTACAAACTCTTGATTTGGGTCAGCAATTTTTAGAATATGTGTTGTAGTAAGTTCTAGTTTTAACTGCTCAAAGCTATTTTGACATTTTTCAGTCCATTCAAATTTTACTCCTTTTCTTTTCAAGGAAGTAATGCGGTAGGCTAAGGCTGAAAATCTCTCTACAAACCTCCGGTAGTATCCTGCAATCCCCATAAAGGATCTTGCAGCTGATACATCAATAGGTACATGCCATTATCTGATTGATTTTATCTTTTCTGGGTCTACAACCAACCCTTGTTCTAAAATTATATGTCCTAAGTATTGAATTTTATCTTTGAAAAATTTGCATTTTCTAAACTTAGCATACAATTTGTTTTCCCTGAGAGTTTGAAAAATAATTTTGAGATGTTCTTTATGCTCCGCTTCACTTTTTGAATAGATTAAAATGTCGTCAATAAATACTAGTAAAAACTTGTCCAAGTATTTATTTAAGACACTATTCATTAAACACATAAAAGTGGCAGGTGCATTGGTCAACCTAAACGGTAGGACCAAAAACTCATAGTGTCTATACCAGGTTCTAAATGCTATTTTAATGATATCTTTATCTTTAATTCTTAACTGATGGTAACTAGTCCTTAAATCAATTTTTGAAAACACTGTTGCCCCTCTAACTTGGTCAAAGAGGTCATCTATCCTAGGCAATGTATATCTATTTTTGATTGTCAGCGTGTTTAATTGATGGTAATCAATACACATACATAAAGTACCGTCTTTATTTCTCACAAACAACACCGGTGCTCCCCATGGGGATACACTCAATCTAATGTAACCCCTGTCCAACAACTCTTGGAGTTGCATTTTTAGCTCCATTCATTCTGGAGTGCTCATTCTGTATGGGGCTCTAGAAATTGGAGTTTCTCCTGACACTAAATCAATTGAAAAACCAATTTCTCACTTCGGGGGCAGATGAGGAATTTCATCTGGGAAAACATATTTAAATTATCTTAGTTATCTTTAAATTCTAATTGATTTTCCTATGTTTGTTGTCCCAACTATTCTACATGAACAGAATACACATGATACCCTTTTCTAGCAATTCTCTTTAACTGAAGGGCTGAAATTTGTCTCACAGATATGGGTTTAGGCTTTCCTTTGATTATAACAGGTTTTCTCTCCTTGTCAATGCAGTGTAAGGTTTTGTCTAAAAACTTCATCATAGCCTTCTATTTTTCTAACCAGTCCATCCCTATTAGTACATCATAAGACCCTAATGACATAATATTTAGATTTAATTCTGTTTGGTATCCATTCAAATTTATGGCTGTTTGTGGTAACTTATGAGTTACTTTCTGTTTTGTACCAATGGCTAAATGAACTAACCAATATTGCTGAAACTTATCCGAATTTAATTTACATTTTTCTACCATTTGAGGACTGATATAAATTAAAGATGCACTTGGATCTATTAAAACTATAACATATTGGTCAGCAATCATACCTTCCATTTCGACCATAGTGGACTGGTGTTCTACTTGATGGTCTTCTAAGGTAGCACTAATTTTGGGGATGTTCCTTGCTACATCATTAACCGCAGTTTCCTCTCTCAGTACTTGTACTGAGAGGATAGTCCGATGTGGACAATCCCTCAATAAATGAGGTTCTCCACAACCCCAACACTTCAAAGGTTCTTTCATTTTAATAGTCCCTTCTCTCTTATTATTTCCATTCATTTGTTTGGACCCATTTTGGGATTGAGCAGTTTGTTTTTCACCAATTTTGTTGAAATTCTTTCTTTGGTGGTTTCTCCCAAAGTTTTCAGATATGCTGGTTTGGTTTTCTTTCTGCTGGAGTCACATTTATTTGACCAATTATTTCCTTGCTCACTCTTACCCTTGAACTGTTGATAACACAATCTGGCCTTCTGAACCACCTCATCCACTGTCTTAGGGTTATCAAACTCTTTCTTTATATAAAGTGGGTAGACTGTTTAAGAACCTCTATACCTTTGCCTTCTCCTCTATGATATAAGGTACATATTGTAACAAATTTTTGAATTTGGTTACAAACTCATTAATCGTGAGCTGTCCCAATTTGAGTTCATGAAACTATTTTGCCTTGTCGTCATAATAGTGTTCATTCAAGTATCAATTTTTAAAATTGACTTGAAAAACCTCTCAAGTCACCATTTTCTCATCAATGGCATTAACCATCTTTGTTTCTTCCCACCACAAGGTAGCCTTACCTTGCAGTTGATAAATAGCCAGCCTGGCTCTTAAGTTACTTTCATATTCGTAAACTTGAAAGTACTTTATCATATTCAAAAGCCATGCTTCAGCATCTCCCTATTTCTTTCCATCATAGGAGGGAGGTTTAATTTTCTGGAAGTCACCCTATAATTCCTTCCTTCATCTAGACTGTTGTCTAGAGGCATCATTTTCCTCAGAATCTTCTGAGAAATTGACATTTCCCTTTCTCTTTCTTCCAAAATCTTCACCTTCTTGACTATTTCGAGAAGTCAATTCTCTTATTAGTCGTTCCTGCTCCTCACTGGCTAAATATAGCCTTTCGTTGTGGCTTTTAAGCTATTCCATGTCTCATTGAATTCTATGCAACATAGCCATCAACAGAGCATTTGGATCTGGTGTGTTCTCTCCATCACCCAAATCTACATACAACTCATCCCCTTCAGTCATAATTCACAGCTGTATACTTCTGTACTTTTCACTATACATGAAAATAACATTAGAAAAGCTTAAATTTCATAAAATTTTATAGCAACATACGTTTTGTGTGTGAGCACATAATTTGCCCAGTGTTTTAGTTAATGCTCTGATACCATTTGTAATGACTCTCACTGCACACAAATTTTGTTTTTTTTCCTGCTTTATATTATTCGATAACTTTTTCCCCTATAAGTTTCCGTCGCAATTAGATGAGATTATATTACAATCTCTATATTATCGTCTTTTTCGTTTTGTCGCAAAGCGACAAGATTTTGTCACCAATACTAACAATATCATTTTCTCTCCTGGAATTCTAGTATTTTGTTTAATACTGTTAACAATACTCTTTGCATAAACTTGTGCATTGAAATAAGGCTAAGGTAACCACTTATGGTCTTTCTATGACAACTCATTAAATTAACTATATTTAGCCTATATCTTCACCTCATTTTTATTGTTACTCCTTTTGATGATATTTATATATTTATATATATGAGGCCTCCTCACCAAATATATATATATATATATATATATATATATATATATATATATATCATTTCATTTATATTAGGGAACCTATTTAATTGTTAACTCCCTTATTCATTTATGTGTTAAAAAACATGAACTCATGTATTCAAAGGAAACTATATAGTATTACATAGATTAACATTATATCCATATACTATTTACTTATATGCTATACTTGAGGCAATACTTTCATTACTTTCTACCTCTGTTGATTTCAAATTACCTTTGTTTAGTATTTCGGGTCAACCTCGTTTCCCCCTTAATCGATTTCTATCTAACTATCACTTACTAATATGCATTAGTTAGATTATCATGGCTTACTAGGATAAGCTTACCTTACGTTTGGAGTTAGGCTTCAACATGAAGGTGCCCACCAACTTATCGTTTGGTTTGAGAACATTAATGGTGGTATTAAATATCAAAGTACTTCATTTTGTACCCATTACCACACTAAGAAATTCATGAAGTGACAAGTAGTACCAACTCTTAATTTCTCTCCTTCACATCCCATGTGACCTGGTACTACTTATTAAATGGGGATATCTCTAGAGTTTACCTCATGGGATTTTCTACAGGTTTGACATGAACACACATCGTTTTACGAGACCATCTCATCGATCTGAATTTTACCTCACATATGCTACCACATGGATGGTGGAGATATTATGAAATGAGGGTTTGTTGAGGGGTATATTACTTGGTTTTTACAATGTTTAAGTTTCATTTGTCATTCTCATTTTCATCATTCATCAGAGAGGTTTTTTTTTCAGATATTTTTACTGCACCTCCTCTAGCGCTCATCTAGAATGAACCACAAGAAGTCCATCCTTCTCTCCTCATGACGCCATTGCTTTTCTTAGGTAATTTCCTCCATCTCTTTCTTGAAATTGATCTCGGTTTGGTGAAGGATAGATTGTTGCTTATAGGTTTTACTGTTTATGCTCCTGGAATTTGCATATGGTAACATAGTTTTAGATCTGCGTTTTTATTCTAAGAACACTACCAAGGTGCCTTCTAGTGATATGGTTGTGGCCTTTATGGTTTCTAAATTCGTTTTCTCTTCAGACAAATGGGACGTTGATTTTTCGTCGCGGTATTGTTTTATTTTCGTACTACTGTATTTAATAAATTCTTTGAGACCCTACGACCTGGTTTTGAGTTGAGTCTTGAGGTCCACTTACAGTGGCAAATTATTTTCATTTGTTAATTTATGGTTCTCTAATTCAACTGTTCATATAGTGGTTTAAATTAATCCACTTATTTCAAGTTTGGACAGAGATTAATTGTACTGTTCCACATTTGTTGTATGTGGATGAGCCATCTAATACTGTGGAACTAGTTTCTCCTCTCCTTAAGTGGACGTGTTCTTCCACCCATCCTAGGTTTCAAGAACGTTATTATACTTTGGAATTTCTGTTTAAGGACTTTGTTTCTTCCATCTATTTCTATAGGTATATTTTTACATTAAATTCCTCTCGTTCAGATTTATTTTAGCTATTTCAGTCAATGTATGATATACTCTTCAACTGAGTACATTATCTAACCTTCACTAGCTTGTTGTGCCTACATATGAAACCGTCAAGAATGTCAAATTTCATAAGGTACGTTTTCCCTTATGAAATTTGAATCGATATTTAATTTGTTCATCAGTTCCTCATTACATACATTTTAATTACTTGTGTTTTATTTTCAGGTGCGTTTAACTTATGTGGGTTCCTCCCATTTCTGACGCACTAGCTTCGTTCCGCAACTTCATATTCTTTTTAACAGTTCACCCTTCCTTTGAACAGGTTGGTATTGTGGTTCTGGGGATCTCTTCTGCACTGAACTTCCCTCAGATTTCAACAGATGTGCCTGCTTGATTTTATAGTGACCCTAGTATCAACTATGGCACTATATTTTGTTGTTTAATTTTGATTGTAATATATATGAATTTATTTCTGTGCTTAGACGCAAGAATTGATTGTTCAGACTTTACTCTAATTTCTCTATATTTCAAATTAATGTAACTGTCCTTTTTCTACTTAAGATCTATTCGACTATTGTAGCTGAATAAGTTATCTTCAGATGAAGTATTACATAGTATACCTTGAATAATTGCAGTATGGATATAAGTAAATTTTCTCTCTTTGTTTTAATAGCTTAAATATTACTGCTTCTTTTATTAATAGAATGGTTTTATTTCTATTATAGGAAATCCATAATAATTTATCCTCATTTAATTGGGTCTAAAAATTTCCTGTGGAAATTTTTTTTTTGCAATCATCCCTAAGATGATAAGATTTTATTTTATTTCCATTCCTATAGTAAAAACTTTAGAATTTCTTTTATGTCTCTTCTTATATACCATTCTTATATATATGTAAATTTTCTAAGATTTTATTTCAGTATACTGTATAAACCAGCATGTTTAAATATTTTTGTGCATAACACATAATGCCAAAGTCTCATTTGAGATTTATTTTAACGGTTTTTCCTTTTTTTATTATATATATTCACTGCTAAGAAATTTATAAATGATTAGGATAGAAGTGATTCATATATATATAATTTGTATATCTATCTCAGTATCTTAGACTGTCATACTTCCATAAACTTTGGTTTATTTCATATCAGAATTTAAGGTTTCTAGAGATATAAATAACTCAGGAACATGCATTTATGTAGTTGAATTGCATTATTCAGAATGTTATTCAGATCTGCAACTTGAAATATATGCCTAATGATATTTCGTTTCTATAATAATAACCATTTTATTACTTCCAGAGACTAGAATAATTCTCGGTTAGACTTCCTAACTCCAGAATTAAATTTGTAACCAGATTTAGACATTCTAGTTGTTGGAGCTAACTCGAATTTATCCATACAACCATACAGATGCCCATGTTACTACTGTAATAGAATCTGTTAAATGTATGGCCTCTTATAGCTCATTGTACTAATTGATAATTAAATTAAGAATTTTCACTAGTCTTAACTTCAAAAATTTCACATACATATATATATCTTAACAATTTCCAAATCATATACCATTTAACACATATGCGGACATTAAAGCATAAATATACTATTTAGGTGTGCATACCAATTGCTATGACTAGTTCCACCCAACCGTAGAGTTCTCTCTTCGTAACACACCCCCGAGCCGATACTTTAGCTCCCAGTGATAGACAACCCTTAGTCTATCCTGGAGCCACTTATTTAAGCTGTGCTTTCCTAAGCCTATTTCCAATTACCACGTCCAGTAATTTTAGGATGCTTTCTTCCTGTTTTTCCTAGTCTTTCCCTCATAGAGGTACTTTAAAGCTGTCTTTTTTCGCTTTTCCAGATTTTTCTACCTCTTCCTAATTATTTTCCTCTTCATTAGGGAAATTAGATGTTTATCTCCAAATCTAATTTTGGTAATGTTCCTTCCAAGGATTTCTGGAAGGTGTGGGAAAGTCTCATCACCTTATTCACATTGCACACATAATTTTCCATTTTATTTTTATTAATTAAAATAGAATAACTCCACTTACTAGTTCTCCATTGGGCTCTATTACACACATAACCAACACCAAGAAAAAAAAAGTATGAATTAGCTAGAAAAAAGGAGAAAAGAGAGAGATAGGGATAGGTGAAGAGAGAAAGGGTGAAAGAAGTAACATGATTAAGCAAGAGGAACAAATCCTTTCACATGCTCCTCATGGAACTGAAAGAAATCACCACCCCCATGAGAATTCCAAGCACCTGTTACATTAGAGACAAACCAAAATAAACCATAGGGACACATAAAAACTCAAAATGATGATTCGAAGGGAGGTAGCCAACATAAATCATTGGGCCAACACATAAATATTTACAACAACGTTGATTGATAGATCGATCAAATTGCAAAATATGTGATAGCGTTGGAATAAGGATTGAGGGTTTGATGAGGAGGGCATCAACCTTCCCACACTCTTGTCACCTTCACCCACACTATATTGGAACAAAATCCCACATTCCTTTTTCCAACACTTTTTTCTTTGCTAATAACATGTCGCTCACCATTGAAACACTCTATCTGCAAGGGGGCTATAACAACTCCCTCCTAATTTTTTTTTCTTTTATATATATTAATTTCACGTTAATAATGTCCTCAAAATACTTTACAATGTTTCTTATTCCTATGATAAACTTATGAGAATATTTTATGTCCTATTTTCTCTATATCTATATATAAGTGGCATTAATAATTCTTGGTCGATTTAATGAGCATATAGAGTATGATTACATTCACATTGTTGTTATGGAAGGGTATCCTTTGTTGGTGTTAACACCTATGACATTTGATATACATTAGAGGTATGTATACATGTATACATGTTCTTAGGTTTGGTTGGAATGTGAGTTCTTGGTTGTATTCGCGCCAAGGATCAATGTGTTCATCACTAGGTTACATAGATATATGCCATGTGGATTTAATCACTTCCAAAATTATTTAAAATTTGATGATTTATTATATAGGTCATATGGATTTAACGACTCCCAACCTTATTTAACATTTGATGATTTATTATATATTTCATATGGAATTATTTCACTTACCAAATAAATTATTGGAGTGCTCGTAGATAGGAGTTTGGGTTATTCTACTGAATTATTGGATGCCACATAAGCCAAGACCATGTGAATTTTACATGCCCTATTGTAACCTATAGCCACCTATGTTTAGTTTTGAGGGCCTTCAATACAATGACTGTGATGTTATCTCCTCATATTGACTTAGAATTAGGGTTTACAATTGATGCATTTTGAAAGTTTTCTTACTTGGCTCTGTGGTGTCGGCTCTGTTAGAGTCGGCCCTTGCAGCCCTCCGTCAGTGATCATTTCGTCTTTTGCATATTCATTATTAGGTGTCTCGCTTGTTCCACTTCGTTGCATTTCACTAGGAGCATGCCAATGCACTGACGAAGGGGTCTGTCGTCTTATGTTTCCTCATATTTACACCTGCAGTGCTATTTTAAAAATTTTCTCAAAAAATCATTCATAGTCAGTGTCATTACATATATGGTCATTAAAAATGTCAATAAGTCTCCTAGGTCTTGGTGTCTAGGGTTTTTGATTCATTTATATACTAGTCATAAAGCCTGCAAGGTGAGGAAAGTTCTGCATTTGTGATTTTTATTTTATTATCATCAGCATTTTAAAAAAAAATATTTCTAGTCCAAAACTCTGTTTTGGAACTAGAAATTTGTCATTATCATTTTGTAATAAAATTGTAATTATTCCGCCATGAAGACATTGTCAAAAGCAGACCCCTGGTCTCTTTCTTAGCCAAGATAGCCATATCCCTGCAAGAAGACAACAAAATCATTAGTATCGACCTCAAAAAGCCAAAAGAAGATTGTATTTGAAAAGCCAAAAGTGAAATTACAAAAACATTTGTAATATGGGTTTGAAATTAGATTTGAAATAAAATCTGATTGTGAAGATATTTGTAACATGTATAAAAGCCAAACAAGTTTCATTTGAAACAAATCACAGCACCCAAATCGTGTTTTGAAAGTTTGAAGGGCCGATTTCGAGTTTTGAAGTGCGTGGACAGAGTTTTGGGGCTCGCGCGACCCACGCAGAGGCCGAGCGACCCACCTGGGCAGAGCGACCCACGCAGGTCAGTTCAGCAGTGTAAGTTTGCAAGGTGCGCGACCCACCTGGGCCGAGCGACCCACGCAGAGGCTGCGCGACCCACGCAGACACAGGGTTTTGAAATTTATTCTGAGCGCCCAGCCTTGCTTGGAATCGATGCAACGGGCCTTTAAATAGGTTTCTATCAATTGCTTGATGTTTTTGATTGCGTTGGTGGCATCATTGTTGGTCTCAAATGTTCAAACGGAGGATTTAAAACCCCACAGTCATAGCATTCTTGTTTTCAGGGTTTTAAAATGAAAATGAATGGTTGAATGAGTTTGTTTGTTATCTCATGGCAGTGATACATCCAGCTTTGCATATAATATCAAAACCATATTGCTCTTATGCCCATTTTGCCATTTTGACCATTGCTATTATTACACCATGTTAAAACCCTTTGTTCCATGGCAACTATGGTTGTAATGAGTCTCACTGCCCAATGCAAAAACATTTTCATGACTTTGTTTCAAACTGCCCATTGAGACCTTTGTGGTTATTACTCATAGAACAAACACATTTTGTTGATGCCATGCCCTCCCTTTGACTAGACTTGTTCAATATTTTGAAGGTTGCCTGCTCCCTTTTGGTCAAAATTTCACTTGCATTCAAAACAGAGATTGTGCCTTTTCCAATCCATTTAAAGCTGAGATTTTATCCATGATTTGATTCCTTGATGGTGCTTTGACGGTGGGAATATTGGTTGGGTGTTGAAACATACATCCTAACTTTGTTTGCACTGCTTTCATATCAGTATACACATTGCCAAAAGCTTAGCCATGTCGGAGACAGAGTCAGAATATGAGCCAGGGTCAGGCAGTGATTCGGTGACTGAAGGTAATGTGCCACGGGGGTCCCGCAGAGAAAATAGAAGTGGTGATCATCGCAGAGAGGAGCCTACTTCTTTGGCTCGGTTGCAGGCATGTCCATTAGCTATGGATTGTTTTCGATTCTTGTCATGTTTCAGATTTTGTGAGATGGTTACACAAACCCGGCCTCATCGTGAATTAGCACGTCTGTTTGTTCTTCATTTACGGGGTGATCGGGTAAGCCTTGCTGGGGTTGATTTCATTGTGTCACCTTTGACTATTGCTCAAGCCACTGGTATACCGAACATGGGCGAGGAATGGAACAAGGGTCAGCAGTTAGAGAAATTTCACTATGAGCCATACATTAAAATTGGATATAAGGCTTACTTGAGTAGAGTTTTTCCATTCAGATTCTTGAGAGATGAGTATGCACCGCTCATGAGGCTCATTATTCAGTATTTTAGTTGTGAGGGCAGGTATGCTCGTCTTTTCTCATACCATGTTCGTTTGCTGATGCACTTCACAAGGGTGCGTATGATGAATATTCTATATTTCATACACCGCAACATAGAGAGGATGGTGACATTTGTGCAGAAGAAGACGAGCCCGGTGCAACAGTACAGGAGTATATACCATTTCACTTTGATCAAAATCTTGGTGTTACATCAGTTGGCGGAGCAGGGCATCACTTGGGAGGATTTCATTTCTAGAGACTTTTTCAGATTGCCACAGCAGCCTCCCGAGGCAGTTCATGATGCAGGAGAGCCCTCACACCAGCCGGACATGCTTGAGGTTGAGCATATCATCACTCCTTTGGTTCAGACATATCAGCGAGGCCACATGGCCTTATTTGCAGCGACACGGCGGGTACTATCTCCACGTGAGGTGGAAGGGGTCTTGCCGACTTCATCGACACAGCGAGTATTATCTCCACATGATGTGGGAGGGGTCTCGCCTTCTTCTTCAGTACAGGTACAGGTCCAAGACAGGGGCAAGAGGCCCATGCATGATGAGGGCCCATCAGGAGGTCGGGACACCGATATGACGGGTGCGTGATGTTGATACGGGCTCTCCTAGCTGAAGCTGAGAGGTCATCCGGGGAGCAAAGGGCCGGTGGCCAGCTGAAAGATGAACAGAAGGCTCTGAACAGGTGATTCACTGCCCCAGACGGCGCAACGAACGACGAGGATGAGCTCACATTTTATGAGGTGCGCCAAATCCGTGAGGACAGACAGTGGAATCGAAAGAGACCCGGTGACATGACACCAGCTGACAGAGATACTGTACTCACGCGGGTGAATATACATCTGGAGAAGTTTTTGTCGAAGGCCAATCGAGACAAAGACATGCTTCGCCACATGAAAGGCCATTCTGGGGCTCGTGTTTGCAAAGCGAGGATGAAGATCATGAAGAATCATGAAGAGGAGGTTGCGCAAGGCACTTCGACAGCGGAAAAGGCCTAATCCACTTCGGATTTTGGCCGAGGCTTCATTGACTGGGCAAGACACATGATGGAGGACCTCCGCTCCGAATTTGGGCAAATTCGGAGAAAATTTTGTCATTTCCAAATTTTTGGTCTAAAAAACAGGTTTTGCAGCTACGTGGGTCGCGCGCTCATGCGCTCGCTTTTTTTTGAGACACTTGCTGGAGGAGATTTTTACATTTTTGGATTTTTCATGGTTAATTATGCATCCTCTAAAGTCAACTTAGCATTTCAACAAAATCTGGATGGTCAAACAGCTTAAAAACACCATGAAAATCACCTTGCTGCCACCTTTTGCACCAGCAGGAAGTACCTCTGGGAGAATGAGGTTTTGGAGGGTCAAATCAACTCCAAATTCAGAAATTCCACTTGGGTTGGAAAGTAGACATCCGGGGCTTTCCAACGAGCTATCATGAGCTCAATTTGGATGTTGGGAGCTACCTCAAAATCAGCCTGGAACATGAGCGACCCACGCAGTTCAGGAGCGACCCACCTAGAGATTTTTCTGAGTTTTCAGCTGCCAGCTCAGTATTTCGCCTATTATGGACCAGTTTTGCTTATGGATATAATTTTTGGGTTTTTATGATGTAAATTCATGTTTGGCATGTAACTTTGGCTTGTTTTTATCTCTTCTAGAAGATTCACTCTCAAATGAGTAAAAAATCATGTAATGGATCGGTTTCCACTCTTTTAGAGGCAAGTGGTTAGCTGCCTAGATTGTAGTTCCATGATTAGAATTGTTTGAAACTGATCCCTGAAGAGGGAATTCGACCCCTAGAGGTGGGGAAAGGGGTTAGAGTGATCTATATATTGTAATTTCTGAGGCATTCTACAGGTTGGACTCTTGGGATACTTTTGATACTATTGTACATATTTTTCATATTTTGGCTAAGGAAAGATCAGGGGTTTTGCGGCACTTGTTGGGATCCTTGTGGTGTTCTATTCTTGATGGTGTTTCTCCTTTGTTTACTGTAATTTTCTTCATGTTTAATGTTGCCATCCTTTCATTATGCTTCTGAACTAAATTGAATGAGTGATTAAGGTTGAATCCATTTTTTACAGTGCTTAGCCTTTGAATTCAGTTAGTTCTATATGTTTTCAGCTGTTTGGAGAGGATCCAAGTTCTTCTTTGCCCTCTTCAGCTCCTCGTCGGTCTAATCTATTCATAAATCCAATTTAAAGCATCAAGATCATCACCTACCTCGCCCCAGCTTGAACTCTGCAAAGGTCTGACCTTATCCCCGGACCCAAAATTTGTTTTCCCATTACTCCAGCGAAAACCCAAAAAACCGAAAATCAAACATACCTATCTCTTTACTAGCCTAAAATCAGTTCTTATTATAAGTCATCTCGCATCCTATTGCTCATTTTCTCGAGATTGACGGAGAGAGCCCTCTTCTGTCCTCGTAGGGCTAGCTACGAGGCTGAGCGTGGTTTGATGTAGCCTTGAGTTTTACTTCATTTCAGCCTGAGGTAGATTTGAGTGCTAACATAGTGGCGACCATACTGGGGAAAATCTCAATGGTTGCTTGTTGATGTGTTTGTTCCACGAGTCTTAGACGGAGTCTGAAGTCACGCCAGGTAGCTTTCGAAACGCTTTTGTTATGCATAAGCGGAAGTAGATAAACGCTGCTTCAGTCGATCTCCGGTAAGCTTGTGTGTTCAGTACTTGATTTGTAAATCACCCCAGTATACTTATTCATTCTAGACCTTTTGGATGATTGAGTCTAGAAGTCGAAAGGCTGAAAATAATTGATTGTGTTCCTTGAAATTTTTTTTTTTTATTTTTATTTTTTTTTTTCCGAGAATATCAATACACTGGCTTCAAGAAGGAATACTAGGGCGAATCCTGACCCTGATCCACCAACAATATTCGAAAATCCGAATCTGATTCCAAGGACCCTTAGAAAACAAGGCAGTCAAGAGAGTTCTGAAAGAGAAAGCCAATTGAGTTTTGAGAGTTCCAGAGTGCTTACCCGATCTGCATCCTGTCCTGTCAAAATCATATATGTTGATGAAATCCCCTTTGATGCATGGTTTGAAACATCCTTGTTTGTGAATTTTTCCGAAACTGAATTGTCAAGATTAGTCCCAGATCCATTGTTTACTGAAGATTTGCAATATAGATTTGTTTCACGGTACCTGGATAGACAGCTGCAAAGTTCTATTGAGGATACTAACACTTTTGAATTTACTGAATCTGCTTCACAAGTTCTTGACCCATCTGAGATTGCATCAAGCTCACGGATCCCTACTGAGCCTCCCTTTATCCCTACCATTTCGGTTCAGCCTGAGTTTTCTGATCAGCAATCAATAGTAATTTCTCTGTTTCCATTGAATACATCTCGTAGACCTACTGCTCCTACTCCTCCTGTATCTCCTCGACAACAGATTGTCTTCAATCCACCAAGAGCTATGGCTGCTCGTTTTGCACCTCTTGTTTTACCCCAGCAGTTGAATGATATGCCCGCAGACTATCAGAGAAAGATCCCGACATTTGATGGCACTCCACAGAGTCTTCCTGCACAACAGCATGTAGACAATATGGCAGATTTCTTTGATCGTTTCGAGATTGATGAAGAAAATGTGACTATGAGGCTTTTTGTGCAAACCTTTGGAGGAGAGGTAAGGAAATGGTTCAGAGCCTTGCCACAAAGAAGCATCGATACATTGGCAGAACTTCAGAGGCAGTTTTTAGATAGATGGGAGATGAAAAAGGATCCGTTGCAGATTACTTCAGAATATACAAACCTCAAACGTAATCCTGGTGAGTCAGTTCAGGATTATATCATTAGATTCAATACAGTGTATAATGCTATTCCAGATGACTTGAGACCGTCCAAAAAGTCTTCTCTCCTTAAATTCCCGGATGGCTTTGATCTGGAGATGGCTTATTCCCTTCGTGATAGAGATCCACCTACTTTAGAAGATATGCAGAAGGTCGCTGTTAGTGTTGAGGCAAATCTGAATGATAAAAGAGCACGGTTGAAAGCGGAGAAAAGAGTGACAATAAAGGAAGAGCCTTCCACATCTATATCAGAACAGCACTTAGCTCGTGAGTTGGAAAAGGCTTTAAGAAGAATAAAT
Source organism: Pinus albicaulis (assembly GCA_034641835.2). NCBI lineage: Eukaryota > Viridiplantae > Streptophyta > Pinopsida > Pinales > Pinaceae > Pinus > Pinus albicaulis. The sequence goes on along the minus strand of CM076577.1, from coordinate 548,583,123 downwards.
CTTGACAAAGCAGAAACACAGTTTCGAAATCCAAATTTCCATGGCCAGCAGCAGCCACAATTCAGAATTAAGCAGCGTGAACAAAGAGCTCAAGAGCCAGCAGCCCAACAGCAGATCAAGACCCCTCTTTTGCAGAATTTTGTGAGTCATGATTCCGATGATGATGATGATGTGTTAGGTGAGCAAAATCATTTCTTCACTCCCGATGACTTGCCTATTTATATTACTGAGGATGAGGAGTATGGTGAAAGTTCAGTTGTTCAGAAAGATGAGGATTTTATCCTAACAAATGATGCTGATTTAGAGGAAGAGTCAGATGAATACCAAAGAGGATATTTGAATGCATTGACTGCCCAGCAGAAGCAATATTCATTGAGAAATCGAGATGTGCCTATAAATCCCATTCAGAAAAGAAAAGAAGCTTCAGCACCGAAGACAGATTCACCGATACCACAGAAAAGAGGAAAAGAGACAATTGACCCCGCAGCAAGTAAAGTACCATCAGCTGAGAAGGTAAATCAGTCAAACATAGTGAAAGACAAGGCTGAAAAGAAGGAAGTTTCAGTCAAAGAGGTTGAGAAGGTTTCAGCATTTAGCTTGGAAAATGAAATTTCCAAACTAAAAATATCTATTCCTTTGACGGAGATTATGAAGAACAGCAGTTACCGTAGTCAAGTTACCAAAATTCTGAACTTTGATCCAATGATTGACACAGTAAATGTTGAGGATGATCAGCCGGAATTAATATTTGGGCCTGCATTAAATGGTGAGTCTCCTGACAGTAATGTTCCTCCTTTTTACATCAGTTTGAGGTTACATGAATATATATTGCACAATGCTATGCTTGATTCGGGTGCTTCGCACAATTTGATGCCAAAGGCAATCATGGAAAAGTTGGGATTAGACATTACAAGAGAGTATCATGATTTGTATTCATTCGATTCCAGCCGGGTAAAGTGTATAGGACTCATCAAAGATTTGGTGGTAAGTTTAGATCAAATCCCAGCAAAGAATGTTTTAATGGATGTGGTGGTTGCCGATATTCCTCCACGGTTCGGGATGCTCCTTGCAAGATCTTGGGGGGAAAATTTGAAAGGTACACTTCAGTTAGATTTCTCTTATGCTACAATTCCAGTCTTCGGTCAAATGAGAAAGTTATATCGTGAGCAGAAGATGAAATACATGATAACTAGCAAAGAGAAGCCAGTCAATCATCCTGTGAATTATGTACATACCGATTTACAGTCGTTTGTGTTGCTTGCTGATAGTTTTAATGATGTAGAAAGTCAACTAGTTCAGGCAGAAGACATACCAGAGATCAATGAGAATTTTAGAGAAGTTTTGCAAAAAGAAAGAAGAGAAAAACAAGCTGTTTTGGAGCAATCAGCTGAAGACAATGGGCAGCAAACAGGAAAAACAGAGCCGACACGGTTTCAGCATTTAGAGGACGATGAAGATGGTCTTTGGACCATGGATTTTGATGGTGCTGGGATTGGTGTGTGGATTCGAAGTCCATTTTCCGCTCCTGATAAAGTTCCGAGCAATGTGAGAGTGTGTTCTTACAAGCTTGCATTCGATTGTTCTAATAATGAAGCGGAATACGAGGCTCTTATTGCTGGCCTTAAGATTCTCAAGAAGCTGAATGCGAAAAGGATTGCAGTATATGGTGATTCAGAATTAGTGATAAAGCAAGTTAAAGGTGAGTTTCAGGCTAAGCATCCTCGCATGAGGGCTTACCGAAATGCAGTTTTGGATATTTTGAAGTTATTTTCTGATCATACTTTGACATGTGTGCCCCGCATACAAAATGGTGTTGCTGATGGACTTGCTAAGGCAACAAGCAATCTTAAGATTCCAATGAATTCCAGCAACAAGTTTGAGATACATGTGAAACACCGGCCCACCGTTCCAGACAATCAGCGATGTTGGCAAGTTTTTGAGGATGATGAGGAGATTAGTGAATTTCTGCAGAATAAAGGTAAGTTTAAAGATACCTCCATAGATACAGAATTTGATGATGGTATTGATGACATATAGATAAATCAAATGGATGTGCTGCAACTGAAGGATAACATCATTCCTAAGGGATTGATTCCTTTGGAAGAGTTGTTTGATCAAGATGATGTAGCCCGCAAGCCTACATTGAGGCCAACAGAGAAGGGTGTCGAAGAGGTAAATATTGGGACAGCTGAGAATCCCAAGATGGTGAAATTTTCAAAGTCATTGTCACCAAAGGTAAGAGCATAATATGTGAAATTGTTGTCTTCATTTTCTGATGTGTTTGCGTGGGATTATTCAGATCTCAAAACATACGATACCAACATCATTCAGCATACTATTCCCATCAAACCAAATCAGAAGCCTTTTCGTCAAAAGTTGAGGAGGATCAATCCAAAGCTGCTACCATCAATCGAAAAAGAGGTAAATAGGTTGTATAAGTCAGGAATCATTGTACCTATTCGTTTTTCAGATTGGATATCAAACTTGGTGCATGTGAGAAAGAAGACAGGTGAGATCCGTTTATGTATTGACTTCAGAAATCTGAATAAGGTATCATTAAAGGACAATTATCCGCTGCCAAAGATGGATCACATATTGCAGCGAGTAGTTGGAGCATCAAGGATGTCACTACTCGACGGATACTCAGGTTATAATCATATTTTAGTGCAGGAAGATGATCGTGACAAGACTGCGTTCACCACTCCTTGGGGAACATTTCATTATGCAAAGATGCCGTTCGGTTTAAAGAATGCAGGCGCTACCTTTCAGCGTGCAATGGACATGGCTTTTGCCAATGAGAAAGATGTGTTTTTGGTTGTTTACCTTGATGATCTAACTGTGTTTTCCAATTATGATGAGGAACATTTATATCATCTGAAAATTGTTTTCCAGAAGTGCAGAAAATATGGCATTTCGCTAAATCCAAAGAAGAGCCTTTTCGCCGTGGATGAAGGAAAGCTCCTTGGCCACATCATATCGAAAGATGGCATTCGAGTTGATCCTGCACGTGTTGAAGCCATACATCAGATTGAACAGCCCCGGAACAAGAAAGAGATACAGTCATTTAATGGTAAAATGAATTTTCTGCGTCGTTTCATTCCCAATCTTGCAGAACACCTTAGAGAAATCACGAACATGCTGAAAAAGGACAGTCAGGTAAGATGGACAGAAGAGGCAGTAAAGTCATTCAATTTGGTAAATATAGCTCTTTCCTCAGCCCCTATTTTAATCAGCCCCGATTACACACAAGACTTCATTTTATTTTCTTTCGCTTCTGAGCACACATTAGCAGCAGTTTTGATGCAAAAAAGGGATGGAGTTGAGAAGCCCATCGCTTTTTTCAGTAGGATCATAAGAGATGGAGCATTGAAATATAATATCATTGAGAAACAAGCACTTGCGCTTGTAAAGGCCTTGAAGGATTTCCGTGTGTACATATTGCATTCCCACATTACATCATATGTTCCTAACGCAGCAGTTAAAGATGTGTTGGTACAGGCAGATCCAGAAGGAAGAAGAGGTAAGTGGATCGCTGCGTTGTTAGAGTACGATGTGGAGATTAAACCGACCAAGCTGATTAAAGGACAAGGACTCGCCAAGCTCATGGCTGAAACAAATCTGCATGCTCTAGACATAAATTTGATTACTGCCATGTCTGATGAAGATGGGGAAAGTACGTCAGTTCAGGTATCCGATATTTTTGTTTCTTCTCCTTGGTATGCTGACATTTTATATGTGCTTCAGAATTTGTCTACACCGCCTGGTATGCCTCGAAATAAGAGTAGGACATTGAAGCTAAGAGCTGCTAAATTCTGCATTTTGAATTCTGCATTGTATTGGAAAGACCCTGGGGGTATGTTGTTGAATTTTTTGGTAGAAGAGGAAGCTCAAAGAGTTTTCGAGGATTTTCACAAAGGTGACTGTGGAGGTCATTTGTTCTGGAAGACCACAGCGAATAAAATTCTAAGGGCGGGGTATTATTGGCCTTATTTGTTTTCTGATGTGTTCAAGGCTGTTAAAAATTGTCACGAGTGTCAAATTTTCGAAGGGAAGCAGAAACTACAGCCTTTGCCTCTAAAACCAATCGAAGTTAGTGCACCATTCCAGCAGTGGGGATTGGATTTTATCGGGGAAATCCACCCAGCATCTTCCGGACAGCATAGATGGATCTTGACAGCTACGGACTACTTCACGAAGTGGATTGAGGCGATTCCCACTCGACAGGCCACGGATGCGGTAATTATTTCTTTTCTTGAAAACAATATTCTGTCACGTTTTGGCTGTCCTAGTAAAATAATCACAGATAATGCAGCAGCCTTTAAGTCTAAGAGGATGGTTGATTTTTTCTTTAAGTACAATATTACCTTGGGACATTCGACCGCCTACCATCCGCAAGGGAATGGCTTGGCGGAATCTTCAAATAAATCCTTGGTGAATATCATTAAGAAATTGCTGGAAATCAACAAGAAGGCTTGGCACAAAAAGTTGGTGAATGCATTATGGGCTGATAGGGTAAGTCAGAAAAAGTCTATTGGCATGTCTCCTTTCGAGTTGGTGTATGGGACGGATACAGTTTTTCCTACTTCACTTGCGGTCCCGGTGGTCAAATTGCTTCAGGAGGCTGGAAGTGAAGAGGATCCTATGCAGCGGAGGATTAATGAAATGATTCATTTACAGCAGACACGAGAGGAGGTATTTCAAAATACTTTCAAGTTGCAGGAGCGCATAAAGAAGATCTACGACAGAAAGGCAAAATCAGATAAGTTTCAGTTGGATGAAGTAGTTTTGAAATGGGATGCTCGGAATGAAGATAAGGGAAAGCACGGCAAATTTGAGAATTTGTGGAAGGGACCTTTCAAGATTGCAGCGTATCGGGGTCAGAATGCATTTCTTCTCAAAGAAATGAATGGAGATGATTGTACTGGTGGACCGATCAATGGTCGGTTGCTGAAGCGCTATTATTTCTGAGTACTTGCTGCTGATCTCATTGTCATTGTATATATCATTTTACTTTTGTTTCGTTGCAAGTGTGCACTGATCTCTCATTTTCAGTCTGGGGCCTGGAGCGAAGGCTATAATTCTGGAAATAGAGGTTGGTTGGTTTGAAATTGTCAAGTTAAGTTTTATCAGTCTTCTTGTTTAAAGTCATGTCAGTTTGAGTCATGTCAGTTTTGGTCAAATTGCAGTCCGTCGTTAGTCAAATCTGCAGTCAATAAAATTGTCCAAAGTTTGTTTTATCAGTTGAAATAATGATTCCATCGCCCAATGGATGAGAGGCACTGTCTGACTCCCCCAGAGATCTGTCGTTCTTGGCATCTCCATGGAGCCACCATCCCCATTGGAGCCAATGTTAGAGTCGGCCTTTGCAGCCCTCCGTCAGTGATCATTTCGTCTTTTGCATATTCATTATTAGGTGTCTCGCTTGTTCCACTTCGTTGCATTTCACTAGGAGCATGCCATGCACTGACGAAGGGGTCTGTCGTCTTATGTTTCCTCATATTTACACCTGCAGTGCTATTTTAAAAAATTTCTCAAAAAATCATTCATAGTCATTGTCATTACATATATGGTCATTAAAAATGTCAATAAGTGTCCTAGGTCTTGGTGTCTAGGGTTTTTGAGTCATTTGTATATTAGTCATAAAGCCTGCAAGGTGAGGAAAGTTCTGCATTTGTGATTTTTATTTTATTATCATCAGCATTTTAAAAAAAAATATTTCTAGTCCAAAACTCTGTTTTGGAACTAGAAATTTGTCATTATCATTTTGTAATAAATTGTAATTGTTCCGCCATGAAGACATTGTCAAAAGCAGACCCTTGATCTCTTTCTTAGCCAAGATAGCCATATCCCTGCAAGAAGACAACAAAATCATTAGTATCGACCTCAAAAAAGCCAAAGGAAGATTGTATTTGAAAAGCCAAAAGTGAAATTACAAAAACATTTGTAATATGGGTTTGAAATTAGATTTGAAATAAAATCTGATTGTGAAGATATTTGTAACATGTATAAAAGCCAAACAAGTTTCATTTGAAACAAATCACAGCACCCAAATCGTGTTTTGAAAGTTTGGAGGGCCGATTTCGAGTTTTGAAGTGCGTGGACAGAGTTTTGGGGCTCGCGCGACCCACGCAGAGGCCGAGCGACCCACGCAGGTCAGTTCAGCAGTGTAAGTTTGCAAGGTGCGCGACCCACCTGGGCCGAGCGACCCACGCAGAGGCTGCGCGACCCACACAGACACAGAGTTTTGAAATTTATTCTGAGCGCCCAGCCTTGCTTGGAATCGATGCAACTGGCCTTCAAACAGGTTTCTATCAATTGCTTGATGTTTTTGATTGCGTTGGTGGCATCATTGTTGGTCTCAAATGTTCAAACGGAGGATTTAAAACCCCACAGTCATAGCATTCTTGTTTTCAGGGTTTTAAAATGAAAATGAATGGTTGAATGAGTTTGCTTGCTATCTCATGGCAGTGATACCTCCAGTTTTGCATATAATGTCAAAACCATATTGCTCTTATGCCCATTTTGCCATTTTGACCATTTCTATTATTATACCATGTTAAAATCCTTTGTTCCATGGTGACTGTGGTTGTAATGAGTCTCACTGCCCGATGTAAAATATTCTCATGACTTTGTTTTAAACTGCCCATTGAGACCTTTGTGGTTATTACTCATAGACAAACACATTTTGTTGATGCCATGCCCTCCCTTTGACTAGAATTTTTCAATATTTGGAAGGTTGCCTGCTCCCTTTTGGTCAAAATTTCACTTGCATTCAAAACAGAGATTGTGCCTTTTCTAATCCATTTAAAGCTGAGATTTTATCCATGATTTGATTCCTTGATGGTGCTTTGACGGTGGGAATATTGGTTGGGTGTTGAAACATACATCCTAACTTTGTTTTCACTGCTTTCATATCAGTATACACATTGCCAAAAGCTTGGTCAGAGCCATGTCGGAGACAGAGTCAGAATATGAGCCAGGGTCAGGCAGTGATTCGGTGACTGAAGGTAATGTGCCACGGGGGTCCCGCAGAGAAAATAGAAGTGGTGATCATCGCAGAGAGGAGCCTACTTCTTTGGCTCGATTGCAGGCATGTCCATTAGCTATGGATTGTTTTCGATTCTTGTCATGTTTCAGATTTTGTGAGATGGTTACACAAACTCGGCCTCATCGTGAATTAGCACGTCTGTTTGTTCTTCATTTACGGGGTGATCGGGTAAGCCTTGCTGGGGTTGATTTCATTGTGTCACCTTTGACTATTGCTCAAGCCATTGGTATACCAAACATGGGCGAGGAATGGAACAAGGGTCAGCAGTTAGAGAAATTTCACTATGAGCCATACATTAAAACTGGATATAAGGCTTACTTGAGTAGAGTTTTTCCATTCAGATTCTTGAGAGATGAGTATGCACCGCTCATGAGGCTCATTATTCAGTATTTTAGTTGTGAAGGCAGATATGCTCGTCTTTTCTCATACCATGTTCGTTTGCTGATGCACTTCACAAGGGTGCGTATGATGAATATTCCGTATTTCATACACCGCAACATAGAGAGGATGGTGACATTTGTGCAGAAGAAGACGAGCCCAGTGCAGCAGTACAGGAGTATATACCATTTCACTTTGATCAAAATCTTGGTGTTACATCAGTTGGCGGAGCAGGGCATCACTTGGGAGTATTTCATTTCTAGAGACTTTTTCAGAGTGCCACAGCAGCCTCCCGAGGCAGTTCATGATGCAGGAGAGCCCTCACACCAGCCGGACATGCTTGAGGTTGAGCATATCATCACTCCTTTGGTTCAGACATATCAGCGAGGCCACAGGGCCTTATTTGCAGCGACATGGCGAGTATTATCTCCACGTGAGGTGGAAGGGGTCTTACCGACTTCATCGACACGACGAGTACTATCTCCATGTGATGTGGGAGGGGTCTCGCCTTCTTCTTCAGTACAGGTACAGGTCCAAGACAGGGGCAAGAGGCCCATGCATGATGAGGGCCCATCAGGAGGTCGGGACACCGATATGACAGTCATTGATGTTGATACGGGCTCTCCTAGCTCGAAGCTGAGGGAAGTCATCCAGGAGCAAAGGGCCGAGAATGACCAGCTGAAAGACCAATTGAAGAAGGCTCAGTGGGTGATTAACTATTTGGAGCAGCGCAACAAACAGCTCGAGGATGAGCTCACATTTTATGAGGTGCGCCAAATCCGTGAGGACAGACAATGGAATCGAAAGAGACCCGGTGACATGACACCAGCTGACAGAGATACTGTACTCACGCGGGTAAATATACATCTGGAGAAGCTGTTGGTGAAGGCCAATCGAGACAAAGACATGCTTCGCCACATGAAAGGCCATTACTGGGCTCGCATGCATGTTTGCAAAGCGAGGATGAAGATCATGAAGAGGAGGTTGCGCAAGGCACTTCAACGGCAAAAAAGGCCTGATCCACTCCGGATTTTGGCCGAGGCTTCATTGACTGAGCAAGACACATGATGGAGGACCTCCGCTCCGAATTTGGGCAAATTCGGAGAAAATTTTGTCATTTTCAAAATTTTGGTCTAAAAAACAGGTTTTGCAGCTACGTGGGTCGCGCGCTCATGCGCTCGATTTTTTTTGAGACACTTGCTGGAGGAGATTTTTACATTTTTGGATTTGTCATAGTTAATTATGCATCCTCTGAAGTCAACTTAGCATTTCAAAAAAATCTGGATGGTCAAACAGCTCAAAAACACCATGAAAATCACCTTGCTGCCACCTTTTGCACCAGCAGGAAGTACCTCTGGGAGAATGAGGTTTTGGAGGGTCAAATCAGCTCCAAATTCAGAAATTCCACTTGGGTTGGAAAGTAGACATCCAGGGCTTTCCAACGAGCTATCATGAGCTCAATTTGGATGCCGGGAGCTACCTCAAAATCAGCCTGGAACATGAGAGACCCACGCAGTTCAGGAGCGACCCACCTAGAAATTTTTCTGAATTTTCAGCTGCCAGCTCAGTATTTCGCCTATTATGGACCAGTTTTGCTTATGGATAGAATTTTTGGGTTTTTATGATGTAAATTCATGTTGGACATGTAACTTTGGCTTGTTTTTATCTATTCTAGAAGATTCACTCTCAAAAGGGTAAAAAATCATGTAATGGATCAGTTTCCACTCTTTTAGAGGCAAGTTGTTAGCTGCCTAGATTGTAGTTCCATGATTAGAATTGGTTGAAACTGATCCCTGAAGAGGAAATTCGACCCCTAGAGGTGGGGAAAGGGGTTAGAGTGATCTATATATTGTAATTTCTGAGGCATTCTACAGGTTGGACTCTTGGGATACTTTTGATACTATTGTACATATTTTTCATATTTTGGCTAAGGAAAGATCAGGGGTTTTGCGGCACTTGTTGGGATCCTTTTGGTGTTCTGTTCTTGATGGTGTTTCTCCTTTGTTTACTGTAAGTTTCTTCATGTTTAATGTTTCCATCCTTTCATTAGGCTTCTGAACTAAATTGAATGAGTGATTAAGGTTGAATCCATTGTTTACAGTGCTTAGCCTTTGAATTCAGTTAGTTCTATATGTTTTCAGCTGTTTGGAGAGGATCCAAGTTCTTCTTTGCCCTCTTCAGCTCCTCGTCGGTCTAATCCATTCATAAATCCAATTTAAAGCATCAAGATCATCACCTACCTTGCCCCAGCTTGAACTCTGCAAAGGTCTGACCTTATCCCCGGACCCAAAATTTGTTTTCCCATTACTCCAGCGAAAACCCAAAAAACCAAAACTCAAACATTCCTATCTCTTTACTAGCCTAAAATCAGTTCTTATTATAAGTCATCTCGCATCCTATTTCTTATTTTCTCGAGATTGACGGAGAGAGCCCTCTCCTGTCCTCGTAGGGCTAGCTACGAGGCTGAGCGTGGTTTGATGTAGCCTTGAGTTTTACTTCATTTCAGCCTGAGGTAGATTTGAGTGCTAACAGGCTCCTGTAACACTGCCATGACAGGGGAATAAATATGCACAACTGGTTTCCTGTCAAAGAGTTTTGGAATTCTCCAAAGCTCCCACGCCTCATTCGCTCTCTGCAATAGGTAAGTTATTCTACATAGCTAGGTTCAAACCCATTTAAATGATGAGATTGGGGTTTTTGCCTACATGCTCACAAGTTTTTTTTTTTTTAATTTTACATTGTCTCTGTCCAAACCACAACACAGTTAGTTTTGTTTTCTCTCATTTCATGGAAATCAACCAAGATTGGCTTAAATTTACCTCTCAATATTTTCTCGGTAAGTCCTTCATATTTCCACATGATGAGTTTAGTAATTTTGATTTTGATTCATGGTTACCTATATAACCCATTGTCTTTGTTAATTTCAATATTTACACACCTAATTGCCATTATGCAAAGAGAGAACAATTTTCCTCCGGCATTACAGAGTTGTTGCATTCGAAATAAACATTTTCTTTTTCCTTCCTACATTGCACATTCTAGGTAATCATTGGCTCATGGAAGCAGATTATCCTTCATCAGGTAATCTATTTTCCTTTGAAGGGTTTTTTTTCTCATTTTATACATGTTTATTTTTTCCTACTTATCCAAAAAATGGTGGCGCCAATCCTTAATTCATATTTTGTGTAGGTATGTCAAGCCCTTGCATACTCAAGGGTTTTTTTTCACAATTTACAAAAAGGGTTCGAATGTTGTCGTTCATTGACTGACTACTCTCACTCATGCCATGTCGGTTCATTTGCATCACCTTTGATTTTGAATGAAGTATTTCACACATAAGTGGGGAAGTGACCTCTCTCTGGTGTTGCTCCTTCCTTGTTAGGGTCATATTTAGTTTCAATATGTTATTTGTTGTCTTGACGCAGAATTAAGATTTGAAACCCTTATTTTCTATGGGGTTAATAGTTTTATCTGTTCCCTATATGCAAAATTTTAAGAGGGAAAGCACACCTATTACTAGTACCGAACTCATACTTTCACTGGAAAGCCTTGGGCGATATTTTTCTAAGAGATGTAATCTCATTTTTCTTTCCTAATTTTGAATATATGAGTATAAATTGTTAATTTGACATATTGTGAAGTATTCGTTCCTATGTAGTCTTATCTTATGTTTTCGATATTCTTTCTCTCTTTCAGATTCTATCCGAATAACATTAACAGTGCTAGGTTATGGTGAGATTTTCTATAATTTTTTAATTTAATATAGAAGCAATGCTTAATGTTTCTAGTATTTATTTTGTCTTGCTCATGCGTGTAATTAATAATAAATCCCATAGCTCCATTCAGCCATGGTGAATAAGGAATTATTCAATTTGGTTTCCAAGTATTTGTCCTTGTTTCCATAAATAATCGAAAGGTTCATACTAATATATACATATTTCTACCATGGATTCTCCCACCAGACAACTCAACTTTGAATAATTTCTAGTTCCAACAATTATGACCAGGATTTTTATGGTTTTGTTTGTTCTTTTGTTTGTTCTTTTGTTTTTGTTTTTTATATTTCTACCCTCCACAGTCTCGTATGGGGTTTAATGTTAACACGGTACCAAGAAAACTCACCCCCTGAATTAGACCTTTATTTTAGTTCTTTCTTCCTCTCGAAGAAGAATTCAACATTTACACCATATTAATTTGTATAAAAACATTTTTCCAGCTTTACGATCTCTGCCAGAATCTGACGGGAAAGTGCTCCTTTTAAGTTGTTTTAAATATAACTGAATCGTCGAATTCATACCTTCATATATATGTTTAGGTTAAGTTATATATTTTCCCTCACTCTATATTAGTATGGTTCAATTTAGTCACACCAATACTGGTTATTTAGTAATGCTAGCTTCTAACGTTTTGAGATTACAACCCAAGCCCCAAATTTGTCACCATGTCATTCCATGTGAATTCTTGGGAAAGTATTCTAATTTTGTAATTTAAGGAAAAATCTAGAAGTTAAATAATGATGGTCGCATATGAGAGAGCACCACGAAAAATCCCCTAAATATAATTCATAATCTTATATCAACTTTCCATATTTACAGTTCACTACCCATTTATGATTCTGATCAATTACCAGGTATTAATACAATTACTTGGTTTCTCCTTGTGTGTAGTATATCCTCTTCTATGCAATGAAGAAATTTAAGACTAACTAAACATCATTATGACCTAGTTGCTCACTATATCTATAACCCATCTAAAATTAAGAAGAGTTATGATCATAATAGATCAAGGATAAAATAAAAATTATGATTTTTTACATTACGCCTTCTAGAATTTCTTTAAAGCAAAGTATTCTCACACATGCATCCAACAACATTTTATAAATAAAAAAATTTCACTATAATCATTTCTTTTATATCTATCTGTGAATTTCCTCAAAGTTATACAACCAGTCCCAACTATCCATATTCAGTCATTTCCATGATCCATACAATATATAATCTAAGTTCACTAAAACAGTTACACATATTACAATTCCTATTTCATGCTTCTAAAATAAGAACTATAAACGTAAATTTACATAAAACCAACAATTAATAGCTCTATAGAAATTTTAACTAGATTTATAACTGAAACTGGACTTAGGAGAAACACCTTCCTCTCAACCATGAAATGATCCTCTAGTTTCCCCCGAGCGGATGCTGATTTCGAAAAGGAATCAATAACCTCTTGTGATTCCAAATAAGGTATTTTATGTCTTAATTCCCTAGCATATGTTTTCTTTAGTAGCGTCACTATTTTCAGGGTCTGCCAACCCACTAGCCTAGACTTTCTTTCTTTTTCCTTAAAGCCTATTTTTCTCTCCCGTGGCGATTTATTCCACACTTTACTCAATGTTTTTTTGAAACTGAGAGATTTAATATATTTTCTCTCCAATCATATTAAATATTGCTAATCAAATCCTATGGATTTTTAGGAGTAATTTAAGGGAATATTTTTTTAATCTCATCCACCAACCCTAGTTTTCGGATCTTGGCAACAATATCTTAACTCTAGTGTTTCTTTCCCAAGTAATTTCTAAATTTTCCGATTAATAAAATTCATATATTACATCATCGTATTTTGTTGTTCACTTAAATCAATTAGACTATGGATTTCTATCCATCACATATATAATCAATTCAATCTAAAAATAGAAAGATATTTAAATAAAAACATAGTGGTATTACATATTCCCCCTCTTTAAATTAACACCTTCCTCGGTGTTTACTGTTCATTTGCTTCATTCTTGAACAATTTTGGGTAAGCTTCTTTCATTGCTTCCTCTCGCTCCTAAGTAGCCTACTCAGGTGTAAAGTGCCTCCATTTCACTCTAACCTAAGCGACGACTCAATTCCGGAGAAAGATCTCTTTCCGATCTAAGATGTAGAGTGGCTATGGGAGGAAATATCCTTTGGGTTCTACCTGTATCAGATTCCAATAAATCACGTGAGAATTATCATGAACATATTTATTTAATAAAGACACATGAAAGACATTATGAACTTTAATATGACTGGCCAAAGCCAGTTGATATTATACTGGATTGACTCTGTCTAATGTTTCAAAAGGCCCATAGAACCGTGGTGCCAATTTTTCACATGTATCAATTATTAAGGTGCTCTTTCTTAGTTTTACTCTTAAGAAAACATGGTATCCAATATTAATTTCTTTATGGATTTTTTCATGTCTGCATAGCTTTTCTTCTAGTCCCATGGAGTTCTTATGTTCTATCTAATCTTATGTACCACCTACCCCATTTCTTGCAACACATCCAATCCCAATATCAATCGATCTTCCGGTTGACTCCAACTGAGCGGAGTATGACATTGTTTTACATATAAAGCTTCAAAGGGACTCATTTTTATTGAATTTTGGTAGCTATTGTTATATGCAAATTCTGCTAAATGTAGAAAATCATCCCATTTAGTAGGCATGCCCATGACATACATTCACAACATATCCTCTAAGATATGATTATTACTTTCTATTTTTCCATTCGTTTGACGGTGATATGTGGTGTTGAAATTTACTTGAGTTCCAATGACCCCAAAAAAAGCTTTACAAAACTTGGAGGTAAATTTAGCATCTCTTTCTGACACTACCATCTTCGGTATTCCATGTAGTCTGAAAATTTCCCTCATAAAAATGTTGGCAATTTGTGTTGTTCCATAAGTAGACTGCATTGTTATAAAATGTGTTTCTTTATTCAAGGTGTCCATTACTGATCTGAATGGGAAAATTAATGTTTGTTGTGCTAAATTTCAATTTAGAATATGAACAATTTTTTTGAGGATTATGAGGTAAATTTCAAGTTAACCATGAGTTTTTATGTATTTTTATGTGAATTTCTTGAGAAAATTAACATAAAGAAAACACTGAAAAACATTATATAATAGACATGAACATCACCATAAACAGTAACACAACAACACATGATGAAGGAGTTCACCCTGCCTAGGCTACATCTCCTTGGTCCAACTTCCAAAGACTTGGCCCTCTTCTATTATGCTCAAAAGTGTGATTACATATGTTTACAATGCTCAAATAACTCTAAAACCTATTCCAATGGCTCCGGAATGCCCAAAAATTCCTGTGTGGCCTCTTTCTACTTCACATTTGTTCAAAAAATGAGTAAGTGATGTCTTCCCGAAGTTTTTGCACTAAATGCTCCACAATTTCCACTAAATTCGGCAACATCCTACATTTTCACCCCTAAATCTGCTAACAGAGCACCATATTTCCCAAATTCCAAGTGAATTTCTCGACACGTTAATTTTTCCAATAAGCCCTTAAAGCTTAATTTCAAACCATATGGTATATGGTTATATATATATATATATATTTTATAATAAAAAAAACTTCGCAGTTTGCAAGACCTGGGTCTTCGCGACTTGGTGGACATATGGTACCATAAGTGGATGGTTTAATGTAATGATTATGGTTAGTGGGGAGGATGAGGGATAACCTCCCACCCCCAGGTGGTGATTAGGTCTAGGGCTATACCTCGACCCCCAACCCCATTCCGCAAACCTTTATAACTTAAATATATGCCGCAACCTTTTGATGTTAAGACACAAACGATGATGTATTGGAAAAATTCTCTACTCTAGTGCTTGGAGGTCATGGGTTTGACCCCCACTGCTGATACTTAGACTTTGACCCAATTTTGGTGGTCCTTGGGCTACCACGTGGTGGCCCCTGGATGGGCCACATGGTAGCCTGTGGTTGGCCACTCAAAACCCAATTAAAACATGCCAATTCAACCCAATGATGTAATGAAACTTGACACAATATCATTCACCACAGATCATTTTATTGACCAGTCAACATTCCACATGGGCATGCCCAGTCAGCTATACAAACTACTGACTGGGTTTTCTTGCATTTAAAAAAAAAAAAAAATTGCATGTTTGACAAAGTGGACATAACGCGTTTTTGGGAGCATACGATGTCAGTTTTCTGTGAAATGAGTTGTGTTAGATTTAGAACGATGAGATCTATGTGGTCGTTTAGGTTCCACACGATTCCAACAATTTTAATTTTTAGCATAATTTTGAGCACCTGATCACTCCTCCCCACTGGAAGTTTTTTTACCCCAAAATCTCTTTCAGCAATGAACATGTGGATGAGGGATAAACCCCTCACCCTTCTAGTCTCAATCCACTAGAATTTCCCTGAATTCAACAATTTGAGCTTTTCATGAAAACTGATATTTTTCTTTGATTTTGAGACCCTGCCTTGCTGTTGTAGATACCATCTTGCTACAATTTCCTATAATTTTCAAAACAAAAAACTATCCTTGAAGAAACAAACATTTTCCTTCCTTGGTTGTCAATCAAAGGAAACTTGAAAACTTTCTCACCTCGAACATTGTCGTGATAGTGATTTTTAGCTTGTCTTTCCTTGTACTTGCATCGACTTTTGACCAAGTGTTTTTGCCATTGCCATGTACCATTTTGAAACCCAAAAGAAGTTATTGTGGAACCTATGCATTATTTTTCATCTTGATTTGGCGCTTTTTCTTTGATTTTTCTACCATTCAACACCAGCATCTTTTTCCCATCATTGTTCAACAATGATGTGGATTGCTATAAATATTTAACATCTTGTTTACCTCTTTTCAAAGGAAACATGTTAGAGCCCTGAAAATTTTTATTACAACCATTATAAACTGTAGTGAAATCATATTGTTCATTTGATGCATCTTCTTGAAAGGTCTCATTCAAAAAATCATTATGATTATGTTAGCCTCCACAATGTCCCAAGGCTGAGAAAGGATATCGACGAAGGTAACCTCAAACCAGGCTTTCAGTTTGGTAGCTAGCCCTACCAAACTAGAGAGGGATCTCTCTATGAAATCAAAGCCAAAGGGTTTGACTGGATGAAAAGTGGAATTTAGGCTAGTTAGGTCAACTCTATGGTTTTGAAATTTTGATGGTTTTTCTGCTGGATCAGTGAAGAAAACCAGGAAGCTAGGTAAAATTGTCAAATGGTTACAATTGCAAAAATATGGAGGAGAAAGATATAAATGCTTTTGTAATGGGCTTAGGATGATTTTCGGTGTAATGTAGGGTTTGAAAATTAAAGAGGATCTTAATGAGTATGTTTCATAAATTCATTAAAACAGAAGGATGATTACATAAAATGACATTCTCAACCAAAACAAAGCTTTCATGAAAGAATTCTGCTTATCGATCTTTTAGGAAAGTCAATTAAGAAAGTCAGTTATGGAAAGGAAACATGTATATAATTTATATAAGACTATAAAAGAGAAAAAAGAACATAAAAAAACTCACTGCACATGACTTCCTAGATAATAGCTGCAACTGGTCCTTTGAATTTCTAAATAAAAGCTGAAGCACAAGTTACAATAGTCTCACCCTCTGCTGTCGAACACACAAAATAACGAAAAAATGCATACATATAGAAAAAAAACCATTTCCCCACTCTAAGGGGTCGAATCCTAGAGTGGAGGAGAAGTTCACATGATTCTCTCACCTAAAACCTAAATACTACGGTGCGTTATAAAACTCTCCTCAAGATAGAGAAACTGATACATTTGACCATGAAAGATATTTACAAGAATGTACCAAAAATTTCAAAACTTTTCTGCAAACATAGGGCTCAAAGGTAGGTCCATATCTCTCTAACCATAACTCATTTTGAATAACGTAGAGTGTTTTATGTTCTTTGGCATGTTACACATAAAAACTCCTCCGTTTTTCAAAAATACTTTCCCATTTGGTCAGAATCAAATTTTAAAGTTGATCGCTCAAAAATTGGAAAAACGCAGTGGCACCAGGGAAAAGCACAACGTGATCTTGTAGGGCACTATTGATTATCTTCCTGAGCTCCAAATCAAGATCTGAAGGTACCATTCGAAATCTTAGGATTTATGCTACACAATAGAGTCATCAAACACTGAAAAAACCTTCTTCAAACCCCTAAAACACTGTCTTTAAGTCAAGGTGTCAAGAAGTGCAGAAAACCTCCTGTAGCAATTGTATTTTTGGCATTTATCCCAAAAAATAATACCTGTGTATAAAATGAAGGGGATTTTTGTTCCTTGGTATATTACGGACAAAATTCTCTTTCACATTTGAAAAATTCATCTCTATTTGGTTAGAAACACATTTTGAAGAAAAACTATACATGTGTGCAATGTAACCTAGGTAGCACATATCTTGGAAATGTGAAGCGATGATTTATTGGAATTTGGTGGCTGATACCTAATTATCTGACCTCATTTGTTTTATGGATTATTTCCTCCCTCCATTGTTTGATATTTCACAACAAATCGTAGTGGGATGAAAGGGAAAAATAGGGTTTTACTTGGAAAATAGGGAATTAGGGTTACTTTATTTAGGTGATGGAATGTAGGGGTTAGGGAGGAGATATGTAGGTAGGGAGAATTTTGGTAGATATATAGGGGTATTTTAAAGCTTAGGGAAGTGGAGGATGAAAAAAAGAGTGTAGGGATAGGTTGTAGGAATTAAAACACTGTCCTAACCCTAAAACTACCAAAAATGCGGCATAGGAGCTAGGGTTAGGTATAGGGATTAGGGAAATGAGGGAGCAGGGATAGGGAAAGATTTAAGGAGGTATGTAGGGTGTATGCAATGGTAGATTATTTATGGAATTAAGTGTTTGTGCTTTCAATTAAAAAATGGAGCTGACCCACTAAAAACGAAGTGTGGGGACTATGGCAGAATTTAACCAATGAAACACCGAAATAGATGCTGATAGGAGGTAGTCAAAACTTTAAATTACTTGTCAAAAGCTAATGAAACCTTAAATTTCCCATGAAATCCTTTGAAAATGGATTTTTTTTCTTGTATGAGTGAAAACGCAGTGAGGCCTCAAAAAAACAGCGTGGTTGCTTGGAGAGGGTGCCTATCACCTTTTGAGAGTGTCCTTCAATGCCTGCTATCCTGAGATGGTATTTTCTGGTGAGTGAGTGATCAATACTAATGAAATGAGTTAAATAAATGGCTTGTATGGTCTTTTGTAGCTTGTGGAAATCAAATTCTTCATAGTTGTATGGTGGCCCACCATGTGCTTTTTCACCCGTGTTTTGAAAAATTTGCAGATTTGGAACATTAGAAACATATTACATCCATATTTGAAATAAAATTACACTTAAAAAGAACTTTGTTGAGAATTTTCCATATTACTACTCCTTCCATGCCAGATTTTATTGGTGAAATGACATATTTTTACGAATTAGACCCTAATAACCTAATGGTGACACTTGATGAAATGTGTAGAATAAAGGACCATGGTCGTATGAATGAGATGATAATGGATACATTTCAATAATGACTCATTCAACTGAATGATGGAAATGACCAAAGCATGATTTTTTTTGAAAGGAGTAGTAATCAGACCTAGACACACTAGCCAATGACCAAGTTTGTTTTTGAAGACCTACCAATACCATAAAAATTTGACTTCAGACCCTATCAAAAACCTTGTAAGAGAACATTTGATCACTAGTGACAGGCATAATTGATTGAAACTAACAACTTGAACATTAACTAAGAATTTTTTTGACTTGGATTCAGTATTCTCTTCATTTGTTGTGCATGCATAAGAGACAAACTCATCTTCTTCTTATGCGCTCTAACTATGTTATCAATTCCATTATTGAACACATGGTACTTATTCTCATGGAAATGAAATAATTCCCTCCTATCATAAAGATATGGACTTCCGAAAACAATACTTGAAATATCAAGCTGAACTACATCAAGTTCAACTTCGTCAAGAAAGTTTGAATTGATTGCAAATGTTAGGATACACTTCCTTATTACCTGCAAGTTTGCATTCTTGCATATCCAGCCTAAAGAATAAGGTTTTGGATGTGAAACAGTTTCTAGATTTAACCTCTTAACTAAGTCTTTAGAAATAAAATTGGCTTGAGAACCACTATCAAATAATGTGTCTATTTTGGTATGCTTTGAAACAACTCTAATATGAAAGGTTTCAATTCTTGTATCATCTCATCTTGAGTTACATTAGAAAAATTTGAAGAACTATTGCTTGCTACATTCTTAGCTTTCAAACCCATAGCTGTAATCTTGGTCTCATCTCCTAAATCTGAACCCAAGTCATGTTCAATGATTGCAATTGTTTTCTCCTTCTCTTTGGTTTTAAGTTTTTTGGGCTTCAACTTTGGATGGAGTTGCCAACAATGGTCTTCATCATTTCCATTTTTCAAATAATTTTTTCATGTGAGTTTCTCTTTCACTAATTTAATAACACCACTTTTCTTTCCTTTTCCCTTAAATTGGCCCTTTCCTTTACCTTTATACTCAAGGGAACTATCACTTTTCTTATCTACACTATGTTTCCCTTTTGCTTCTAAATGTGTGGTTTGAAGAAAAACCTCATCTAAGTTTGTGGGATTGAACATGAGAATAGTATGTCTAAGATATGCCTGAAACCCCCAATATACTTTAGCAAAGTGTCTTGAGAAGATAAATTGACACCCAAAACTAGTTCTCTTCTCCTAAACCCTTGAGTATAATTTGAACACTTTGTCTCTTTAGTTTTATAAAATTATGCCAGTCCATAATAGCTTTATGTATATAAGCTAGAGGGTAAAATTGTATTTTAATTGAAGAAATAAAATCAGACCAAGAGATTGAAATCCTACCATGGTTTTTCATCTCTTCTTGTGTCTTGGCTTCCCACCATGCTAGTGCTGCACCCTCCAGTCTAAAGGAAGCTGGCTAAATTTTGTGTCTTCATCTTGAAGGTTTTGAATCTTGTAGTAGACCTCCAACTGATGAACCCAATTTTCAATGTTCTCTGCATTCACTTTACCATTATACATAGGCAACTCAAATTTAATATCAAGTTTTAACAGGGGTTTTTTACCAATTCCTTTTGAGGTATGTTGATGAGTATGAGTAAGGGTTGTAGTAGTGGAAGAGGATGAAGAGGAAGGTGAAGATGGTGGTGAGGATGATGGTGGAGTAGATGGAATCTTATAATAATTTCCATTACCTCCTCCCGGAGAACCCTCTCCTCTTGGAGGTCTAGAGCTTTCACCCTACAACCTTGTATTCCTCTCTTCATAGAGTACTTTCACCATCTCTATCACATCAAAGAAATCCTTACTAAAATCCTTCTCACCCTTTGTCATGTTATCATTTCCTCCTTCATGAGATATGCTTACCAAATCTTCTACTAAAATTTGAGGTGAATCTTGTGGTGGAGATTGTGTCAAATGTGCCTTCCTTATCCTTGCTCCAACTCGAGAACCTGCACCCACAAGCTTGCCTTATCCTCTCTCGAGCTTCAAACTCGTAAGAATTTAAATACTTGCGAAAAAATTAAATCCTCCCTTCACAAGTAAACCTAGTTCTCTGATACCAACATTATATTAATGGGAAAATTAGTGTTTTCTATGCTAAAGTCCAATTTAGAATATGAACAAAGTGCTTGAGGATTATGAGGTGAATTGCAAGTTAACTATGAGTTTTTATGTGAATTTCTTGCAAAAATTAACATAAAAAAAACATTGAACAACAATACCTAATAGAAATAAACATCACCATAAATAGTAACACAACAACACATATGAAGGAGTTCACGCCACCTAGGCTACGTCTCTTTGGTCTAGCTTCCAATGGCTTGGTCCTCTTCTATTATGCTCAAAAGTGTGATTACATATGTTTACAATGGTCAAAACGCTCTGAAACATGTTCCAATGGCTTCAAAATGCCCAAAAGTTCATGTGTAGCCTCTTTTTGATTCGAATTTGGTCAAAAATTGAGTGAGTTATGACTTCCCCAAGTTTTGGCACTAACCACTCAACAATTTCCACCAAATCCGACACAATCCTAAATTTTTGCCCCCAAATCTACTAACCTAGCACCAAATTGCCCAAATTATGGGAAAATTTGTCGGGATGTTAATTTTTTCAATAAGCCCTTAAAGCCGAATTTCAAACCATATGGTATATGGTTAAATATTTTTTTTTTTATAATAAAAAAAACTTCGCGGTTTGGAAGACCATGGTCTTCGCGGCTTGGTGTATATATGGTAACGTTGGCGGACAATTTTAATGTAATGGTTATGTTTACTCAGGGGGCTGGGGGGGGGGTGGCTTGCCTCCCACCCCCAGGTGGTGACCACAGCTGGGACTAGACCCCGACCCCAACCCCGATTACGCAAACCTTGATAGCTTAAATATATGTTGCAACTTTATGATGGTAAGGCACAAAAAATGGCATATTGGAAAAGGCTCTACTCTAGTTCTTGGAGGTCGCAGGTTCAACCCCCACTGCTACTGCTCAAACTTTGACCCAATTTTGGTGGCCCTCGGGTTGCCGTATGGTGGCCCTTGGCTGGGCCACATGGTAGCCTGTGGTTGGCCACTCAAAAACCAATTAAAACATGCCAATTCAACCCAATGACACAATTCCACTTGGAAAAATATAATTTTCTAGAGAATATTCCCTTGACCATTCAACCTGCCACATGGCCAGGCCCAGTCAGCGGTATGGACTGTTGACTGGGCTGTCTTGCATTTTTTTCAAAAAAAATTGCCTGTTTGATAAAGTGGGACAAAATGTGTTTCTTGGATCATATAGTGTTGGTTTTCCGCGAAATGAGTTGTGTCGAATGCAAAACGATGAGATCTACATGGTTTTTCAGATTCCACACCATTTCGAAAAATTTCATTTTTGAGCATAATTTTGAGCACCTGATCAACTACCACCATAATGGAATAATGTTGTCATTTTGTCTTTGAAAATGCTATAATAAAACCCAATGAAATCACTTCCCATTTCCATTCAGGAATGGGTAGTGGGTTCGAAAATCATGCAAGGTGTTGATGTTCCACCTTTACTTGTTGACACTGTTGACATTTTGCTAAATACTCTGCCACCTGTTTCTTCATGTCTGGAAAAAAAATTCTTTTCTTAACGTTGTTAACATCTTTTGATAATATGGATGACATGCATATTTTTTCTTATGATATTCATCTAGTATCAAGTTTTTTAAATCACTCACATTGGGAATATACAATCTATTTCTGTAGGTTGGAATTTTTTTTTCAATGTTTTTCAGCATATCCTTGAATTCCATTTTGTCACAATTTCTGTTGAATTTCCAGATATTAACGATCTTGTTGTATTGAATTTTTAATCTGTTCCACAAAAATTGTACTAATATTGCTTAACAGATATTCCCATCAAATCATGTGCTTGTCTACTTAGAGATTCTGTGATTTTGTTTTCTTTCCCTTTTATGTGTTTTATATCAAATTTAAACTCACTGAGAAAATATAGCCACCTTTCTTGTTTATCATTTAGATCAAGTTGGCTAAAGAAATATTTCAGACTGATGTGCTTTGTCACCAAAGTAAAAAAATTTCCTAATAAATAGTGTCACCACATTTTTATAGCATGTATCACTGCCGCCAATTCTAGATCATATACCACATAATTTTTTTAGTGGGGTTTTAGTTTTATAGACTCATAGGATACTATTGCATTTTCCTGCATTAAAACTCCTCCAAGGCCTTGAAAACAAACATCAATACAAACAATAAATTCCCTATTTGGATCTGCAATTTTTAGTATAGGGGATATTGTTAGAAGTTGCTTTAACTTGTCAAATATCTCTTGGCATTTGGCTGTCCATTCAAATTTTATTCCTTTCTTTTGTAAGGAAGTAATGGGATAAGCCAATTTTGAAAAACCCTCTATAAATATTCGATAATATCCTGTGATTCCCATAAATGAGCGAACTGCTGACACATCCTTAGGTATGGACCAATTCATAATATCCATAACCTTTTCAGGATCCACAGACAGTCCTTCCTTGGAAACAATATGACCTAAATATTATGTTTTGTCTTTCTAAAACTCTCATTTGCTGAACTTGGCATATAGATGGTTTTCTCTCAGAGTTTGTAATGCCAACATCAGATGTTCTTTTTTTTCTTCTTCATTTTTGGAATACACTAAAATGTCATCTATGAATACCATCACAAACCTATTAAGATATTTGTGGAGTACACTATTCATTAAACACATAAAGGTTTCTGGTACATTAGTGACAGAAAAGGGTAACACTACGAACTCATAATGACCATATCTGGTTCTAAAATTTATCTTATGAATATATTCATCCTTTATTATTTGTTGGTGGTATCATGTCCTTAAATCAATCTTTGAAAATATATTTGCTCCCCTGACTTGATTGAACAAATCATCAATTTGGGGCAACGAGTATTTTTTTTTTTACATTTAACTTGTTCAATTGACAATAATTGATGCACATTCTAAATATGCCATCCTTTTTCTTGACAAATAGTACTAGGGACCCCCATGGTGAGACATTCCTTTTGATGTAACATTTGTCCAATAGTTAATGTAACTGCATTTTTAATTCTAGTAGCTTTCGTTTGTTCATTCGGTAAGGAGCTCTAGATATGGGGGTGGCACCTGGTACTAAATCGATGGAGAAATATATGGCTCTAAGAGGGGGTAAACATGGAATTTCCTCTAGAAAAACATCTTGGAATTCAATGTTAACTGGTAACATCTCTAACTTTTCCTTTTATGTTTGCTGTCCATTTGTTTCTACATGCACGATGTATATCTAACATCATTTTGTTACATTCCTTTTTAGCTATAAGGATTAAATTTGTTGGAAAGATATTGGTTTTGGTTTACCTCTAATTAACCAAGTTTGAACCTCTTGACCCATACAATTCATGAATTTTTCCAAACAGTTTATAACGGCTCCCTTTTTCCCCAACCAATCCATACCTATTAATAAAACATAGGATCCTAAAGGATGAATGTTTAAATTTATGGTACTGGTGGCTAACTGTACCAACCATGCATTCTTAAATTTTCAGGTTTTAATTTACATTTTTATTGGGATGAATGTAACTTATACTAGCCCATGGATCAATTAAAACATAAACATTTTGGTTTGAAATGGTACCTTCAATCTCAGTTGTAGTATATTTGTTCTCAACTTATCTATCCTCTAGTGCCGCGCCGATCTTGGGAACGTTTCTATCAACATAATTCACATTTTTTGTTTCATGGACCCCTTGAATATTCTGAATAGATCATGGATTATGTAGACACTCCATTAATAAGTAGGGCTTGCCACAACCCCATCACTTTAGCGGTTTTCTTTCCTTGACCTCACTGCACTTTTTGGTATTTTATTCCATGTGTTTTGACCTAGTATGTGACTGTGCAGCTTATT
Organism: Pinus albicaulis; assembly: GCA_034641835.2. Lineage (NCBI taxonomy): Eukaryota > Viridiplantae > Streptophyta > Pinopsida > Pinales > Pinaceae > Pinus > Pinus albicaulis. Next base: position 548,558,411 of record CM076577.1, on the reverse strand, counting down.
TACATTTCCCCTACTAAATTTCTTCATCTGATGATCCTTTCCAAAAATTTTAAGATAAGGAGGTTTCTATATTTTTGCACTCGTTAGAGACTTGGTTCTGTCCTTATTTTTCCATGGTTTTTAGCCTTCACCTCTATTATTGAACTGCTGACAGCACAACCTGTCTTTTCCTACTACTTCATCCATTGATTTAGGATTGTTGAACTCAATCCTTTCTTTGTAAGAGACCGGTAAATAGTTAAAAAATCGATGTACTCATTAGAGGAAAATTTCGCCTAAAAGTGCCCATGAAATTTTCACGTACATAATATGTAAACCAATTAAAATCCTTTAAATTTAAAAAGAGCTACATGTAAATATTTTGGAGGGAAAATATTTTTTTTTAATTGTATTTTTTTACATGTTTTCTTAATTGTACATGTTTTCTTAATGTATCTTGAATTTTTATCAATGTGGGTCTTCTCAAAAGTATGCATAATGGGTACTCGTTGGATGCAGATTTTAATTCTGCATCCAACAAGTGTCTACTCATGAAATTTGAGTAATTATATAAGGAGATAAGCCAAAAATACAATGAAAAATAACTAGTTTTCTTCTTTTCCCTCCAAAATTCATAACTATTATTTTCTTATTTTCTTATTATTTTTCCTTAGGAGGGAACTTTTAGGCTGAAATATCCTCTAATGTTGGATTTTTCTTCTTCAATATAGGGAACATATCATAATAAGTTTGTAAATTTTTCTACAAACTCATCCATAGTTAGTTGTCCTAGGCTTAACTCATGGAACTCCTTAGGATGATCATCATAGTATCTCTCACTCATGTATTGAGACTTAAAATATTTTTGGAACTCCCACGAAATTTAATTCTCTTCCAACATGGGTAAACTTTTGGCCTCTTCCCACCAAAGAATATTTTTTCCCTACAATTGGTAGATAGCCAGTCTAGCCTTCAAATTACTCCCATACTCATATCCTTGAAAATATTTTATCATGTTAAGAATCCATGCTTCTACATCTTGTTCCTTTTCCCCATCAAAAGTAAGGGATTTGATTTTCCTAAAATCTCCTTGTAACTCCATTTTATTCCTTTATTTATGTGATTCCAGATATGTTCTATCCAATTCACCTCCACTTTTAAAATTCTCCAACTCTGCTTCCACCTTTTCCCTCTTCATCCCTCCTAGTTCCATGCTTCTATGGCTATAATTTTCAGTCAAATATCTTATCATATTAACCCGCTCCTCACTAGCCTTTAGAAGACGTTCATTTTTTGTTTATAAGACAAGTTAATCTTGTTGCAGGTTTATGATGACATCCATAAACTCATAGGTTTGAGGGGTGCTTCCATTACCCAATTCCGCATACAGTTCTTCCCTGACTATTATGGATGGAGGGGAATCCTCTTCCATTATGTGGTAGTCTACTTCACTTATGTACCTTATAACACAATACAACCTACTATCATTATTTCATATTAATATTTTTCTGCACATATTTCGTTTTACTGTGATGGTTCCTTGCAGGCTCAATGGTTGAAACTGGGATCTAATGCCATTTGTAACAAATCCGTCTTCATAATATATATATATATATATATATAACACTTTCACATTAATAATGACTAGTGACTCCTTTACATTGTTTCTTCTTCCTATCATAAACTTATGAGAACATTTTATGTCCTATTTTTTCTATATCTATATATAAGTGGAATTAATAATTCTTGGTCGGTTTAATGGGAATATAGAGTATGACTACATTCACATTGTCATTATGGAAGGGTTTCCTTTACTGATGTTAACACCTATGACATTTGATATGCATTATATGTATGTATACATTTATACATATTCGTATGATTGGTTGGCGCGTGAGTCCTTGGTTAGATGAGACCTAAGGATCAATGCGCTTATTACTAAGTGACGTAGATATATGCCATATGGATTTAACCACTCCCAACCTTATTTAACATTTGATGATTTATTATATGGATCATATGAATTTATTTCAATTACCAAATTAATTAATGGAGCACTCGTAGATAAGAGTTTAGGTTGTTGTGACGAATGATTGGACGCCACATAGGCCAGGCCCATGTGAATTCACATGGCTAGTTGTACCCTATACCCACATATAGTTATATTTTAGGGCATTAAATCCAACAGTTGTGATGTTCTCTCCTCGCATTAACTTAGCATTAGGGTTTTCAATTAATGTATTTTGATATTTTTCTTACCTTTCTTTGTCGTGTCGACTCCGGTAACACCACCACTATGGAGGAAAAAATACACACAATTGGTTTCCTATCAAAGAGTTTTGGCATTCTCTAGAGCTCCCACGCCTCATCTACTTGTTATGCGGATTAATCCATCTTGCCAACAAGAGTGATCTTCCTAGTATTCTACGAATAGCTACAAACAAACATCCATTTGTAAATCATTTTCTCTAGATTATTTGCAATTCAGAATTATTATAAACAAAGAAAGAGGACATGCCCCTACCTTGAGATCCAACGTTCGATGCAGTATTTTATCCAGTCATTCCAAAGAGGTTTCTTCAGTAAGTATAACCTACAATCAAAGACAGACAAAATAATTAAAAGCATGTGCAACATATAATGATTAAGAACAACTAATCTAACTTAGTGATCAAGGAGTCTAAGTATTGAATTATTAAACAAGCACAAGAACAACTCAATGTGAAAAGGAGATCCATATGTATTATCTTGAATGAAAATAGTAACTTTACAACCTGATGCCTTGATGTCGTACAAGTTTCTCCCGTGGTCCTGAACAATCATTCCTCCTTCAATTTAACAATCCTTCCTCTCTTTGAACTAGCATGGAGTTATAGACATAAGGGTGTGATCATTCTTATGCCAACAACAACTAGTGTAGAGACTATGCACACTTGGGAATTGCTTCAAAAACTCATTTACAAGCTTAGCATCTAAAATCTTTGTACGATCTACACTTCAACCTGAAACTTGAGCTCAATTTATAGGGAAATGGAGGTACTTAGTTTCCATGAAGAGGGGGATGGATTCCTCTAATGAAGGTATTTGAGCTCCATGGACAAAGGGATAAGTTCCATGAGTGGAGGGATAAAGCTCGAACTGATCGTGGCTCTAGAATCTTCTAGTTGGGAGAATATTCGAGCATCTAGTCTTTTAGAATTTACTTTTTCTTTAATTCTAATTTTTACAGGGATCCACATGTTTTGGTACTAGAACGTGCGGGGGTTTCCATGGTTTATAGACCAAGTATCCGCAGACCTTGAGGAAAAGGCTAGAAAAGTGAGGAGATAGAATTTTAAGGGTTTTAATGAGATTTTCTCCAATTCTAGGACTTGGTTTATGAACATTAGGGTTTTTTACTTCTAAGGGAGCATGATATAGGTAGTGATAGACCTATATGGACAATCAAATATCATGGAGACAAAATAATGTGTAACAAATTTCCCCCTAAAGTGCAAAGTCTAAGGTTGTTCTGAAGAGTGAAGTGATTTATCATTTCAAGGATTGGATTGCGGACACACCAGTTGAAAAACCGTAAAAACATTCAATGCAAGCATACATATATATCATCGCTGAGGTGGGAATTCCTATATTCAGATAAAATATAACTAAATGTTCTAGTACATATATGATCTAATTATTACATCAAAAGTAGACACGGTATGGGCACAACCATATATCATAAGTAGTCTCCTGTATCATGAATAATAAAACTCCTCACATCCTGGAGGGTGGAAAATAGATCCAGGGTCTTTATTTCCACTTCCCGAACTAGTACGATTCTATCCATGCGATTAATTGTGTCGAAATTGAACATGGTAGAAACCACTTGATTACCAGTAAATGATGTTAAATTTTAACAAGTGTGAGAGAAACCACCAATAATGAAAATGTCTCTCAAAGTACTCCAGTACAATCCATGAAGTGTGAATGAATGATTTGCAGTCGAAAAATTCATAGAATCATTCAATCAAAGGTCAATGTTGCAACCTATCGTCGAAGGTGAGAAACCTGCCTTTAAGACATGTAGATCCAAAGGTACTGAGAGGATTCTAGATCAACTTTATCGATGATGAGTTGTCATCGATAGAAAGTGATCCGTTGCATGAAAGCCCACGACACGAAACCATTAGATCAAGTTTTGAAGAAATTTTTGTAAGGACTGACTCAGGGATGGTCAACGCGAATGGAGAAAAATGTTTGCAATGAATGGTTTATTTGAATTGTCTCTTGAACACATAACGACACTGCAAATGGTTTGGTAGAAACTGATCTAAAGCTAATACCTAGAAATTGACTGAATAATTTCAATGTGGTTTGATTAACTATTAGAACAAATGATTTCCCAACCCATGTACAAGTGTGATAAAGTGTCGTGTTCAAGAGTGGCATGCTGTTTTTTAAACAAGGGTGACAATTGGATTCTTTTTCCCTCTTTTCCCCCCACCATTACTGGCAAGTACCTCTTTATTTTTGACAAACTTGAGGAGGATAAAATTTTCTTGTTTGTGTAAGCTCATCCTTTGGATGAGTCCATCTTAGTATTAAATTGAACCCTAAGAAGGAATGGTTCAGTCTTGTTTGTAATCGATAGGTCCTTTACTGTTAAATTTTAATGAGTCCAGTATAGGAGAAACTCGATGTTTTTCAGTTTTAGGGAGTCAAAAGAAAAACGTAAGAAAAATCCGTGGCTGTAATTTTTCATAAATTTAGTCTCTCAAGCCCAAAAAAATGATAATATAATATAGTAGAGAACTCTATTGACCATGATTAGTCAACATATACCTTTTTCGTAAATAGTCCATTTCAGTATAGAAAAGGGGTAAAGTTATATTGAAGGGACGACTGTTCATTTCCTTTAACGAGTTTAAATAGTATAAAACTTGGCGATATTTTCACATTTAGAGAGTTTGAAAAGGGCTTAAAAGAGAACTCCATGTCTTTGCTTTTTCGTAATTTTACAGAGCCCGAAAAAGTGATAAAACCATACTCAAATGGTTTCTATTTTTCGTAAGTTTTAATGAGTTCGAAAAAGTGATAAAAAGTGTACTCATATGGCCAAATTTCAATTTAATTAACAAGCAGGAAAAGACAGAAAGAACTCGGCATTTTCATGTGCATTTTACGAGCATGAAAATAATAGCAAAAGAAGCTCGAGATTTTCATGAGTTTAACGAGTCTTGAAAATAATAACTGAAATGGTCTCAAGATAGGTTTCATTTTTATACAAGCTTGAAACATAGGAAAAATTATGCTTGAGAGTGGTTTCATTTTTACACAATCTTGAAACGTAGGAAAACTGTGCTTGAGATAAGTTGGTTTCATTTTTACACAAGCTTGAAACAAAGGAAAAATCATTCTTGAGAATGGGTTTGTTTCATTTTTACACAAGCTTGAAACAAAGGAAAAATCATGCTTGAGAATAGTTTGAATGCCCCCCAAGCATAACTTGCTAGAGCATATGCCTCCCAAGCTTCATTTCATTCGACTAAGTAGACTACTAGTTACTAATAGTTGGATGGAATGAAGGTTCATTTACGAGATCAGATGAAATACTTGACTTGACACATATAATCGAAGACTCGACTCAATTAAGAGAGGATTTGTTTCATTTTTTAATGAGCTTGACACAGGAAAAGAACTATGCTCATTGCTTGATTCATTTTTTAACGAGGTTAACACAGTAAAAGGAACCATCCTCAAGGAACTTTGTTTCATATTTTAATGAGCTTGACACAAAAAAATGAACTATGCTCATGGAAACTTGTTTTATTTTAAAATGAGCTTGACACAAGAAAAGGAACTATGCTCATGGAATATGTTTAATTTTTTAATGAGTTTGGCACAGTAAAAGGAACTATCCTCATGGTTACATGTTTCATTTTTTAATGAGGTTGGCATAGGAGAAGAACTATCCTAAAGGTGACCTGTTTCATTTTTTAACGAGGTTGGCACAGGAAAATAACTATCCTCATGGTGACCTGAGAACCTTGTTTCATTTTTTAATGAGGTTGACACAGGAAAAAAACCATCCTCATAAGGGTATGTTTCATTTTTTTAACGCGGTTGACATAAAATAACTATCCTCATTGCCTGATTCATTTTTTAAATAGGTTGACAGAATAAAAGGAACTATCCTCATTGAACCTTGTCATGGATTCCAATTGGAAGAAACACATGTCAAGGGACACTCCTTGATCATGGCTTCCAAGAGGTCTTCATCCGATGGAAGAAGAGTTCTCTGAAAGGAACACCTTTCAAGGGACTCAGAAAGGATAATAACATTGTGTTCAAATAATCTCATAGGGTTCACCATGTCAATTACCAGATCTAAGTCAAAGGAAGTCGAGAAAACAATGAGAGGCTTGCTTTCATCGGTAACTGAAAACATGGGACTGGTTGCCACATAATTAACCTATGGCAGGGTAGATACCACTTCCGTATAAGGAAAATTTAGGGGTGTTAGATTATTGGTAGTCAAATCAAGACTAACAAATGAAAGCTAGTCAACAGTCACAATGTTTCCATTGTGAGGGAAAGACATCACGCGAAAGAGTGTCGATACGACAACTTTCATTGCATATAGATAGTCTCGACCAAGGAGAAAATTGAAAACCAAGGGGCCTCAGACTACCATAAGATCAATGCAAATAGTTTAACCTTCCAAGGTAATAGGAAACTTAGGAAGGATCCCTAAAGGTTCACTAATGGTTCTATTAAAAGGCAACATATTCTGTGTAACAGGCACAAGTTAAGGGGAACCCAAAGCTTGCCAAGTAGTTGAGGATAAAATACTAACAGAAGCACCTTCATTTATATTTGTGCGACACACATTCTTACCACAAGCCTCCACAATGATTTGGAAAGGGATGAAGGAAGGAAGAAGAGGTTCTATCAGTCTATTCCAATCAAAGGAAAAGACCTCGGTACTTGGAGGGGCTTCTGTGGAAACAGGTGAAATGCTCCCTGGCATAGAAGAATATGATGTAACAAGAAGAACTTGAGTGGTATGGATTTCACTCTCTACAAGGAGAGTTGGATCGACCGAATGTGAAATCAAGTCGGCCACTTGATCAACTAATGGATCATCAACTTGAATGGTATGATTATCACTCTCTAATGGAAGAGTGGGATTGACTGTACTTGGAATTAGATCAATCACTTCATCAGTTGACGGTAGGTTGGGAGAAATTTTATGGTAACCAGTTGTTGTTGTTGTTGTGGAATAATAAGGTTTTCCAACAATTTTGAGGCTTCATCCATGTGAGGGAAAATGTGAGTTTGATGACTCCCTTTGCATAACCTACAAGGAAACCTAACTTTACCCTTTTTCCCAGGAACTTGACAATCATTGGTTGATGGATCAACGGTAAGTTGATGAGATATTTCTGACCATACTTCCAAGACCTTTGGAATACTAGGACAATTGATAAGGAAGTGGTCACCCTTACAAACATTGCAAGGGTATTTGGGTTTACAATGCATGTTGGAGGTTTCCTCAACACTACTAACACTTACAACCATGGTTGGTTGGTTGACTTCTTTCTTATCTTTCTCCTTCTTGTTCTTCCCTTTCTTCTTCTTCTTAGCCACCTGGTTACTAGCGTCAAGGATTTTACCAAGCGAAGAAGAAGAAAGGGAGGAAGACATGTTGGGCGAAGAGGGTAAAGGGTCAACATGAGGTTGGTGATGCTGAGATGGTGAACTCCGTTGAGGTGAAGCATCCAGTTGAGGTGGAAAAATTTGAGTATTCGAGGCCAACGAAGTTGAAAATAACCATATCCGTAAACCTATGGTAAATCTAGGTAATGACAATGTAGCCATGTAAGGAGGACAAACATTTCCAAAGCAAGGAAAATTACTAGGATTCTCGTTAAGAGGAATTCCTTGGTTGGTAAATTCCAGAACAATTTCCATTAGATTCAACTGCAATGAACCTTATTAACAATTTAAAAATATTAATAATTCAAATTCACAATTCACACCTCAGGTCTCTAAAAATTAAAAACAAACAAGTGAACGCGCACTATCAAATCTAGGAGTCAAAACACACACAAACAATATGTTTCCACAATAAAAACACTAGTTAGTGATGAAATCCAACGTTGCAGAAATTAATGTGGAAAAATGGTGGTTGGAACATTTACCCTAACAACCTGCTTAATGAAATATTCCAATGTAAGTATCTCCACTATGACATCTCAAAGTGAAGGGTACCCTCTGAAAATTCCAAGTGAGTCTAGTCAACGTCTGTTCCAGGTACAGTGGGACCTTCCCTCCACTGTCACCTTGGGAAAAATCCTAAATATTATGGCCACTAAGGTCACCAACAAAGACAAATGCACCTGGGGGAATAATATACGATCTGATATACACGCAAGGGAAGAGTATAAAGATCAATCCCCTTGAAAGCTCCTTGACATGGTAAATCCGAGGCTTGCCAACAAGTGACCCCAAGATCCTCAACAATGGTTAATCTGAGGTTTACTGCTTGTATTACGTGCACATCTTCTATATTTTCCAATGAGATAGGTGTGAATACCTCACTAGTTTCGACATGATCTCGTGCTTGAATCTTTTAAGAAGAGCTTCCCAGAGCACAATTGCAACAATTGGAAATTTTCCTTACCGCAAGATACTATTGTTTGTTTTAACTTCTTTGGAACATTAACTACAACCTATTCCAAAGTACTAATCCTGAACTAGATTGGTGGAAAGAGCCCTAGAAAATTTAAAAATTTGTAGATGAATTTTATTAAGTGTTGCGTTATTTGGGCTGTTATTACTCAAAAGGTAAATGGATATGAAACCAATGGTGTTATAACCTGACCCAAAAATGAATGCAATCGAATATGATAAAGTAATATTTTCAATTCAATGAATCCTAACTAGAGTAAGCAGAGAGGTTCCATTCACTTCCAACAATGCAAAAATTGATAAATAAGAGAAAATATAACAAATTCTCTAATGCACTAATTTCATTAAGAAAAACTAATGCTAATCAATTCAAAACAAATTTTTTATTTTTATGTTTTTAAAACAAGCATGAAAGCATGTAAATTCAAATAAAAGAAACTGATCTAAATCTACGATTGTTTTTTTAGAATGTAAACTATGCAGCTATAATCTATGCACAATTTACTTGAAAACTATGCAAATGTAATCTATGCACAATTTTCATTCATATTATGAAAATGAGAATTCTAATTATGCAAATGTAATGTATACAAGAGAATTCTCAAACACAAGATGATTCCAAATCAGTGAAAGAACAACAAGACTATTATCCTTCACTAATGTAATCTAAGGAACCAATCAAGTGCAAGTAAAGAAAATTGGGTGAGATTTCCAAAAATAAAAAATAAAAACACTCAAAGGCGATTAACACTCAGACACAATTTAACCCCCTCGGCGAATGAGGGGGAATTTGTTTTGCAAAAAACAAAAGCAAAAAGATGAAAAATTGTTAAGAGACTGAGGCAAACCTTGAAGTAATGACCAAAGGAAATCAAATTAATAATTTTTGAAAAAAGAAACTCAAAACACCTGATTAACTTAACAGAGACTGACGAGACTGTAAATGGATCAGGGAAAACTTGAAGAATCAGGCTATCTGGATCCAAAAAAGAGAATTTTAATTTTTTCAAAAGTTTTCCATGGATCCACATTTTCTAATAAAAAACAAAGCGGTACTGCACTATTTTGAATTAAAACCAGTGGAGGCTGCCGCACTATTTTCAGATGAAAACTGTGGAGGTAAGGAAAAATAAAAAAAAGAAATATTCAACTTTCCATTTTAGGGATTCTTAAAGTTATCTACCCAACCAAATCTCAGATATGTCAAAATCAGAAAACTTCCAAAATTCAAAATGAAGATAAAAAGAAAGAAAACTAAGTTCTATTCCTCAGCGAAGTCGCCATTTTGTTATGCAGATTAATCCCTCTTACGGACAAGAGTGATCTCCCTAGTATTCTATGAATAGCTAGAAAAAAACATCCATTTGTAAATCGTTTTCTCTAGATTATTTGCAATTCAGAATTATTATAAACAAAGAAAGAGGACATGCCCCTACCTTGAGATCCAACATTCGATGCAGTCTTTTATCCAGTCATTCGAAAGATGCTTCTTTAGTAAGTAGAACCTGCAATCAAAGACAGAAAAAATAATTAAAATCACCTGCAACATATAGCAATTAAGAACAACTAATCTAACTTAGTGATCAAGGAGTCTAAGTATTGAATTATTCACCAAGCACAAGAAAAACTCAATTAGAAAAGGAGATCCATATGTATTATCTTGAATGAAAAGAGTAACTTTAGAACCTGATGCCTTGTTGTCGTACAAGTTTCTCTCGGGGTCCTAAACAATCATTCCTCCTTCAATTTGAGAAGACTTCCTCTCTTTGAACCAGCATGGAGTTATGGACGTAAGGGTGTGATGATTCTCATGCCAACAAAAACTATTATAGAGATTATGCACACTTGGGAATTTCTTCAGCAAATCATTTACAAGCTTAGCATCTACAATCTCTGTATAGTCTACCCTTTAACCTGAAACTTGAGCTCAATTTATAGGGAAATGGAGGTAGTTTCAGTTTCCATGAAGAGGGGGATGGATTCCTCTCATGAAAGGATTTGAGCTCCATATACCAAGGGATAATTTCCATGAGTGGAGGGATAAAGCTCGAACTGATCGCGCCTCTAGAAGCTTCCAATTGGGAGAATATTCGACCAGCTAGGCTTCTAGAATTTACTTTTTCTTTAATTTTACTTTTTTATGGGGATTCGCAGGTTTTGGCAGCATAACATGAGGGGGTTGTCACGATTTATAGACCAAGTATCCGCGGACCAACAGGAAAAGGCTAGAAAAAGTGTGGAGGTAGACTTTTAAGGGTTTTAATGAGCTTTTCTCCAATTCCAAGACTTGGTTTAGGAACATTAGTTTTTTTGACTTCTAAGAGAGCACAATATAGGTAGTGATAGACCTATATGGACAGTCAAATGTCATGGCAACAAAATAACGTGTAACACTACTCTCTGCAACAGGTAAGTTATTCTACATAGCTAGGTTCAAACCCATTTAAATGCCTAGATTGGGGTTTATGCCTATATGATCACATTTTTTTTTCTTTTACATTGCCTCTATCTAGTCCGGAGCACAATTAGGTTTTTTCTCTTGTTTCATGAAAATCAACTAGGATTGGCTTAATTTTACCTCCTATTATTCGCTTAGTAAGTCCTTCATCTTTCTCGATAGTGAATTTTCTAATTTATTTGGGTTGCCTATATAATCCATTGTTTTTGTTAATTTCAATATTTACACTCCTCATTCTCGTTATAAAGAGAGACAAAAATCCTTCTGGCACTTTCAGATGTGAGATCAACATGTCACAGGTGCTTTGTTGTTATTAATTGCATTCTCTTCCATTTTAAATGCATTTTTTTTTTTTTTAGTTTTCCTTCGACATGACAAAGTCGATGCATTCAAAGTAACTATTTTATTTTTCCTTCATATGGTGCACATTCTATGTAATTATTGGCTCATGGCAACAAATTATCCTTCATCAGGTAATGCATTTTCCTTTGAAGGGTTCCATTTTCTAATTTTATACATGTTTATTTTGTCCTACTTATCCCAACAGGGGTGGTGCTAATCCTTAATTCTTATTTTTTGTAGGTACGTCCATCCCCTTCATACTCAAGGGTTTTGGTTTTACAAGTTACAAAAAAGGTTCATATGTTGTCATTCATTGACTGACTTCTCTCACTGGCGCCAGGTTGGTTCATTCACATCACCTCTGCTTCTGAACAAAATATTCCACACATAAGGGGGACAATGTGCTCTCTCAGGTGTATTTCCTTACCTGTTACGGTCATATTTCGTTTCATTATGTTCTTTTCAGTTTGGGAACAAACTTAAGAGCTGAAAAGCTTATTTTCTATAAGGTTAATTGCTTTACCTATTTCCTGTATGTAAACTTTTAAGAGGAAAAGCACACCTATGAATAGTACCAAACTCATATTTTCACTGGAAAGTCTTGGGCGATATTGTTTTAAGATATGTACTTTTAGTTTTATTTTCTAATTTTTCAATATATGAGTATAAATTCTTAATTTCATATATTGTGAAGTATTTTTTCTTGTGTAGTCTTATCTTGTGTTTTCAATATTCTTTCTCTATTTCATATTCTATCGAGATAACATTACCACTGATGGTTTATGGTGAAATTTTCTATAAATTTTTGATTTAATCTAAAGTAATGCTTATTGCTGCTAGTATTTCTTTTGTCTTGCTCATGCACACACAATGAATAATAAGTCCAATAACTCTATTCATATCTATTGTGAATAAGGAATTTTTCAATTTGGTTTCGAGGTATTTTTCCTTGTTTCCATAAATAATCGGAAGGTTTATACTAATATGTACATATTTCTACTATGTATTCTCCCACCAAATGACTTAACTTTTAATAATTTCCAAATCCAACAGTTATGTTGAGCCTTTTTATGCTTTCATTTATTCTTTTATTTTTTTGTTTATTTTTTTTAATATTTCTACCCTCTACAGTCTCGTATGGGGTTTGATGTTAACAAGATACCAAGGAAACTCACCCGACTTGGACCTGTATTTTAGTTCTCTCTTCCTCGGGGAGAAGAATTCGACATTTAAACCAAATTAATTTGTATAACAACTTTTTCTGAGATTCGCGACCTCTTCTAGAAGCTTAAGGGAAAGTGCTCCTTTGAAGCTGTTTTAAATATAAATGAATCGCTGAATTTGTAATTTCATATAGATGCTTTCTAGATTAAGTGACATATTTTCCTTCATTGTATAATATTAACTTGGTTCAATTTAGTCACACCAATATTGGTTATATAGTACCGTTAACTTCCAACATTTTCAGATTACAACCCAAGCCCCGAATTTCTCACCGTGTCACTCCATGCGAATTCAAATTCGCCTTGAAAAGTCTTCTCATTTTGTAATCATAGGAAAAATCCAGGCCTTAAATAATAGTGGTCGTATATGAGTGAACGCCGCAGAAAGTCCCCTAAATATAATTCACAATCTTATATCAATTTTCTGTATCTACAATTGACTACCCATTTATGATTATGATCAATTACTCCTTATTGATAAAATTACTTAGTTTCTCTTTCTGTGTAGTATATCCTCTTCTGTGCAACGAAGAAATATAAAACTAACTAAACATCGTTCTGGCCTAGGCGCTCACAGTATCCAAAACCCCATCCAAAATTAAAAAAAGACTCCGAAAATAATAGATTGACAAGGATAATAATAAAAATTATGATCTTTTTACATTATGCATTCTAGAATTCCTTTAAAGAAAAGTATTCTCACACCTGAATCCATCAACAATTTATAAGTCATGAATTTTTAATGTAATCATTTCTTTTATATCTATCTGTGAATTTCATCACACGTATACAACCAATCCCAACTATCCACATTCAGTCATTTCCATGATCAATACAATACAAAATATAAGATCACTAAAACAGTAACACATAACAATTCTTATTGCATGCTTTGAAAATAGCAAGTATAAACATAATTTTAAATCAAACCAACAATTAATAATTCTACAGAAATTCTAACCACATTTATAACTGAAAATGAACTTGGGTGAAACACCTTCCTCCCAAGCATGGACCGATCCTTGATTTCCATCAGAGCGAAGATATGTTGCCAAAAGGAGTCAACAACCTGATTTGAAATAAGATATTTTACCCCTTACTTCCGTAGCAGGTTTTTCCCTAGGATTTCTTTATTTTTTCCTTACAACCTTCTTTTCTCTCATGTAGTGTTTTATTCCACTTTTTATTCAGTGTTTTTCTGCAACTGAGTGATTTAATAGATTTTCTCTCCAATCATATTAAATCTTGCTAATCAACTCCTAGGCATTTTTAGTAGTTATTTAAGGAAAAATTATTTTGATCTCATCCACCAACTCTCGTTTCAGATCTTGGCAAGAATATCCTTAACTCTAGTATTTATTTCCTGAGTAATTTACAAAATTTTCCATTAATAAAATTCATTTATTATATCATCATATTTTATTGTTAACATAACTCAAGTCTACCCTGAGTTTCTAGCCATCACTACTATAAAAAGATATTTACATAAAAATAGAAAGGTATTAAGGGTGGGTTTAGCCCAAATAATTACAACAATAAGCCATTTTGAGTTGGCCACCCGATTAGTTAAGATACATCTTCCAAAAGTGGGATCAAGATTAAAATAAATTTAAGTACCAACTTATTGAAAGTAAAAGAGTAATAGATGATTCTTTTTTAAGTGTTGTAAAATATTTATATTAACAATCATGAAGAACAATAATTTAAAACTTAATAAATAATCTAAAAATTAATAAATATTAGATATTTATATTATTATTGATAATAGTAATATACACAAAAATTAATTTTTATTGATTTTGAAATGTGTATTTTATTTTATTTTTAATATTTTGGTATTTTATAACATATTTTCTGATTAATTTTGTTTGAAATTCCAAAATATTTATGGGGTAGTAAATTTAAATTGTTTAGACTTCAGAAAATTAATTCATTGGTTATTTTCAAGTGAAAATGAATTTGTTTGTACATTAAAAAAATACAATCTAAATAATAATAAAAATTATAATTTCGCATGGAATTGGATTGCCTAATTCTAACTAAAACCACATATAACTAGCACAATCACATTTACCAATGTGGTTAATAGACCTATATCCACGAACCACCACATGTATTTCACCAAAATAAATATTATATATTTATAATTATAATTCCCAATATATTCTATATATTTACTTATAATATATTAATAATATTAACTATATATATACTATATATTAGCTTTATATATATATATATATATATATATATATTCAATAATAAAATATATAATAAAAATATATTATTAAATTATTTCAATACATTAATAGTTTTAACTTAAACTATAATATAATTCAAAAATAACATAATAATAATTTTTTATTAATATTATAATAAGTTTGTATCTCCTACCAATATCTCAAGGGATTTTTAATATTTTACACCAAAAAAATTAATAAACCCAAGGGTTTAATATTATAAACCCAAGTAATTAGTGAAGCAAAGGATAAATATTAAAATTATAAACCAAGAAATAAAAAAAAACCCTAAGAATAAATAATTTAATCTGAAGAGATTAAAAAACCATCAGAAATAATACTTAATACCCAAAAACCTAAGAAAGTAATAAACCCTAAGAATTAATATATTAAACTCAAGAAATTAATAAAGCATATGAAATAATATTCAAAAACCAAAAACCTAAGAAATTAATAAATCCTAACAATTAATGTTTTAAACTCAAGATATTAATAAACCCAAGAGATTATTAATAATACAAACCAAAAGAACTAATAAACCCAAGATTTAAATATTATAAGCCAAAAGAATTGGTGAACTCAAGGGATAAATATTAAAAACATAAGGGATCAATATTAAAAACACAAGAGATTAATAAACCCTAAGAATTTATATTTTAAACTAGAAAAACTAATAAATTAATAAACCATAACAATATTTTAAATTGAATATATTAATAAACCAACGGGATTATTAACATTACAAACCAAAAGAACTAATAAACCCAAGGGTTTAATATTATAAACCAAAGTAATGAGCGAACCCAAGTGATAAATATTATAAACCTAAGGGATCAATAAGGACGATGGATCAATATTAAAAACAATAGAGATTAATAAACCCTAAGAAGTAATATTTTAAACTCAAGAGATTAATAAACCCAAGGGGTGATTAACATTATAAACAAAAAGAACTAATAAACCCAAGGGTTTAATATTATAAACCAAAGGAATCAGTGAACCCAAGAGATAAATATTAAAAACTTAAGAGAACAATAAGGCTAAGGGATCAATATTAAAAACAATAGAGATTAATAAAACCTAAAAATTAATATTTTAAATTAAAAAACCTAAGAAACTAAAAAAGCCTATGAAATAATATTTTAAACTCAATAGATTAATAAACCCAAGGGGTTATTAATATTATAAAACAAAAGAACTAGTAAACCTTAGGGTTTAATATTATAAACCAAAAGAATTGAGGAGCCCAAGGATAAATATTAAAAACCTCAAGATGAATAAGGTCAACTGATCAATATTAAAAACACAAGAGATTAATAAACCCTAATAATTAATATTTGAAACTCAAAAACCTAAGAAATTAATAAACCCTACGAATTATTATTTTAAACTCAAGAGGTTAATAAACTCAATGGATTATTAATGTTGTAAACCGAAATAAGTAATATTATAAACTAAAGGAGTTATTAAAATTATAAAGGTAAGGAACAAATAAACACAAGAATTTAATATTATAAACCCAGGAAATTAGTAAACCCAACAAAAAAAATGTTATAAACCTAAGGGTTAAATGTTACTATTATAAATCAAGGAATTAATAAACCCTAAGAATTAATATTTTAAACTAAAGAGAGTAATATATGCTAATAATTAATAGTTTAAAACCAAAACCTAAGAATTTAATAAACCATAGTATTTAATATTTTAAACTCAAGAGATTAATAAACCCAAGGGATTATTAATATTAGAAACCAAAAGAAATAATAATCCAAGGGTTTAATATTATAAACCAAAGGAATTGGTGAATGTGACAGCTTCATTTAAGTTAACTAGTGTTTACTAGTTAAAGACAATTTGTTTAATTTTCTTTTATCTGGCAAGACAAACTTAAATCATTACTATTGATAAAACAAATTATTTAATTTGCTGACTTATTAATTAGGAGAAATTAATTAATGAAAAGAATTTTTTTTAAGCTGATGGTAAAAATGTTTCCAATAATAGGAGGTGGTTGGGGACAGTTGGAATACAGTTACCTACTCCTCTGAGGATAAAGATGAATCCCAGAGGAGGAGTAGGGGTTCTGGGAAAAATGGTAAAGGGGAGTATTTTCTAGATCTGGTGGTGATCAGTTGAAAATAACTCACAGCAACCCTTGTAAAACCAGATTTTCTGAGTTTGACTGGATTGGTCATCCAGAGGTCATAGCAGAGAAAGGATCTATTCCACTATTAACTCGTGACACTGTCCAGATTCTGGAGCTAGGGGGCAAGTGGAGGACGTAATAGCCTCCCTTAATGGTTGGGAGGACCATAGCTTAAACTACCTAATCTAGATCAGTATTATTGTGAAACTTTAAGTAGGTTAATACTAAATTGGTAGGATTGTTTTACAGTGTTACAGTTGAGTAGATACTGTTCTAATATGAAAACATGTAAATATGTGTATATTTGTTTAAAAATGCTTGAGACAGGAAATGAAGTTTGTAGGCAACTTTACTCTTTCTGTTATTATGATAGAACATAAGTAATTAATAATAATACTACCTCTTTCTTATTATCAATACATGGTAGAGTTACTTCCTAAATCTCTATATGTCATGTGGAAAGATAACAGAGAACTGAAAACTATTATTATCGTTAATGTACAATAGAGGAAAAATAATAAGCAGTATTACTAAAATATAATATGCAGTAAAAACATTGTAAAATTAATAAACAATATTCATCTATTATCTTTCTTGTTACTGTGGAATTCATAGGTATAAACATATCTTTATTGGAATGGAATGATGTAATATAAACTAAACGCATATGAAATTTTGCATGTCTAGGCCAAATTAACTAGAACAAGGGGTAAAAGAGCCGACGGACTATCGACCCTAGTTCTGGGTATGAGCCCAAAACAGAGATACATCGTCCATGGCCAATAACCCAAATTAAATGCGGGCATTATCTTACGGTGGCCTGGACACCATAGAGAGAAACCTACTAATTAATAGAGGAGAAATAGAGTTAATAAAAAACTCAGTGAATCGAGCAACTGAAAAGAACGCTGGTACACATTACCAGTAAAAGTTGACATATTGTTTCTTATCGACAAAAAATAAATTGATAAAGTACAAAAGTTGAGTGTAATCCTGTAGATTCAAACATCACATCATTTCTCAACAATAAAAGATGAAAACCCAAAAAATTCTATTGGTAGCTTAAAGAAAAATTACATGCAAAATAAACCATGCCGAGAACTGGGCAAGAAACCCTTTTAAACTTGAAAGACGTAGATTTGACTCATTACGAAAATAGCAAACACACCAGTTCTTTTAAAAGTAAATAGTCTATAATAGTCCAAACATAATTGCACATGGTAAAGCTTAGTTCGATATATATATCGATGACATGCACCAGAGTTAAAAATGCGCTCTGTATTCCAATAAACCTTGGGTTAAACCCTATCAGAGTCTTTATACAAAATATTAACAATGTTGTTTGAAAACCTATGTTGGGGTTTACAACCCTCTTCTCTGAAACTACTCATTGATATAGAAGAAGTCGAGCACTTTAATCAAGAACCGGAACAACACATTGAAAAACTAGGAATTCGGTCTTCCTTCGAAGACATTTAGGGTACCCGAGAAATCAAGAATGGAGATGTCAGCTGGGGCCGAGGTGACCACATCAAGAATCTTGAAAGAAAGATTGCTACTTGAAGAATGGTGGGTTAGGACCACAAACCTGCATAAAAAACAACTAGCAAAGAAATGTCAACCATTGTTTGCAAAAAAACCATAACTGAGCTAGAGAAACTAAACCCCGTAAATTCTGGAGTGAATGCTACCTGAAGAAGCTAAAGAATCCCCTTTGGCCACACTATAAGAGCATCGAAACTCAGAAATTAGACCTCTAAATACAAAAACAAATGGTCGGTTAAATCCAAACTCTGTGGCAAGTAAAGGGGAAATCTAAATAATACCTTTGATGTTTTGCAAATAACACATCCTCCTTGCATCTACCATAGCTGGACCAGTTTTGTAGCGCTATACCTCTATGTAGAGTTTAATCAACATAAAAATAGTACTCAGCTAGATGAGCCTACGAGCAGCTTTACAAAAGAAAATAAAACCGAGGATGAGTAAATAGAGTAATTTAACAGAGAAATGGAGCAATGCATAAGGAGATGGAAAATATATAAGGGTTTGAGGCAGAGTTCGCAAGGAAGGAGCCGAGCTTTGGAAACCACCGAAAATTCCTAGATAAATCCTTCGCTCTCAGTTAACTGCAGTGACTTCTGGAGTTTTCCCTCGAAAAACAAAAAGAATCCAATGCAGGTAACATATGTATCATGGAGATTAAACTACGGTACTTTTGAATAATGAATGGAGTTGACATATCTCCACAGAGGAGCATCGAGAATGCCAAGTGGAGTGCAGAAATTATCTCCGTAATAATTTTCATAAATCTCTGTATCAAAACGGATACGTATTAATCATGCGACTTTAATATTATTTGTGTTTGATTAAATATCATAACATCAGACCTCTGTTAGAATCCCAAGATATGACAGGCTATATACATGCATAAATTTTAGCGAAAATATTGTTTAAGTCGTGTACTAAAATAACCCTAAGTTTGCACAAGTGATCTACGAAGATTTCATATTAATCATAACTGTGGTATCAAATTATATCATAATAATAATAATTGTGCATCGAATATCACAAGTGAACACGTCTCTAGCCTAGACCTCTAAATATTTTGTTAATGTTTCAATGCTGCCTTAGTGTAAATTGAATAAATTTTAATGTTTATCTTCAATTATGTTTCAATTTTGAAGCCCTGGCGAGTGTTATGTCTCAAAATCTCCTAAATGCACACTACATGCCACAATATATCATTTCATTCGATGAAAGCTAATTACGAGAGAGTTAAGAGCTTTTCACACAATAAAAAAATGACCAGGCAACAACCAGTGAATGTCTCTAATGCAGCTAATGGAAACTAAAAGCTTTTCTTTCAAAGTTACTAATCACTAATAACACTGAAAAGATTTAATTCACACTAACTAATCAAAAGCAAAAGAGATTTTTTTTTGTATTTTCAATGTTCAAGAGCAAAGTGCACTAAACAAAATGAAAACTAATAAGAAGCAATTTGAGAAGTAATAGAAAAAGAGTAAAAACAGTCAAATTTCACTCAATACAAGCACACAATCAAACCTCAAATTGAAAAAACATCCCTCAAATAAAAAGACACTCAAAGACTCAAATGAACCATGTAATCTAGGCCCAAAATGAGACAAGGCAAAATTTGAATGAAGAAGAATCCAATCACTCAAATAACACAATAAAATGATAGAAAACCACCAAACAAATGCAGAGAAGCAATCAAAAAGTTGACTGAATACACAGAAACCACAAACTCCCAAGAGAGGCTCGACACACAATAACACCTAGATGCCCTAGGGCTAGAATGTAAAATCGATAGAAACGGGCAAACAACCAAAGGATGAAGGTCACAGTCAGTCAAACAAGGCTCCAGAACACTCAAGCAGTCATGAAAATGACACCAAAATCACAAATCAAGCTCAGAAAGCTCAAACAGAGCAAACCCTAACACCTTCCAACATTGGCGCGACTGTCAGGCTAAAACTAGCGCCATAACAGGATTGGCGCGGGTAGTAAACTGGCAACTAGCGCCAATTGGTGCGACTGTCAGGCTAATAAGCGCGCCAGTCAAGTTTGCTATGTAAAAAATAAAAATAAGCAATTCAAGAAGCAGACCAGTGATGTTGGAGTTTAAACCAAAAGCCAAACACATGAAAAGAGCAAGCCAAAAGAGCTGATCAAGCAAGCAAAGTCAAGAATCGATCGAAATACAAGACAATACTCCAAGTGTTCAGTTCATAAACTAGATCGGAGATTGACTAAAGCAGCATTCATCTACTTTCACTAATGCAGAGCAAGAGCATTTCGAAGGCTATTTGGCTAACTTCAGGCTTCATTTGTAGTTTATAAAGTAAACAACGAGCTAAATCCCCAGTGGAGTCACCAATTTGTTGTAGAGGTAAATCCCCTCTGCGGACAGAGGCGATCCCTACTAGCCCAGATCGGGTCTAGCAACAATCGTATCATGCTAAGGTGCAAGTTCCTAATTGCAATAGACCAAATTGCGAAGAAGGCCTACCTAAAGTCCAACGATGTTGTTTGTAGAGAAGATGACGCTCCTGTTTCCTCGCTCTGACAGATCAAAATCCTCTCGCTTGCCGCAATAGAATACCTGCACACACAAGAAACATGACAAACACAAGCGTAAAACCCGATACATGCAATCATGTATCAGTAAGAGAAGACACAACTCACGATCATAATGAAAAATAGGAGTGGAACCATAGCCAATAGTCGCTTATCATTAATTCATACAAAGGAAAATACAACCTGGCTCTAACGCTAAATCTTCCTTCGGCGGGTCGTCAGCGGAATACGTCTCGGTAAAGCTTTTCAGGAATGGGGACAAGCCTCTCTCTTCGATCGTCAATCTCCTTGCTATTGATTTGGCTCTATGAGGACTATTGTAACATTCTTTAGGCTATGAAGGCTCTTGGAGACTAGCTTGCAAAGGGAAATGGTAAGCTTATATAGATGGTGGAAGGGGAGTTGGGATCCCTACAATCATGGGATTGGCCCTATCCTCAAGGAAGCTTCCATGAGAGGTGGAAAACTACTTCCTCTACATGGAGATCCGGAGCCAAACGTCCCAACTCAATTTAGAGTCCAGTTCAGGAGTTGGTTGGAGTCAATATTCTGCCATTTATTTTTAAAAACCACTCCTTATTAAGCTTGGCGTGGGTACAACACTGAGACAGTGCGCCAGTTGGCGCACCCTCTTTGGAGGATTTCCCCCATTGGCGCGGGTATAACACTGGCTAGTCGCGCCAAGGATAAAAAGGCTATTTTTAGGGTTTTTCACAAGGACTTGTCTTCAGAGGAATGAAATTCCATGTTCAGGGGAATGCCATGAAAGTTTTTTTAGATCATGTCACTACTCACAGGTCATGGAATAAGCCCTCAAATGTGCGGGACGGGGAATTGCAGGAACGATGACAAATTGTTGTGTAACAGCTGTCTTCTCCCTGTCTTCTGAATTCACCAATATTTGATTATAACCGGAAAATCCATCTAACATAGAGAGTCTGTTAGCATCTGGAACTTTTTGAAGTAATTGATCCATATTTGGGATTGGATAATTATCTTTCGAGAATGATTTATTAAGGTTTCTAAAATCTACACAGAGTCTTATTTCACCGTTCTTTTTCCTCACAGGGACTAAATTGGCAACCCAACTAGACTATCTTAATGGGACAATAATTTGGGCATCTAAATGTTTTTTCAGTTCTTTTTCTATGCTGGGAAGTAGAACTAGGTTCATCCTTCTTAACTTATGTTGGTAAGGCTTTACATCTGGTTTTAGTGGAATTTTATGCTTAATTAAAGATGTGTCATAAGTTTTTAGATCAACATTAGACCAGACAAAGACATCTTTATAATTCTTAATAAGTTTGACATATTTAGATTTAATTTATGGAGTTAATGATGCACAAATTTTAATGTTTTAATCTCCTCATCAATGATAATATTTGTGTCTTCTATTTCATTTTCTGGTGAAGCAAAGAACAAATTTTTGGAAACTTCGTTTTGATTAAAAGAAATTTCTAAAGGAAAAATTCCCTTGGGGATAAAATTATTTGATAATTGAATTATATCATGATAAGCTACCTTTGATTTTAGATCTGAGTTTCCCTTATTTTGGGTAGCTTCTTTAATGTTTGAATTATTATCTTCGATTTGCAATACAGAAAATTCGTCAATGACCTGCAGAAAGGATTTTAATTGCTCATCGTCTTCAAATATTTTCTAGTATTTAAGGTTGTCTGATATCGATGGCCTATATTTGATTTGTATTTGATATTGAATTTGAAATTGATCTGGAATATTGAAAGAAATAGTTGAAATAGCTAATGAATCTGCATGCAAGTTTTCATCTCTAGGAATAAAAGTGATTTTAAAAGCATCAAAGGAATTTTCAATGATGTCCCAAATCTCATTTATGCAAGAACTAAGTATAGGGTGATTTGTTTGGAAACGACTCCTAAATTTTCTTACTATTAGTTCTGAGTCAGTGAAAAGACTCAAATTTTTTACCTTTAAACTTCTAGCAAGCTGTAATTCTAGGATAAAACCTTCATGTTCAGCAACATTGTTTGCGACCTCAAAATCTAATTTGTATGATTGTGTAATATTTTCTTTATCAGGTGAAATAAAAAAAAATCCTAATCCAGATCCATCTTCGGTGCAAGGTCCATAAAAAAATAATTTCCAAATTTCAGTTTGAACTGATTTAGAAGTGTCAACTACATCCTCAATCTTGAGTTGATAATTCTGTGAAGTATCTAATGATACTTGAAAAGAACTAAATTCTTGATCTACTGCATAGATTGGATGATTCCTGGCTTGATTAGAATTGCAAACAGTGTTTAGGAATCTCACTTCTCTATACAATCTAAGGCTCTCTCAACCATATACAGGGATAGTGGCAAAAGACATGTCTATTTGAAGACTTCCTCCCAATTTTGCACAACATGATCTCGATAAAAGAATTCCAAATTTAGGAGGAATATCGATGACAACTATGTATAATACAACACTTTTAACTGGTATTTGATGTAAAGCGACCAATAAATATTTAATGAGTCCTAAACATTGGACCCTCTTCGAATCAAAAGTACACAAATCATGATAGGTTTGAGTGATATCCAAATTAAGTTGTTCTATGATGACTTTAGGCATTAAGTTGTGCGAATCACTAGAATCAAGCATACAGTTGTATAGCAAGGAATCATGCACCTTTAAGTCACATAGAAGGGTGGTATGGATTCATCAATCATATCAGAACTAGGACCGAAAGCTATGGTGGGTCTTTCATTTTGTAGATTGATAATATCTCCTCCAGCATCCATACTAGAATTTTGGATCCACTTTGCAACTTGAATTTTATACCATATATTTTTAGAGAGTTCAGGAAGTGGAATTGAAATTTTGACGCTTTATAATTCTTTCTCAACATTAAAGGTAATCAATATTGTTTTGTCAATTTGAGTAGAATCAGTTGATTGATTTAGAGGTTGAGAAGAAATAGTTTTAGTTTCAGTTGTTTTCAGTTGAGGTTCAATCATTACAGGGTTTTTGGGAGGTCTACCAGGAACGGCTCTAGGTCTCAAGTCATATATTTTATTTAGCTCTGCAATCAGAAACTCATAAAAAGCTTGATAATTAGAAACTCGAGAAGTATCTTGGTCTTCTTTAGGGATTTGATTTTTGGAAACATGGATAATGGTAGTCTGAAAGGATATATGATCTACATTATTAATGCCTTTAGTAATAGAAAATTTTTTTCCTCAGGTTTTTGATCGTCAATCAACAACGATGTAGGTACTTGTTGGTAATTATGAGGCCTTTGAAGAATTTGCAATGGAGCAGCTTTCTTGTACTAACCTTGGGCCTGTGTTTGTGGTCTAGAAATAGTTTGTTGGACGGTTCTTGGTTGAGTTTCAAATTTTGAAATTATATTACATAAATTTATAGGAAGAGCTATGATTTCATCAATATTTGAATATTCACTTTTAGACTTAGAGGAATATGCCTCTTGATTTTTTAATTTCCTTTGGGCTTTCTCTTCTTTATCTCTAATTTTACTAGAAGCTGACCTATTGGCTTCTACCTTAATAGCATTAGTTTGCATGTTTGTAATGTATTAGAAAATATCTCCCTTAGCATAACTGCAAAATCATCATTGAATGCTTTAGAAAATATGACTTTTGTAGCAGCTACTGGGGGTTTACAATCATCAAGTATTTTGTGGTAGATTTTGTTAAATATTTTGATAAATCCAGCAATTGGTTCACCAGGATTTATTTTTAACTCTTCAAATTCAGTGAGAAGGTAAAAAACATCTTTCTTTACCCCCCACTGGTTTTTAAATATTGTTATAATTTCATTCCAGGTTTGAATAGAATCTGCTCTAAGTTTCTTAAACCAGATCCTAAAGTTACCTTCCAAGGAATGTATAAATAATCTCATATAAACATCTTCATGCTTGATGTTCATATTGTAATGTTCCCACATTTTGCAGCTAATGGAAATATTGGATTTTATTTTCAATTTTCTTAACTCCTGAATAAAAGTGTAAAGGAGGGACTCTAAAACTCCTAATCAGAAAAATAAATCAATGCAAAATGTGAACATGTACAAATCTGGGTCATTTCAATAAAATACACTTAGGTGTGAAAAGGAATGGAGAAGGTTGACTAGGTCAATAGGAACAAATCTTAGTAGTGTCTTGATGCATTGAACCTCCTTATTGATCAACACAGTTTTAGATGGAGACCTTTCATGTGAAAAGGGTTAACTCATTGGAGGTGGTTTAGGGTTTTCCAAACCCTAATGTTATAAAATAAAGAGGAAGGCCACAAGAAAGTGTAGTTGAAGATAATTCGATTTTGAGATTGCATAGGCAATTCAAAATCTTTGGCTGTTTAGCTAGAGAGAGGAATTTCCTGTTTAGGAATTCCTCCTCCTTCATTGAGGAGCTCTTGAAGGAGTATGTTCTAAAATGCCTCACATCTAGGCTTTAGGCCAAGCTTCCTCCATCAAGATAGCGTTATTTATGCAGCAGAATAATACTGTGTTGTTGGGTGTTGCAGTGAGGGGTTTTCAACACCACTTCCCGATCTAGTTTTGCAGAAAAGGGAGCATTCCTTCTTTGGAAGATTAGTGAGGAAGCATTGAGCTTCAGTTTCAGATCTTGGCATCAAGCCAAAGGACCTTCCATCATCATCTGCACAATATACTTCAGAAACTGTGTTATTTTCCATTGCATTGCTACAGTAGGGTTTCTACCCTAGTTTGGTGCTCATTTCCTTGAGGAAGGGCCATCCCTTCTTCCGGAAAGTTCGTATTTCAGTATACTTTAGTAATTTTGTACATTTCAGCTCTTGTACTCATATTTTTAGTGATTCTAAATTTTCCAGATCCATATTCTATAGATCTGATACTTGTATTTTTTTCTTTCATGAAATCCCCTTGCCGGGTGATCTTTTGATGTATAAAAGGAGCTGAATCTCCATTTTTCTTCATGCTCAGTGATAATAAACTTAAGATCTGATGTTTTAGACATATTTTTTCTAATTTCTTCATAAATTACGCTCTGCATGCTTCAACCATTTTCTGCATACTCAAAGTCATGGGAAATCATCATTTTCAAGCATATCCGAGGATGGAGGAACTGTTTAACATAGCTAAAATTCTTTTTTTTGGGCTGAAATTCGGAACATAGGTCCCTCATGACCTAATATGAAATAAACACCTGGAATTTCCCTTAATTGTACACATATTTCTGAATACATCTATTTTAGGGTCGAAATCACTGCTTTTCCTCACTTTTTGGATCCTAAATTCAGATATAAGTTGTTGATGTAATTGGAATTAGTTTCTGAGTGTCTATCAACACCTTTTATGCATTTATAGCTCTCTTCACTTCCATTAGAGAATTTTACTTTGTTGCAGCCCCTCATTGGGCCTTCTCTTGAAGATAACTAGGTGTGGGAGATTTGTTTAACCCACCTAGTCTTATTTGTTTTTGTTAAAATCTTGGATTTAATTTTTTTATTGAATGATATAAATTATCCAAGAGTCATTTTCCTATTCCATTTCATATTTTACTAAAAATACATTTGTCAGTGCATGATTTATGAACAATCCTGAAAAAGGAACATTACAGTGGTATCTGAGCATGATATTTGGCTCAGCCTATGGCTTCAAGCCAAAGTGCTGAATCCCTGAATAAAGAATATTTCAAGCTCTATAGACAGAGTCTACATATGGGTAGGTAGCCTCTAGATCTCATCCTTTTCTCAAAGGTGACATATCCAGTAAATGCCCCTGCAGTCAACCTCTGGAATAGAATCTTGATACTCCTGAAGAGGGAACTTTCTAGAAGTATCAAAGAAGAGAAGAAAAAGAGATCAGAATGATGGAGAGGACGAGTTTACTCTCATCAGTGTTCAGATCTAAGAAGAGCCTCTCTAAAGAGGTAGATTAGAAGAGAGAAAGAAGATGCACCGAGACTCCTAGAAGGTTTCGAAAAGAAGCAAGTTGCAGTGAGACCTGCATAAGGTTTCAAGAAGAAGAAGGAATCCCTAGCACTTCCTATCAGCAAAGCAGAAGACTGAAGAATCCTATATCTCCTAATAGATCCACTATGCCCACTTTCTTTGAAGAAGGTGAGAGGTATAACAATGAAGAAAAGAGATGCAAAGAAACTCCTAAAGGGTTTCAAGATGGAGAGGAAGAACTATACACTTCCTATCATAAAAAAGAAAAGGAGAATATCAATCTTGTCACTTTGGGCAAGAGATATCCATTTACACCATCTGCTACTAAGATACTTCTATCTAGAGAAGAGGCACTTGCATCTTTGCAAGGTAGTGTTGAGCTCATAACATATGGAGACCCATGCATGAATCAGGAGATGCATGAGGAGGAGAAGGAAGATACCAACGCTGGTATGCTTGAAGAAAGGAGGCCATCATTCTTGCCAGCAATTGGAGGCATCATTGATCTGGGTGGAGGAACTCTTGTGTTCTTTCAAGAGGTTCCCACATATCAGTTGATCCAAGGTATGCATGAAATTTCAACACATATTGTTTCAAGATTAATGCATAGCCAAGGATTAAATCAAAATGTTGATTTGAAGCAAAGACATGTCACAGCGCAGATGACCCTTGATCTAATCAAGGATGATACTGGAAGATATCCCTATTAATCACTGTTGAGTTGCATTCAATATCTTGGGTTGATATGTAGGGTCTCAAGAAAGGGGATTAGTACTATCCTATGTTCAATGGCTGATTGTGAGATCAGCAATGACATTTGCTTTGAGATAGTACATGCATCACTTTGCAGATCTACAACACTGTCACTTAGTGACTATGAAAAATAGGCTTCAGCTCCCTTGGAGCATTCTAGAGGTAGCTTCAACCTTGAATCAGTGGAGAAGAAGAAGATGAAGAGTAGACATCTTGAGATGAGAGGAATTTTCTCCCCGCTAGATGACACTCTCTCAATGAGCATGCTACATCTCAAAGAGAGACTTTTACTTACTGTAGATTCAAAGACTCACTGGTTTTGGAAGGCCATAGATGGAAGAAAGGTCTCTCTAAGAGATCTCAACAGAGATGCAGTTCAATATTTCATGAGATGCTAGGTTCTTCATTGGTTCAAAGGAGATGGTATTTACAAAGGGAGGATGCCATGATTATGCAGCACATCACTCATCTTCCATATTGGAGTGAGTGGATGAGGATGATGAGCAAGAGATCACATGATCACTTGCAAACATACATGGACCAGCAAGATTGGTTACGTTGGTTTCCCTTGGGAGACTCCTTTCACTCTCTAAAGGCACCTATTTTTCTGATCTATGCCTTGAAGAATGGTCATGAAATGAATAAGGCATGAAAACACTGGTTGCTTTGGGGTAAGCATGATCACTACCCAAAGATTCCCATTCTCTCATATCATGCTTTATGCATCATTAATAGAATATGTGAAAAGGAAGCATGGTTGATGTGGTTGTTAAAAGGAGAGTTTGGAAATCACATGTTAAATCTCCTATCCATTTATTCACCCATGTTTGAAATATGTCTCATTTATCCACATGTATTAATATTGGAGGGATGTTTCATGCATGAACTTTGGCTTGGGAGGAGGAATTACTCCCACATGATGTGGTATGAGGGAGCTTGCTTGTACTATGTTGATGAGACATTTCACATGTTCATTATTGTGTTGTTGTTTCTCCATGATCCACATATTGATAAGGCAAGAAGGTTGCATAAGTCATTGTTGCTATGGCTGCTCTTGGGTGAGTATGGTTACTCCCCAATAGCTCATCATTTTTTGAATCATGCCTTGGATTTAAATGTTGTGTTGCAACAAGAGAAGGCACGTACCATTTCTATTCACTTGAGAGAGTATGGCCACCACATGACATCTCCTATGTATATGTGTTTTGCATTGTGTAAAATTTGGCATCTTGATACTTTGTATTGGGCTGATGTGACATATCATATGTCCATTAGTATGGTTTGGTTTCATGATGCACATGAGGAGGAAAGGAGGCAGCAATATCTCTTGTTGCTTTGATTGCTTTTAGATGAGTATGGTGACCATCCCATAGCTCATCATTTTCTGATTCATGCCTTATGTATCAAAGATAAATTGCAGCAAAGAGAGGCATGTACATCATCTTTTGGAAAGCTTGGCTTGCCCATCTTACATGGAGGAGATGGAGGGTGGAAACAAAGGGCCTTGCTCCAGTGGTTATTATTAGGGGAATATGGTTTGACATATTTTTCCACCCATGTTTCTCCTTCACTTATTCTTTTGCATAATTCTGGAATGATGGAGTTTGGATCCAACAAGGCTAACAGGGCTAAGGATGAAAGCATAACAATGATTAATCAAGTTCATAAAACACGGATAGAGGAATGTTTTTGCATGATGAAGCTTTCCATTTATGGAAGGAGCTACCTTATTTTATGTCTCTCATGTGTTTATGATGGTGTTGGACATCATGTAATTGTCACCTTGTACTTCATGATAAGAAGAGGATATCTAACCTTACAGTTGGAGGTCATCTCATGCACTTATGGAAGACAAATTTGGAACCAAACATAAATAACCTATTTCCGAAAATGGAGGAAGCCTTCCTTATGTAGATTCCATTTGGAGGGGAGTACATGATTTTCATATACAATAAGATTTTCTTGAGGGCAAGCAAAATTTTGCCAGGGGAGACTATAATGTTCCCACATTTTGCAGCTAATGGGAATATTGCATTTTATTTTCAATTTTCTTAACTCCTGAATAAAAGTGTAAAGGAGGGACTCTAAAACTCCTAATCAGAAAAATAATTCAATGACCAATGTGAACATGGAAAAATCTAGGCCATTTCAATAAAATACACTTACGTGTGAAAAGGAATGGAGAAGGTTGACTAGGTCAACAGGACCAAATCTCAGCAGTGTCTAGATGCATTGAACCTCCTTATTGATCAACTTAGTTATAGATGGAGACCCTTCATGTGAAAAGGGTTAACTCATTGGAGATGGGTTAGGTTTTTCCAAACCCTAATGTTATAAAAGAAAGAGGAAGGCCACAAGAAATTGTAGTTGAAGATAATTCGATTTTGAGATTGCATAGGCAATTCAAAATCTCTGGCTGTTTAGCTAGAGAAAGGAATTTCCTGTTTAGGAATTCCTCCTCCTTAATTGAGGAGCTCTTGAAGGAGTATGTTCTGAAATGCCTCACATCTAGGCTTGAGGCCAAGCTTCCTCCATCAAGACAGCGTTATTTCTGCAGCAGAATAATACTGTGTTGCTGGGTGTTGCAGTGAGGGGTTTTAAACACCACTTCCAGATCTAGTTTTGCAGAAAAGGGAGCATTCCTTTCTTTGGAAGATTAGTGAGAAAGAATTGAGCTTCAGTTTCATATCTTGGCATTAGGCCAAAGGACCTTCCATCATCATCTACGTAGTATACTTTAGAAACTGCGTTATTTTCCAGTGCATTGCTGCAGCAAGGTTTCTACCCTAGTTTGGTGCTCATTTCCTTGAGGAAGGGCCATCCCTTCTTCCAGAAAGTTTGTATTTCAGTATTCTTCTGTAATTTTGTAGATTTCAGCTCCTGTACTCATATTTTTAGTGATTTTTCATTTTCCAGATCCACATTATGCAGATCTGATACTTGTATTTTATTCTTTCGTGAAATCCCCTTGCCGGGAGATCTTTTGATGTATAAAAGGAGTTGAATCTCCATTTTTCTTCATGCTAAGTGATAATAAACTTTAGATATGATGTTTCAGAAATATTTTGTCTAATTTATTCAGAAATTATGCTTTGCATGCTTTAGCGATTTTCTGCATACTTAAAGTCATGGGAAATCAACATTTTTAAGCATATCCGGGGATGGAGGAGTTGTTTAACATAGATAGAATTCTTTGTTTGAGCTGAAATTTCGAGAATAGGTCCCTCATGACCTAATATGAAATAAAATCCTAGAATTTCCCCTAATTTTATGCATATTTATGAATACATCTATTTTAGGGTCGAAATCACTGCTTTTCCTCACTTTTTGGATCCTAAATTCAGATCTAAGTTGATGTTGTACTTGGAATCAGTTTCTGAGTGTCTATCAGCACCTTTTATGCATTTATGGCTCTCTACACTTCCAGTAGAGTGTTTTACTTTGTTGCAACCCCTCATTGGGCCTTCCCTTGAAGATAACTAGGTGTGGGAGATCTGTGTAACCCACCTAGTCTTATTTTTTTGTGCTGAAATCTTGGATTTATTTTGTTTATTGACATATATAAAGGATAAAAGAGTCATTTTCATGTTCCATTTCATATTTTCCTGAAAATGAATTTTTTTATGCATGATTTATGAGCAATCCTGAAAAAGGAACATTACAGATATTGTATGCGAAATCTAAGAAGGAAACTATATGATCCTCTGCTAAGGGACCCGTTTCTCCATTAAATCTTGGTAAATTTTTAAGATATCCATTAGGAAAAGTTCCCAAGACGTTAGGAAGCACAAGAGCAACAAACCTAGCTTGTATAATGGGATGAAAAGCCATGGATGATGAAGATGATGATGAAGATATAGGTGAATGATTATTAGAAGGTGGAGGAGAACGTGAAGGAGGAGGAGGAGGAAGTGAGGATCTCAAAGGGATTTTAACAATTAGCTTTTGAAGCTATGGTGTTAAATATTCTTCCTTATATTCAAACAATGGATTAGAATAGACATAAAATGTCTCTTCTGGTTGATTAAAGTCTAATGGAATAGGATGATAAACTTGGGTAACAAAATATATAGGCTTAAATTCGTGAAAATGTAAGCCCAATTCTGTTTCAGATGTAGGTGAATCTACAGGGAAAGAAGGGACTTGATATGACTCGAGTGATTCAACCAACAAGGCTGACTGAAGATATAATCCTTTTTAATAAAGTTCAGCAACTTTAGGAGGTAATTGAGTCAAATCAGGTTGGGATGATATTACTGAAATGGGATCTACGGATGAAATTTCTTCAGGGTGTAAGGTTGAAGAGGAAGAAACAAAAATGTTCTATTTTATTTTCAAAGAGGCTTCCCTAATGAGTCTTTTTGGATCTGGTAGAGGGTTAACAATCTCAGATTCAAAATGAGATCTAGTGTGTTTAAAAGGAGCCAGTTTGAATCAGTGGAATCGCCAAGTGAAATTTTTTGACCTATATCTTTATCCTTTATTCACCTTAAAGGAAAAGGAAAAAATTGTTGTCTGAGGAAGATTTAGCTAGCATTCTTTGTCTCCCCAGCAACGACACTAATATGATGTTGTACTTTGAGATGATTGTGGTCAATAATCATGCCAAAGCATCTAAAATGTTTTGTTTGTGTTTTGAAATATTTGGAGGACCAATGCATAAGATAAAATTTAATCAAATAGTTAAGGGTTTTAAATCTTGTAGATAATATCAGTAATTATAAGTGAGGGCTGCTTGTTTATCTCACACAATAATTAAGATTTAATGATTCGATTAAGTCGACTTGTGTAAGAGAATATGATTATTAAATAATGAGATCAAATTTTTAAATAAATCATAAGCCAAAAAACCTTTAAAAAATGTTCAAAGATCCAACAAAATATAACTAATATCATCAAGATAATTAATAAATAAAAGGGAATTACATTAATATATTGTTAAGTAAATCAGTCCTTATAATGATAATAACTTCAGGAGGAATTATGAGGTTACTGAAACACAATAAACCTCACCTAGTTATCTTGACAATAATTAAATATATGAAGAAAAAAAATGATTTAAGAAAATTGGAAAAACTTGCAGAGGAAAAATAGAGCTGTATGAAATAAGTTCAAAATCATTCTTGTATTAATGATGATCGGAAAGGCTTAATACGATTTTTTCTTTACAAAAATCTGCTAATGCAAGGCTGCAACCTCGAATACTTCTATGAATGAAGTATTTATACAAAAATAAAAACAAATTAAAATCAATGCCTGTATGACAAGGCATATTAGAAATATCTAAAAACTAACCAAAAAGTAAAGAAATCGATCTAAAAGGAGTGCATATGCGTTTCTCACCCTGTTCTGCTGGAAGACTATTACTGAGTCACCACATTTTAGTAGCGTGTTGGAAAATGGAATGTTGTGCTGGAGAGATCTGTTGTATGAATTCCCTTTTCTCATCTTGACTTGTGGTGTCTATCTGCCACCCAAGTTCTTTCTGTTATGTTTAACCCTTTTTTAAACAAAACAGTGTAAAAAACCCATATACCCAGATTTGAAAGTTTGTATAATTTTATTCTGAACTTCATCGCATCCATAGAAATATTGAATATCGCATGTTTTAAGGTTTATGCTATAAGGAATGGAATCAACGATGCAATGCGATGCGAAGTACGGAGGTGACATGGCGGGAGGATGACAATTTCGATGATGTAGAGCAATGGAATGGGAATGGTATCAATGGAGCGACGTATAGCGGTGAGAAGAGTATTATGGTGGGGCCAATGCATCGCAAATCGCAATCAGGACCCAATAGGTTCTATAAATATGGTTAAAATTTAAAAATTGCGAAATTTGATGAGCGAACAGTTAAGATATGTGTGACGCGATACATATCGCACATCGACAATTGCACGATTTAACTTTTGGCGGAAATGGAATAAATTATTTTCGTCGATATGCGATGAGGTATGTTTGCTGATTTGTAAAGTATCATTTGCGATGTGAAAAGGTATGGTTAAAAAGGTAAAGTTGCGATCTTGCGATGCGATGGATATCACGCATCGCAAGTTTTAAGGTTTTGTGGCGAAGTGTGCAACATTATATTTTCTGATCTCCGAAGTGGTATACTTTGCGATGTGCGATGGATGGTGGGGGAAAGGGTGACATTGCAGGGAGAAAAGGCCCCACTTTAATCACAATCAGGGAATCGGGAAGGTAGAGGTAAGTGAAAATAATGATGTAGCAATGTAAAAAGGTAAAGTAAGAAGATAAAGTGGAAAGGCGAAAAAAGTGTAATTTTAATTTGCGGGAGGCTAGTGAATGGGTCCCACTTATCATCACATGTCGCATTTCGTAAGGTTTGTATGAGACAGAAATTAAAGGATTTTGTGATTTGGCTAATGCGAAAAGCAATTTGAGTGTAAGGCAAATGAAAAACAAAAAAGGAATGACTCAGGGAAAATAAAAATGAAAATGAATAAATGGCGGGGTGATTTCTTATATGATTTTAAAACTTGGAAAATGGGAAAAAAATGCTTAGGATAGTGTTTTTAAACCATATAAATAAATCTTCTTTATTTGGCGCATTTAGACTAGCGGCCATAATTTTTTTTTAAACATAAATAAAGCTTCCCTTTTCTTTTTTCTTCCCTAACATTTTATTTCATTTTCCTTCTTTATTTAGGGCAGCTAACACCTATCATTTTATTGATATGGATACAATCAAATTTTCCTAACATTTTTAAAATTTTCATTCTTTTGCATCCATATCATACCTTAACATTTTCAAAATTATTTTACTACTTATGCTAACTTATTAAAAGCAAATAATGTTACAACAATTCCATTAATATATATTTCAAAATATACAATATTTCCACTTACTGTGGAGGTTTATCACAAGGGGAAGATATACCTTCAATAGTATAGATAAAACATCAGTTTTTTGTGTAGATCGAAAGTTTTTACTTTATCTATAGTCTAGATAATACCAAAAAAAAAGTTTTGTATGCATTCATACTCAACACCAACTAAAATCATGATAGATGACACAAGTTATAGGCTTGAAAAACAAGACCCAACTATAGAACTAAGAAACTAAATAACATGTGACTACAAATCATAAAGAAAGTATTAAATAAACCTAAGCCATCAAAATTCATCTAAGGATAAGGTTGGAGTTGGACCCATGATGGTAAGATCCGGAGAAGGCTAGATATTTATTTTCAAGATATTTTTAATGTGTCCAAGTTGAACATAGGTTTTTAAATGCATTGGATTTCATTGAGGGATATAGCGATCTTATTGCGGCCCTCATTTTCATGTTGGAGAACTTGACATGGTAACATTTTCATTTTCCAGTAAAGCATAACCAAAGGGAAGAATTGGTTGTGATGACCACACAAATTTCATGTGTCTAGGAGCCATTTAACAATTGTCTCCTGGATTTTCGAATCTGATTGCACCTATCCGTCCCAGGTGAATCATGTTTCATGGTCACAAAATTCTTCTTGGATATGAGGAGTGGGGTGGAATAAGGTTGCAACAGACTGAGATTGAATTACATCTATGAAAACATGATCTAGACTACATCCACCAGAGTTTTTTCTAGGGTTCATGCATTGGTATGGCATATCATCCAACAAAGAGGAAGGCATGACTAAAGAGAAGCTAGACACCAAAATTATCTGAGAGCAAGAGTTATAGGGAAGGACTCACATGGTAATGACTCCCACTGCACACAAGTTTTTTTTTTCCTACTTTATATTATTCGATAACTTTTTCCCCTATAAGTTTCCATCGCAATTAGAGAGATTCTATTACAATATCTATATTATCATCTTTTTCATTTCATCGCAAAGTAACGAGATTATGTCACCAATACTAACATTATCATTTTCTCTCCTGGAATTCTAGTATTTTGTTTAATATTGTTAACAGTACTCTTTGCATAACCTTGTGCATTGAAGTAAGGCTAAGGTAACCACTTATGGTCTTTTTATAACAACTCATTAAATTAACTATATTTAGCCTATATCTTCACCTCATTTTTATTTTTACTCCTTTTGATGATATTTATATATTTATATATATGAGGCCTCCTCACAATATATATATATAATTTTATTTATATTAGGGAACCTATTTAATTGTTAACTCCCCTATTCATTTATGTGTTAAATAACATGAACTCATGTATTCAAAGGAAACTATATAGTATTCCATAGATTAACATTATATCCATATACTATTTACTTATATGCTATACTCGAGGCAATACTTTCATTACTTCCTACCTATGTTGATTTCACATAACCTTGGTTTAGTATTTCGAGTCAACCCCGTTGCCCCCTTAATCGATTTCTATCTAACTATCACTTACTAATATGCATTATTTAGATCATCACGGCTTACTAGGATAAGCTTTCCTTACATTTGGAGTTAGACTTCAACATGAAGGTGCCCACCAACTTATCGTTTGGTTCGAGAACATTAATGGTGGTATAAAATATGAAATTACTTCGTTTTATACCCATTCCCACTCCAAGAAATTTGTGAAGAGACAGGTATTACCAACTCTTAATTTCTCTCCGTCGCATCCCATGTGACTCGGTACTACTTATTAAATGTGGAGATCTCTAGAGTTTACCTCGCAGGATTTTCTACAGGTTTGACATGAACACACATCGTTTTACGAGACCATCTCATCGATCTGACTATTACCTGACATCTGCTGCCACGTGGATGGTGGAGATATTATGAACTTAGGGTTTGCTGAGGGGTATATTACTTGGGTTTTTATAGTGTTTACGTTTCATTTGTCATTCTCATTTTCTTCATTCATGAGAGAGATTTTTTTCTTTCAGATATGTTTACTGTGCCTCCTCTAGCACTCATCTGAAATAAACCCACAAGAATTCCAACCTTCTCTCCCCACAGCATCGTTGCTTTTCTCAGGTAATTTCCTCCGTCTCTTTCCTGAAATTGATGTCATTTTGGTGAAGGATAGATTGTCGCTTATAGGTTTTACTATTTATGCTCCTAGAATTTGCATATGGTAACATAGTTTTAGATCTGCGTTTTTTTTCTAAGAATGCTACCAAGGTGCCTTCCAGTGATATGGTTGTGGCCTTTATGGTTTCTAAATTATTTTTCTCTTCAGATAAATGGGATGTTGATTTTTCCCCACTTTGGTATTCTTTTTTTTTCGTACTACTGTATTTAATAAATTCTCTGAGACCCTATGACCTGGTTTCAAGCTTAGTTTCGAGGTCCACTTACAGTGGCAGATTATTTTTGTTTGTTAATTTATGGTTCTCTAATTCAACTTTTCATATAGTGGTTTAAATGAATCCACTTATTTCAAGTTTGGACAGAGATTAATTATATTGTTCCACATTTTTGTGTATGTGGATGAGCCATCTAACGTTGTGGAACCAGTTTCTCCTCTCCTTAGGTAGACGTGTTCTTCCACCCATCCCAGGTTTCAAGAACATTATTATGCTTCAGAATTTCAGTTTGAGGACTTTATTTCTTCCATATATTTCTATAGGTATATTTTTAAATTAAATTCCTCTCGCACATATTTCTTTTAGCTATTTCACTCAATGTATGATATACTCTTCAACTGAGTACATTACCTAACCTTCACTGGCTTGTTGTTCCTACAGATAAAACCGTCAAGAATGTCAAATTTCATAAGGTAAATTTTCTCTTATGAAATCCGAATCGATCTTTAATTTTTTCATCAGTTCCTCATTACATACATTCTAATTACTTGTGTTTTATTTTCAGGTGCGTTTAACTTATGTGGGTTCCGCTCATTTCTGACGCACTAGCTTCGTTCCACAACCTCATCTTCTTTTTAATAGTGCACCTTTCCTTTGAATATGTTGGTATTGTGGTTCTAGGGATATCTTTTGCATTGAACTTCCCTCAGATTTCAACAGATGTGCTTGTTTGATTTTACAGTGACCCTAGTATCAACTATGGAACTGTATTTTGTTGTTTAATTTTGATTGTAATATATAAGAATTTATTTCTAGACTTAGACCCAAGACTGGATTGTTCAGACTTTACTCTAATTTCTCTCTATTTCAAATTAATGTAACTGTCATTTTTCTTCTTAATATCTATTCAGATATTGTAGTTGAATAGGTTATCTTCAGATGAAATATTACATAATATACCTTGAATAATTACAGTATGGATATAAGTAAATCTCCTCTCTTTTTTTTAATAGCTTAAATATTACTGCTTCTTATATTAATAGAATGGTTTTATTTCTGTTATAGGAAAGCCATAATAATGTATCCTCATTTAATGGGGTCTAAGAATTTCCTGTGGAAAATAAAATTTTGCAATCATCTCTAAGATGATAAGATTTTATTTTATTTCCATTCCTATACTCTAGTACAAAATTTAGAATTTCTTTTCTGTCTCTTCCTAAATACCATTCTTATATATATGTAAATTTTCTAAGATTTTATTTCAGTATATTGTATAGACCATCATGTTTACATATTTCTGTGCATAGCACATAATGCTAAAGTCTGATTTGAGATTTCTTTTAACGGTTATTATTATTTTTTATATATTCACTACTAAGAAATTTATAAATGATTAGGACAGAAGTGATTCATATATATATATATATATATATATATATATATATATATATATATATATATATATATATCTTAGACTGTCACACTTCCATAAAGTTTGGTTTATTTCATATCAGAATTTAAGGTTTCTAGAGATAGAAATAACTCAGGAACATCCATTTATGTAGTTGAATTGCACTATTCAGAATGTTATTCAGATCTGAAAATTGAAATATATGTCTAATGATATTTCTTTTCTATGATAATAACCATTTTATTACTTCCATAGACTAGCAAAATTCTCGGTTATACTTCCTAACTCCAGATTTAAATCTGTAACCAAATTTAGAAATTTTGGTTGTTGGAGCTAACTCGAATTTATCCTAACAACCATACAGATGTCCATGTTACTACTGTAACATAATCTGTTACATGTATGGTCTCTTATAGCTCATTGTACTAA
Organism: Pinus albicaulis; assembly: GCA_034641835.2. NCBI lineage: Eukaryota > Viridiplantae > Streptophyta > Pinopsida > Pinales > Pinaceae > Pinus > Pinus albicaulis. Next base: position 548,519,517 of record CM076577.1, on the reverse strand, counting down.
CTAACAATTAAATTAGGAATTTCCACGAGTCTTAACTTCAAAAATTTCACACACACACACACACACACACATATATCTTAACAATTTCCAAATCAGATACCATTTAACACATAGGAAAACATTCATATGAAGTAGAAATATACTAGTTAGGTGTGCATACCAATTTATATGACTAGTTCCACCCAATTGTAGAGTTCTCTCTTCATAACTCACCCTCGAGCCAAGACATTAGCTCCCAGTGATAGACAACCTTTAGTCTATCTTGGAGCAACTTATTTAAGCTGTAATTTCCCAAGCTTGTTTCTAATTACTACGTCCAGTAATTGTAGGTTGATTTCTTCCTGTTTTTCCTAGGCTTTCCCTCATAGAGGTAGTTTGAAGCTGTATTTTCCGCTTTTCTAGATTTTTCTACCTCTTCTCAACTACTTTCCTCTTCATTGGGGAAATTAGATGTTTATCTCGAATTATAATTTTGGTAATATTCCTTCCAAGGTTTTCTAGAAGGTGTGGTAAAGTCTCATCACCTTATCCACATCCTCATGGATTTAGGTTTCAAATATCAATTCTCAATCTAGTCATTGCACACATAATTTTCCATTTTATTTTTATCAATTAAAATAAAATAAATCCACATACTAGTTCTCCATTGGGGTCCACTTCCCCTTTGGACTTATTCAATTATCAATTAAAAAGCATAGGAAATTGGGATATTACATATTCCCCCTCTGAAAATGAACATCATCCTCGGTGTTGACAAAAATATTAACTAATTCACTGTGTAAACAGTGATGGATATTTTTCCATCATCTTAGCTTCTCGTTCCCAAGTAGCCTCTTCGGGTGTAAAGTGCTTCGACTACACTTTTACCCTAGCTACGGTTCAGTTCCGAAGTTTAATTTCTTCCCGCTCCAAGATTTGAAGCGGCTCTGGAAGAATTCCCCTTCTTCTTCCACCTGAATCACATTCCAATCAATAACGTGAGCAAAATCATGTACATATTTTTTCAATAAAGAAACATGAAACACATCATGAACCTTAATATGAATGGGTAAGGCCAATTTAAACGCCACTGATCCCACTCTTTCCAGCACTTCAGACGGTCCACAATATTGTGGAGCTAATTATACACAACTTCTAGTGTGCAAAGTACTCTTCTTAGGTTTAATCCTCAGATATACATGATCCCCCACACTGAATTCCTGGTGTACTCTCTTTTTTTCTGCATAAATTTTCTGTCTGTCATGAGCTATTTTGATATTTTTCTGAATCTGTTTCAAAACTTTTTCCATTTCTTGCAAATCTTCTGGTCCAAGTATCAGTTTATCTTCAGGTTGAATCCAATTTAAGGGTTTATGGCACTTTCTACCATAAAGTGCTTCAAACAGACTCATCTTTATGGAAGTTTGATAGCTGTTGTTGTAGGCAAATTCTACTAAGTGTAAATAGTCTTCCCACTTTGTTGGTCTATCCATAACATACATCCTTAACATATCCTCTAGAATTTGGTTTTTTCTTTCTGTTTGGCCATCATTTTTGGGGTGGTAGGTAGTACTAAAATTTAATTTAGTGCCCATGCCTCCAAACAAGCTCCCCCAAAATCCTGCAGTAAACTTTGTGTCTCTGTCTGAAATGATCATTTTAGGAACACCATGTAGTCTTATAACCTCTTTCATAAACACATTTGCTACTTGAGCTGTCCCAAAGGTAGACTGTACAGGTATAAAATGAGCAGCTTTAGTCAAAGTATCCACCACAACCATGATAGAATCATGCTGATATTTGGTTCTTGGTAAACTAGTAATAAAATCCATGGAAACAATTTCCCACTTCCATTCGGAAATAGGTAAAGGATTCAGCAACCCAGCTAGATGCTGATGTTCAACTTTTACCTGTTGATATTCAATGCATCTAGCCAAAAAAATTGCTATATCCTTTTTCATTCCAGGCCAAAATAGATTTTTTCTCAAAGCTGTGAGTAATTTCTGATATCCAAGATGTCCAGAATAGGGCCTTTTATGATATTCATCCAAATTTTCTTTCTTTAAGGAGTCTACATTAGGAATGTACAATCTATTTCGGTAAAAAATTAGCCCCTTTTGATTTTGTGTATACCCTTTCATCTCTTTTTTACAACATTTGAGTCTAAAGCTTTTCATAGTCTTGGTCTTGGTCCACTACCCCTTGAATCAATCCCTCTAAGTCAAAGTTGATACTACTTCCAATGTTATTCATACCTTTCCAAGCATTTCTGCTTAATGCATCTGCAATCTTATTTTATTTTCCTTTGATGTGCTTTATTTCTATGTCAAATTCACTCAGGAAAGACAAACACCTAGCTTGCCTAGCATTTACATATGTTTGAGTGAAGAAATAATTTAGGGTAATGTTATATTCCATTAGTACAAATTTATTTCCTAGAAGGTAATGTCTCCACATCTTGAGAACATGTATTACAATAGCTAACTCCAGATCAGAAACACTATAATTCTGCTCATGGTTCTTAAGTTTTTTGGATTCATAAGCTATAAAAGAATTTTCTTGTAATAGTACTCACCCTAATCCTTCTCCACAAGCATCTATGCATACTACAAACTCCTGATTTGGGTCAGCAATTTTTAGAATATGTGTTGTAGTAAGTTCTAGTTTTAACTGCTCAAAGCTATTTTGACATTTTTCAGTCCATTCAAATTTTACTACTTTTCTTTTCAAGGAAGTAATGCGGTAGGCTAAGGCTGAAAATCTCTCTACAAACCTCCGGTAGTATCCTGCAATCCCCATAAAGGATCTTGCAGCTGATACATCAATAGGTACATGCCATTCTCTGATTGATTTTATCTTTTCTGGGTCTACAAGCAACCCTTGTTCTAAAATTATATGTCCTAAGTATTGAATTTTATCTTTGAAAAATTTGCATTTTCTAAACTTAGCATACAATTTGTTTTCCCTGAGAGTTTGCAAAATAATTTTGAGATGTTCTTTATGCTCCGCTTCACTTTTTGAATAGATTAAAATGTCGTCAATAAATACTAGTAAAAACTTGTCCAAGTATTTATTTAAGACACTATTCATTAAACACATAAAATTGGCGGGTGCATTGGTCAACCTAAACGGTAGGACCACAAACTCATAGTGTCTATACCTGGTTCAAATGCTATTTTAATGATATATTTATCTTTAATTCTTAACTGATGGTAACTAATCCTTAAATCAATTTTTGAAAACACTGTTGCCCCTCTAACTTGGTCAAAGAGGTCATCTATCCTAGGCAATGTATATCTATTTTTTATTGTCAGCTTGTTTAATTGACAGTAATCAATACACATACAGAAAGTACCATCTTTCTTTTTCACAAACAACACCGGTACTCCCCATGGGGATACACTCAGTCTAATGTAACCCCTGTCCAGCAACTCTTGTTGTTGCATTTTTAGCTCCATTCATTCTGGAGTGTTCATTCTGTATGGGGCTCTAGAAACTGGAGTTGCTACCGACACTAAATCAATTGAAAAACCAATTTCTCACTTCGGGGGCAGATGAAGAATTTCATCTGGAAAAACATATTTACATTCTCTTAGTTATCTTTAAATTCTAATTGATTTTCCTATGTTTGTTGTCCCAACTACTCTACATGAACAGAATACACCTGATACCCTTTTCTAGCAATTCTCTTTAACTGAAGGGCTGAAATTTGACTCACAGATATGGGTTTAGGCTTCCCTTTGATTATAACAGGTTTTCTCTCGTTGTCAATGTAGTGTAAGGTTTTGTCTAAAAATTTCATCATAGCCTTCTATTTTTCTAACCAGCCCATCCCTATTAGTACATCATAAGACCCTAATGACAGAATATTTAGATTTAATTCTATTTGGTATCCATTCAAATTTATGGTTGTTTGTGGTAACTTATGAGTTACTTTCTGTTTTGTACCAATGGGTAAATGAAATAACCAATATTGCTGAAACTTATATGAATTTAATTTACGTTTTTCTACCATTTTAGGACTGATATAACTTAAAGATGCACTTGGATTTATTAAAACTATAACAGATTGGTCAGCAATCATACCTTCCATTTCGACCATAGTGGACTGGTGTTCTGCTTGATGGTCTTCTAAGGTAGCACTAATTTTGGGGATGTTCCTTGTTACATAATTAACCGCAGTTTCCTCTCTCAGTACTTGTACTGAGAGGATAGTCCGATGTGGACAATCCCTCAATAAATGAGGTTCTCCACAACCCCAACACTTCAAAAGTTCTTTCATTTTAATTGTCCCTTCTCTCTTATTATTTCCATTCATTTGTTTGGACCCATTTTGGGATTGAGCAGTTTGTTTTTCACCAATTTTGTTGAACTTCTTTCTTTGGTGGTTTCTCCCAAAGTTTTCAGATATGCTGGTTTGGTTTTCTTTCTGCTGGAGTCACCTTTATTTGACCAATTATTTCCTTGCTCACTCTTACCCTTGAACTGTTGATAACACAATCTGGCCTTCTGAACCACCTCATCCACTGTCTTAGGGTTATCAAACTCTTTCTTTATAAAAAGTGGGTAGACTGTTTAAGAACCTCTATACCTTTGCCTTCTCCTCTATGATATAAGGTACATATCATAACAGATTTTTGAATTTGGTTACAAACTCATTAATCGTGAGCTATCCCAATTTGAGTTCATGAAACTATTTTTCCTTGTCGTCATAATAGTGTTCATTCAAGTATCAATTTTTAAAATTGACTTGAAAATCCTCTCAAGTCACCATTTTATCATCAATGGCATTAACCATATTTGTTTCTTCCCACCACAAGGTAGCCTTACCTTGCAGTTGATAAATAGCCAGCCTGTCTCTTAAGTTACTTTAATATTCGTAAACTTGAAAGTACTTTATCATATTCAAAAGCCATGCTTCAGCATCTCCCTATTTCTCTCCATCATAGGAGGGAGGTTTAATTTTCTAGAATTCACCCTATAATTCCTTCCTTCATCTAGACTGCTGTCTAGAGGCGTCATTTTCCTCAGAATCTTCTGAGAAATTGACATTTCCCTTTCTCTTCCTTCCAAAATCTTCAGCTTCTTGACTATTTCGAGAAGTCAATTCTCTTATTAGTCATTCCTGCTCCTCACTGGCTAAAGATAGCCTTTCGTTGTGGCTTTTAAGCTATGCCATGTCTCATTGCATTCTATGCAACATAGCCATCAACGAAGCATTTGGATCTGGTGTGTTCTCTCCATCACCCAAATCTACATACAACTCATCCCCTTCAGTCATAATTCACAGCTGTATACTTCTGTACTTTTCACTATACATGAAAATAACATTAGAAAAGCTTAAATTTCATAAAATTTTATAGCAACATACATTTTGTGTGTGAGCACATAATTTGCCCAGTGTTTTAGCTAATGCTTTGATACCATTTGTAATGACTCTCACTGCACACAAATTTTATTTTTTTTCCTGCTTTATATTATTCGATAACTTTTTCCCCTATAAGTTTCCGTCGCAATTAGATGAGATTATATTACAATCTCTATATTATCGTCTTTTTCGTTTCGTCGCAAAGCGACAAGATTTTGTCACCAATACTAACAATATCGTTTTCTCTCCTGGAATTCTAGTATTTTGTTTAATACTGTTAACAATACTCTTTGCATAACCTTGTGCATTGAAATAAGGCTAAGGTAACCACTTATGGTCTTTATATGACAACTCATTAAATTAACTATATTTAGCCTATATCTTCACCTCATTTTTATTGTTACTCCTTTTGATGATATTTATATATTTATATATATGAGGCCTCCTCACCAAATATATATATATATATATATATATATATATATATATATCATTTTATTTATATTAGGGAACCTATTTAATTGTTAACTCCCTTATTCATTTATGTGTTAAAAAACATGAACTCATGTATTTAAAGGAAACTATATAGTATTACATACATTAACATTATATCCATATACTATTTACTTATATGATATTCTTGAGGCAATACTTTCATTACTTTCTACCTCTGTTGATTTCACATTACCTTTGTTTAGTATTTCGGGTCAACCTCGTTGCCCCCTTAATCGATTTCTATCTAACTATCACTTACTAATATGCATTGGTTAGATTATCATGGCTTACTAGGATAAGCTTACCTTACATTTGGAGTTAGAATTCAACATGAAGGTGTCCACCAACTTATCGTTTGGTTTGAGAACATTAATGGTGGTATTAAATATCAAAGTACTTCATTTTATACCCATTACCACACTAAGAAATTCGTGAAGTGACAAGTAGTACCAACTCTTAATTTCTCTCCATCACATCCCATGTGACCTGGTACTACTTATTAAATGGGGATATCTATAGAGTTTACCTCGTGGGATTTTCTACAGGTTTGACATGAACACACATCGTTTTACGAGACCATCTCATCGATCTGACTTTTACCTCACATATGCTACCACGTGGATGGTGGAGATATTATGAAATGAGGGTTTGTTGAGGGGTATATTACTTGGTTTTTACAATGTTTACGTTTCATTTGTCATTCTCATTTTCATCATTCATCAGAGAGGTTTTTTTTTCAGAGATGTTTACTGCGCCTCCTCTAGCGCTGATCTGGAATGAACCACAAGAAGTCCATCCTTCTCTCCTCATGACGCCATTGCTTTTCTCAGGTAATTTCCTCCATCTCTTTCTTGAAATTGATCTCGGTTTGGTGAAGGATAGATTGTTGCTTATAGGTTTCACTGTTTACGCTCTTTGAATTTGCATATGGTAACATAGTTTTAGATCTGCGTTTTTATTCTAAGAACACTACCAAGGCGCCTTCTAGTGATATGGTTGTGTCCTTTATGGTTTCTAAATTCGTTTTCTCTTCAGACAAATGGGACATTGATTTTTCGTCGCGGTATTGTTTTCTTTTCGTACTACTCTATTTAATAAATTCTTTGAGACCCTACGACCTGGTTTTGAGCTCAGTCTCGAGGTCCACTTACAGTGGCAAATTATTTTCATTTGTTAATTTATGGTTCTCTAATTCAACTGTTCATATAGTGGTTTAAATTAATCCACTTATTTCAAGTTTGGATAGAGATTAATTGTACTGTTCCACATTTGTTGTATGTGGATGAGCCATCTAATACTGTGGAACTAGTTTCTCCTCTCCTTAAGTGGACGTGTTCTTCCACCCATCCTAGGTTTCAAGAACATTATTATACTTTGGAATTTCGGTTTAAGGACTTTGTTTCTTCCATCTATTTCTATAGGTATATTTTAACATTAAATTCCTCTCATTCAGATTTATTTTAGCTATTTCAGTCAATGTATGATATACTCTTTAACTGAGTACATTATCTAACCTTCACTAGCTTGTTGTGCCTACATATGAAACCGTCAAGAATGTCAAATTTCATAAGGTACGTTTTCCCTTATGAAATTTGAATCGATATTTAATTTGTTCATCAGTTCCTCATTACATACATTTTAATTACTTGTGTTTTATTTTCAGGTGCGTTTAACTTATGTGGGTTCCTCCCATTTCTGATGCACTAGCTTCGTTCCGCAACTTCGTCTTCTTTTTAACAGTTCACCCTTCCTTTGAACAGGTTGGTATTGTGGTTCTGGGGATCTTTTCTGCACTAAACTTCCCTCAGATTTCAACAGATGTGCCTGTTTGATTTTATAGTGACCCTAGTATCAACTATGGCACTATATTTTGTTGTTTAATTTTGATTGTAATATATATGAATTTATTTTTGGGCTTAGACGCAAGAATTGATTGTTCAGACTTTACTCTAATTTCTCTATATTTCAAATTAATGTAACTGTCCTTTTTCTACTTAAGATCTATTCGACTATTGTAGTTGAATAAGTTATCTTCAGATGAAGTATTACATAGTATACCTTGAATAATTGCAGTATGGATATAAGTAAATTTTCTATCTTTGTTTTAATAGCTTAAATATTACTGCTTCTTTTATTAATAGAATGGTTTTATTTCTGTTATAGGAAATCCATAATAATTTATCCTCATTTAATTGGGTCTAAAAATTTCCTGAGGAAAACAAAATTTTGCAATCATCCCTAAGATGATAAGATTTTATTTTATTTCCATTCCTATAGTAAAAAATTTAGAATTTATTTTATGTCTCTTCTTATATACCATTCTTATATATATGTAAATTTTCTAAGATTTTATTTTAGTATACTGTATAAACCAGCATGTTTAAATATTTTTGTGCATAGCACATAATGCTAAAGTCTCATTTGAGATTTCTTTTAACGGTTTTTCCTTTTTTTTTTTAATATATATTCACTACTAAGAAATTTATAAATGATTAGGATAGAAGTGATTCATATATATATAATTTGTATATCTATCTCAGTATCTTAGACTGTCGTACTTCCATAAACTTTGGTTTATTTCATATCAGAATTTAAGGTTTCTAGAGATAGAAATAACTCAGGAACATGCATTTATGTAGTTGAATTGCATTATTCAGAATGTTATTCAGATCTGCAACTTGAAATATATGCCTAATGATATTTCGTTTCTATAATAATAACCATTTTATTACTTCCAGAGACTAGAATAATTCTCGGTTAGACTTCCTAACTCCAGAATTAAATTTGTAACCAGATTTAGACATTCTAGTTGTCAGAGCTAACTCAAATTTGTCCATACAACTATACAGATGCCGATGTTACTACTGTAATAGAATCTGTTAAATGTATGGCCTCTTATAGCTCATTGTACTAATTGATAATTAACTTAAGAATTTTCACTAGTATTAACTTAAAAAATTTCACATACATATATATATCTTAACAATTTCCAAATCATATACCATTTAACACATATGTGGACATTAATATCAAGCAGAAATATACTAGTTAGGTGTGCATACCAATTGCTATGACTAGTTCCACCCAACCATAGATTTCTCTCTCCATAACTCACCCCCGAGCCGATACTTTAGCTCCCAGTGATAGACAACCCTTAGTCTATCCTGGAGCAACTTATTTAAGCTGTGCTTTCCTAATCCTATTTCCAAATACCACGTCCAGTAATTTCAGGATGCTTTCTTCCTGTTTTTCCTAGTCTTTCCCTCATAGAGGTACTTTAAAGCTGTCTTTTCCTCTTTTCCAGATTTTTCTACCTCTTCCCAATTACTTTCCTCTTCACTGGGGAAATTAGATGTTTATTTCCAAATCTAATTTTGGTAATATTCCTTCCAAGGATTTCTGGAAGGTGTGGGAAAGTCTCATCACCTTATTCACATTGCACACACAATTTTCCATTTTATTTTTATTAATTAAAATAGAATAACTCCACTTACTAGTTCTCCATTGGGCTCTATTACACACATAACCAACACCAAGAAAAAAAGGTATGAATTAGCTAGAAAAAAGGAGAAAAGAGAGAGATAGGGATAGGTGAAGAGAGAAAGGGTGAAAGAAGTAACATGATTAAGCAAGAGGAACAAATCCTTTCACATGCTCCTCATGGAACTGAAAGAAATCACCACCCCCATGAGAATTCCAAGCACCTGTTACATTAGAGACAAACCAAAATAAACCATAGGGACACATAAAAACTCAAAATGATGATTCGAAGGGAGGTAGCCAACATAAATCATTGGGCCAACACATAAATATTTACAACAACGTTGATTGATAGATCGATCAAATTGCAAAATATGTGATAGAGTTGGAATAAGGATTGAGGGTTTGATGAGGAGGGCATTGACCTTCCCACACTCTTGTCACCTTCACCCACACTATATTGGAACAAAATCCCACATTCCTTTTTCCAACACTTTTTTCTTTGCTAATAACATGTCACTCACAATTGAAACACTCTATCTGCAAGGGGGCTGTAACAACTCCCTCCTAATTTTTTTTTCTTTTATATATATTAATTTCACGTTAATAATGTCCTCAAAATACTTTACAATGTTTCTTATTCCTATGATAAACTTATGAGAATATTTTATGTCCTATTTTCTCTATATCTATATATAAGTGGCATTAATAATTCTTGGTCGATTTAATGAGCATATAGAGTATGACTACATTCACATTGTTGTTATGGAAGGGTATCCTTTGTTGGTGTTAACACCTATGACATTTGATATACATTAGAGGTATGTATACATGTATACATGTTCTTAGGTTTGGTTGGAATGTGAGTTCTTGGTTGTATTCACGCCAAGGATCAATGTGTTCATCACTAGGTTACATAGATATATGCCATGTGGATTTAATCACTCCCAAACTTATTTAAAATTTGATGATTTATTATATAGGTCATATGGATTTAACCACTCCCAACCTTATTTAACATTTTATGATTTATTATATATGTCATATGGAATTATTTCACTTACCAAATAAATTATTGGAGTGCTCGTAGATAGGAGTTTGGGTTATTCTACTGAATTATTGGATGCCACATAAGCCAAGACCATGTGAATTTTACATGCCCTATTGTAACCTATAGCCACCTATGGTTAGTTTTGAGGGCCTTCAATACAATGACTGTGATGTTCTCTCCTCATATTGACTTAGAATTAGGGTTTAAAATTGATGCATTTTGAGAGTTTTCTTACTTGGCTCTATGGTGTTTCCAAGCCCTGTAACACCGCCATGACAGGGGAATAAATATGCACAACTGGTTTCTTGTCAAAGAGTTTTGGAACTCTCCAAAGCTCCCACGCTCATTCTGCCAGTCAGTAATAGGTAATTTATTCTACATAGCTAGGTTCAAACCCATTTAAATGATGAGATTGGGGTCATTTACATGCTCGTCAAAGTTTTTTTTTTTTTTTAAATTTTACATTGTCTCTCGTCCAAACCACAAATACGCTAGTTTTGTTTTCCTCTCATTTCATGGAAATCAACCAAGATTGGCTTAAATTTACCTCTCAATATTTTCTCGGTAAGTCCTTCATATTTCCACACAATGAGTTTAGTAATTTTGATTTTGATTCATGGTTACCTATATAACCCATTGTCTTTGTTAATTTCAATATTTACACACCTAATTTCTGTTATGCAAAGAGAGAACAATTTTCCTCTGGCATTATAGAGTTGTTGCATTCGAAATAAACATTTTATTTTTCCTTCCTACGTTGCACATTCTAGGTAATCATTGGCTCATGGAAGGCATTATCCTTCACTGTGTAATCTATTTTCCTTTGAAGGGTTTTTTTTTCTCATTTTATACATGTTTATTTTTTCCTACTTACCCAAACAATGGTGGCGCCAATCCTTAATTCATATTTTGTGTAGGTATGTCAAGCCCTTTCATACTCAAGGGTTTTTTTCTACAATTTACAAAAAGGGTTCGAATGTTGTCGTTCATTGACTGACTACTCTCACTCATGCCATGTCGGGGCTCATTTGCATCACCTTTGATTTGAATGGAAGTATTTCACACATAAGTGGGGAAGTGACCTTCTCCTCGGTGTTGCTCCTTCCTTTTAGGGTCATATTTGGTTTCAATATGTTATTTGTTGTCTCGACGTTGTACCAGACGAAACCTTATTTTATATGGGGTTAATAGTTTTATCTGTTTCCTATATGCAAAATTTTAAGAGGGAAAGCACACCTCTTACTAGTACCGAACTCATACTTTCACTGGAAAGCCTTGGGCGATATTGTTTTAAGAGATGTAATCTCATTTTTCTTTCCTAATTTTGAATATATGAGTATAAATTGTTAATTTTACATATTGTGAAGTATTCGTTCCTATGTAGTCTTATCTTATGTTTTCGATATTCCCTTTTCTCTGCTTCGTATTCGTCCTGATAAAATTAATAAGCATGTAGGTTATGGTGAGATTTTCTATAATTTTTTAATTTAATATAGAAGCAATGCTAATGTTTCTAGTATTTATTTTGTCTTTCTCATGCGTGTAATTAATAATAAATCCCATAGCTCCATTCGCCCATGGTGAATAAGGAATTATTCAATTTGGTTTCCAAGTATTTGTCCTTGTTTCCATAAATAATCGAAAGGTTCATACTAATATATACATATTTCTGCCGATGGATTCTCCCACCGTACGACTCAACTTTGAATACCTCTAGTTCCAACAATATGACCAGGATTTTTATGGTTTTGTTTGTTCTTTTGTTTTTGTTTTGTTTTTTTTTTTTATATTTCTACCCTCCAATAGCCTCTAATGTTTGGATGTTAACACTGCATCAAGAAAAACTCACCCCCCGAATTAGACCTTTATTTTAGTTCTTTCTTCCTTCCAAAGAAGAATTCAACATTTACACCATATTAATTTGTATAAAAACATTTTTCCAGTTTTTTTACGATCTCCTCGCTTAACCGACTAGAAAGTGCTCCTTTTAAGTTGTTTTAAATATAACTGAACCATCGAATTCATACCTTCATATATATGTTGTCTAGGTTAAGTTATATATTTTCCCTCACTCTATATTAGTATGGTTCAATTTATTCACACCAATACTGGTTATTTAGTACTGCTAGCTTCTAACTTTTTGAGATTACAACCCAAGCCCCAAATTTGTCACCATGTCATTCCATGTGAATTCTTGGGAAAGTATTCTAATTTTGTAATCTAAGGAAAAATCCAGAAGTTAAATAATAATGGTCGCATATGAGAGAGCACCACTTAAAAATCCCCTAAATATAATTCATAATCTTATATCAACTTTCCATATTTACAAATACCACTACCCATTTATGATTCCGATCAATTACCGTAAGACACACAATTACTTGGTTTCGTGTGCATATCCTCTTCTATGCAATGAAGAAATTTAAAACTAACTAAACATCATTACAACCTAGGTGCTCACTGTATCTATAACCCATCTAAAATTAAGAAGAGTTATGATCATAATAGATCAAGGATAAAATAAAAATTATGATTTTTTACATTATGCCTTCTAGAATTTATTTAAAAAAAAAGACACACATGCATCCAACAACATTTTATAAATCAAAATTTTTCACTATAATCATTTCTTTATATCTATCCGTGAATTTCTCAAAGTTATACAACTACCCCAACTATCCATGTTCATCATTTCCATGATCCATACAATATATAATCTAAGTTCACTAAAATGCTTACACATATTACAATTCCTATTTCATGCTTCCCGAAAATAAGAACTATAAACGTAAATTTACATAAAACCAACAATTAATAGCTCTATAGAAATTTTAACTAGATTTATAACTGGAACCTGACTTGGGAGAAACACCTTCCTCTCAACCATGAAATGATCCTCTAGTTTCCATTTTAGACAACATTTCAAAAGGAATCAACAACTCTCTGTGATTCCAAATAAGGTATTTTATGTCTTAATTCCCCAGCATATGTTTTTCTTAGTAGCGTCACTATTTAGGGTTCCGCCAACCCACTAGCCTAGGTTTTCTTTTCCTTAAAGCCTATATTTCTATCCCGTGGCACTTTATTCCACACTTTACTCAATGTTTTTTCTGAAACTGAGAGATTTAATATATTTTCTCTCCTATCATATTAAATATTGCTAATCAACTCCTAGGGATTTTTAGTAGTAATTCAAGGGAATATTTTTTTAATCTCATCCACCAACCCTAGTTTTCAGATCTTGGCAAGAATATCTTAACTCTAGTGTTTCTTTCCCAAGTAATTTCTAAATTTTCCGATTAATAAAATTCATATATTACATCATCGTATTTTATTGTTCACTTAACTCAATTATACTATGGATTTATATCCATCACATATATAATCAATTCAATCTAAAAATAGAAAGATATTTAAATAAAAACATAGTGGTATTACATATATTCTCTTTAAATTAACACCTTCTGTTTATCGTTCATTTGCTTCATTCTTGAACAATTTTGGGTAAGCTTTTCATTGTTTCCTCTCGCTCCTAAGTAGCCTACTCAGTGTAAAGTGCCTCCATTTCACTCTAACCTAAGCGACGAATTAATTCCGCAGAAAGATCTCTTCCGATCTAAGATGTAGAGTGGCTATGGGAGGAAATATCCTTTAGGTTCTACCCCGTACTCGCATTCCAATAAATCACGTGAGAATTATCATGAACATATTTATTTAATAAAAACACATGAAAGACATTATGAAATTTAATATGACTGGCCAAAGCCAGTTGATATTATACTGGATCGAGTCTGTCTAATGTTTCAAAAGGCCCATAGAACCGTGGTGCCAATTTTTCACATGTATCAATTCTTAAGGTGCTCTTCCTTAGTTTTACTCTTAAGAAAACATGGTATCCACTATTAATTTCTTTATGGATTTTTTCATGTCCGCATAGCTTTTCTTCTAGTCCTGTGGAGTTCTTATGTTCTATCTAATCTTATGTACCACCTGCTCCATTTCTTGCAACACATCCAATCCTAATATCAATCGATCTTCCGATTGACTCCAACTGAGCGGATTATGACATTTTTTTACATATAAAGCTTCAAAGGGACTCATTTTTATTGAATTTTGGTAGCTATTGTTATATGCAAATTCTTCTAAATGTAGAAAATCATCCCATTTAGTAGGCATGCCCATGACATACATTCACAACATATCCTCTAAGATATGATTATTACTTTCTATTTTTCCATCCGTTTGAGGGTGATATGTGGTGTTGAAATTTACTTGAGTTCCCATGACCCCAAACAAAGCTTTACAAAACTTGGAGGTAAATTTAGCATCTCTTTCTGACACTACCATCTTCGGTATTCCATGTAGTCTGAAATTTTTTTTCATAAAAATGTTGGCAATTTGTGTTGTTCCATAAGTAGACCGCATTGTTATAAAATGTGTTTCCTCTTTATTCAAGGTGTCCATTACTCGATCTCGAATGGGAAAATTAATGTTTGTTGTGCTAAATTTCAATTTAGAATATGAACAAAGTTTTGAGGATTATGAGGTAAATTTCAAGTTAACCATGAGTTTTTATGTACTTCTTTATGTGAATTTCTTGAGAAAATTAACATAAAGAAAACACCGAAAAACATTATATAATAGACATGAACATCACCATAAACAGAATAACACAACAACACATGATGAAGGAGTTCACCGTCTTGGCTACATCTCCTTGGTCCAACTTCCAATGACTTGGCCCTCTTCTATTATGTTCAAAAGTGTGATTACACATGTTTACAATGCTCAAATAACTCCGAAACCTATTCCAATGGCTCCTAATGCCCCAAAATTTCAGGTGGCTCTTTTCTACTTCACATTTGTTCAAAAAATGAGTAAGTGATGTCTTCCCGAAGTTTTGGCACTAAATGCTCCACAATTTCCACTAAATTTGGCAAAGATCTCACATTTCGCCCTAAATCTGCTAACAGAACAGAGCACCATATTTCCCAAATTCCAAGTGAATTTCTCGACACGTTAATTTTTCCAATAAGCCCTTAAAGCTTAATTTAAAACCATATATATATATATATTTTAAAATAAAAAAAACTTCGTGGTTTGCAAGACCCGGGTCTTCACGACTTGGTGGACATATGGTACCAGAAGTGGATGGTTTAATGTAAGGATTATGGTTAGTGGAGAGGAGCAGGGATAACCTCCCACCCCCAGGCGATGATCAGGTCTGGGGCTAGACCTCGGCCCCCAACCCCATTCCGCAAACCTTTATAACTTAAATATATGTCGCAACCTTTTGATGTTAAGACACAAACGATGATGTATTGGAAAAATTATCTACTCTAGTGCTTGGAGGTCATGGGTTTGACCCCCACTGCTGATACTTAGACTTTGACCCAATCTTTGTGGCCCTTGGGCTACCATGTGGTGGTGCCTGGATGGGCCACATGGTAGCTTGTGGTTGGCCACTCAAAAAACAACTAAAACATGCCAATTCAACCCAATGATGTAATGAAACTTGACACAATATCATTCACCACAGATTATTCTATTGACTAGTCAACATGCCACATGGGCATGCCCAGTCAGCTGTACAAACTACTGACTGGGTTTTCTTGCATTTGTTTTTCAAAAAAATTTGCATGTTTGACAAAGTGGACATAACGCTGCTTGGGAGCATACGATGCTCTGTCAGAAATGAGTTGAAGCGATTTAGAACGATGAGATCTACGTGGTCGTTCGTGTTCCACACGATTCCAACAATTTTAATTTTTAGCATAATTTTGAGCACCCGATCACTCCTACCCACCGGAAGTTTTTTACCCAAAGCTCTTCGCATTGAACATGTGGATGAGGGACAAACTCTCTACCCTTCTAGTCTCAATCCACTAGAATTTCCCTCGAATTCAACAATTTGAGCTTTTCATGAAAACCGATATTTTTCTTTGATTTTGAGACCTCGCTCGTCGTTGTAGATACCATCTTTCTACAATTTCCTAGAATTTTCAAAACAAAAAACTATCCTTGAAGAAACAAACATTTTCCTTCCTTGGTTGTCAATCAAAGGAAACTTGAATAACTTGAAAACTTTCTCACCTCAAACATTGTCGTGATAGTGATTTTTAGCTTGTCTTTCCTTGTACTTGCATCGACTTTTGACCAAGTGTTTTTGCCATTGCCATGTATCATTTTGAAACCCAAAAGAAGTTATTGTGGAACCTATGCATTATTTTGCATCTTGATTTGGTGCTTTTTCTTTGATTTTTCTACCTTTCAACACCAACATCTTGTTCCCATCATTGTTCAACAATGATGTGGACTGCTATAAATATTTAACATCTTGTTTACCTCTTTTCAAAGGAAACATGTTGCCCTGAAACATTTTATTACAACCATTATAAACTGTAGTGAAATCATATTGTTCATTTGATGCATCTTCTTGAAAGGTCTCATTCAAAAATCATTATGATTATGTTAGCCTCCACAATGTCCCAAGGTCGTAGAAAGGATATCGACTGAGGTAACCTCAAACCAAGCTTGGGCCATAGCCTAGTCTTACCAAACTAGAGAGGGATCTCTAAGAAATCAAAGCCAAAGGGTTTGACTCCGGGATGAAGGGAATTTAGGCTAGTTAGGTCAACTCTATGGTTTTGTGTTTGATGGTTTTTCTCGAAGTAGATCGCTGAAGAAACCGTGAAGTAGGTCAAATTGTCAAATGGTTACAATTGCAAACATATGGAGGAGAAAGGTATAAATGCTTTTGTAATGGGCTTAGGATGATTTTTGGTGTAATGTAGGGTTTCAAAATTAAAGAGGATCTTAATGAGTATGTTTCATAAATTCATTAAAACAGAAGGATGATTACATAAAATGGCATTCTCAACCAAAACAGAGTTTTCATGAAAGAATTCTACTTATCAATATTTTAGGAAAGTCAATTAAGAAAGTCAGTTATGGAAAGGAAACATGTATATAATTTATATAAGACTATAAAAGAGAAAAAAGAACATAAAAAAACTCACTGCACATGAATTCCTAGATAATAGCTTCTAATCGGTTCTTTGAATTTATAAATAAAAGCTGAAGCACAAGTTACCATAGTCTCACCCTCTCGTCGTCGAACACACAAAATAACGAAAAATGCATACATATAGACAAAAACCATTTCCCCGCCTCTAAGGGTCGAATCCTTAAAAGTGGAGGAGAAGTTCACATGATTCTCTCACCTAAAACTTAATACTACGTGCTTTATAAAATCCTCTCAAGATAGAGAAATCGATATACCACCATGAAAAATATTTACAAGCATGTACCAAAAATTTTAAAATTTTTCTGCAAACATAGGGCTCAAAGGTAGGTCCATATCTCTCTAACCATAACTCATTTCGAATAACGTAGAGTGTTTTATGTTCTTTGGAATGTTACGCATAAAAACTCCTCCGTTTTTCAAAAATACTTTCCCATTTGGTCGAATCAAGTTTTAAAGTTGATCGCTCAAAAAATTGGAAAACGCAATGGCAATTCGTGGAAAAGCACAACGTGATCTTGTAGGGCACTATTGATTACCTTCCGAGCTCCAAATCAGGATCTGAAGGTACTATTCGAAATCTTAGGATTTATGCTACACAATAGAGTCATCAAACACCGAAAACGTTCTTCAAACCCCCGAAACATTGTCTTTAAGTCAAGGTGTCAAGAAGTGCAGAAAACCTCCTGTAGCAATTGTATTTTTGGCATTTATCCCAAAAAATAACACTGTGTATAAAATGAAGGGGATTTTTGTTCCTTGGTATATTACGGCATGTACCCTTTCACATTTTAAAAATTCATCTCTATTTGGTTAGAAACACATTTCGAAGGAAAACTATACATGTGTGCAATGTAACCTAGGTAGCACATATCTTGGAAATGTGAAGCTATGATTTATTGGAATTTGGTGGCTCATACCTAATTATCTAACCTCATTTGTTTTATGGATTATTTCCTCCCTCCATTGTTTGATATTTCACAACAAAAACTTGTAATGGGAAGGGAAAAAATATGGTTTTACTTGGAAAATAGGGAATTAGGGTTACTTTATTTAGGTGATGGAATGTAGGGGGCTAGAGAGATATGTAGGTAGGGAGAATTTGGTAGATATATAGGGGTATTTGGAAAGCTTAGGGAAGTGGAGGATGAAAAAAAAAAGAGGTAGGATAGGTTAGAACATCAATTTAACCCTAAAACTACCAAAATGCGCATAGGAGCTAGGTTAGGTATAGGATTAGGAAATGAGGGAGAGTGTGGATAGGGAAGATTTAAGGAGGTATGTAGGGTGTATATAATGGTAGATTATTTATGGAATTAAGTGTTTGTGCTTTCAATTAAAAAATGGAGCCGACCTGAATTAAAAACGAAGTGTGGGGACTACGGTGATTTAACCAATGAAACACCGAAATAGATGCTGATAGGAGGTAGTCAAAACTTAAATTACTTTTCAAAAGATAATGAAACCTTAAATTTCCCATGAAATCCTTTGAAGATGGATTTTTTTTCGTAAGAGTGAAAACGTTGTGCTGAGGCCTCAAAAAACAGCTGTGGTTGCTGGAGAGGGTGCCAATCACCTTTTGAGAGTGTCCTTCAATGCCTGCTATCCTGATGTGGTCTTTTCTGGTGAGTGAGTGCTCAATACCAATGAAATAAGTTAAATAAATGGCTTGTATGGTCTTTTGTAGCTTGTGGAAATCAAATTCTTCATAGTTGTATGGTGGCCCACCATGTGCTTTTTCACCCGTGTTTTGAAAAATTTGCAGATTTGGAACATTAGAAACATATCACATCCATATTTGAAATAAAATTACACTTAAAAAGAACTATTTTGAGAATTTTCCATATTACTGCTCCTTCCATGCCAGATTTTATTGGTGAAATGACATATTTTTACGAATTAGACCCTAATAACCTAATGGTGACACTTGATGAAATGTGTAGAATAAAGGACCATGGTCGTATGACTGAGATGATAATGGATACATTTCAATAATGACTCATTCAACTAAATGATGGCAATGACCGAAGCATGATTTTTTTTTGAAAGGAGTAGTAATCAGACCTAGACACACTAGCTAATGACCAAATTTTTTTTGAAGACCTACCAATACCATAAAAATTTGACTTCAGACCCTAACAAAAACCTTGTAAGAGCACATTTGATCACTAGTGATAGGCATAATTGATTGAAACTAACAACTTGAACATTAACTAAGAATTTTTTTGACTTCGGATTCACTATTCTCTTCATTTGTCAGGCATGCATAAGAGACAAATCATCTTCTTCTTATGCGCTCTAACTATGTTATCAATTCCATTATTGAACACATGGTAATTATTCTCATGGAAATGAAATAATTCCTCCTATCATAAAGATATGGACTTCTCAAACAAATACTTGAAATATCAAGCCGAACTACATCAAGTTCAACTGGCCAAGAAAGTTTGAATTGATTGCAATGTTAGATACACTTCCTTATTACTCATAAGTTCAATTATTGCATATCCAAATTTCAAAGAATAAGGTCTTGGATGTGAAATGCTTCTAGATTTAACCTCTTAACTAAGTCTTTAGAAATAAAATCGCTTGAGAACCACTATCAAATAAATCTGTGTCTATTTTGGTATGCTTTGAAACAACTCTAATATGAAAGGTTTCACCTCGTATCATCTCATCTTGAGTTACATTAGAAAAATTTGAAGAACTAATGCTTGCTACATTCTTAGCTTTCAAACCCATAGCTGTAATCTTGTTCTCATCTCCTAAATCTGAACCCAAGTCATGTTTAATGATTGAAATTGTTTTCTCCTTCTCTTTGGTTTTAAGTTTTTTGGGCTTCAACTTTGGATGGAGTTGCATACAATGGTCTTCATCATTTCCATTTTTCAAATAATTTTTTTCATGTGAGTTTCTCTTTCACTAATTTAATAACACCACTTTTCTTTCCTTTTCCCTTAAACCTGCCCTTTCCTTTACCTTATACTCAAGGGAACTATCACTTTTCTTATCTACACTATGTTTCCCTTTTGCTTCTAAATGTGTGGTTTGAAGACAAACCTCATCTAAGTTTGTGGGATTGAACATGAGAATAGTGTGTCTAAGATATGCGTGAAACTGCCAATATACTTTAGCAAATTTTCTTGAGAAGATAAATTGACACCCAAAACTAGTTCTCTTCTCCTAAACCCTTGAGTATAATTTGAACACTTTGTCTCTTTAGTTTTATAAAAATTGTTCTACTCATAATAGCTTATGTATATAAGCTAGGAGGGTAAAATTGTATTTTAATTGGGAAGAAATGTGGTAACTGCATCAAGAGATTGAAATCCTACCATGTTTTTTCATCTCTTCGTGTCTCTGCTTCCCCACCATGCTAGTGTCAGACCAAATTTCATGAAGTCATAAATTTCCTCAGGTCTTCATCTTCAAGGTTTTGAATCTTGTAGTAGACCTCCAACCGATGAACCCAATTTTCAATGTTCTCTCGCATTCACTTTACCATTATACATAGGCAACTCAAATTTAATATCAAGTTTTAAATGTGGGTTTTACCAATTCCTTTTGAGGTATGTTGATGAGTATGAGTATGGTTGTAGTAGCGGAAGAGGATGAAGAGGAAGGTGAATATGGTGGTGAGTGATGATGGTGAAGTTAGGTTAAGGCTTATAATAATTTCCATTACCTCCTCCCCGGAGAACCCTATCCCTTCGGAGGTCTAGAGCTTTCAACTCGCAACCTTGTATTCCTCTCTTCATAGACACTTTCTACCATCTCTGTCCATATCAAAGAGATCCTTACTTAAATCCTTCTCACCTTTGTCATGTTATCATTTCCTCCTTCATGAGATATGCTTACCAAATCTTCTACTAAAATTGGAGGTGAATTGTGGTGGAGATTGTGTCAAATGTGCCTTCCTTATCCTTGCTCCAACTCGAGAACCTACACCCACAAGTTTGCCTTATCCTCTCTCGAGCTTCAAACTCGTAATAATTCTGAAATACTTTGCGAAAAAAATTAAATCCTCCTTCACAAGTAAACCTAGTTCTCCGATACCAACATTATATTAATGGGAAAATTATTTTTTTCTATGCGAAAGTCCAATTTAGAATATGAACAAAGTGCTCGAGGATTGATGAGGTGAATTGCAGCAATATGAGTTTTATGTGAATTTTCGGCGTAAAATTAACATAAAAAAAACATTGAAAAACAATACCTAATAGAAATAAACATCACCATACCGCAACACAAGAACACATATGAAGGAGTTCACGCCACCTAGGTTACGTGCCTTCTTTGGTCCACTTTCCAATGGCTTGGTCCTCTATTATGCTCAAAAGTGTGATTACATATGTTTACAATGGTCAAATCACCAAACATGTTCCAATGGCTCCAAAAATGCCCAAAATTTCATGTATAGCCTCTTTTTATTCGAATTTGGTCAAAAACCGAGTGAGTTATGACTTCCCAAGTTTTGGCACTAACCACTCCACAATTTCCACCAAATCCGACACAATCCTAAATTTTTGCCCCCAAATCTACTAACCTAGCGCCAAATTGCCCAAAATTATGGGAAATTTGCCTAGGATGTTAATTTTTTTCAATAAGCCCTTAAAGTCAATTTCAAACCATATGGTATAGTGAGCAATAATTTTATAATAAAAAAAACTTCGTGGTTTGGAAGACCGTGGTCTTCGCGGCTTGGTGTATATATGGTAACGTCGGCAGACGATTTTAATGTAATGGTTATGTTTACTCGGGGGGGTGGGGGGGGGGGGGTGGCTGAAGCCCCCACCCTGTGTGGTGACCACAAATGGGACTAGACCCCAACCCCAACCCCTATCACAGAAACCTGATAACTTAAATATATGTCAGTAATATGATGGTAAGGCACAGTAAATGGCATATTGAAAAGGTTTCGGTTTAGTTCTGGAGGTCGCGGTTCAACCCCCACTCATCGCTTTCAAACTTTGACCCAATTTTGGTGGCCCCTGTTGCCGTATGGTGGCCCTCGGCCGGGCCACATGGTAGCTCGTGGTTGGCCACTCAAACCAATTAAAAACATGCCAATTCAACCCAATGACACAATGCCACTTGGAAAAATATAATTTTCTAGAGAATATTCCCTTGACCATTCAACCTCGCCACATGGCCCGGCCCGCCGACTCGTATGGATCGGTTGATCTGGTCGTCTTGCATTTTTTTCAAAAAAAATTGCTCGTTTGATAAAGTGGGACAAAATGTGTTTCTTGGATCATATAGTGTTGGTTTTCCGCGAAATGAGTTGTGTCGACGAAATGATGAGATCTGCATGGTTTTTCGCATTTCACACCATTTCAAAAAAATTCATTTTTGAGCATAATTTTGAGCACTCGATCAACTACCACCATAATGGAACTGTTGTCATTTTGTCTTTGGAAATGCTATAATAAAAACCAATGAAATCACTTCCCATTTCCATTCGTGGAATGGGTAGTGGGTTCAAAAAAATTTGGCAAAGTTGATGTTCCACCTTTACTTGTCGACACTTTGCTAAATACTCACCAATTAAGCTTCTTCATGTCCGGAAAAGAAAATATTTTCAGTGTTGCTAATATTTTGATAATATGGATGACATGCGTATGGTTTCCTATGATATTCATCTAGTATCAGTTTTCAAATCACTCACATTGGGAATATACAATCTATTTCGTAGGTTGAATTTTTTTTTCAATATTTTCATGATATCCTTCTGAATTTCCATTTTGTCGCAATTTCTCGTTGAATTTCCAGATATTAACGATCTTGTTGTATTGAATTTTTTAACTGCTCCACAAAAATTGTACTAATATTGCTTAAAGATATTCCCATCAAATCATGTGCTTGTCTACTTAGAGATTCTATGATTTTGTTTTCTTTCACTTTTATGTGTTTTATACCAAATTTAAACTCATTGAGGAAATATAGCCACCTTTCTTGTTTATCATTTAGATCAAGTTGGCTAAAGAAATATTTCAGACTGATGTGCTTTGTCACCAAAGTAAAAATTTCCTAATAAATAGTGTCGCCACATTTTTATAGCATGTATCACCTACCAATTCTAGATCATATACCACATAATTCTTTTCGTGGGGTTTTAGTTTTCTAGACTCATAGGATACTATTGCATTTTCCCGCATTAACACTCCTCCAAGGCTCTCAAAACAAACATCAATACAAACAATAAAATTCCCCCATTTGGATCTACAATTTTTAGTATAGGATATTGTTAGAAGCTTTTTTAACTTTGTCAAATATCTTCGGGCATTTGGTCGTCCATTCAAATTTTACCTTTCTTTCCGTAAGGAAGTAATGATAAACCAATTTTGAAAAACCTCTATAAATATTCAATAATATCCCCGTGATTCTATAAATGAGCGAATCGGCCGACACATCCTTAGGTATGGACCAATTCATAATATCCATAACCTTTTCAGATCCACAGCATAATCCTTCCTTGGAAAAAATATGACCTAAATATTATATTTTGTCTTTCTAAAACTCTCATTTGGTTTAACTTGGCATATAGATGGTTTTCTCGCAGTTTGTAATAACATCGCATGTTCTTTTTGTTCTTCTTCATTTCGGAATACACTAAAATGTCATCTATGAATACCATCACAAACCTATTAAGATATTTGTGGAGTACACTATTCATTAAACACATAAAGGTTTCTGGCACATTAGTGAGAGAAAAGGGTAACACTACGAACTCATAATGACCATATCTCGGTTCTAAAATTCTATCTTATGAATATCTTCATCCTTTATTCTTTTCATAGGTATCATGTCCTGAACTAATCTTGAAATATATTCATTTCCGACTCGATTGAACAACCATCAATTTGGGGCAACGAGTATTTTTTTTTTACATTTAACTTGTTCAATTGACAATAATTGATGCACATTCTAAATATGCCATCCTTTTTCTCGACAAATAGTACTAGGGACCCCCATGGTGAGACATTCCTTTTCGATGTAACATTTGTCCAATAGTTAATGAATCGCATTTTTAATTCTAGTAGCTTTCGTCCGTTCATTCGGTATGAGCTCCTTAGATATGGGGGTGGCACTCGGTACTAAATCATTGAGAACATATGTCTCTAAGAGGCGGTAAACATGGAATTTCTCTAGAAAACATCTTGGAATTCACCGTTAACTAGTAACATCTCTAACTTTTCCTTTTATGTTTGTCAGTCACTTGTTTCCACATGCACGATGTATATCTAACATCCTTTTGTTACATTCCTTTTTAGCTATAAGGATTAAATTTGTTGGAAAGATATTGGTTTTGGCTTTACTCTAATTAACCAATTTTGGAACCTCTCGACCCATACACCATGAATTTTTCAAAATGCTTATAACGGCTCCCCGTTTCCCCAACCAATCCATGCCTATTAATAAAACATAGGATCCTATGATGAATGTTTAAATTTATGGTATTCGTGGCTGAATCGTACCAACCATGCATTCTTAAATTTTCATGTTTTAATTTACATTTTTATTGGGACTAATGTAACTTATACCAGCCCATGGATCAATTAAAACATAAACATTTTGGTTTGAAATGGTACCTTCAATCTCAGTTGTAGTATATTTGTTTTCAAGTTTTCTATCCTCTAGTGCTGCGCCGATCTTGGGAATGTTTCTATCAACATAATTCACATTTGTTGCTTCATGGACCCCTTGAATATTCTGAATAGATCATGGATTATGTAGACACTCCATTAATAAGTAGGGCTTGCCACAACCCCATCACTTTAGCCGTTCTCTGACCTCACCGCACTTTGGTATTTTATTCATGTGTTTTGACCTAAACATGTGACTCGTGTAGACCATTTACATTTCCCTTGCTAAATTTCTTCATCTCGATGATCCTTTTTTTTTTAATAGAGACTTGGTTCGTCCTTATTTTTCCATGGTTTTAGCCTTCACCTCTATTATTGGAATTGGGTTTACGCAAAACCTGTCTTTTCCTACTACTTCATCCATTGATTTAGGATTGTTGAACTCAATCCTTTCTTTGTAAGACACCGCTAAATAGTTAAAAAATCGATGTACTCATTAGAGGTAAATTTCGCATAAAAGTGCCCATGAAATTTTCACGTACATAATATGTAAACCAATTAAAATCCTTTAAATTTAAAAAGAGCTACATAAATATTTTGGAGGGAAAATAATTTTTTTTAATTGTATTTTTTTTTACATGTTTTCTTAATCGTACATGTTTTCTTAATGCATTCTAATTTTATCAATGTGGGTCTTCTCAAAAGTATTCATAATGGGTACTCGTTGGATGCATTTAATTCTGCATCCAACGCAGTGTCTACTCATGAAATTTGAGTAATTATATAAGGAGATAAGCCAAAATACAATGAAAAATAAACTCTTAGTTTTCTTCTTTTCCCTCCAAAATTCATAACTATTATTTTGTTATTTTGTTATTATTTTTCCTTAGGAGGGAACTTTAGGCTGAAATATACTCTAATGTTGGATTTTTTCTCTTCTTCAATATAGGGAACATATCATAATAAGTTTAAATTTTTCACAAACTCTCATCCATAGTTAGTTGTCCTAGGCTTAACTCATGGAACTCCTTAAGATGATCATCATAGTATTCCCTCACTCATGTATTGAGACTTAAAAATATTTTTGGAACTCCCACGAAATTTAATTTCTTCCAACATGGGTAAAATTTTGGCCTCTTCCCACTCAAAGAATAGTTTTTCCTACAATCGGGTAGATAGCCTTAGCCTTCAAATTACTCCCATACTCATATCCTTGAAAATATTTTATCATGTTAAGAATCCATGCTTCTACATCTTGTTCCTTTTCCCATCAAAAGTGTTTGATTTTCCTAAAATCTCCTTGTAACTCCATTTTATTCCTCTTTTATTTATGTGATTCCGCATATTTATCCAATTCACCTCCACTTTTAAAATTCTCCAACTCTGCTTCCACCTTTTCCCTCCTCATCCCTCCTGGTTCAATGCTTCTATGGCTATAATTTTCAGTCAAATATATTATCATATTAACCCGCTCCTCAGTAACCTTTAGAAGACATTCATTTTTTGTTTATAAGACAAGCTAATCTTGTTGCAGGTTTATGATGACATCCATAAACTCATAGGTTTGTGGGGTACTTCCATTACCCAATTCTGCATACAGTTCTTCCCCGACTATTATGGATGGAGGGGAATCCTCTTCCATTATGTGGTAGTCTACTTCACTTACGTACCTTATAACACAATACAACCTACTATCATTATTTCATATTAATATTTTTCTCGTACACATCATTTTCACCGTGATGGTTCCTCATGTGCTCAATAGTTGAAACTGGATCTAATGCCATTTGTAACAACCGTTCTTCATAATATATATATATATATATATATATATATATATATATATATATATATATATATATATATATATATATAACACTTTCACATTAATAATGACTAGTGACTCCTTTACATTGTTTCTTCTTCCTATCATAAACTTATGAGATCATTTTATGTCCTATTTTTTCTATATCTATATGTAAGCGGCATTAATAATTCTTGGTCGGTTTAATGGGAATATAGAGTATGATTACATTCACATTTTCATTATGGAAGGGTATTCTTTACTGATGTTAACACCTATGACATTTGATATACATTATATGTATGTATACATTTATACATATTCGTATGATTGGTTGGCGCATGAGTCCTTGGTTAGATTAGACCTAAGGATCAATGTGCTTATCACTAAGTGACGTAGATATATTCCATATGGATTTGAACACTCCCAACCTTATTTAACATTTGATGATTTATTATATAGGTCATATGAATTTATTTCAATTACCAAATTAATTAATGGAGCACTCGTAGATAAGAGTTTAGGTTGTTGTGACGAATGATTGGACGCCACATAGGCTAGGCCCATGTGAATTCACATGGCTAGTTGTACCCTATACCCACATATAGTTATATTTTAGGGCATTAAATCCAATAGTTGTGATGTTCTCTCCTCGCATTAACTTAGCGTTAGGGTTTCTAATTAATGTGGTCGGATAGTTTTCACTTTCTTTATCGTGTCGGCTCCGGTAACACCACCACTATGGAGGAGAAAATACACACAATTGGTTTCCTATAAAAGAGTTTTGGCATTCTCCAGAGCTCCCACGCCTCATCTACTTGTTATGCGGATTATTCCCTTTTGCCAACAAGAGCGATCTTCCTAGTATTCTACGAATAGCTACAAACCAACATCCATTTGTAAATCATTTTCTCTAGATTATTTGCAATTCAGAATTATTATAAACAAAGAAAGAGGACATGGCCCTACCTTGAGATCCAACGTTCGACGCATTTTATCAAGTCATTCCAAAGAGGTTTTCTGGGGTATAGAACCTACAATCAAAGACACAAAAGAATTAAAAGCATGTGCAACATATAATGATTAAGAACAACGAATCTAACTTAGTGATCAAGGAGTCTACTATTGAATTTTTAAAACAAGCACAAGAACAAATCAATGCTAAAAGGGAGATCCATATGTATTATCTTGAATGAAAAAGAGTAACTTGCTAACCTGATGCCTTGATGTCGTACAAGTTTCTCCCGTGGTCCTGAACAATCGTTCCTCCTTCAATTTAACAATCCTTCCTCTCTTTGAACTAGCATAGAGTTATGGACATAAGGGTGTGATCATTCTTATGCCAAAAACAACTAGTGTAGAGATTATGCACACTTGGGAATCGCTTCAATAACTCATTTGCAAGCTTAGCATCTAAAATCTTTGTACGATCTACCCCTCAACCTGAAACTTGAGCTCAATTTATAGGGAAATGGAGGTACTTAGTTTCCATGAAGAGAGGGATGTATTCCTGTAATGAAGGGATTTGAGCTCCATGTACCAAGGGATAAGTTCCATGAGTGGAGGGATAAAGCTCGAACTGATCGTGGCTCTAGAATCTTCCAGTTGGGAGAATATTTGACCATCTAGGCTTCTAGAATTTACTTTTTCTTTAATTCTACTTTTTATAGGGATCCACATGTTTTGGTACTAGAACTTGTGGGTGTTGCCATGGTTTATAGACCAAGTATCTGCAGACCCTGAGGAAAAGGCTAGAAAAGTGAGGAGGTAGAATTTTAAGGGTTTTAATGAGATTTTCTCCAATTCTAGGACTTGGTTTATGAACATTAGGGTTTTTAACTTCTAAGGGAGCACGATATAGGTAGTGATAGACCTATATGGACAATCAAATATCATGGAGACAAAATAACGTGTAACAAATCGTCTCTAAAGTGCAAAGTCTAAGGTTGTTCAAGAGTGGGCGATTTATCATTTCGAGGATTGGATTGCGACACACCGCTGAAAACTCCAGAAAACATTCAATGCAAGAATACATATATATCATCGCTGAGGTAGGAATTCCTATATTCAGATAAAATCTAACTAAATTTTCTAGTACATATATGATTTCATTATTACATCAAAATTAGACACTAAGATGGGTGCAACCATCTATCATAAGTAGTCTACCTAGATTTCATGAATAAACTCACAAATCGGGAGGGTGGAAAATAGATCCAGGGTCTTGATTTCCACTTCCCAAACTAGTACGCTTCTATCCATACGATTAATTGTGTCGAAATTGAACATGGTAGAAACTACTTGATTACTAGTCAATGATGTTAACTTTTAACAAGTGTGAGAGAAACCACCAATAATGAAAATGTCTCTCAAAGTACTCTAGTACAATCCATGAAGTGTGAATGAATGATTTGAAGTCGAAAAATTCATAGAATCATTCAATCGAAGGTCAATGTTGGAACCTGTCGTCGAAGGCGAGAAACCTGCCTTTAAGGCATGTAGATCCCAAGGTACTGAGAGGATTCTAGATCAACTTTATCGATGATGAGTTGTCATCGATAGAAAGTGATCCGTTGCATGAAAGCCCACGACACGAAACCATTAGATCAAGTTTTGAAGAAATTGCAAGGACCGACTCAAGGATGGTCAACGCGAATGGAGAAAATGTTTGCAATGAATGGTTTATTTAATTGCCTTCTGAACACATAACGACACCGCAAATGGTTTGGTAGAAACTTATCTAAAGCTAATACCTAGAAATTAATCGAATAATTTCAATGGTTTGATTAACTATTAGAAAAAATGATTCTCTAACCGATGTACAAGTGTGATAAAGTGTTTCAAGTTCAAGAGTGGTATGCCGTTTTAAACAGCAAGGGACAATTGACTTTTTCCTCTTTTTCCCCCACCCACATTACCGGCAAGTACCTCTTATTTTTGACAAAACTTGAGGAGGATAAAATTTTCTTGTTTGGTGTAAGCTCATCCTTTGGATGAGTCCATCTTAGTATTAAATTGAACCCTAAGAAGGAATGGTCTGGCCTTGTTTGTAATCGATAGGTCTCATCGTTAAATTTTAATGAGTCCAAGATAGGAGAAACTCGATGTTTTTCGCCTTTAGGGAGTCAAAAGAAAAACGTAAGAAAAATCCGTGGTCAGAATTTTTCATAAATTTAGTCTCTCAAGCCCAAAAAAATGATAATATAATATAGTAGAGAACTCTATCGACCATGATTAGTCAACATATACCTTTTTCGTAAATAGTCCATTTCAAAGATAAGAAAGGGTAAAGTTATATTGAAGTGACGACCGTTCATTTCCTTTAACGAGTTTAAATAGTATAAAACTTGGCGATATTTCTACATTTAGAGAGTTTGAAAAGGGCTTAAAAGAGAACTCCATGTCTTTCGCTTTTTCGTAATTTTAGCGAGCCCGAAAAAGTGATAAAACCATACTAAAATGGTTTCTATTTTTCGTAAGTTTTAATGAGTTCGAAAAAGTGATAAAAAGTGTACTCATATGGCCAAATTTCACTTAATTAACAAGCAGAAAAAGACAGAAGAACTCGGCATTTTCATGTGCATTTCATTTACATGAAAATAATAGCAAAAGAAGCTCGAGATTTCATATTTAATGAGTCTCTTGGAAAATAATAACCGAAATGGTCTCAAGATAGGTTTCATTTTTTATACAAGCTTGAAACATAGGAAAAATTATGCTTGAGAGTGGTTTCATTTTTACACAATCTTGAAACGTAGAAAATCGTGCTTGAGATAAGTTGGTTTCATTTTACATGCTTGAAACAAAGGAAAAATCATTCTTGAGAATGGGTTTGTTTCATTTTTACACAAGCTTGAAACAAAGGAAAAATCATGCTTGAGAATAGTTTGAATGCCCCTGCCACAACTTGCCAGAGCATATGCCTCCCAAGCTTCATTTCATTCGACTAAGTAGACTACTAAGCATTAATAGTTGGATGGAATGAAGGTTCATTTACGAGATCGATGAAATACTTGACTTGACACATATAATCGAAGACTCGACTCAATTAAGAGAGGATTTGTTTCATTTTTTAATGAGCTTGACACAGGAAAAGAACTATGCTCATTGCTTGATTCATTTTTTAACGAGGTTAACACAAGTAGTGCTGAACCATCCTCAAGGAACTTTGTTTCATATTTTTGAATGAAATGACACAAAAAAATGAACTATGCTCATGGAAACTTGTTTTATTTTAAAATGAGCTTGACACAAGAAAAGGAACTATGCTCATGGAATATGTTTAATTTTTTAATGAGTTTGGCACAAGAAAGGAACTATCTCATGGTTACATGTTTCATTTTTTAATGAGGTTGGCATAGGAGAAGAACTATCCTAAAGGTGACCTCGTTTCATTTTTTAACGAGGTTGGCACAGAAAATAACTATCCTCATGGTGACCCGAGAACCTTGTTTCATTTTTTAATGAGGTTGATATTTTCAGAAAAAACCATCCTCATAAGGGCATGTTTCATTTTTTTAACGCGGTTGACATAAAATAACTATCCTCATCGCTCGATCTATTTTTTAAATAGGTTGACAAAATAAAAGGAACTATCCTCATTGAACCTTGTCATGGATTCCAATTGGAAGAAACACATGTCAAGGGACACTCCTTTGATCATGGCTTCCAAGAGGTCTTCATCCGATGGAAGAAGAGTTCTTCAAAGGAACACCTTTCAGACCTTTAAAGGATAATAACATTGTGTTCAAATAATCTCATAGGGTTCACCATGTCAATTACCGCATCTAAGTCAAAGGAAGTCGAGAAAACAATGAGAGGCTTCGTTTACCTGCAGAATCGAAAACATGGGACTCGGTTGCCACATAATTAACCTATGGCAGTAGACACCACTTCCGTATAAGGAAAATTCTAGGGGTGTTAGATTATTGGTAGTCAAATCAAGACTAACAAAATGAAAGCTAGTCAACAAATACAATGTTTCCAAACAGGAGGGAAAGACATCACGCGAAAAGAGTGTCGCATACCACGAACCTCTACTGCATATAAGATAGTCTCGACCAAGGAGAAAATTGAAAACCAAGGGCCTCAGACTACCATAAGATCAATGCAAATAGTTTAACCTTTCCAAGGTAATAGGAAACTTAGGAAGGATCCCCAAAGGTTCACTAATGGTTCTATTAAAAGGCAACATATCTGCAATGTGCACAAGTTAAGGAACCAAAGTTTGCCAAGGCTTGAGGATAAAATACTAACAGGCGGTCTTCATTTATATTTGTGGCACAAGACATTCTTACCACAAGCTCTCCACAATGATTTGGAAAGGGATGAAGGAAGGAAGAAGAGGTTCTACTTACCATTCCAATCAAAGGAAAAGACCTCTGCATTTCTGAGGGGCTTCGTGAAAACAGTGAATGCCTCGGCATAGAAGAATATGATGTAACAAGAAGAACTTGAGTGGTGTATGGATTTCACTTACAAGGAGAGTTGATCGACCGAATGTGAAATCAAGTCGGCCACTTGATCAACTAATGGATCATCAACTTGAATGGTATGATTATCACTTAATGGAAGAGTGGGATTGACTGTATTTGGAATTAGATCAATCACTTCATCAACACGGTAGGTTGGGAGAAATTTTATGGTAACCAAATTGTTGTTGTTGTTGTGGAATAATAAGGTTTTCCAACAATTTTGAGGTTTATCCATGTGAGGGAAAATGTGAGTTTGATGACTTTCGCATAACCTACAAGGAAACCTAACTTTACCCTTTTTCCCAGAACTGGATAATCATCGTCGATGGATCAACGGTAAGTTGATGAGATATTTCTCGACCATACTTCCAAGACCTTTGGAATACTAGGACAATTGATAAGGAAGTGGTCAACTTTACAAACATTGCAAGTGGTATTTGGGTTTACAATGCATGTTGGAGGTTTCCTCAACACTACTAACACTTACAACCATGGTTGGTTGGTTGACTTCTTTCTTATCTTTCTCCTTCGTTCTTTCCTTTCTTCTTCTTCTTAGCCACCGGTTACTAGCGTCATGATTTTACTAAGCGAAGAAGAAGAAAGGGAGGAAGACATGTTGGGCGAAGAGGGTAAAGGGTCACGCTGAGGTTGGTGATGTCAGATGGTGAACTCCGTTGAGGTGAAGCATCCAAATTGAGGTGGAAAAATTTGAGTATTCGAGGCCAACGAAGTTGAAAATAACCATATCCGTAAACCTATGGTAAATCTAGGTAATGACAATGTATATGTAAGGAGGACAACATTTCCAAAGCAAGGAAAATTACTAGGATTCTCGTTAAGAGGAATTCTGGTTGGTAAATTCCAGAACAATTTCCATTAGATTCAACCTAATTAACTCCATTAACAATTTAAAAATATTAATAATTCAAATTCACAATTCACACCTCAGTCTCTAAAAATTAAACAAACAAGTGAACGCGCACTATCAAATCTAGGAGTCAAACACACATTGAACAATATGTTTCCACAATAAAAACACTAGTTAGTGATGAAATCAACGTTGCGTAAATTAATGTGGAAAAATGGTGGTTGGAACATTTACCCTAACAACCGCTTAATGAAATATTCCAATGTAAGTATCTCCACTATGACATCTCAAAGTGAAGGGTACCCCTTCCGAAAATTCCAAGTGAGTCTAGTCAACGTCCGTTCCGTGGCCGTGGACCTTCCCCTCCACTCGTCACCTTGGGAAAATCCTAAATATTATGGCCACTAAGGTCACCAACAAAGACAAATGCACCCGGGGAACAGACACATCTCGATATACACGCAAGGGAAGAGTAAGATCAATCCCTTGAAAGCTCCTCGACATGGTAAACTTGAGGGCTTGCCAACAAGTGACCCCAAGATCCTCAACAATGGTTAATCCGAGGTTTATCGCTTGTATTACGTGCACATCTTCTATATTTTCCAATGAGATATGTGTGAACATCAATTAGTTTCGACATGATCTCGTGCTTGAATCTTTTAAGAAGAGCTTCTCAGAAAGGTCAACTGCAACAATTGGAAATTTTCCTTACCGCAAGATACTATTGTCGCTTTTAACTTCTTTGAACATTAACTACAACCTATTCCAAAGTACTAATCCCGAACTAGATTGGTGGAAAGAGCCCTAGAAAATTTAAAAATTTGTAGATGAATTTTATTAAGTGTTGCGTTATTTGGGTCGTTATTACTCAAAAAAGGTAAATGATATGAAAACCAATGGTGTTATAACTATTCAAAAAATGAATGCAATCGAATATGATAAAGTAATATTTTCAATTCAATGAATCCTAACTAGAGTAAGCAGAGAGGTTCCATTCACTTCCAACAATGCAAAATTGATAAATAAGAGAAAATATAACAAATTCTCTAATGCACTAATTTTATTAAGAAAACTAATGCTAATCAATTCAAAACAAATTTTTTATTTTTATGTTTTTAAAAAACAAGCATGAAAGCAAAATTCAAATAAAAGAAATCGATCTAAATCTACGATTGTTTTTTTAGAATGTAAACTATGCGCCTATAATCTATGCACAATTTACTTGAAAAACTATGCAAATGTAATCTATGCACAATTTTCATTCATATTATGAAAATGAGAATTCTAATTATGCAAAATGTAATGTATACAAGAGAATTCTCAACACAAGATGATTCCAAATCGCTGAAAGAACAACAAGACTATTATCCTTCACTAATGTAATCTAAGGAACCAATCAAGTGCAAGTAAAGAAAATTGGGTGAGATTTCCAAAAATAAAAAATAAAAACACTCAAAGGCGATTAACACTCGTACACAATTTAACTCTAGCGAATGAGGGGGAATTTGTTTTGCAAAAACAAAAAGCAAAAAGATGAAAAATTGTTAAGAGATCGAGGCAAACCTTGAAGTAATGACCAAAGGAAATCAAATTAATAATTTTTGAAAAAGAAACTCAAAACACCGATTAACTTTACCGTAGATCGACGAGATCGTAAATGGATCGTGGAAAACTTGAAGAATCGGGGTTATCCGGATCCAAAAAGAGAATTTTAATTTTTTCTAAAAGTTTTTTCATGGATCCACATTTTCTAATAAAAAAACAAAGCGTACCGCACTATTTTGAATTAAAACCAAGTGGAGGTCGCCGCACTATTTTCGATGAAAAACTCGTGGAGGTAAGGAAAAATAAAAAAGAAATATTCAACTTTCCATTTAGGGATTCTAAAGTTATCTACCCAACCAAATCTCGTATATGTCAAAATCGTAAAACTTCCAAAATTCAAAAATGAAGATAAAAAGAAAGAAAACTAAGTTCTATTCCTCACCGAAGTCGCCATTTTGTTATGCATTAATCCCTCTTACGCGACAAGAGTGACCTCCCTAGTATTCTATGAATAGCTAGAAAAAAAACATCCATTTGTAAATCGTTTTCTCTAGATTATTTGCAATTCGCATCATTATAAACAAAGAAAGAGGACATGCCCCTACCTGAGATCCAACATTCGATGCGCTCTTTATCCAGTCATTCGAAAGATGCTTTAGTAAGTAGAACCCTAATCAAAGACAAACTTAAAAATAATTAAAATCACTCCGCAACATATAGCAATTAAGAACAACTAATCTAACTTAGTGATCAAGGAGTCTAAGCATTGAATTATTCAACAAGCACAAGAAAAATCAATCGTAAAAGGAGATCCATATGTATTATCTTGAATGAAAAGAGTAACTTTAGAACCTCGATGCCTCTGTCGTACAAGTTTCTCTCGGTCCTAAACAATCATTCCTCCTTCAATTTGAGAAGACTTCTCTCTTTGGAACTAAAGATGGAGTTATGGACGTAAGGGTGTGATGATTCTCATGCCAACAAAAACTATTATAGAGATTATGCACACTTGGGAATTTCTTCAAAGAAATCATTTACAAGCTTAGCATCTACAATCTCTCGTATATTCATCCTTTAACTCCGGAAACTTTGAGCTCAATTTATAGGGAAATGGAGGTAGTTTCGGCCTATGAAGAGGGGGATGGATTCCTCTCATGAAAGGATTTGAGCTCCATATACCAAGGGATAATTTCCAAGGAGTGGAGGGATAAAGCTCGAATCGATCGCGCTCTAGAAGCTTCCAATTGGGAGAATATTCGACCAGCTAGGCTTCTAGAATTTACTTTTTCTTTAATTTTACTTTTTTATGGGGATTTTATGTTTTGGCAAGATAACATGAGGGGGTTGTCAATGCATTTCTATAGACCAAGTATCCGCTGACCAATGAAAAGGCTAGAAAAAGTGTGGAGGTAGACTTTTAAGGGTTTTAATGAGCTTTTTCCTCCACCCAAGACTTGGTTTAGGAACATTAGTTTTTTTGACTTCTAAGAGAGCACCACATAGGTAGTATAGACCCATATGGGACAAGCCAAATGTCATGGCAACAAAATAACGTGTAACACTACTTCGCAAATGTGTTATTCTACATAGCTAGGTTCAAACCCATTTAAATGCCTAGATTGGGGTTTATGCCTATATGATCACATTTTTTTTTCTTTTGCATTGCCTCTATCTAGTCCTGTGAGCACAATTAGGTTTTTTCTCTTGTTTCATGAAAATCAACTAGGATTGGCTTAATTTTACCTCCTATTATTCGCTAGTAAGTCCTTCATCTTTCTCGATAGTGAATTTTCTAATTTATTTGGGTCGGCCTATATAATCCATTTGCTTTTGTTAATTTCAATATTTACACTCCTCATTCTCGTTATAAAGAGAGACAAAATCCTTCTCGGCACTTTCGTATGTGAGATCAACATGTCACAGTGCTTTGTTGTTAATTGCATTCTCTTCCATTTTAAATGCATTTTTTTTTTTTTTAGTTTTCCTTCGACATGACAAAGTCGATGCATTCAAAGTAACTATTTTATTTTTCTTCCTTCATATGGTGCACATTCTATGTAATTATTGGCTCATGGTAACAAATTATCCTTCATCGTGTAATGCATTTTCCTTTGAAGGGTTCCATTTTCTAATTTTATACATGTTTATTTTGTCCTACTTATCCCAACAGGTGGTGCTAATCCTTAATTCTTATTTTTTGTAGGCACGTCCATCCCCTTCATACTCAAGGGTTTTTGGTTTTACAAGTTACAAAAAGGTTCATATGTTGTCATTCATTGTTCCACTTTCACCGGCGCCGTGGTTGGTTCATTCACATCACCTCTCGGCTTCGAACAAAATATTCCACACATAAGGGGGACAATGTGCTCTCTCGTGTGTATTCTTTACCGTTACTACTATATTTCGTTTCATTATGTTCTTTTCGCTTGGGAACAAACTTAAGAGTCGAAAAGCTTATTTTCTATAAGGTTAATTGCTTTACTCATTTCGTATGTAAACTTAAGAGGAAAAGCACACTCATGAATAGTACCAAACTCATATTTTCACCGGAAAGTCTTGGGGCGATATTGTTTTAAGATATGTACTTTTAGTTTTATTTTCTAATTTTTCAATATATGAGAATAAATTCTTAATTTCATATATTGTGAAGTATTTTTTCTTGTGTAGTCTTATCTTGTGTTTTCAATATTCTTCTTATTTCATATTCATCGAGATAACATTACCACTCATGGTTTATGGTGAAATTTTCTATAAATTTTTGATTTAATCTAAAGTAATGCTTATTGCTGCTAGTATTTCTTTGTCTTGCTCATGCACACAATGAATAATAAGTCCAATAACTCTATTCATATCTATTGTGAATAAGGAATTTTTCAATTTGGTTTCGAGGTATTTTTCCTTGTTTCCATAAATAATCGGAAGGTTTATACTAATATGTACATATTTCTCACTATGTGTATTCTCCCACCAAAATGACTTAACTTTTAATAATTTCCTGCAAATCCAACAGTTATGTTGAGCCTTTTTATGCTTTCATTTATTCTTTTATTTTTTTGTTTATTTTTTTTAATATTTCTTACCCCACAGTCTCGTATGGGGTTTGATGTTAACAAGATACCAAGGAAACTCACCTTGACTTGGGACCTGTATTTTAGTTCTCTCTTCCTCGGGGAGAAGAATTGACATTTAAACCAAATTAATTCTGTATAACAACTTTTTCTGAGATTCGCGACCTCTTCTAGAAGCTTAAGGGAAAGTGCTCCTTTGAAGCTGTTTTAAAGCTTCTATAAAATGAATCGCTGAATTTGTAATTTCATATAGATGCTTTCTAGATTAAGTGACATATTTTCCTTCATTGCATAATATTAACTGGTTCAATTGGGTCACACCAATAATAAGCATATAGTACCGTTAACTTCCAACATTTTCAGATTACAACCCAAGCCCCGAATTTCTCACTGTGTCAAATTCCATGCGAATTCAAATTCGCCTTGAAAAGTCTCTCTCATTTTGTAATCATAGGAAAAATCCAGGCCTTAAATAATAGTGGTCGTATATGAGTGAACGCCGCAGAAAGTCCCCTAAATATAATTCATAATCTTATATCAATTTTCTGTATCTACAATTGACTACCCATTTATGATTATGATCAATTACTCCTTATTGATAAAATTACTTAAGCCTCTTTCTGTGTAGTATATCCTCTTCTGTGCAACGAAGAAATATAAAACTAACTAAACATCGTTCTGGCCTAGGCGCTCACAGTATCCAAAACCTCATCCAAAATTAAAAAAAGACTTCGAAAATAATAGGATTGACAAGATAATAATAAAAATTATGGATCTTTTATACGAGGAATTAGAATTCCTTTTAAAGAAAAGTATTCTCACACCTGAATCCATCAACAATTTATAAGTCATGAATTTTTAATGTAATCATTTCTTTATATCTATCTGTGAATTTCATCACACGTACACAACCAATCCCAACTATCCACATTCAGTCATTTCCATGATCAATAAATACAAAAATATGGGATCACTAAAACAGTAACACATAACAATTCTTAATGCTTTGAAAAATAGCAAGTATAAACATAATTTTAAATCAAACCAACAATTAATAATTCTACAGAAATTTCAACTCCACATTTGGCAAGTAACTGAAAATGAACTGGGTGAAACACCTTCCTCCCAAGCATGGACCGATCCTTGATTTCCATCAGAGCGAAGATATGTTGCCAAAAGGAGTCAACAACCTGATTTGAAATAAGATATTTTACCCCTTACTTCCGTAGCAGGTTTTTCCCTAGGATTTCTTTATTTTTCTGCAACCTTCTTTTCTCATAGTGTTTTATTCCACTTTTTATTCAGTGTTTTCAACTGAGTGATTTAATGATTTTCTCCAATCATATTAAATCTTACAATCAACTCCTAGGCATTTTTAGTAGTTATTTAAGGAAAATTATTTTGATCTCATCCACCAACTCTCAAGTCACAGATCTTGGCAAGAATATCCTTAACTCTAGTATTTATTTCCTGAGTACTTACAAAATTTTCCATTAATAAAATCTATCATTATATCATCATATTTTTATTATAAATATAACTCAAGTCTACCCCGAGTTTCTAGCTATCACTACTATAAAAAGATATTTACATAAAAATAGAAAGGTATTAAGGGTGGGTTTAGCCCAAATAATTACAACAATAAGCCATTTTGAGTTGGCCACCTGATTAGTTAAGATACATCTTCCAAAAGTGGGATCAAGATTAAAATAAATTTAAGTACCAACTATTGAAAGTAAAAGAGTAATAGATGATTCTTTTAAGTAAGTAAAATATTTATATTAACAATCATGAAGAACAATAATTTAAAACTTAATAAATAATCTAAAAATTAATAAATATTAGATATTTATATTATTATTGATAATAGTAATATACACAAAAATTAATTTTTATTGATTTTTAAATGTGTATTTTATTTTATTTTTAATATTTTGGTATTTTATAACATATATTTTTCGATTAATTTTGTTTTAAATTCCAAAATATTTATGGGGTAGTAAATTTAAATTGTTTAATTTTAAAATTAATTCATTGGTTATTTTCAAGTGAAAATGAATTTGTTTGTACATTAAAAAAATACAATCTAAATAATAATAAAAATTATACTCTGCATGGAATTGGATTGCCTAATTTCTAACTAAAAACCACATATAACTAGCACAATCACATTTACCAATGTGGTTAATGGGGACCTATATTCATCAACCACCACATGTATTTCACCAAAATAAATATTATATATTTATAATTATAATTCCCAATATATTCTATATATTTATTTATAATATATTAATAATATTAACTATATATATACTATATATTAGTTTTATATATATATATATATATATATATTCAATAATAAAATATATAATAAAAATATATTATTAAATTATTTCAATACATTAATAGTTTTAACTTAAACTATAATATAATTCAAAAATAACATAATAATAATTTTTTATTGCTATAATAAGTTTGTATCTCCTACCAATATCTCAAGGGATTTTTTAATATTTTACACCAAAAAAATTAATAAAACCCAAGGGTTTAATATTATAAACCCAAGTAATTAGTGAAGCAAAGGATAAATATTAAAATTATAAACCAAGAAATAAAAACCCTAAGAATAAATAATTTAATCAAGAGATTAAAACCACTGTAAATAATACTTAATACCCAAAACCTAAGAAAGTAATAAAATCCAAGAATTAATATATTAAACTCAAGAAATTAATAAAGCATATGAAATAATATTCAAAAAACCAAAAACCTAAGAAATTAATAAACTCTAACAATTAATGTTTTAACTCAAGATATTAATAAACCCAAGAGATTATTAATAATACAAACCAAAAGAACTAATAAACCCAAGATTTAAATATTAGTGTCAGTAAGAATTGGTGAACTCAAGGGATAAATATTAAAAACATATGTGATCAATATTAAAACACAAGAGATTAATAAACCCTAAGAATTTATATTTTTTAAACTAGAAAACTAATAAATTAATAAACCATAACAATATTTTAAATTGAATATATTAATAAACCAATCACTATTAACATTACAAACCAAAAGAACTAATAAACCCAAGGGTTTAATATTATAAACCAAAGTAATGAGCTTAACCCAAGTGATAAATATTATAAACCTAAGGGATCAATAAGGACGATGGATCAATATTAAAAACAATAGAGATTAATAAACCCTAAGAAGTAATATTTTAAACTCAAGAGATTAATAAACCCAAGGGGTGATTAACATTATAAACAAAAGAACTAATAAACCCAAGGGTTTAATATTATAAACCAAAGGAATCAAAGGAACCTCCAAGAGATAAATATTAAAAACTTAAGAGAACAATAAGGCTAAGGGATCAATATTAAAAACAATAGAGATTAATAAAACCTAAAAATTAATATTTTAAATTAAAAAACCTAAGAACTAAAAAAGCCTATGAAATAATAATATTTTAAATCAATAGATTAATAAACCCAAGGGTTATTAATATTATAAAACAAAAGAACTAGTAAACCTTAGGGTTTAATATTATAAACCAAAAGAATTGGAGGGAGCCCAAGGATAAATATTAAAAAACTCAAGATGAATAAGGTCAATCGATCAATATTAAAACACAAGAGATTAATAAACCCCTAATAATTAATATTTGAAACTCAAAACCTAAGAAATTAATAAACCCTACGAATTATTATTTTAAACTCAAGAGGTTAATAAACTCAATGGATTATTAATGTTAAACCGAAATAAGTAATATTATAAACTAAAGGAGTTATTAAAATATAAAGGTAAGGAACAAATAAACACAAGAATTTAATATTATAAACCCAGGAATTAGTAAACCCAACAAAAAAAATGTTATAAACCTAAGGGTTAAATGTTACTATTATAAATCAAGGAATTAATAAACCCTAAGAATTAATATTTTAAACTAAAGAGAGTAATATATACATTAATTAATAGTTTAAAACCAAACCTAAGAATTTAATAAATCCATAGTATTTAATATTTTAAACTCAAGAGATTAATAAAACCCAAGGATTATTAATATTAGAAACCAAAAGAAATAATAATCCAAGGGTTTAATATTATAAACCAAAGGAATTGGTGAATGTGACAGTTTTCATTTAAGTTAACTAGTGTTTACTAGTTAAAGACAATTTGTTTAATTTTCTTTATCCTGCAAGACAAACTTAAATCATTACTATTGATAAAACAAATTATTTAATTTGTCGACTTATTAATTAGGAGAAATTAATTAATGAAAAGAATTTTTTTTAAGTCGATGGTAAAATGTTTCCAATAATAGGAGGTGGTTGGGGACAAACTTGAATACAAGTACTACTCCTTCGAGGATAAAGATGAATCCCGAGGAGGAGTAGGGTTCTGGGAAAATGGTAAAGGGGAGTATTTTCTAGATCTCGTGTGAT
This sequence comes from Pinus albicaulis, assembly GCA_034641835.2. Taxonomy (NCBI): domain Eukaryota; kingdom Viridiplantae; phylum Streptophyta; class Pinopsida; order Pinales; family Pinaceae; genus Pinus; species Pinus albicaulis. The sequence continues at coordinate 548,477,324 of CM076577.1, read as the reverse complement.
CGCTGAAAATAACTCACGCAACCCTTGTAAAATCCGCATTTTCTGAGTTTGACCGGATTGGCTCATCCGTAGGTCATAGCGTAGAAAGGATCTATTCCACTATTAACTCGTGACACCTGCCCGCATTCGGAGCTAGGGGGCAAGTGAGGACGTACAGCCTCCCTAATGGTTGGGAGGACCATAGCTTAAACTACCTAATCTGTGACGCATTATCATGAAACTTTAAGTAGGTTAATACTAAATTGGTAGGATTGTTTTACGTTGTTACAAATTTCTTGAGTAGATACCGGTTTCTAATATGAAAACATGTAAATATGTGTATATTTGTTTAAAAAATGCTTGAGATGAAAATGAAGTTTTGTAGGCAATCTTACTCTTCGTTATTATGATAGAACATAAGTAATTAATAATAATACTACCTCTTTTCTTATTATCAATACATGGTAGAGTTACTTCCTAAATCTCTATATGTCATGTGGAAAGATAATTGGGTAGAACCGAAAACTATTATTATCGTTAATGTACACAGGAAAATAATAAGCAAATATTACTAAAATATAATATGCGTAAAAACATTGTAAAATTAATAAACAATATTCATCTATTATCTTTCTTGTTATCATGGAATTCAGGGTATAAACATACTTATTGGAATGGAATGATGTAATATAACTAAACGTGACATATGAAATTTTGCATGTCTAGGCCAAATTAACTAGAACAAGGGGTAAAGAGCCGACTCGACTATCGAATCTTAGTTCTGGGTATGAGCCCAAACAGTAGATACATCGTCCATGGCCAATAACCCAAATTAAATGCGGCATTATCTTACTAGACTGACACCTATAGAGAGAAACCTACTAATTAATAGAGGAAATAGAGTTAATAAAAACTCACATGAATCGAGCAACCGAAAAGAACGCCGGGTACACATTACCGCAAAAGTTGACATATTGTTTCTTATCGACAAAAAAATAAATCGTATAAAGTACAAAAGTTGAGTGTAATCCCGTAGATTCAAACATCACATCATTTCTCAACAATAAAAAGATGAAAACCCAAAAAATTCTATCGGGTAGCTTAAAGAAAATTACATGCAAAATAAACCATGCCGAGAACTCGACAAGAAACCCTTTTAAACTGGAAGACGTAGATTTGACTCATTACGAAAATAGCAAACACACCAGCTTCTTTAAAAGTAAATAGTCTATAATAGTCCAAACATAATTGCACATGGTAAAGCTTAGTTCGATATATATATCGATGACAGTACCGCAGTTAAAAAAAAAAATGCGCTCTCGTATTCCAATAAACCTTGGGTTAAACCCTATCGCAGTCTTTATACAAAATATTAACAATGTTGTTTGAAAACCTATGTTGGGGTTTACAACCCTTCTTCTTCCGAAACTACTCATTGATATAGAAGAAGTCGAGCTACTTTAATCAAGAACCGAACAACACATCGAAAAAACTAGGGAATCTTGCCCTCTTCGAAGACATTTAGTAGTACCCGGAAATCAAGAATGGAGATGTCACCGGGGGCCGAGGTGACCACATCAAGAATCTTGAAAGAAAGATCGTTACTTGAAGAATGGTGGGTTAGGACCACAAACCCGCATAAAAAAAACAACTAGCAAAGAAATGTCAACCATTGTTTGCAAAAACCATAATCGAGCTAGAGAAATTAAAAAACTCCCCGTAAATTTTGGAGTGAATGCTACTCCGAAGAAATAAAGAATCCCCTTTGGCTACACTATAAGAGCATCGAAACTCGTAAATTAGACCTCTAAATACAAACAAATGGTCGGTTAAATCCCAAACTCGTGGCAAGTAAAGGGGAAATCTAAATAATACCTTTCGATGTTTTTGAAAATAACACATCCTCCTTGCATCTACTATACCGATCCTGGGCTTTTGTAGCGCTATACCTCTATGTAGAGTTTAACGTCATAAAAATAGTACTCAAATTAGATGAGCCAATACGAGTACTTTCTTTACAAAAGAAAATAAAAACCGAGGATGAGTAAATAGAGTAATTTAACAAGAGAAATGGAGCAATGCATAAGGAGATGGAAAATATATAAGGGTTTTGAGGTAGTTCGCAAGGAAGGAGCCGAGCTTTGGAAACCACCGAAAATTCTAGATAAATCCTTTCTCGCTCTCGCTAACTCTGAAGTGACTTCGGAGTTTTCCCTCGAAAAACAAAAAGAATCCAATGCAAAGAATACAGAATACAGAGATTAAACCGCCAACTTCCAGAAATAAATGAATGATTTTATATACCCCGCCGCAGGAGCATCGAGAATGCTGCGGGAGTGCGTAAATTATCTCCGTAATAATTTTCATAAATCGTATCAAAACGCATATGTATTAATCATGCGACTTTAATATTATTTGTGTTCGATTAAATATCATAACATCGTAATCATAGAATCCCAAGATATGACAGCCATATACATGCATAAATTTTAGCGAAAATATTGTTTAAGTCGTGTACTAAAATAACCCTAAGTTTGCACAAGTGATCTACGAAGATTTCATATTAATCATAAATATGGTATCAAATGATATCATAATAATAATAATTGTGCATCGAATATCACATAGTGACATGAAATGTGTGTTGGAGAGGTAAATCCCCTCTACGGACAGAGGCGATCCCTACTAGCCCAGATCGGGTCTAGCAACAACCGAGTCACGCTAAGACGCAAGTTCCTAATTGCATAAGACCAAGATGTGACAAGAGGCCTACATTGAGTCCTACACTATTGTCATTTGCGGAGAAGATGGCACTTCCGTCCCTAGCTTTGGCAGATCACAATTCTCCCTAGGTGCGTTCGAGCACCTGCACGTACATGAAGAAACAATAAACAAACAAGCGTAAAACCTAATACATGCAACTATGTATCAGTCAGAGAAGATACAACTCATAACATAAAACATGAACATCTCGAGTGGAACCATAATCGAAGTCGTTTATTATTAATCGAAAAAGAAATATACAACCTAAGTTCGATGTTGACCCTTCCTTCATGGGTGGACAATGAGTACGTTTCAAAGAAAGCTCGTCGGGACAAGTCTCTCTCTCTCTCTCTCTTCGTCGTCTAGCTAATCTCCTTACTATTGATTCAATCCCATTCGTGCTAGCTTGAAAGGGAAAATGACAAGCTTATATGTATGGTGGAAGGGGAGTTGGATCCCTACAATGGTGGGATTTGCCCTATCCTCAAGGAAGCTTCCATGATAGGTGGGAAAACCACTTCCCCTACATGGAGATCCGGAGCCAAACTCCCAACTCAATTTAGAGACCCGGGCCCAGAAGTTGGTTGGAATCAAACTTCTCCATTTATTTTTAAAAAACACTCCTTATTAAGCCTGGGCGTGAGTGATACACCGATTGTGAGCGCCGCTGGCATGCCCTTGGTGGATTTCCCCCATTGGCGAGGGCTGGAGTCAAGCAGTCGCGCCAATGCTAAAAGGCTATTTTAGGGCTTTTCGTCAGAAATTGTCTTCGTGGGAATGATTTTCCTTTTCAAGCGGATGCCAAGGAAAGTGGTCGCCCATGTCACCGCTCACAAAGTCACGGAATAAGCCCTCCAATGCGGTGATGGGAACAGAGGGAAGGTGAAAAATTACTGTGTAACAGATGCCTCCAAAAGCATGAGGCCCAAGAGAGAGAGAGAGAGGGGTGAAATGCTTTACGAGAACGCGCCCAAATGAAAACACTGCCGTCGGAAAACCTACGTAGACAAGTACAACTGGTATCTCAAATACATGATATATACGTGGTATGGGCGCAGCCATCCGTAACATAGTATACAATAATCAAGATCCAAGGTATGGATGTAGCCATCTAGTAAGGATCGATAACAGATTCCTGTGCATGGTCGCAACCATCCAAAGGAATGAGTCATGTAACTAATCATAATAATCCACAAAATCGCAAAATGATTCTACCGAAAAAAAATCCAGGGTCTCGCGCTCCATCTCAACCCTATTAGTAGTATAAGTTCAAGCATGTGAATAAGTGGAGTTGAAGTTTACTCATGCAAGAACATCAGTTCGATTTACCATCCAATGATGAAAGTTGTTAACAGATGCGAGAGGAACCACTAATAATGACAATGGCCCTCAAGGTACTATAGGTACAATCCACAACATGTGAATCAGTGAGCTGGCATCAAACACCTGCAAAATCATTCAATCAAAGGTCAATGATGAAAACCTCGTATCGAATGCTAAGAACCTGCCATTGAGGCATGCAGGCTCCAAGGTACCGAAAGGGAGTCTCTAGATCAGCTTCCTGGATAACGAGCTGAAGTCGACAGGAAGTGACCTTGATCGAAGGTAGGCCATAGTTTTTCCCACATCATCGACGCGAGACAGAGGAAAATAATGTTGTGAGCCAAGATCAGATGAGAATTAGAGGAAGGTTGAAACTTGCAGAGGTCAACTTCTCTTGAACATATCGGCGGAACGACAGTGGATTTGGCAGTATTTGACATCAAAAGATTAGAGGTCATGATGACGAGGCGAAGAGCAGATGAGAGGTCAAAAGGGATTACCCAAACCCATGGAGGCAAACAGATAATGAGATGAGATGTCCCCAACCCGACACGAATGCACACAAGTGCCATGTTCAAGAGCGACATACTGCCGACACAACGACGATACTGGTTCCATTTTTCGCCACCATTTCTGGTGAGTACCCCAATTATTTTTGAAGACAAGCTTGAAGGGGATAGCATATTCTTGTAATATAAGTTCGTCCTTCAGATGAATCCATCCTAGTACATTTAACGAGCCCTAGGAAGGAGAAACTTGAATATTGTCATTACGACTAAACCCGATGTCATCAGGGTTTAACGAGTCTGACAAAGGAAGAACTCGAAGTCTTTTCATATTTAGAGAGTTTGAAAAGACAACAAAAAAGTAAACTCCAATAGTCCCTTTTCGTAAATAGTTCCTTAGATCTAAAAAGGTAGAAAACTATGTCTGAGAAAACCTCGTAGTCACGATAGGCTAGGGTATTCCTTTTTCGTAAATAATTTATCCCAGCCCGAAAAAGGGGTAAACGTATACTGGGTAGATGTCGTTTCGTAGCCACTTTAACGAGATCGAAACGATAAGGGACTCGGTAATCTTTTCATGTTTAGGGAGTCAGAAAAGAGTTGAAAGATGACTCCAAAGTGACTTTTTCGTGTTTTTACCGAGTCCGAAAAAGTATAAAATACAACTCGTATCACTATCCAAGTTGCGTAAGAACTTGTTGCTACACATAAAAGTGAGTGTAAAACCCATTTTTTCGACAAAATATATTAAAATATTGAGAAAAATGACTTTAAAAACCTAATTTTGACTTCAAAAGTTATAACTATGTCACAAATGGTAAAAACATATTTACTTTTACTTTTTACCTCATTTGGAGAGCAACAATGAGCTTTTGCTGTGCAGACTTGCGGCGACAATTGTGACCAATCCGGTACATCATTCAAGTTCTCGTTTGTTCTAGGTAAGAGGCACTCCCCTTAGCTTTGTTTTGATTCATTTTTTGTAAATTTCCATTGCGTATTTGACCTCTGGGGAAACCTTTTTCAAATTTAGGGCTCGGCCAATTGGCGCGGGTATCGGGCACGGACCCACGCCAATTGGCTCCATTTTGCAAAGGGGTTGCGCCAATGGTGCAACTCAATTTTCCGCGTTAATTAACCAAAATGTGAGCCACTTAAATGAATTTTTGAGTGTTGCAGAGATCTAATAAGGTATTTTTGACCATGTAGGTGCAGATATCCAGCCACAATGGTGATTGAGTGGAAGGAGAGGGAACATGGGGAAGAGGATGAAATGGCCATGGAAAATGAAGCTTGCATGAACACCCTCCGAGACTGTGGTCTCAAGAAATTTTTCCTCACACCATGTTTGAGAGCTCAACCTGAGCTATTGCAGTATTTGGTTAGCATATGGGTCAAGAATGAAGAAGTGTTCAAACTCCGAGACCAAGTACTAGCACTCGAAGTCTCTGATGTTTATTTCATAACTGGATTGTCGCGCAGAGGCCTAGTGTCAATAATGACAGGTAGTATACCTTCTGGGGAGAAAATGGATATGGTAATGGCGAGAGTGTGCCCAGGGGCACAAACAGGATTGGGCAGTGGGAAAGTAGACATCCACACAGTCCACGATCTATCACTTCGAGTAGTGCTTCACACCATTACGTGGGCTGCAGGATCACAGGCCCCGCATGAGGCAACCAAGGCGCAACTCCTACTAGCTTCCGAATGCATGAATCCTACACTTTTTGATTGGGCCACTGCTATGACAACAAACATCAAACAACAACTGACAAAGTGTAAGAAGGCCAAACTGAAACAGTTTGGGTATGGTTCCATTCTGGTGTCGTTCATTCTGGAACGATTACTAATTTTCCAGGGCTAAGGGGCGATAGTCGCCGAGCCATCATTGAGGGAGCCGAGAATGGCTCAGTGGGCAACACTTATGCCCAGGTCAGGAGGGGGCCAACAGATGTCCTAGAGGCCTGAGTTGTTTGTATGGTTACGTTATCAGCTGATTGTGGTTGAGGATTGGCCCTACGATGGAACTGACTTCACAGGAGACCCCGATCTCCCACTTCCAGAGGGGGAGGACTGGGACGAGGAGTTGGATATGACTCTTTTTTATTCTTTTATGTATTTATGATTTTTTTTGTGATACATGCCTATTCTAACAAAATTTCTATGTGTATGCAGATGTTGGCCCAGAGAGGCCCATGGGCATGTCGCCCATTGCACAAAGGACCCCTCTCGCATATGACCCTCAGGCTGAGGGCGGCAAAGGGAGTGAGCTGATCCAGAACCTGGAGGGAATCGCCCGGGGAATCTCAAACTATGCACTGCTCGCAGACGTCCCGTTGGCTTACCAGCGACACACTGTGGGGGTGCCTAGTCGCCTCCATCAACTGCTGAGGCGATTGGTGCGCGCGGTGACATGTTACCACGAGCTCCATGCTGATTAGCTATCTAGGGCTTTCATATGCATATTTTTGAGAGACATGTTGTCTCCAGCTATTATTAGATAGACATGTATATTTTTTGATTTTATGTGATGTACACAAACTGCAAACTATTCGACATATATATATATATATATATATATATATATATATATTTCTGGATGGATCTTTTTACATGTGATGATGTTTTTATATGCTATGAAAATGTGTAATACAATGTTATCTAATGCATCAGTTGTATGATTTGCACAAAAAACGACCCAAAGGAAAAGTTCACAAAATGCATTACCACACATTTTATTTTTATGCAAGCTATATGATTGAAAATGAGGAAAATGGGCATGCCCCCCAGCATGGTGTCTCAATTCGAGGTACATGCCCCCTAAGCTTCAGTCCATAGGAAATGGAGTGAAGGTTAAAAACACAAGATATTTGATCTAAATCTAACAAAACTCGAATTGAATGGGCTTGTGTTTCATTATTTTAACGAGTTTGACACACTTAAAAGAACTATCCTCGTAGCAACTTGTTTCATTGTTTTAGGAGCTTGACACAAGAAGAGGAACTATGCTCCGACGAGCTCAACGGAGGAGGCTCAGGAGGGGGATAACCTAATACATCACACTCTAGACAATCAAACATTGCCCCCAGGCTAGGCATGAATGAGGAACGATGATTTCCATCACTCCATGGCAGATCTTCAAGAGACATTATTTCAACAATAGCTTCATCATAAGGGAAAACTTCTCTTAAAGGGTCGGGTGAATCTGCATCACCGAGCCAAGGGGATTGAGAATATATATCTAGAGCCATGCTCGAAGGAGCATGTTCAGGAGGAGGATTAGATGCAAAGACAATTTCGCAATAATTAATCTCAACTGGAGTTAACGACATTGATTCTCCGAAAGAGGTGACCTTTTCAGGCGAAGGTATGATCCAAGGGTCGTCAGACCTAGAGACCACATTAACTTGAACGATGTGTGGTGGTGGCATGGGAAAAATACCTATGAGGACAGGGTCATTGAAGAGACCAGGTCCTACATTGTCAGGGGGATTGGGGATCTGATCCACATAAGGAACTTTGTTGTCAGAGTATGAGGTGAAGAAAGACAACTGATCCACAGTAACGATTTTTCCGTCATGAGGGAACTTCAAAAGCTGAAAGAGGGTGGACGGAACGGATAGCATGACGTGAGTCCAACTGTGGCCAAGAAGGATATTTTAGTTAAGCTTGGCATCAACCACTTCTACTTCTAAGTTGATTGTTTTCCCCTGTAACGTGATCAACAAACTCTTGAGAACACCCAGGGGTTTAGATTCCCAACCATCAAATGCCTCTAGGGCATTGGGAGACAATGAAAGAGCCAGAGAGCCAATGGGCTTCCAGCAGGTAGATGACATAACACAGGTGGAAGCACCTTCGTCCTCAATGGCTCTATGGATGTTGAGGCTGTTGATCCCGACTTGGATAACAAGAGCGATTTGATGTGGAAGTTGGGGGACAAAATTTTCTAGGTGGAAGGTGAGAAGATTAGAATTGGCGGGATCGTTTCCACCGATTGTAGACAACAGAGCTTTCCATTGCGATGGGCAGCTTTGAAGCACTTCCAATGCAGACATTACAGAAGGCGCCTGTGCCAAATCCTCAACAATACTATAGTGCTGAGCGGCACAGGCATTTGGGTTGTAGGGAGATTTTCATAGAACACCTTTAGAAGGTGGTCTCATAACAGGTTCAGCGCTGGGCTTCTCGATTTATAAAGGAACAGAGATAGGTGGGGGAGGTGGACCATCCACAACTTCCTTTCCAGCTGCCTGGCGTGATCCAGCATAATCCTTCGAACGCGTAGCAATCAAAATAGGTGCAACACCATTCATCATGAAGACCTGGGACCCAAATGGTACAGATGGTGAAGGCTGCTCAACCATCTGGGTCTCCTGAGATGGGAACGGTTCTTTGAGAATTTCCAGAATCCCTTTGGAGCCTTTCAGAAGTTGTCTAACTTCAGATCATCGGGGACAATCTTTGGTATAATTTTCTTCTTCACAAAGAAGGCAGGGGTACTTTGGTTTACGTTGAGAACTGTCATCAGTACGAGGTTTAGAAGACTCTGGTTTCGGGGCATCAGGTTTGGATTTTCCTTTGCCCTTCTTCTTCCCTTTGGAGGCCTTTTTCGTAGGATTCGCCTGAACGACGTTGACCTCCATAGTTTTACCAAAATCTGGAGGGGAGGGAAGAGAAGAATTGTTGGAAGAACTGGACTTCTGCTTCCCATCAGAGGATTTCCGAGAATTTTGAGAAACAGAACCAATGACACCATCCACCGCTGGGGTAGGTGGTGCCTTAGAGGTTCCTGGGTGTGGAGCATCAGTCAAAATATCATAAAGCGTGCCGGACTGAGAGTACACCAGATCAAGGTACTGGCCACGCGCGATGGCTTGTTCTTCAGTCACATATGCCCCCATAGCAATATCTTGAGTGATTTTGTTAACGAAGGAGGTGGTGAACCAATGAGTTATTAGTTTACCAGGTATATCAAACTTGATCAATCTACGACGACGACGCCACTCATGAATATGATCAAATATATGGGTGGATTTATCCTACTTCAAAGAAGTCAGGAGATGCGTCCCAGCTTCGTAATGAACCGGTAACTGAAAGTGCGTCAGAAAATCCATGGCTAACGTATTGAAATCTTGAAAGATGCTGCGAGGTAATTCAATATACCACTTAGCAGCAGCACTGATGAGAGTGCACTAGAAGAGACGTAGACGAATTGAATCATCCACCCAAGAGTTGGATGAACACCACAGATGATAGGTCATTACATGAGCTTAGGGGTCCTCTCCAGCTTTACCTTCAAACTTAGGGCAATCGCAAGGCACCTTGGTTGGAACTAGAGGCCAATAAGGATTGTGAAGAATTGGATCATTGGTTAATTTAGAAACGTCTATTAATTCCAAGGTGGCCAAGAACGAAAACTGCGGATTGAAAGGCATACCAGGCCCTCAATAAGGACCTGTACCTGTACTCCCTCCTGGCTAAGGATAATCTTGCCCCCATTGGTTCTGTCTCGGAGGATTCTGACCATAGGGGGTGTAGGCCGTATAGTTAGACTAATACAGTTGCTGGTAACCAGTGGAGGGGGGTTGATAACCGAGGTATGGACCCTGATTATATGTTGACCCCATTTGAGAAGTATACGGATTTGGCTGCTGAGTATAGGTAAAGCCTGGTTGTTGAAGATAATAACCGCCTTGGGGTTGAGCGGTTTGTTGATAGGTGGAGCCCTGCTGAGCCTGATAAGTAGGGCACACCGGCTAATTCAGTTGCGGCATCGAGTAAATTGGCTGTTGAGCAGGGTTGACAGGATGTGCAGGCTGGCCTGGTTGGACAGGTTGGCTTGGCTGAACAGGCTGCCCTGGTTGAACAGGTTGACCCAAGTGAATAGGTTTCATAGGTTGTACAGGTTGACCTGGATGATGTGGGACACTAGGCTGTGCCGGATGGGCCAGTTGGCCTGGTGGTGGAATGGGGCCAGGTTGTGCCTGATAACCGGTTTGACCTACAACAGGACCATAAGAGGGCCCTGGCTGTGCAACATTCGGACCAATAGGAAACTGAGGTTGCAAAGGTTTCACCATGGGTTGAGAAGGTTGGATTTGCCCCACAAGACCGTACAACGGCCCTGGTTGGTACCCCGGTTGACCTGTGGGTCCTTGAGGTTTCCCTGGTTGGACCACAGGGTGAGGCTGTATAGGTTGACCCTGAGGGTTGTAAGACTGTCCTTGCAGACCATATAACAGCCACTACTGGCCTGAAGGCTGGCCTTGTAAGGGTTGTCCTTGCGGGTCATAAAGATAACCAGGTTGGCCTGAAGGTTGGCCCTACGAGGGTTGTCCTTGCGGGTTGGAAGGTTGCCCAGCCTGGGCAGATAGAGAACCTTGGACATATTGATAAGCCTTTGGAGCAGGAAAACATAAAGGGTTTCCCTACTCATCGTACTGATATGGAAACATGTAGATGGGTGTACCATCCTGTGCATAATGCGAAAAGTAAGGATGGTTGGGATCTTGGGAGGATTGACCAACCTCGGAGTTCGATTGTTGTAGGGACAACCGATACTCTTCAGGAGAGATGTTCTATGAAATAGAAGATGCTATATAGACGTCGGGAAGTGACACAATCCTTACGGACTGAGTGGTAACAGCGGGTGTAGATGCAGCCACACAGACAGTGGGCTTGACCGGTACTGAAGTGACTTGAGGGGATGACGTGATGGGTGTCCATGGAGACATTCGTAGTGAAGGAATAACGGGCCTTGTAGAAGGAGTTGATATCCCCATAGAGGCAACAACGGTCATAATATGACTTAAGGATCTATACCCCGTTGGAACTGAAGGACCCAGCGAAGACAAGACAGATAACTCGGGGTTGTATTTTGGGAACAACTGGTAATCTTCACCAGACGTGGGGATTTCCTCACTAGGAGAATGGCTGGATGAGCCCATATTTGAACCTACCGCTAGATCTGCTAGAAGATGGCGAGGATGAGGAGGAATAACAACAGCTATAAAAGGTGAACTCGATGTAAGAGGAGGGAAATATTCCCCTACTCCAAATCCAAACCAAGCATTGGATAAGGGCCAATTGAACTCAATTGGTCCTCCAAAGGGAAGTTCAGATAGAACCGGTCCCCCGTTGAGAAACTCGGAGACAATAGGCTGCTGGGGTTCAACAGAGGATTGAGAGACCTCTGATGAATCATCTGTATATGGACTACCATTAGACAAAACTGAGGGTTTCTCCACTATGACAGTAATGACAAGAAGAAAATATCAAACACAACACATGGGCTAAAAAATAAAGGCACACAATCAAATGGCCAACAAGTAAATTCTAATAGGGCGCATGATCGCAAGTGATTTATTTTACCACATTGAAACTTAGAAACTTCACCGTTTCATGTTTTAAGAGTCTAGAAAAGGATGAAAGGTGACTCTATCTCTTTCAGTTTTGAAACAAGCGTGAAAGGATAAGCGCTTGATGATCCTTTCAAATTTAAAGAGTCAGAAAAGATCAAAATGACTACCCTGGTAATCTAGGCAAAGGGTGTACCAGATATCCGTGAACTGCAATATACACCTTGGTTTCAAAATGAAAGAGAAATCAACCAAGGACTTGACGTACGTGCAGGAAATCTCCCCGAATGATGTGTCCCGTGTATCACGAGTATAAGGCGGCAAACTCGGCTTCCTATGGATAAAGGATAGCAATCTAGTGGGGTCTCCCTTTATATACACGATGGTACGGGGAGCACAAGTCCGTACGAGTGCTGTCTAAGGCCAAGAGGCAAACGATAGTTACTAGGTTTAACGACGCTGGAACACTTCACTAGCCTCGACCTCTAAATATTTCGTTAATGTTTCAATGCTACCTTAAGGTAAATTGAATAAATTTTAATGTTAATCTTCAATTATGTTTCAATTTCCAGGCCCTACCAAATGTTATGTCTCAAAATCTCCTAAATTCACACTATATGCCACAATGTATCATTCCATTCGATGAATAGCTAACTATAGGAAGGTTGAGAGCTTTTCACACAATAACAAAATGATCACAAAACAACCACTACTGTCTCTAATGCACGCTAATGAAAACTAAAAGCTTTTCTTTCAGAGCTACAAATCACTACAACACATAAAATATTCAATTTACATTAACTAATCCATAGCAAAAGAGATTTTTTATATTTTCAATGTTTAAGAGAAAAATGCACTAAACAAAATGAAAACTAATGAAAAGAGCAATTTGAGAAGTGATAGAAAAAGAGCAAAGATAAGCAAGTTTCACTCAATGCAAAACACACAATCAGACCTCAAATTGATAAAGGAGTCCCTCAAATCAAAAGAAATCCCAAAGACTCAAATGAACTGTGTAATCTAGGCCCAAAATGAGACAAAGCGGAATTTGAATGAAGAAAAATCCAATCACTCAAATAATGCCACAAAACAATGGAAAACCACCAAAAGAATGTAAAGAAGCAGTAATGAAGTTGATCAATCAAATGAAGACCAAAAACTCCCACGGGAGGCTCGACACACTATAGCACCTAGATGCCCTAGGGCTAGAAAGTAAATTCAATAGAAAAAAGGCAAACAACTAGAGGGTGAAGGTCTCAGTCAGTCAAACAAGGCTCCAGAACACTCAGGCAGTCGAAAACGTGACACCAAAACCATAGACCAAGCTCAGAAATCTCAAAAAGAAGCAAACCCTAGCACCCTACAGGATTGGCGCAACTGTCAGGCTGCAACTAGTGCCAGAACAGGATTAGCACGGGTGATAAACTGGAAATATGCGCCAGCTGGCGCGAATGTCAGGGAAAAAACTGTGCCAGTCGATTTTACTAATAGAAAAAAGAAAAAAGAGAAATCAAGATGTAGATAAGGGATGGTGAGGCTAAACAAAATTTTAACACTGGAAAAGAGCGAACCACAAGAGCCGATCAAGTAGGCAAAGACCAAAATCAACCAAAAAGACAAGACAAACTCGAATCAATGTTTCCCCAGTGGAGTCTCCAATTTATTGGAGAGTTAAATCCCCTCTGCAGACAGAGGCGATCCCTAATAGCCCAGATCAGGTCTAGCAACAACCAAGTCATACTAAGACACAAGTTCCTAACTACATAAGACCAAGATGTGATAAGAGGCCTACCTTGAGTCCTACGCTGCTGTCATTTGCGGAGAACATGGCACTTCCGCCCCTCGCTTTGGCGGATCAAAATTCTCCCACTAGACGCGTTTGAACACCTGCACGTACATGAAGAAACAACAAAAAAACAGGCGTAAAACCTAATACATGCAACTATGTATCAGTCAGAGAAGATACAACTCATAACATAAAACATGAACATCTGAGTGGAACCATAATCGAAGTCATTTATTATTAATCATAACAAAGAAAGATACAACCTGAGCTCTGACGCTGGATCTTCCTTCGGCAGGTCGACAGCGAAGTACGTCTCGGTAAAGCTTGTTGGGAATGGGACAAGTCTCTCTCTCTCTTCGACTGTCTGATGATAATCTCCTTACTATTGATTCAGCTCTATTCAGGCTAGCTTGCAAAGGGAAAATGACAAGCTTATATAGATGGTAGAAGGGGAGTTGGGATCCCTACAATGGTGGGATTGGACCTATCCTCAAGGAAGCTTCCATGATACGTGGGAAAACCACTTCCCCTACATGGAGATCCAGAGCCAAACCTCCCAACTCAATTTAGAGACTTGTTCAGAAGTTGGTTGGAATGAAACTTCCACCATTTATTTTTAAAAAGAACTCCTTATTAAGCCTGATGCGGGTGATACACTGGGATAGAGCGCCAGTTGGCACGCCCTCTTTGGTGGATTTCCCCCATTGGCACGAGGGCTGAGCTGGCTGGTCACGCCAATGCTAAAAGGACTATTTTTAGGGCTTTTCACAGGAAATTGTCTTCAGGGGAATGATTGTCCTTGTCAAGGGGGATGCCATGAAAGTGGTTTGAGGTCATGTCACTGCTCACAAGTCACAAAATAAGCCCTCCAATGTGCGTGACGGGGAATTTCAGGGACGGTGACAAATTAATGTGTAACAATGTGTATTGTAATAATATAAATGATTTTTATATTGATAAGTATTAAGGTAAGTGTTTTTTTTTATATATAATGGTAATAATCTAGGAGTGAAAGTTACAAGTGGTATCAAAGCAGGTTGCTACGCTGGGACCCTAAGGGTCTACTAACAATGAAACTGTGTATGTGAATAGTGCACAGAGAGAGAGAACGAGTGATAATGAGAAGAGCTATAGCATCAAAATCGCAAATAGAGGAAACTAAAGTACCAACAATGATGAATCCGGAAATGTGGGTTCAATTAAGTGTAGAACAGCACCAAAATCCCAGGCAGTTACTTGAAGAACATCAACACCAAACTGGTTTTTTTTTTAACACGGTGCAGCAATTACAAGAGGAAATGCTAAGAGTCAGGAAGGATAATGAGCGACTGTTACAAGACCAGGAGAAAATTTTAAAAAGTTTATCTCACAAACAAAATCAGGAGTTGGATCATTCAAATGCTAAAATAAGCTTACGAGTAGATGAATATCAGCAAATAAGAAATAATATTACAGACAGAGTTGAAAAGAGTCCCTCCCAGAGAAGTAAAAATAAGAATTACAATGAGGCAGAGTCGGGCAATCTGTTCGATTAGCAAGATATTAAGAGACAAAAAGTGGAACTGCAGGCAGAATTCCGCAAAATTAAACCACCAACGTATGATGGTGAGGCAGAGGAGGTGGCCGAAGCCTGGTTAATTAATATAAATAAATACTTTCAGGTTTATGAGTACAACAGCAATTGAAGGCTAGATTGGCTATATACCAGTTACGAGAAAAGGCCACCCTGTGGTGGGAAGAAGTGAAAAATGTACGCAGCATTAATGAACGGGATATTACTTGGGAATTGTTTCAGCAATAATTTAAAGACAAGTACTTGACAGAAAGGTTTTGTGATGACAAGGCTAAGGAATTCCATGATCTTCGGTTGGGACAAATGACCATGGATGATTATGTCACTAAATTCACTTCCCTGTTACGTTACGTTCCTTATCTCCGAGAAGAAAAATCCAAAGTGCAGAGGTTCTTAAGTAGCCTACCTACTCATATGAGAGAACGAATATAATTTTTTAATCCTAAGACCATGGATGAAGCCATTCGTAAAGCATGAATGTGCTATCAGCAGTCCAAGGCTAAGGGTGAAGGAGGAAAAAGCTGGCAGCCAAAGAAAATTCAGAAAAATAATTCCAATTTTAAAAGCAGTAAAAGTGGCAACTTTAAAGGCTCAACACGAAATCCTATCAGTAAGAAATTTGGTAGGTGTTAGTATGATTCTTTCATCGTAAAATATCACTTTAGCTATGCATAAAAAATAGCCCTAACATTGATTATGGCTGCAAAATATCTTTAAGTTTGCTGCACAAATTCAGATCTAAGCAAAAAAGACATTAAGCAGATAAAATATAACATGGCTCCATAAATCCAATGGAAAAGACAAGAAGAATGTATTTAAAAGAATTTTGTATTATATTAAAAATGGGGCACCTGAGAGGAAAACAAGAAAGGTGTCTTCCGATTCTCCTCAGTGGGATGGGTTCTTGAAAGTCCTCAGTGTTTCAGATCTAACATTTCTCTCTCTTATGGGTGTAGAAAAACAAACATAGAACTCAATGGGAGTTCACAAAACAAAATGGAAAATGGTGACCAAGAGTAGATCCAA